>CAOLHI010000138.1:0-600000 GCA_948474755.1 Ctenosaura bakeri | reverse complement strand
AAAAGAGAACTATTATAAGCTTTTTCATAGATGGTATATGACACCAGAAAAATTAAAGCAGATATACGGGAACAGGTCAGTGTTGGAAGTGTCAGGAGAATGTTGGAACACTATTTCATATGTGGTGGTCATGTACTAAGGCTAAAAAATATTGAAATGATATACACAATATGATATGTAAAATATTGAGGGTTCAAATTGATAAGAAACCTGCGCTGTACTTATTAAATATGGCATATGTGCTAGATGGAACTGTTGCAAAGAAATATTGGCGAATAATGCTGTATATGATTACAACAGCCCGTATTGAATATGCAAGGCTATGGAAAACTGAGCAGATACCTACAACAGAGCAATGATGGGCGACTTTTATTGAAAATTGGAATGCAGATATAGTCTCTCAGAGATTAAAAGGAAAATCAGATGATGACATTAACAAAGAATGGCAAATTGTTCTGGAAATGGGTTTGGTGTTGACAGGTAACAATTCTTAATTCATGGTAGCATGAGTAGTTAGAAGTAAAAATCAGTGGAATATCATGGCACATGTAAAGTAGGGTCGAAGAGCAGGATCTATCTTGTATGTTAACAAATGTAATGCGATGCATAATGTTGATATGTCAATGAAATAACAGCATTGAAATCCAGAGAGAAGTGGAAGATAGCGGTAATAGTTCGGTAAAATGTACAATGAGAAATATTGTTTTATACGATGTAACCATAATAAAATTAATTTTAAAAAATTAGAAATTTTCAGAAAAATGGGTTTGTATGGGTGATGTTAATATCCTTTACAAATTGAAAATCACTTTGTTTCGTGATTACCCAGTTGTCACACTTCTTCATATTGTTGACACACTCATGGCTCTACAGAAACTTTTCCCATAAGATCTTCCTACCTGATGTATGTCATACAATAAATGACAGCTAACTTAGATCAGGTACAGTTCAGAGAAATGGGCCCCTGTGGGATACAGAGAAATTTAAAATTCAGTTGAATTAACCAAATTGTCACAGACTGTATGCCTTGCATGTCACTGAACTGCACCCCAGTCTCTTGTTCCTGGCTAACATCAACTCTGACTAGAAATGAGATGCACTGAAACATTCCACCGTGGGAACCATGGGTTGAGCTTGGACTGCTTTCTTTTTTGACCAACGCCTGCTCCTAGCCACGTTGACTTGTGTATTCTGGTAAATGTAGTCTGACAAATAACTTTTCCAAGCGCTAGTCATCGGTGCCATTTGTGGTGTACTGGGCCACACAAATAGCCCTGAGGGCAACCCAAGGACCACACTTTGACTATACCTGCTTTAAGCCACAAATTTCCACTCTTAAAACCTGAAGCTTATATGCAGTGTGGTACAATACATACAGCCAGGATGGGGAACCCATAGGCCTCTGAATGTTGCTGGACTCCACTTCTCATAAAGACCAACCAGCATGTTCAATGGTCAGGGATGACAGAATTTGTAGTCCAACACTGGGAAGGCTAGTTTCCTGTCCTTGGGATGCTGGTATTAGATTAAGGATGTATGAGTGAAAACCCCTGCTTAACTGTAAAGCTTGCTAAGGCTGCAAGCCTACATTTTATATGTCCTTTTCCACATATAAGATCCCACCCCAACTGAGACTTGCTTCTGTATAGACATGCCTAGGTTTGCACTAAAAATGTTGGGCCTGTGTTGCCTTTTGCACCACTCCTGACGTAATCCAGCAATTATGTTGGGATGCAGAAGTTTTACTGCATTCATAGGGTTCTCCCCAGCCTTCCAGGACTGTCCCATTCATTTGTGAAGGCAGTACTAGTAAATAACAACAACAACAATGCTTATTTATAATGCCCTTTCCATCAAAGGGTAGAATATCAAACATATACAATAATAAACATTACAAATATATATAAAATACCAGCAGCCACTACCTATCTCAGCAACCTCAGGCGTGATTCAGCAGCTTAATCCTGAAGATCAAAGCGGAAGGTCTTCAACCCCTTACAAAAATGCGTAAGATCCTCTTCCAGCTGGAGTTGCAGAGGAAGATCATTCTGCAGATGCAGAGCCAGGTCTTTAAAGGCATGTATCTTTCACAGAGCTGTGCACCTCAATAGAACAAATAATATTACTTTGCCTATAGGTCTTAAATTCCTAGATGGCACAAAACTTTGAAACAGATCCTGGCCCAACCTGGTAGTCAATGAAGGGATCTACAGGGGGAAGAAACATATGAATATTTAGGGAAGAGTAGAAAGAATCCAGATAGCACTGTTCTGAATTAAAGCCAGGGAAGAAGAGAGCAAGCTGCTACCACTGAAATAAATAGAGCTGTCTTAGGCCCCTTCTGCAGCTTGCCTGCATCTAGTACAGTCGCGTGGAGATCACACGAGCAGCTTCTTCCACAAGGCACTCATGTCCCCGCTGCTCCTGCTCCACAGCAGTTGCCTGCTGGTTGGCAGGCAGCGTGAGGGCTCCACTTCTTCCTTTCGCAGCACAGCTGGATATTCTCCTAGGCTGCGCTGGGGGAGGAAGCACGAGGGCCGCATCTCCGGAGGCTCCGCATGGATGGTAAGTGTGTGTGCAGCCCTGGAGTGTCGCGTGATGGTGCATCATTTTCGGCCAAAAGCTGAAAGTGATATATCGTGCAATGGGCGCCTGCTGGCCCCGGCAACATTGCACGATTGTGAGGACGTCATGTGGAACATTCCTCGCAATCATGCAACGCGCCGGAGGCCCTTTCACATGACAAATACCATGCAAAAAGGCCCTTAATGTGTAAAGGGAGAGCTTTGTGCATGCATGTAACAGGCTCACTGGGGTAAATATAAGGCTCTCAATTAAAGGGTATGTTCTTCTTCGTGGTCTCTGTGCCTTCATACACTAGGAGCTTTAGCGCCTGCGCGGTAGCGTTCGGAAACTTCTAGAGCTTGTTCGCTTGGCGGGAACCCCTCCCCCACGCCGGTACTGCGCATGCTCCTCCCGCCGAGCAACGGTCTCTCCTCAGTTCTTTCTCGTCCGCCGTCGCGTACGGAAGGTTCTTCGGTTTGTTCCTCTGCTTTTGTGCTTGGCTTGCTGATTTTCACGGTTTTTTGGATATTTGGACTGTCTCTGACCCCTCTTTCGGACTTCCCATTTGGTTTTGGTGATTTCGGACCTTTCCAGTTTGGCGTTTTTGTCTTATGTCCACGCTCTTCAAAAAGTGCGTGTCCTGCGGGCGCAAAGTTGCCCTCAACGGCGGCCATAGGGAGTGTCTCTTCTGTTTGGGCGAGTCTCACAACACTCGGACTTGCCCAATTTGCCGGGATTTTACTCCCCAGACTCTCCGCAACAGGTCTGCGAGACTTAAATCTTATTGTTGGGAGCAGTCTCTGCGGGCGATCAACGAGACCTCCGTCTCCAAAATGGCCGAAAAGAAGATGACCACGCCATCGACGGTATCGGCGGCTGCCGTCCGTCCACCTCGTCGGTATCGGGCTCGGTACCGGCGAGAACGCCGATCTCGGCGTTACCGAGGATCCCGAAGCTGTTGGCGGCTGCCAAGTCAGCGAAAGGATCCTCGACAGCGAAGAAGGCTGAGGCTCCCCTGAAGGAGACGCCTGCTAAAAAGCGCCCTGCTCCGGACGGAGACAAGGGCAAGGAGAAGGAGAAGAAGAAGAAGGAGAAGAAGCGCTCCCCGGCTGGGGACGTTCAACCTCCCACTCCTCCTCCGACTCTACAGCCTTCCAAAGGGCGAGGCGAGTCCGTCGATCTCTCGGACGATGAGATCGAGGACGTTCCCCAACAGCGCTCGGACTCGCCTGTGGCAGACCCTCCAACCCTGGTGGAGGAGCGCCACCGCCTTTCCATCCGTCGCAGGTCGGCCGACCTGCAGCAGAGAGAACCCTCTGCTTCTCCGGAGCGGCGTTCGACCTCGTTCAGGTCCCAGTCCCGCTCTTCGGAGCGTCCGGTGGCCTCGCCGCCTCCGAGGGAGACTAGAGAGGAACAACCTCACTCGTCTGCCTCCAGATACACCTCGGCGTCCTACGTGGCCAGGTACGCGAGGGAGTCTGAATGGAGAGAGCGCCCGGCCTCTTATCGGTCACATTCACCATCGTACCGGGATCGGTACCATTGTGACCCGAGACGCTGGGAGACCTTCCGGAGGTCCCGGTCACCTCGCAGAAAGTGCGAATCACGCTCGCCTCGAGGGGAAGGGGCTCGGTACCGTCGCCACCGAAGCCGTTCCCCGTGGGACCGCCGCTCCTTCAGCCGCTCTCCCTCTCCTCGATACCATAGGGCGAGGGACCCTTTCACCTCGATATCGGGGGGTTCGCCCCCCTCCTAGGGTCACGGCAACGGCGACGCGCCCTACGGGTCGGTGGTGACTGAGCAGGCAAAGACAACATCAGCCTGCCAGACTCCCCCAGTCACCACTAGAAAGGTGAAGTCCGTGGTCAGCCAGCCCAAACGTGACGCTGCCACTCCACCGTCCCGGCTGCAGAAAGCCTAAGAAGGCAGCCCTTTTGGCGGCCGTGGGGGGACCAGAAAGCGAGCGGGGGAGGGGAAACTCACCGAGCTCGGAATCGTACGACTCGAGCGCGGAGTCGGAGGCGTCTGGGCGGCCTCCCAGGAGTCTCCTCCGCTGGGTTTCCGGGGAGCCGATCCAGTTCGGCTCCAGAGGACGTCCACCAGTTTTTGCGATGCTGCTCCGCATGGCCTCTACCCTTGGCCTTAAGTCCCCAACGCGGACCCGGGAAGGAAGACGATCCCGTCTTCTCCGTCTTTGAGGGGAAGCAACCTCCCACCCCCGCTGCCTTTTGCCCCGGATCTCCAGAGTGGTGAAGGCCACCTGGGATAGCCGGGCCCTTTGGGCGCAGCCGATACCGCAGCGTTTGGAGCACCTCTACAGGGTGCAAAAGGATAACGCGAGTTATCTTTTCCCCCACCCTGCACCGAACTCTGTTGGTCGAGTCGGCACAGACAAAAGGCACCGGCAGGCAGCACACCACCCCGCCGGATAAGGAAGGCAGAAATTGAACGCCTCGCTCGGAGGTTCTTTTTCCGCCGCCTCCTTGCAGATCAGGCTGTCCAACACTCAGGCTTGCCTCGCGGCATACCTGAAGAAAGTGCTCCCCCCTTCAACCGGCGATGGAGGCGGTCCGGAGGACATCCGCCAAGCCCCTCGGTGATATTCAACGAGGCCATATCCATCGCTCGGCACCCGGGGGGCCCCTCTGGCACGCCGTGGAGATCGCCCCCCGGGTCATGGCGGGATCCATGGGCCCTGCGCCGCCATGCCTGGCTGCGCCCGGGCCCGGGCACCCCAAACCCCGAAGGAGGATCGAGGACCCCCCCCTTTTTCGACGGTGGGGGCCCCTTTAATTTTCGTCCACCGACCAAGCGCGGGGACAATCTGGTGAAGGCGAGGTTGACTCCCAAAAAAGATCGGGGCTACAGTGGGCCACGCAAGCCCGCGGACCTCCACCTTCCGCCCATCCTGGCGATGATCTTCCACCTCGTCGTTACTTTCGGCCCAGTCCGGACAGTCAAGCCGTCCTCCGGCTCGTCGGCCAGACGCACTTTTAGCGTCCCCCGGGTTTCCGTCTAAGAAGTCCTCCTCGGACGCAAAGTCTCGGTTTTGACTCCTGGCAGGCCCTTTTACCAATACCCACTTTTGGCCCCCATCTCCCGCTCGGAGACCGACCGACTCTGGCTCGACACCTTTTGGAGTGGCAACATGTCACTCGGCTTTTTGGGTGTTTCCATCGTCCGTCTTGGCTACGCCATCGAGTTTCACGATATTCCGCCTCGAGGCGTTTACTCCCACCCCGTCGAGTCCGGCCCTCCTGGAAGAGATCCAGTCCCTCCTCCAGAAAGGAGCGATCGAGCAGCTCCCGCGAAAAGCCAAGACCACCGGCTTCTTCTCCAGGTACTTCACGTCCAAAAGCCGACGGTACCCCCCGGGGCCGTCCTCGACCTAGAGGGGTAAACTCTCACCCCCCCAAGAGGTTCAAGATGGTCACGATACCGTCGATCCTGCCCTTCCTACATCGAGGGGACTGGTTCCCCTTTCCCATCGATCTCCGAGACGCCTTTTTCCACATCGCCATTCGCCCGCAGCACAGACGGTACTTGCGTTTCGCAGTTGACGACACCTGTTACCAGTACAAGGTGCTGCCGTTGGGACTCTCGACTGCCCCAAGGGTCTTCACCAAGTGCATGGCCCCGGTGGTATCCTTCCTGCGGACGAAGGGTGCTTCTGTCTTCCCTTACCTCGACGATTGGCTGTTGGTGGCGTCCTGCAAACAGAGATTTCCACGACGTCCACATGACGTTGTCACTCCTGACTCGCCTTGGTCTACGAGTGAATCCGAAGAAGTCCCACCTCGAGCCGGCGAGGATCTTGGACTTCATCAGGGCAAGCTCGACTCAACCCCCCGCCGGGCGTACCTACCAGAACTTTGAGCTCAAACCCTGATCCGGGCCGCCGCTCACGCCCGCATGGCCCCGACGTTATTTGCGAGAAGTGTCCAACAGCTCTTGGGCTACATGGCTGCGACGACCGCTGTGACATATCTCGCGAGTTTAGAGCAAGACCTCTTCAACACTGGTTCGTCCGCACATTCGACCCCCTGCGAGACGAAAAGGGCACCCCGACTACAGCTGCCGGGGGACGTGCGCTCCTCCCCCCGCTGGTGGCATGCGACGCAATCTGATGTAGGGATGCCCTTCCAGCAGCCGACACCGAAGGTGACGGTAACGACCGACGCCTCCCTGTATGGATGGGGTGCCCACTGCGGCAATCTCAGAGTCCGCGACAGATGGACCGACGACGAGACCGCTCTCCATATCAATGCGCTGGAGCTGCTCGCCGTCTCGAAAGCGCTCGGGCGTTCCCGCCACGTCGTAGCGGGGCGGACGGTCCTGGTTCTGACGGACAATCCCCCCGCCGTCTGTTACATCAACAGACAAGGAGGGACTATTCCCCGACCCTGCTCAACATCGCGCTCGACCTGTGGGAATGGTGCATTCGCCTGCACACGCATCCCGTGGCGGTTCACCTGGCCGGGCAGGAAACACCACGGCAGACGCCCTCAGCAGGGACACCTCATCCCATCACGAATGGTCTCTCTCCGGGGGGTTAAAACTGATTCGAGACCGCTGGGGCGAACCATCGATCAACCTCTTCGCGACCAGGGAAAACGCGAAGTGTCGCCGATTCTGTTCGGGGGGCCACGATCGCGCTTCCATCGGAGACAGCTTCCAGTTTCCGTGGGGCTTGGGGAACTCCTTTTACGCGTTCCCGCCGTTCCCCTTCTCGGCCGGACGATATCAAAGATCCTCGCCGGGGGGAAACCGACGCGATCCTCGTAGCCCCGTATTTGGGCCCAGGCAGCACTGGTTCACACCCCTGCTTTCGAGCTGCCCGAGGCGACCTGCTCCAGCTGCCACCGACGCCGGGCCTGCTCTCCCACTCCAGCGGCCGAGTCCTTCATCCGGACCTGCCACGGGGCCCCCCCCTCCATGCCTGGAGGATATCGCACTAGACGATCCCCTTCTTGGTTCTGTCCTCGTCGCGGCCAGGAAGGAATCCACCCGTCGCAACTATCAATACAAATGGGGGACGCTTCCTGACCTTCGCTAACGGGGGGTACTGGTATCGCCCGCGGGACTCTCTACCATCCTGCATTTCCTCCTGCATCTCCGGCAACAGGGTCTGGCGTTTCCATCCCCCGAATTTTTCTCTCCGCGATCGTGGCATACCAACCGCCACGAATTTTGCGCCATCGGCCTTCTTCAGGAACGATACCGTTAAGCGGTTCCTGAAAGGACTTTATCATCTCTACCCGCCGGTATCGCCGCCGCTACCGCCGTGGTCCCTTTTCGCTGGTGCTCTCGCAGCTGACGAAGCCACCCTTCGAGCCTATGGCGACCTCGGATGGGGTTCTACCCTGGCAACTGCCTTTTTTGGTGGCGGTGACCTCAGCGAAAGGGGAGCGGGTGAGATCACAGCTCTTCGGTCCGATAGCCCTTTATGGTCTTCCACAGGGGAAAAAGGGGGTCCTGAGACCTGACATCTCGTTCCTGCCAAAGGTGGTGTCCAGTTTCCATCTCAACCAGGACATCATCCTGCCTGCCTTCTTCCCCCAAAACCCCACGACACCGTTGGAGCGGTCCCCCCACTCCCTGGACGTGCGTCAGGCATTGGCTTTCTACAAGGACAGGACTGCTTCCTTCCGACAACGCCGCATCTCTTTGTTTGCTATGGGCGACGTCGGAAGGGCCTCAAAGTGTCCACCCAGTGCTTCTCCAAGTGGGTGGTGGGGCTATTGAACTGGCGTATAGCTCGCGGGGGAAGCCTCCGCCAGTCCTGCTTCGAGCCCACTCCACCAGGGGCTGTGGCTACTTCTGCGGCCCTCCTGCGAGGAGTTGACCTGCATGAACTCTGCCGTGTGGCGACCTGGTCACAACCATCGACCTTCGTGGGGCCACTACAGGCTCGACTGCCGGTCGCGCAGAGATGCCCGGTTTGGACGTGAGGTGCTGGCTTGGGGCTGTAGGACCTGACCCGCCATCCGACCGGTAAGCTACACAGTCTCCTAGTGTATGAAGGCACAGAGACCACGAAGAAGAAAAAACAGGTTGCTTCCCGTAACTGTGGTTCTTCGAGTGGTCATCTGTGCCATCATCACACCCGCCCCTTTCCCCCCCTCTTTCTCAGGTCCCTGTAGGTTCTACGGCGGACAAAAGAACTAGGAGAGACCGTTGCTCGGTGGGGGAGGCAGTACCGGCGTGGGGGAGGGGTTCCCGCCAAGCGAACAAGCTCTAGAAGTTCCCGAACGCTACCGCACAGGCGCTAAAGCTCCTAGTGTATGATGGCACAGATGACCACTTGAAGAACCACAGTTACAGGTAAGCAACCTGTTCTTTTGATACTGTATAGTGATATCAGCAATCATGCAACGCGCCGGAGGCCCTTTCACATGACAAATACCATGCAAAAAGGCCCTTAATGTGTAAAGGGAGAGCTTTGTGCATGCATGTAACAGGCTCACTGGGGTAAATATAAGGCTCTCAATTAAAGGGTATGTTTTGATACTGTATAGTGATATCAGGTCTTCCTGTGGGCTATTTTTCTCCATTGGCAGGCAACAGAGAAGAACATCTGGTTCAAGAGAACAGAATCAACACTATCAGATAAACATATTTATTGCTTTCTTAACTTACCCTGAGTCATAAAGTGAAAGGATTGTAGAAGCCCATTATTAGCTCTCTTGAAGAAATGGGGGAGGTGGCGAAAGACAGGTGTGACTGATAATCAGTTAGCAGTATGAAACGAAAACACCGGGTCCCTTGATTCTGCAGCCCTGTGCATATATATTCTACAAACTAAATGGTACACGTGTAAGGTCAGACAGCTGCTCTCACACTTTGCATAGAATCGTTGTTACTGTTGTGTGTCTTCAAGTTGTTTCCAACTTAAAGTGAACCTATCCAGCATAAAGTGAACCTATCACTGGGTTTTTGGGGCTGAGGGTGTGTGATGAGCCCAAGGTCAGCTAGTGGGTTTCCACAGCCAAGCAGGGAATCAAACTCTGGTCTCCAGGGTGGTGGTCAAACACTCAAACCACTACACCATACTAGTTCTCATGCTTTCTCTAAAATAGCTGGGTGCACACAGTGATGTGCAAGTATACCTAATCCTCTTCCCCAAGAACGCATGGGAGACACACTTAGATATGTGAAGAATAACTCATTGTTATAGAACAGCTGGAACTCGCCCAACTGGCACTCTCCAGATGTATTGGACTAAAGCTCCCATTACCCCACTCAGCTTACTAATTTGTCATATGGGTGGGAATGATAGAAGCTATCTTTGACCATATCTAGAGAGTGGAAGACTATGGAAAAAGGTGATAAAATATTTTTATAAATAGAGCAGAATATATTCAAGATAGAAGTAAACTAGCTCTAGGCACAGTGTGGCTGGTAGCGCTCATGTCAGGGATGTAGGGAATCCATGCTAGGTTTAGGCTAGTTTTAAAGAGCAATCCACAGTTCTGAACTCTAAATAGATTCAACACCTTGGGGAGCTTCTTTAAAACCTGAAGTAGATTCACCAACTGTATAGGCATAAGTGTCATTAGAAAAAGTAGCACTGAAGTAGCAATGAGAATAAGAATAAAGCAGAAGGGATTTTAATTGAAGTGTGCTGTATTTTTATCATCATCACCATCATCCTCATGTTTTAACTGCATTTTTAACCATTTTAAGTTAGTTTTCTGACATGGTTGTTTACTTAATTGCTGTTAAACTTTTGCATTATCCATTATCCATCTTTTAAATATATTTGGTTTTAACTTAAGATGTGAGATCCCATACTAGGAGAGAAGTAGGATGTAAATTAAAGAAACACAAAATAAGTAAATAAAAAAAAATATAAATGAATAAATTCTTAAGTTGTAAAATGCAACTAGAATGCCCGAGCTCAAGGTCTTCTCCCCTTTAAAACTATTATTTAATTTTGGTCGGTGTGGACATTGCAGAGCTGGCCATACTCATAATGTGGCTGTGGCACACCCAAGAATGCAAGCAGAGAGAAGTTTGTTTTGCATAATTTGCTCTTTTCTTTTCTCTTCTCAGGCTAAAAATGTAGTGGAAAACAGAAGTCTGAGGTCAGCCCTAGCACTAAACAGAATGAGAGAGTCACTTTAAGCAGCTGTCAGCAATTATTAGTTCACTGAGAACTAACTGTTATTATTATGACTTATTTTTATGGTCAAGAAGCACTTTATGGATCTGATGTCAAAATAGTTTGTCTGGGCTAAGATACTATGCTTATGGGAGGTAGAGAAACACATTTGCTAAAGATCTTCGCTGGGACTCTATGATCTTATAACAGCTTTCAATCATAAAGACGTAAGGAGAGCACAGTAACAACATAACACCTTGACTGGGGCTGCCCAGGAATTCATCCAATTGCCTAAATTATTTCACTTAATTTTTTTTCAAATGTAAGTAGAAGATATATATGCACATAGCCATAGTGGCATGTTCAACTCTAGAGGTGGAAGAGAATTTCATTTCAGTTTGGTTTTGATGAGAATTTGCTCAAGTTAGATTGCAAAAGCCTTCCTATTTAGGATTGGTGGCGGGGGGGGGTAATAAGAGTTTTTTAAAAATCTGAATGTGGAAGAAATCTAAATTAACAGATTTGTCTGTCTAGGCTCAAGGCTTTGAAATCTTAGTTCTTAAAAGTTAGGATTCAAAGCCTTGTGTGTATTCAACCATGAAGGTGCTGAATTGCTTGCCACCTCATTTTTTTCCTTTTCATGACAGACTCCTAATCTTTAACACCTTTATCACAGACAGGTGAGAAAGCCAGTATAGTGTAGTGGTCTGAATGTGGGAATAGGACTTTGGGAGACAAAGGTTAAAATCCACACTCAGCCATGGAAACCCACTGGGTGACCTTGGGCAAGTCCTACTCTTAAAGGAAGGCAATGGTAAATATTCTCCGTACAAATATTGCCAAGAAAACACTAGGATGGGATTGTCACAAGTCAGAATTGGGTTGAAAGCATACAGCAGGAGGAGGAGGTGGTGGCAGGTACTTCCTGATCTCAGGTGTGGTGAGAATGGACTGCCTCTACGAAATCAGACTAGAGAAAAATCTAGTCAGTTTTGGAGCAGTTTCCAAAAATTGAAGATTTCTTCTTATTTTGAAATGAAAGAATATGAGGTTTTGAAAAACAGAATGCAGAAGGAAATGAAACTGACAGATAGGCTCATCTGGAACAAATCAATTTGGCCTTGATGACCTAAGTCCTAAGACCAAACCAATAGTATTATCAGAAATTTAGTGGAAAGCTACTAGTGACTTATCTAAAAATAGACACAATAGCTTAGGGCACAGCCATAGAAGAAATGATGAAGCTTTCTACCTCTGCAACATGTTCCCTGTTTAAATATTCCTCCTACCCAATTTGGTATTTCCTCCAGGAATGACAATACACGTGGAGGAGACCTATATTTTTTTTGGAGGGGGTCAGTGAAGGAAAATAAAGGAGGAGTCTCCATCCTATGGTACCAGGATATTAATCCATTCCCTTCTCTGGGAGGAAATTGGCTCTTACTTTTTCCACAGATCTCATGAAGTCACATCTGGTTTAGCTCTTAGATTGATAGGGTAACTTCCATTTTGAAAAGCAGAGCTACACTAAGAAAAGATCTGCTATATCAGTCTTGTGTGCTGTTTGCCACATTAACCAAACAGGTGCCTCTGGGAAGCCTGAAAGGAATCTTCTGGCGCAACAACGCTCTTGCCCATATACCCTACCAACTGTGGTTTTGTTTTGTTTTTTTGAAACACAAAGCCCTTGATGTAGAAATCATACAGAGCCCATTTTGACAATCAAAGACTTTTTTACCCAGACCTGCTTGGTGATGATGTTTTCTGAACTGGGTGCTCCACAGCTCTTCTCCTTCTTTCCGGTAGGCATTATTACATTTAAAATAGGCAGAAGAGCTACTTTGCAATCAAAACATACTTCATGAAAACCAATGGACTCATTCTAGAAAAAAGAAGTACTCTTGGTAGGTTTTTCATGAGAATTAGATGGAAATATGAGCTTTTTACTCACAGGGTTATATTCTCCCTTAATGAACAAGTTTCCATCCTGTGGCGCTATCAAATCCATTCTTCACTGTGCTAGACCAATGCATTTCCATGGTAGAAAGCCATTATTGCTTTTCTGTAGGTGTGCCTGATACAACCTCACTAAAACACAACCTGACAACAGGTGATATTCTATTTGAGCTAATAAAATCCAGTTTTGATGACTGTCATGTGTGACAGGACCTTACTTCTCCTCGATAAGTGTGTTTCCAGTTTGATAAGGTGTCCTGTATCTACCACACAACTCTGCGTTCCCCCTTATAATACCATCTTTGTGTAAAAGGCTGAGAATTTTTAATGTTTAACTTTTATGGTGGTGTATTTTTTGTGTTACTCTATAAACTGTATACAACTCAGCCAAGTCAGTATTTATAAAAATAAACTGTAACATTTATTATGTTAACAATCAGAATAAAGTAGCATTTCAGATTTCAAGTGCGGGTCAAGACTGATATAGTTCCTCCAATCTAGGTCACACTCCCTGATCAAATTCTACTAGGGTTCAATTACTCTTCTGCCTCTCACTAGGCTTCCACTGAGAATTAAACTTCCTCAGAGTCATGCTCTCTGACCAGCTAAGGGACTGCAATTCCTAGCACATTGCTAGGGTCTCACTGAAAGAATGAATACCACAGGTACTTGACTTTATATAACTTTTTCTCTCAGCTACTAGCCCCTCCCACACACTACTGGGCCGGGCTTCTCTCCTGAGGAGCTATTTTGGTTGCCTGGCAAACTGTTTCCAGGCTGCCCGGGCACTTCAGATAGCCACACCCTTGGAACTTGTGAAAACTGTTGAGACATTGAAGAGCAGCTAGAGTACTAAGTAAGGTCTCTTCCACACTACACAATTATAGTACTCTGCACCACTTTTACTGCCACGGCTGCATCCTAAAGAATCTTGATTTTGTAATTTGGAGAGGCAACAGAGCTCTCTGGCTGAGAATTCTAATGAAACTACACAGCCCAAGATTCCATAGAATGTTGTGATGCGAGTGAAAATGGTGTCAAAGTAATATAATTGTGTTATGTGAAAGAGACTTAAGATGAGATAAGGTCAGTATATTCCACCAGTACGCTCTCACTAGTTACTGAGTTCTTTCTGGGCAGAATTCAGAGTCCTAGTTCTGACTTACACAATGCTATGTAGCTTGGGACCATTTTGGAAAAAATTGCTTGGTCTCATGTGAACCATGATTTAACATGATACTAAAATTAGGACTGGGGACACCTGCGTTCAAATCTCCTTCTGGGCTTAAGTTTACAATCTGTCAGCCTAGCAGTTTCACTTACTGAAACAAAACAGCTGGGGAGAAGATCGCATACAGTTGTAGCTGGTCACTCCAGTGCTGGTGGAGTTGAACCTAATCTGAGTTTTAGTCTGAATTTTAAAGGAGCAATCCAAGAGATGACACCTATCCATAAAATGCACTCCATGTTTTCTAGGTAGGATTCAGCTTCTTGGATAGTGCCTTTAAAATTCAGACCAAAAACCAACAGCTGAATCACAGCTTCATGGATATTGCAGCCACCATCTTTCACTGTATACATGCTACTCTTTGGATTAGAGTAGAATATCAATAGAATAAATATGTAAAATGCACATTAAAATTATTTGGCATAGGCTCCTCTCCATGTTTCCTTGCTTTTCAAGTAGAATGCATGGTGAGACAAATCAGAGGCTTCTGTCAAGTCACACTGTTGGAAGGGGCTGCTGTAGCCTTTGGCAGATCCAGGAAGTAGATATTGGGTTGAAATTTCTTGGACAAAATCTATACACATAACTAAGTATTGGCACTAACTGCTGGATATCCTGGATGTTCAGAACAATCTTCCCAGGAAGACATGGCTTTGTCTATGGCCTAATTCCAGTCCCTAGTCCAACCAAGAATGAACTCATTGAATCAATAAATGAAGTCAATACTTATGTTGATCTACTCCGACTGGACTGGCTATTTGATTTAGGCCTATGCTTCTTTGGTTTTTAGGGATCAGGTAGTAATATTGATGTTCCCCCACATTTTCTAGTAAGTATTTTCCTATTAGCCATTAACATCTGAGTTTTATTACTGTTTTGTTTGTTTCATTGATATTGATCTTGCTGATATCTTATACTGGCTACTTAATTACATATGTGCAATTAAATAACATCTCCTGGGCTGATCTCCCCTACCCCCCTTAACTGCAAGCAGCCACATTGAGTAAAGGAGTTCTGTCCATCTGCCAACTGGGGCACAAGAAGAAGGATGCTTCCAGCCTCCTCCCACCAGTGAGTGAGGCTGTGATGAGGAAGTGCAACAGTGGTCCTTCTAATTGGCACAGCCTCACTCCATGGCGGGAGGAGCCTGGAAACTTCACTCTCTTTGCACCCCAATCAGCTGCTGAAAAGGCCTCTTTTTCTCAGTGTGGCTACTGTCTCTCAAGGTGGGTTAGAGGGGCAATTCTGATTATGGCAATAGTGCCACAATCATGACTACATAGTGTTACTTAATACAGAGCAATTACAGATCCATAAGCCTAAGTTACAAATCCATAACTGCCCTACAGAATGCCAGCCCTTGTTTTTACTTTTATGCCTGCTTTTGTTGGCATTTTGTTATTTTACTGCTTTATTATTATCATTTACTGTTAGTTCCTTGCATATAATGTATTCTAGGACTGTACATTTTAAAATAATAATAATTGAAAAACATATGATAGAATTGTCATAAGCTGGAGTTGATTCAAAGGCGTAGAGCAACAACAACATTTCCTCAAGCAAAGATTTTTCTCTTCAGGAGACTCACCAATTTGTGGCAATTATGTGTTAGAGAAGTGGACAACTTTTCAGGGCCAATTTCCACCCAGACCTGCTGGAAAGTGATTTAAAAATCTAGAAGAGACAAGAAGTCAGTTATGGTTTTTAAAAAGTATTTGCACTAGGGGAAAAAAGTATTCTTTCACTAAACCAAAGCGTGGGGATGTACCTTGTTGTACAGGAGAATCATACTGTTATTGCCCTGGTGGACAAATGGTCTTTAACCTTTTAAGGAGTCCATTTGAAGAGAGTCAAAGTGCTGGGCACTGGAAGTAATAAACCTTATCAGACTCATCTCCAGAAACCCACACAACAGCCTCAAAGTGGAGAAAGATCCTGTTATTTAGATGATCTTCCGATATCAGAGAAATGCCAGGTGTGGAGATGTTTTGCTTTCTGCCCTGTTTGTTTTCCCTGGGAAAGGATTTGCCTTCAAAGTAAAATTTTCCTACAAATAGTCCATGTTTTAAGGCTAGAGGAGACACAGAAAACAAAAGGACACAGGAGGGAATGCAAGAAGAAAAAGGCGATGCAATGCTGTGATCCCTGCCTCTCTAACAGAAGACTTCAGGAGAGGTGCAGTATACTATCCTATTTTTCCTATTTTCACTCTTTAAGTCTATTAGCCCTT
The DNA here is from genome assembly GCA_948474755.1 of Ctenosaura bakeri. Taxonomy (NCBI): domain Eukaryota; kingdom Metazoa; phylum Chordata; class Lepidosauria; order Squamata; family Iguanidae; genus Ctenosaura; species Ctenosaura bakeri. Next base: position 583,917 of record CAOLHI010000138.1, on the reverse strand, counting down.
GAATGAGTGTGGGTGTGTGTGAGCTCAAGTACAAACTATTGTTATTCAATAAAGCTATTCATTGAATCTCTTTGTGTGATTTCTGACTGATCCAGACCCCCGTAAACATTGGGTTAAAAAGATCCTAATTACCCTGCCCTCTTTGCATTGCTAAAGCAGTGCTCAGAGCTAATTTCCCCACAAGAGACGATTTTGACAGCTTTTGGGAATCCCCTTAAGGAAGTCCCAAGCAAGCAGGGTAACAATACCTCAAGTTTCTGGAAGCACAGTAGGTCTGAAGGAGAGAACAAAAAAGGGGGGCTCTTGAGAGGCATAAACCCAGTTTTGAGGGGTGCATGTGTCCTATGTGATGCATGATTCCCATCCCTGAATTGTTAAGAGGAAAAGTATTCTAAGCAGCCTGATTTGCTTAAAAGCCCCTGTTATGAATCCCTTTGTAAGCCAAGTATCTCAGTACAGGAGCAAATGACCCACTCCATCAGCCTTTTGTTCTTTGTCTGAAGCAGAGCTCGGAAAACTTTTTCAGAAGCACATATGAAGGCTTCTTCACTTTCACAGTGAGGGTGGATATACTCCTAAGCAAGGCTGCTGGTAGGGGTTGGGCCATGTTTCCATTTCATGCTAGAAAAAGCCATAAGATTCATGGGGAGGTGGTGGTAGTCATAACAGTGCTGTCAGGGAGAAACAAGCTGCCTCAAGCAAGGCACTTCCTCCTTGCTTTTATTGCATGCAGACTTGACATGCTCAGGTTGTCTTGATCATGATGAGGCACACACACCCAGCCCACAATGAAACCCACACAGATATTGCAGAGAAGCCTTCAGGAAACTGACTCTGTATGCCATTGTTCCCTGATCTCTCTTTCATCTTCACCTCCAAAGCTGCTGCCATCTCTGCTGTGGTCATCCAGGCAGCTGAAGTAACTGGATTTTCCTGGGGATCATTTGAAAACTAAATGGCTTCGTATGGTTTTCTTTTGCTCTGTAAGAGTGAAGATGATAGTCTGCTGTGAAATTGCAATTGGAAAGAAAACTGGAAATGTTTTTTCATAATCCCTTTCCTAGGACAATATTTTGTTGCCAAACTTGACGAGAGATCTTGTTTAGCAGCCTGCATCTGGTAAGTCTGACCGCCTGTCCTTCTCCTTTCCCCTCTTTTCCTTCCTTCCTTCCTTCCTTCCTTTCTTTCAACATCTGATCAACATAAAAACATTTCTCACTGTTTCTGTTCCAACAGCTACATGCAAACTTGAACACACATTTTAAAATCAGCGATATTTCAAACTTATTAGCTTTATCTTGGTTGTACTCTTTTAATTTCTGTAATGTACACACTGGTTTTCTACTCCTTACATAAGAACTGGTATGCAGGGGGGCTCATGTGTCCCAAAGTGCTACACAAGTAGTTTTGGACTTAGAAAGTCAAAAGGCAGGTGGAAGCCTGTCATAATTTAGGAGGCCACATGCTGTTTATAATCAGCATTGGAGAGCCTAATTGAATTTGCAGCTGCTTCCACATATACAAGGCCTTGTGCAGTAGATCATAGCATACGTATGGGTTGGTGGTGGAGGGATGGCTTTTAGGACAGAGATGGCCAAATCACAGAACTGGATTTAACTGTGGTAGACCTACTAGAGACCTGCAGTATATCAGGAAGGATTTCTGACTCCAGTATCAACAGAATGGCTCTTTTCCTATCCTGAGGTGTCACCCCTAACAAATTGTTCTGCTAACTGAAGGAAGAATGCGGTAGCCAGAAACTGATTTTTGTGTGGATGGAAGGACTGTGGCTTCCATTCAGTTCCAGTAGCCAAAACAAATTTCTGGGCCTTGAGGTCTTTCATTCAAAGCATCTTTTCCAGAAGGTGGTGGTGGAATCTAACATCTCAAATGTAAGTTACACATAAAAAAGAAAGCTGATCAGAGGGACAGACTGTTTTCCGATCTGCAATGGGAACTTCCATTGATTTGAATACATTTGGTGGTTTTTCTTATTCTTAACGATCTCCACTACCTATGGCAGAGGAACGCAATAAATAGGGGTTTTTAGCCATTTTCTTTTATTTCTCTTGTTTGAGTTTTTGCTAATATTTATGTTTATGACAGGAACTATAACATGCCACATGCATGGTACTTCAGGGAGTAATAGGAAAGCTAGAGGTCTCTTTCTATGCGGAGAAGTTTAAAATCTAAAATTTGCTCCAGATGATAACTGAGAGGGAAGGAAGCTATGGGTAAGACTGGACTGTGAGGTGAGCAATCCCTTAAATCACACACACATATCTATTTTTCAGTTGAGGACAATTAGGGTGAAGGGGTTGAGGCAAAGGCTTTATAGACAAGGTGGATTTTAAGGAGGGATTTGGAGGGAGAAAAGTGGCAAATTGGAATTCTGAGATGAGATGAACAGATTTCAAGTCCTAAAGAACTGCTAGTTTCAACTAGATAAGTAGACTTATTCAATAGCTGGGATTTATTTAAGTGCTGGCTGGTTGTTGTTGTGTGCCGTCAAGTCTTTTCTGACTGATGGTGACCCTATCATGGGTTTCCTGGGGCTGAGAATGTGTGATGAACCCAAGGTCACCCAGAAGGTTTCTATGGTCAAGCAAGGAATTGAATCCAGGGTAGTAGTTCAGTGCTCAAACCACTACACCATGCTGGCTCCCAATTGTTGGCTTACTATCGATTAATTGATTCAGTTAATTCTGTTTGAGGCTAGCAGTTGGATTTGGGTAAGGAATGGGAATCATTTTGTTGGATTGCATATCCCAGCAGGCCTAGCCAGCATAACCAATGGTGAGGAATGGTGGAAGTGGCCATCAAGCAATATCTGAAGGGTTGTATGAATCCCACTCCTCATTTAGGCCCAGCCTTTCAGAGTCTTTTTTTTTTAACTAGAACCCTGAGATCTACCAACTGGAGTCTGGCAGAAAGGTCATATGTTTAGAATGAAAATAATTATCAGCTAATGTAATGAATTTATCTGGAATCTCCGAACTGATCAAAACCCACCATTCTTTCTCACAAGAAACTACTTCTAGTCATCTCACACTGTTTTCACTTCTGCAATATAATTTAGCAAGGGGTGGAGATGGAATCATTTTGATGTTGCCGTTGTTAAACAATCAAAAATGTTTGCTGATCTGTCTCCAAAGATCTATCAGTGAATTCAGATCTGCTTTCTGTCCAAACCTGTGAAGAATATCCAAAGCTAAAGAACAGCCAGGAAGAAAAAGTGAAGTCAACAAGATAGCTTCAGATGACTTAGGACAGTGGAACTGAAGAAGCAAAAGTCAACAGGCTGTGTTAATACATCATGTAACAAAGCCTATTTTAAAGTCAATCTCAAACAATACTTTCTGCTGTATTCTGGAAGTCATGAACTTTCTTCTAATTTGACTAATTACCATTTGATTTATTTTTTAGAAATTCAACAAACATTAGCCAGTAATTAGCTGATCTCCTGTGTGAAGTTGCATGAATTGGTTGTTTAGGTTACGGTCCGGTCAAACTTTTATTATCCCATTTTAATGAGGTATGTTTGCACCTATATTTAATTTTAATATATCCCACTTGTGCAAATTCAACTCAATAAAGCACACGTATAAAGATCCTAAAGCACCAGATACTGTCTCATCTTGGAAACTAAGCAGGGCCACCCCTGGTTAGTGCTTGGATGGGAGACTGCCAACAAATACCAGGTGCTTTAAGTTATTTCAGAGGAAGGAACTGGCAAAACCATTTCTGAATATCCCTAGCCTAAGAAAACATTATGAAATTGATGGGATTACCATAAGTTGACAGGTGACTTGAAGGTATATACACACATAAATATGGCAGTTTGGATCCATACTTAGTCATACGTAGATTAGAATGAGTGAAATCAATTGGACTTAACTATTGGCTGGAATCTTGTGGTGTATATCTCTTTATGTTGTTGTTGAAGGAAATATGCAGTACTTCCATTGTGCAATAACTCGACAACTTAATTGGCAATGCTTGGTGCTTTTCTTGCAGCCATTTAGTGACTGGGTGGGGGCAGGAATGACCAGGCTGTGTCCAACTGTGTTTCTGCAGCTGAAAATGGAGAGAAAACATTATCCTCCTGGACTGTCTGGATGCCGCCTGTCCTCCCAGGCATTAAAATGGCCATGGTGTATGAGCTTACAGTTGCCCAGTAAATTGCATTTAAAGAAAAGAATTGCATTTAAAGAAAAGACAAGAAGGCAGATGTACACTGGGCAGAGCATTATGCTAATTTGACTAATTATCATTTGATTGACCTTTAGAAATATAGCTAACATTTACCAATGATGAGATCATCAGCCCCTGTATGAAATTGTCAAATTTATGTCCAGCCAAGCGGATGAAGGATCTCAGCCATTGATTTCAGTGGATCAGCTCTAACCCAAGAGAGTGACTATTATGAACTGGCAGTTAGATTGGATTATTGCCATGTTATATATGCACGGCTGCCTTTGAAAATAATTTAAAAAGATTTGAACCTTATATACCTCTAAATGGCTGTGGCTTGGGTTACTTGATGAAATGTCTTGTGTCATATTTAGCAAATCGGACCCTAAGGCTGTCATCTGTGTCCTTCCTATGGTGCCTTTGCTAACTGAGGCAAGGTGGACCTTTACAAAAGAGAAGACACTGTCAGTGGTGGCACCCACCTGTGGAATGCCCTCTGAAAATAAGCTCACCTGGCACTGACACTGTTCTCTTTTGAGCATTTTAGAAACTGCTTGCACACTTTTAGATTTTTGTACTTTTTTATCTGCTGCCATTGGAATTTTGTTTTTTGTTTTGAGTTGTTTGATATTTTGTTAATTTTTCACAGCATAAAATATAAGATAAAAATATTTGTATACCACCCAGAGAACTATGGTATTCAGCATTTCAGAAACTTTGTCCCTCTAGATATCGTTAGACAATAAAGTCCACCATGCTTAAATATTGGCGCAGGCTGACTAGGACTGATGGAAAAGGAAAAGAAAATCAGTCTCAGTCAGGTATTTCCTCCCTACTCTTTTTCTCAAAGAAAGTAAATTAAGAAAATATTTATTATACATATAGAAATGTACTCTGTACACATTTGTAAAAGGAAATTTGTAGTCATTACATCTTATTTATCAGAAATTTCTAGGATGTTGTTGTTGTATGCCTTAAAGTTGTTTCCAACTTATGGAAGACCCTAAGGTAAACCAGTGGGTTTCCATGACCAAGTGGGGAATTGAATCCTCATCTCCAGGGTTGTAGTCCAACAGTCACTACACCACACTGGTTCTCAGTTTATAGGACACTAGTCCTGTATTTTGTGTGTGTGTGTGTGTGTGTCTGTCTGTCTTTATCTTTCTCCATCTTAATTACAGGAAAAAACAAAAATCAAGAAAAAAAAATAGTTTAACATGCCACACAGAATATAGTAGGCAAAAAAGTCTATAAAAAAGTCTAATAATAATAATAATTTATATCCCGCCTCTCCCGACGGATCAAGGCAGTACTGCAACAGTACATCAAATACATTAAAAGCAATTAAAACATAACCCATCCTCCCCACCCACCAACCCATCTAAAACCCCCTAAAACACATTAACTATTAAAAACAAGAGGACAGTTGGTGGGAGGCAGTGGAGCACTAGTCTGGGAAGGCCTGTCGGAACAGAACAGTCCTGACTGCTTTTTTAAAGCAGTCAAGACTAGTAATATGCTGGGTCTCTTCCAGTAGGCCATTCCATAACTTGGGGGCGATAGAAGGAAGGTCCTCTGGGTAACCGCAGCCAAAAAAGAATATAGTAGGCAAAAAAGTCCTCCATCCTCTAAGTATAAAGCAATCTAAAGAGGAGAGACATTTCATAAAACAATGTATTACAAATAGATTCTGTATTATCAATAGGCTTATGGGCACTGAAATCTGCACTAGATTAAAAGCTGTACATTTTCACTTTTTAAATTCTGAAAATTGTGCCAACCAACATAATAGCATTAACTGTATTATGAAGAATTAAACTTAGAAGTTTGGGTTTTTAAACATTTGTTTCATTAGCTTCTCACAAATAAAGCTAAGTCCATGGCAGTCTGTTGATGTGCCTCATTTTATTCCGCCATGCATTCTTGTAACTTCTGTAGTCAGTCTGTTGATTTAAATAGGAGAAACTTAGCATATCCTTGATTTTTCCATTCATTTTAAAGTGCTGAGTGTTGAAAAAAAATCTAATTTTTAAATTAATTGATCCCTAAAAGAAGAGTCAAGGGCTATGATCCGTGGCTTGACATTAACAGAGCTGCCAAAACATGGTTGTTCAGGCAATGAAAAAGGCAAAGTTAAAATTGTTCGCATCAACTGATACATAATTTTTTTAAAAAACCAACTTAGCTGAAAAACTGCCTGCATCAGCTCGCCAATCTTTTCAATGAATTCCTGACACCCAGCTTCCTGGCTTCAGAAAAAAGTCTTGCGTTAGGTTAGTGGATACCAAGGACAAGACCTTTTCTGTGGCAGCCCTATCATTTTGGATTTCTCTTCCCAGGGAGATAAGTAATGATATGGCTGGTGTTGTTGTGAGGCAGAGTGAGACAACCACCTGATGGGGAAGATCCAGCAAGGCAGGGAGTCAGAAATAGTCCTGTGTTCCTAACAGGCTATCCCACAAACTTCCTAAACAATCCTACTGTCCTTATGTTACCCTGATTTCTGGGGTCCCTTGGGGGACACCTCAATGTACTCCATGTGATGGGGAATGGAAACTAGCCAGAGCACAAGCAATAGCAATGCGAGAGGCAGGATAACCTAGCAAGATCTTTTACCCAGTTTTTACGGGGTCAGGCCAAGCCAAAAACCAAATAAAAATGTCCAATAAATGATTTTATTGAATGAAAGCCTCACACAGCAACACAATCACTCACACAATCACTCAGGACCTATTAAGAAGTAAAAGAGAGGAAACTGGATAGGTGAATTGAAGGGGTGTAGCTGGGGTGATACTGCACCTTTGTCCTGAAGTCCTTGGTCTGGGAAAAACAGTGGAGAAGTGGGGCTCAGCACAGAGAGGGCTGAGGGGATCACTCAATGGACAGAGAAACGGTCTGCTGGGATGACCGGGAGAGATCCAAAGAGCTGCTCAAAAACTGGGACTATTTGTAGGGGAAAAAGTACCTGGAGGACTAATCCTTTCCTGGGGAGAACAATGGGTGTTGCAGTGGGCATGAAGCTCCACACTGGTAATTTCTTTCATGTGATGGGATTGCAAGGTGTTGCCAAAGTCTCAGGATCTTCGGCTGTGTTAGTTTGTGGTGTGACTTCATGTAAATGGTCCTCGCTGATGGAATATTTGCTCAACTTGGGGCAGACACGCTAATCCCCTCAAGTCAGCGTCTTGGGGCTGTGGACCCTTTGTTTATTGTGGGTTTACACATCTTGAGGTCTCCTGGGGCTACATGACTGGGGATTTTACTGGCCTGACCTAGTTTTCAGTCTTTTGACCATGCCTGCCTATGTGCCCATCCAGTGACCTCTCAGGCACATTGAATCATATTTTAATATCAAAATTGTAACACTTACTATGATATAGGGTACTGTTTTATTGCCATTGTGGGAAATAAGATTTGAATGGCTGTTCACCTGGCTTTGGCATGCAAGATGTGGGAACTGTATCTTGTCTTTCACCTTCGCTCCAAAATATCTTTGACAGGGTTTGGATAAGGTATCAATGCTTACCTTTTCTTAAAATTCTTGTCCGCTTTCAAATTACTACAGTCGGCCCTCCACATTTGCAGGTTTCACTTTTGTGGATTTGATTATTCACGGATTATTTGCTGTCACCTCTGCTGCCTCCCTATGCCATTTTTAATAGGGACTGCAAGCCTCATGAGACTGAGAAACTGTGAATGAGGCTTGTAAGTCCCTAATAAAAATGGTGCGGGGCAGCAGCAGAAGTGGCAGTAAGCCCCACAAGCCACCCACTTCTGCCTTGAGAAGGAATCCTGATGCATCAAAGGAATCTGTGATGTGTTTTTGTGTGTTAAATATGGTTTGGGAGGGCCTAGAGTTATTCACATATTTTTTTACTTTCACGGGGATCCTGTGCCCCTAACCCTAGCAAATGTGGAGGGATGACTATAGTTGAAACTATATTATTGTAACAGTTTTGTCCGCTGAGGTTATTTATATTTTATATGATTATCTACTTTAGTCTTGGCATTTTAGCTGGTTGGAGTAAGTTGTCCTGCAAAAGGAGACACCCCAAAAGGCAGGCTATTCATTAAACAAACCAACAATCATTTTAGACAGAGTTCCTTTCCCTAAAAGTCTCTCCAATAAACAAGTGAGTGAATATTTTTCTCTGTGTCTGCTATCAAAACCCTTTTTGTTTTGTTTCTTAATACAGTCACATTTACCTTCCTATATATTATAAAGCATATGTAGCCTGGACCTACACTGGTGTAGATGGCAGTGGTGACAGAGCAGCAAGGGTGAAATGGCCATGGGCCCAGGTTTGGGAACTCATCTCTGTGTAGAAAGAAAACTCAACAAAAGAAAGGGATATAAGACCTAACTCATGCAAAAAATAAAAAACAAGCAAAGTCAGTCAGTTGTATATGTGTGCATGTGTAACAAAAAAATATAATAAATCTGTAAAACAATCAACTGTTTGAATTCTAAAAATACATTGTCCAAGCTTATAAATAGTTGTTCTGAGTGAAGGTCCATCAGGCATAGATCAACAGCTGAAGGAAAGCAGATGGCCAAGGGTCTTGGCAAGCCTTCATTCAAGTAGAAGCTGGATGTTTTCTGATCAGTGATCCACCTAAGCAACCAATGAAGTTCTTATATTTTTCACTTTGTCCTCAAACCCAAGCCTAACACATTAGTATAAATTTTTACAGAATGAAAATGCATCTTCTACTTCATTTCACACAGACTAAATCAGAGCTTTCCAAACTTTTCATGTTGGTGACATACTTTTTAGGCATGCATCATTTCATGACACAGTAATTCAGTAAGTGGAGGCAGCCCTTCCACCCATGTCTGGCCCGCCACCACCCTTGCCAGGGTCTTCTTTACCTAAGGCAGTGATGGCGGCAGGAGAGGCAGCCCCTCCACCTGTCACATTCATGTGACACACCTACACATTGCAGCCGACACACTAACGTGTCATGACAGTTGGGAAGGCTCTGGACTAAATGAAGACCTGCCAAGGCTTTTGGCCATCCTCTTTCCTTCAGTTCTTGATTTAAGCCTTATGGGCCTTCACTTATACTATTTATAGGTTTAGATTGTGTATTTTAAAAACTGGAACAACTCATTATTTAGTGGATTGCGTCTTTTAATGTTTGTTATACTCCTACACATGCATGCATGCGTGGGTGGCCCCTCAGTATCTGCTAGGGTTTATTTCCAAGACCCCTGCGGATATCAAAATTCATGAATGGTCAAATCTCATTATATACAATTGTGTAGTAAAATGGCATCCCTTATATAACATGGCAAAATCAAAATTTGCCTTTTTGGATTTTTGGGGGGAGGGATTTTCAAGCTGTGGTTGATAAAACCTGTGGACACAGAATTCACAGATATGAAGGGCTGATTGTATATCCTGACTCTATTTTTTTTCTAGAGAGAAGGCTACACTGCCAGCTCCTGAGCTGGTGGAGACTCTTTTTTAGGTGACGGAGATGGCTTTTTCTGCCCTCCACCCGCCGCTGCTGTTCATCACTCCAAGAAGTCCCTTACCATGGTGCAACACCAACGTAAACCAACACCAAGAAAATTGCACTCATTTGTATTATATATGGCAAAGGCAATTGTATAGGCTGCTTAAAATATTTTTGCTTCAATCCAACCAGGAACTACATGCACATGAAACCAGATTTTCAAGTATATATTGGAAGGAAAATTTCTGCCTGCAGTGCCTATGTCCGAAATGACAACCTGTCACTTGTTTTATAAATCTGCAAAGCTTGGGAAAAGCCACTTTTTGGACTACAGTCCCCAGACTCCCCAGTCAGCACAGGGCCTGGAAGATTCTAGGATCTTCAGTTTTTTTAAAAACAGTTCCAAGCTCTGAAGATCCTTAATTCTGCCAACTAGCTGTTCAGTAGGGGAAGGAGGGCAATCTCCCAACAAGTAACTTCTTCCTCACTAAACAGCAGATTGCTAGGACTGCAGATTCTTTGACAGAAGTATGTGCTTTAGGCCTCATCTCTTCACAGACCCTGTTGGTCTCAGGTTCACAAAGGAATATACAATACACATCAAGCAACTGGGATACACTGTGGTTCCCAGCTGTACATAGTCATGATGTCAAATGTATGTTTCAAGCCTTGTGATTTGTGGAGCAGTCCTCACTCACAGATATCCTTGGGTAACAGATTATAAACACACATTGCATATAAAGCTACTGAATTTTCTAAAGGTTAATGTCATTTTGGATGCACTTTACTGGTTTTCTAATTTGCATTACATAGTATGGAATTCCTACTGTGCCACATATCCATCCTTTATCCATCTGCATGGTGACAATCTGTGCAATCTAGAGTCATCTAGTGCAGTGATGTTATGACATAGCAGTGAAGCGCATAATTCCTGTGTTACCCTGATTTCTGGGGTCCCTTGGGGGACACCTCAATCTGCTCCATGTGATGGGGAATGGAAACTAGCCAGAGCACAAGCAATAGCAATGTGAGAGGCAGGGTAACCTAGTGGGTCTTTTACCCAGTTTTTACGGGGTCAGGCCAAGCCAAAAATCAAACAAGAATGTCCAATAAATGATTTTATTGAATGAAAGTCTCACGCAGCAACACAGTCACTCACACACTCACTCAAGACCTATTAAGAAGTAAAAGAGAGGAAACTGGATAGGGGGATATTGAAGGGATTGTAGCTGCCGTAACACTGCACCTTTTCACGAAGTCCTTGGTCCTGGAAAAACAGTGGAGAAGTGGGGCTCAGCACAGAGAGGGCTGAGGGGATTACTCTACAGACAGAGAAACGGTCAGCTGGGATGACCAGGAGTGATCCAAAGAAAGACTCAAAAACTGGGACTATTTGTAGGGGGAAAAGTAGGCTAATCCTTTCCCAGGGAGAACAATGGGTGTTGGAAGGAGAAAGAAGCTCCATAATGGTAACTTCCTTTGCGTGATGAGATTACAAGGTGTTGCCAAAGTCTCAGGATCTTCGGCTGCATTTGGTTATGGTGTGACTTCATGTAAATGGTCCTTGCCTGATGGAATATTTGTTCAGTTTGGGACAAACATGCTAATCCCCTGAAGTCGGCTTCGCAGGGGCTGAGGACCCTTTGTTTATTGTGGGTTTGCACAGCTTGAGGTCTTCTGGGGCTACGTGGTGGGGTTTTTTACTGGCCTGACCTGGTTTTCAATTGTTTGACCATTGTTGCCTACGTGCCCATCCGGGCAATCTCTCAGGCACATTGAATCATAATTTAATATCAAAATTGTAGACCCCGGGATAGGGTTTTTCCAGTGGAGTAACACCTGACTCTGGAGAAGCCATTTGCCCTAGAATTGTTCCTTCACCTGTTAAGCAGGGACAGCAAAGTCAACACACTCTCATTAATTGCAAAAAGCTCACCCTCCGAGTTTCAGGGCTTTGAAAATCACAGATTAACCTCTTTGTAAATTGTGTACAGGAAGCCCCCACCTTTTGTCACCCTGTTTATCTGACAACTCTTTTGACACTTCCAAATTAAGGGCAAGTTCCATTAATTCAATTGGGAGTAGCATTCTGCTCTTTCATCAGTTCTTCTTGCCTATGGAGGCTTCCTTGGAACCACTTGCACATGCACACTGCTTGCAAAGAGAGCTGGCAGGAGGGAAGCTGGCTGAGAGACTTCGCAAGCAGCAGGCACACGTTTGGTCCAAGGTAAGCCTCCATAAGTCTTTCATGCTCCCTACAGTACAGTACATGGATTCCACCTTTCAACCAATTCTGTTTCCTGACAGTGCTCAGGTCCTTAATCTGTCAGAAAAATGGGGGAAGCTTATATCTTTCTGGCATTTCATGTCTGCAAAAATCTGATGAACCGTATTAAGGGACTCAAGCTTGGGTCTTTCTAAAATCAGTAGAGACTAAATAATGGTCAGCCTGTTCTGAATCCAACTCAGACTGTTTCCTAAATGTAAATACTGTATGTCTACAGTTACAGTTTTCACCTGGTGTTCTTCTGAAATACTCTAAGTACTCAGTTAAAATCCTAAGTGTCATTCCTATAATCTAATAAATAGGAAATTATGCTTGCCTTTAGGAAATGCACACACAGTTATAAGTGAGTAGAAAATGGTCACAGATCTACATCTTTGTCGTATGAAAATGAGTAGATGTGATTACATATACATGGATGCTTCAGAAGCCTTCTTTGTCACCTTGGGCGTGCCTTGCATTCTTCCACTGGGCCTTTTCAGATCAATTCCTTGTGTGTATGTTTTAGTGCTCCTCAAGTCATCTAATGTGGCAGACTAGCATTCTTCCCCACTATGTCAGGTACTATTATCATATTTTTATCATATTATTTATTTACGCAGTTTCCTGAAAACTTGCTGCAGACTGGCAGCTGATAGCTTACAGAATGGAAGCTATGTTCCAAGCAATACAACAAGAATTGTCGCTTTTGAGGATAGGTTACCTTCAAGTCCAGGAAGCAGAGGATTAGCTGGTAAAATTTGTCCCAATGGCTGACAGTATTTATGACTTTGACCAGTTTTAAACTACAAGGGAAAAATGCTTAAGAGAGGAATATAATTGTTTTGTTCCATAGGAAAGAGAATGAAACAGCTGTAATCAAGAATGATCTGTCATTCCTTCATGCTTAAGTCTTCACATTTTTGTTTTCATTTTTCGATGAAATATAACATTTAATTTATTGTAATAGTTATAATAGTTACTATTTTCCTTTTCAGTGAGTGGAGAAGAAGTATTCCATAGAAGTGCTTTTGATCAGAATTATTTATACAAGAAGATATGTGCAGAGGAAGAGGGTAAGAAGAATTTTAATTACTTACATTATGCACACGCATCTATCCTGTGTCTGATGAACTAAGTTTGTGGCAAAAGAAGTTAATTGCACAATAAATTGATTGGTCTTTAAGATGTAAACTGCAGGATCAGCAGTCCTGTAGCTGATGTTTCCATTTTTAATTAAAAGTTGCCGTTAGGGAGCAATTTGAATTTCATCCATGAAGCAACACTGAGGGAGGGGAGATTGAACTGTTTCCTCCATACAGTTTCCTTGATCTAAATCATTGCTCCAGAGTTTGTACTGCAGATATGTGGTTTGGAGATGCAAGTTTTCAGCCCATCTTTCCTAGTTGATTAAAACCACCGACTCAGGAGTATCTCAGAGATAGGCATAGCGTGCCCCTGAGACTATCTTTTTTGACCAAAAAAAGAAAGTGTGTGAAATGCCTTCCTAGAAGCATGAAGAAGTAGCAAATCATCTTTTCAGTAGGTTGCAGGGACCACATGCACTAGCAAAAAATACTCATTTTCAAAATGAAAAGTAGACTTCCAGTCACTTTTTCCCCCTGCAGTCTACACAACCCCTGGAAGGTCCATGGAGAATAAAATTGGCCCCTAGGTCAAGTGAAGTTGCCCACCCATTAATCTAGCTGGACTGCAGATGCTATAAATATTTCCTTGACTGAGAATAACATTTCAGATGCATTGTAGGAAACAATAGTGCATTCTTTGTTGAGAAAGAGATCTTTGTTGTGGTTGTTGTTATGTGCCTTCAAATCAGCTCTGAGTTATGGTGACATGGGTTTTCTTGGCAAGATCTATTCAGAGGTTTGTTGTTGCCTTCCTCTGAGGCTGAGAGACTACGACTTTCTCAAGATCACCCACTAAGTTTCCATGGCTGAGCAGGGATTCAAACCTTTGGTTTCTCAGAGTCCTAGTCCAATACTCAAACTGCTATACCACTTGGGCTCCAAGAGACTTTTGGCCCCAAAATTTAAACAAGTGGTATCCATATTTCTAACATTGCATTCTTATAGCAACAGAGGTGGGAATCACGTATCTCTCCAGATGTTGTTGGATTACAACACTTGCTTTTGGCTGCGTTGGCTAGAACTGCTAGGAAGTGCAGTCCGATAACATCTGCAGGGCCACGTAATTCACACATCTGTTATACACAGTGTATAGTAGTAGTAGTAATAATAATAATAATAATATATTTATTTATTTATTTATTTCTATCCCGCCTCTCCACATGGATCGAGGCGGCAAACAACATGAAATACATTAAATACTTTAAAAGACATTAAGAACATACCCAATCCTCCTCACTGACCAACCCACCTAAACCAACCCCTTAAAACACACAACAATTAACAGTCCATCAATTAACTATTAACAAAACAGTAAGACAATTGATGGGAGGTGATGGAAATGCTAGTCTTGGAAGGCCTGTCGGAATAGATCAGTCTTAACTGCTTTTTTAAAGCAATCAAGACTGGTAATATGCCGGGTCTCCTCCGGCAGGCCATTCCATAACTTGGGAGCAATAGAAGAAAAGGTCCTTTGGGTAACCGCAGCCAACCTCGTTCTGACTTTAAAGCACATTGTGCCAACCTGACTTTATGTCTCTCTGAATGAATATTTGGATCTTCAACAATCTGGCTTTCCAGTTTTGAGGCAGAAAATGACTTTGTTGTTCTAGAGAAAGTCTTGCAGAAGGGAATGGATCTTTTGGAGGTGAAGCTATTGATTCTCTTGCATATCTCTGCACTCTTCAGCTGGCCCCTCCTTAAACTGCAAACCCCAGGATTCCATAGGATGTTGAAAGTGGAATCATGGCACTATAACAGTCTAGTGCGGAAATGACCTTAGAAACAATTGTACTTCAGAGTAGGAACAAAATATTGCAGTTGGTGGTAGGAATTGCCCAAAAGTAGTCAGAGACAACAGAAACACCATTTGAAAAATTTAAAAAAAAAAAAAGAGAGAAGTAAAACAGCAAATAGTATAATCTCCCAGAACATTAGCCTCATCTAGAGGATCTCTAAGTCAGTGTCCTGAACAACCTCACAGGAGTGGAGTGAGTCACTGAGGAGAAATTTTGCTGCAGAAAATGTACATGAATCACTAGTGGATCACTTGCAGATTGAGTTGTATGATTTAGGCCAGCTGGCCCCTCCCAAAACTGCAAACCCCAGGATTCCATAGGATGTTGCAAGTGGAATAATAGTGCTATAACAGTCTAGTGTGGAAATGGCCTTACATTAGTCCACATTAACTCCATGACACCCAGAGAACAAGGACAGAGAGATAAACACGCAGAGATCCATTGTGCCAGTCACCATTGGAGCTCCTGTAGTTATTTAATTGACAGTAGAAAATATTGTGAGAGAGCCAGCATGGTTTAGTGGTTTGACTGTTGGGCTAGCATACTTGGAGACCAGGTTTGAATCCCCACTCAGCCAGAGAAACCCACTATGTGGCCTCAGGCAAGTGATATTCTCTTGTCCTCAGAGGAAGACAAAGGGAAACCACTTCTGAACAAGCTCTGCCAATAAAATCCCACCTGAAGATCGTCATAAGTCAGACATGACTTGAAGGTACACAACAACAAGAAATATTGTGAGTAAAAGAACGAATAAATGCTTGTCCTGTTTCTTGCACTGTTCAGTACGTAGCCGATTTTGCTACAAGAGACTAGTATCACCACTCTTCTGGTTTAAATGTGTATTGCCTTAATCAGCCCAATTTATTTGAAGAAGAAGATTAGAATCCACTATGCTATGTGGATGTCAGTGCTGTGTGGATGTGAGGCTATGAGAAGATCAGATGGCCTAAAAAGCAGAACAAACAGAAAAAAGATTCTCTTGAATTTAGAGGAAGTAGTTTATCCTTTGACATGTGCAAAGCTAGCCATGAAAGTGAAAGAGGAAGTCTGCTAGAGCATATCGGAAAACTCCCATTTACCTCTGGCTCAGGTCCAACATATATTATTGCGGTCCAAACATGCCCAACTGTGGTCAATGCCAGGGAGTGTTCAGTCAAGTCATTGTCTTACTGTATCTTGAGCAGCATCACACAGTAAATTAAATAACTCACAACAGAATCCTATCCATGTTGCTTTGTATGTATATATTTGTGTGTGTGTATGTGTGTGTCTGAGCATCAAGACGTTTTATCCAAGTTTCTGTTCCCTTAAAAGCAAATTCCTGTGGTATAAAGTTTAATTTCACAATACATATTATTGGCTAAATATAAGATGAGGATTCCCAGAGTTAACCCTCCACTAGATGTGGGAGAACTTAAAGCTCTGAAAGATTTGTTCCAGAAAGCAAAGTTAGCTCTCTGTCTCCTTTTCAGATTCAGTACCAGAAGAGGGTCTCAAACATCGCAAGGCTTCTTTCTGTTGTTTTCATAGAATGATAGTATTAACATTTCCCTTAGGGAAAGAGAAATAAATCACCTCTGCCCAAAACCTATTATGGCTTAAATCCAGTTGCTAGCTCCAAGTAGGATAGACCCATTCTATCAATGTACTTTGCATATATTTGAGATGATGTGAAGTGGGAAAAAAATGGCAGTGCTTGGTAAAGTTGAAGGAAGTAGGGGAAGATAAAGATTGCATTAGAAGTGGATTGACTCAGTCACGGTAGTCATGACTCTGAGTCTGCAAGACCTGAGCAGGACTATTAATAACAGGTACACATGGAGTCACAATTTATAGGGTCACCATTAAGTCAAAGCTGACTTGACAGCAATTAACAACCGCAACAAACCTATGGAATTTATGTGCATGTGCAAAGCTAAGTGTAGATTGACCATTCAGCAACTAATTCAGTAGGTCTGCTCTAGTTGGGACTACACAGGAAAAATGGAGATACAAATCTACAAGTGCTCTGTAGATGGTCTTTATTTATTATTTGAAACAAGCCTAATATTAAAAAATGTATAGGAGAGCATCTCTCTAATATAAGAAAAAAAAGTAGGCATGCTCTTGGTACATTATTTTTTGGAATGTTGTCATTCTGCAACAGACATTAAATTTGGGATTAAAGAAAAATAAATAATAACAATAAGAAAAATGTTATTGAGAAAAGAAGCAGAGAGGATTTTAAAATTAAAATCTTTGATCCCAGAAGGACTAAATGAAGAACTTGGTTTCCTCCTGTTATTGTAAAGTCATGGGTTAAAAAAAAATCTACCCCAGGTTGCATCGTATGTGATTGGTGTCTATTTCACCCTCTCTGCTTTACCTCCCTTTCTCCCTGACCATCTGTAAAATAGTAGAAAAACTTCAAGCCTGCTTCTTTAGTTGTTTAGCAATTCAGCAAATGGAAAAAGATGTTTCAGCTTCAGAAATTTCTGCTGCTTGTTGCCTGTACTGGTATGTGTAGGCTTTTAAGCACTATACAAAGCATAACATATATTATCGTAAATATGTGTTGTCCTTTGGATTTTTAATTTGTCATTTTGTAATTATATCCATTTTTATATAGCCCATTGAAAAAGTCATTGAAATAATTACCTAGGCCGTTTACATTGAAATTACATTGTTTCAAATAATAAATAAAGACTATTTACAGGGCACTTGGACATTTGTCTCCAATTTTTTCCCCTATAGATTCTGTTACATGCTCGTCAGTTATTTGTCTTCAATCTAGTTGGGACTAGCAATTGGATTTAGTGTGCATGTGTTTGTTTTCTTGTATCATTCCAGCTATTATTAAAACTTCTCAGGGGAAAGTTGACGTCTACCTATCTATTGTCATAACAGTCGAAGATATAGCCATGGCAGCATAAAACAGACAAGGAAAGACAGCAGCACCTTTGAGAATAACTGGGAATGAGAAAGTTCTGGCATAAGTATTTGTGGCATCAGATCCATCTGATGATGTAGATTGAATCCACAAAAGTTTATGCTAGAAATGTCTTCTTTGCAGCCTCAAAGGTGATATTATATTTCTTTGCCTGTTTTTTTTTATTATTTTATTAACATAACACAAGCACAAAAATAAAACACCATGTGGTACAACTAATAATAAAACAAAAAGATTTCAACCAAAAAAACTTACATTATTATTTCTCTCCTATATAATTACAATCAAAAACTTATTCAGCTTATTCTATATCCGATTACTTATATATTTTTATTACCTATCTCTAATTCTTATTCTCATTATACTCATTATTATTATAGTAATATCATTCTTAATTCTATATTTTTCCCTTAAATTTAATCTAATACTATTACTAAATATAATCTTGTTACTTAACATATTAACCCCAAAGCTGATTATATTCTTTGCCTGTTTTTAATCTATTGTCCACCAGCTGTCTATTTTCAGCTATTTGGCCATCAGCTATCTATTGTCAGTTTTTTGCTTAGTTGAGAAAATATATTTTCAAAAGATCTTTGCAGAGCTTGAGAAGTTACTTCTGAAATGCAATTTGTTCTTGTTATACAGTATAGTATTTTCAGTTACTCAGTCAATCTTTATTATGGTCTATGATCAACACTAGTGTAGCATTTTGAAAATAATACATTGTTGTCACTCATGATGCTTTAAAATGGATTTGTATTGCTTGTTACTTGTCTTTTACTTTACCATTGGAGGAGTGATAAAAAGATGGCATAAAATTTGACAATTTCCTGTCAAAATACCTTTAAAATAGCCTCTAAATCCAGCTTTTATAGGTAAAAACAATACTTGTTCTGTTGAAAATTACTTTCTTCCCATGTTGTTACTTTTACAATGTAACTTTGTTACACCTTGATTGAACATGCACCCATACATGTGCAGACGCACACATCCCTCACTTCAGGTAATTACATTGCTTGTAAATTATTACTTCCAAGTGTGGCTCTTTGAGAGGTGTTGTTTAGGCATTTACATTGATAATTCTACTTACAAAAATATTAAAAGCAAGAATTAAATAATTAGATCTGATCCTGAATCTACTTGCGATTAGAATCACTCAGCTTTCATGAATACTAATTCCTTGCGCAGTAATTCCAAAACCAGTGCAATATTTACTTGGAAATGTTGCTGTATCAATAATATACTCAGCATGTTGTTACCCTGCTTGCCGGGGGTCCCTTAGGGGGGTTCTCAATGCCTGTCAAAATTATCATTTGTGGGGAAAATTAGCTATGAACACTGCTTCAGCTATGCAAAGAAGGCAGGGTAATTAAGGATCTTTTACCCAATGTTTATGGGGTCAGGCTCAGTCAGAAATCACACAAAAAGGTCCAATGAATGACTTTATTGAATAGTAATAGTTCGCACTAATGTAAACATGCACACACACATCCAAGGGCTAATAGAAATAAAGAGTGGAAATAAGATAGAGAGATTGTTGAGGGATTCGCAGCTTGGGTGATACTGCACCTCTTTCTGAAGTCCTTGGTCCAGGAAGCAGCGATCGAACAGCAGCTCAGCGAAGAGACGCTGAGAAGATTGTGCAGCTGTTGGGAAGAGAGACCGGTCAGTTGGTAGGACCAGGAGGCATCATACTCCTTCTCCTTGCCTCACCTTTCTCTCCTTGCCTAACTAGCCCAAAAACAGGGACCATTCGTAGGAAAAATGTACTTTGAAGGCAAATCCTTTCCCGGGGAAAATTAAACAGGGACAGAAAAGAAAAACAACTCCACACCTGGCATTTCTCTGATATCGGAAGATAACAAGGTGTCATCCCAGTAACAGGATCTTCCTCCGCTTTGAGGCAGTGGTGTGAGTTTCTGGAGATGTATTTGATAAGGTTTTATTGCTTCCAGTACCCAACTTTCCCGGAACACTTTTACTCCCTTCAAGTGGACTCCTTAAAGGTTAAGGACCTTTTGTCCACCATGGGTTATCACAACATGAGGTCCCCTATGGCTACGTGACTGGGGATTTTACTGGTCTGACCTGGTTTGTTCGATCGTACGACCATTATTGCCCATGTGCACATTCAGGTGACCTCTCTGGTGAGTTAGATTAATTTTATATCAAAGTTGTAGACCCCGGGACAGGGTTTACCAAGGGGGCAACAATGGATTATGCATTTGTAAGTATGCATAGTATTGTAGCCTTAGAATGCAATCCTAAGCACAATTTGTAGAAAGTAGCCCTATTGAAGATGTTGGAAATTACACTATTTCTAAGTAGGGCTGCCAGGTGAAATAGAGAACAGAGCTCTTGTCCCATTGAGGGTTGTGTAGAATAGAAGATTTCATTAGGTTTTGCTTGTCATATAAGCAACACTTGCTGAAACTCCCAATTCCTTTATTTTACCTTGAAATCCTACTTTCAAGTAATACATACATAGAGTTGGTATCATGTAGTGTTGGACAAGAACTTGAGGAGATCAGGGTTCTACTCTCTATTGGGTGTACATGGACAAGTTGGTCAGCCTAAAAGGAAGGCAATGACAAATGTCTTCTAAATCAATCTTGCTAATAAAACCCTCGGATAGCACTGCCATAAATCAGTCGACTTGAAGGCACATTATATAAGCTATAGAACATGCCTATGACTGTGCTGTAAGAGCTGACCAGAATGCTATTTTTCCCTTACTGCAAGGATGGGGGACCTTTGACCTTCTAGTTGTTTTGGATTACAAGTCCAGAAGTCCCAGATAGGATGTCCAGTGGTAAGGGATTGTTATAACTATAGTCCAAGCATTTAGAGAGCAAAAGATTCCTCATCCCTGCTTTAATTCCTACCCAAGGTGACTTTGGAGAGAAGAAGGCTCTGTATTATGCTTTCTGGAACACAAGTGGCTTAAGTGTCACCCAACCAAGAAGTTGCTGTAAAAATGCAGCTACACAGTATCTCTCTCTTCAAACGACTGGCAGAGCTGTGCCTCTGGAATTTAAGCATCTTGGCACTGCTTAAATTTTCTGCCTTGTGGGAGATGGTTTAATCATGAATATGCATATAATTTTACAGGAGATAATCAAAATTAAAAATATAGAAGGAAATTTTACACATGTGGAAAAGGTGAAATTCACCACTTTCCCCATAGCTGTATTTTCCCCAGAAAATATGACACTTTAGTTCTGAATTTGCAGGAAAGCCTTCTGATCAGTTTGAAGGGGAGTTAGACCCATTTCATCAAAAGGACAGATCAAAATTCAGGGTTCTCATCCTGCACTTGTATCATTACTTAAAAATGACAGTTAGTGTTTTCCTTGTACTTCAGTTGGTTGCATGATTGGTGTCAAACCAGTTGTCAGAGGGACTTTACTTCTTTCACACAACACTTTGATAGCTTGTTCAAAACGAAAATCATTGTGATCGTGAGGTTCCTTGCACGTAGGACCCTGTTGGAAAACTCAGCCACACATAATGAATGATTGCAAACATTTAGTACTGATTTGTGGGTTTATTAGCTGTTGACTGGAACATGGAGATTTATAGCTTGGTACACAGATGCAAGGAAAATGAGGAGAGGTAAGGGTGTGTCCCATTCATGCATATCTTGTGCAGGGCTGAAGCTTCTCAATGGCCTATTGATATAAAGGTCAAACTGTTGCTACTGTAGACATGAAGAACAACAAAAGTGGATGAAAAGAGAGGCTAGGTTTCAATAAATGCTTAAGTAGTAGAAAAGAAGTGAAACTCGGTGATGGGCACAGTTAAAGGATTGTTTATTCTCATAGGATTGTCCTTATATCTTAAGAGCGTCCTGGTGCCCTTTGATGTGCTGGACTGCAGGTTTAGGATTATTAGAATTGTCCCTGGAAGTTATAGGAGTTATATTAGAGTGCATCTGGAGACTAATGCATTGGGGATGGCAGAAACTTTTCTTTGGTCAACCTCATCCTTTGAAATGCAGTGTGTGTTTGTATGATTGGGAGGTAACCTTGGCACAGTTTATGATTCTAGCAGTTGTGCCATACATTGGCTATCCCCTTCACTATGCAAAGTCTGCTCTGGAATTGAGATGGTCTTTACCACCTGCTGAAGACTGCTTTATTTTGGAAGACAGCCTGGAGGGATTTTGGACAGTGAAAGTGTTCTTGTCTGGTTAAGGTGTTCACCTAGGCGGGTTGTTTTTTGCTGAAGTGTTCTATTGGTGAGTTGTTATTGTTGAGCCTCTGCTACTGCTTTGTTGTTTTTTTAATCAACTACCTTTATTTTATTTATTTTAGGGGCATTGGTTTTTGACCTTCATAGACATAGCGGTATTACTCTGGATCCGTGTGCAATGGCATCTCGCAACACTTTGAGACTGAGAGAAACAATTTGCTAGCATAAGCTTTCGTAGAGTTAAAGTCTATGAACACTTGTGCTACAAACTTCTTTCTCTCAGTTAGTCTCAAATATGCTGCAAGATCCCTTTACATTCTGGTTTTAATGTTGTTGCTGCTGCTGTTACTTGGCATAAAGTCAACTTTCTCTTACGGCAATCCTGTGAATGAGAGACCACCAACATCTCTGGTCATTATCTGCCCTGCTCTGGTTTTGCAAATTCTCGGCTGACATTGTTGTGATTAATTACCTTGTGGGACCAAAGCTTTAAAAACCAGAGATAAATATTTTGAGTTAGTTTTATAAATAATAGTAAATTTCCTAAATTGAAAACAACAGATTATACAAATCTTCACATCCTTCAACAAAAAGCTTTCTATAAGCTTAAATCTTTCCCATTAATAGAATGTCTGCAAGAATTATATCACCCCTTCCCCTCAAGCTTCTACCAAACATCTCAATTGGCCAGGGATGATAGGAGCCAAAGTCCTAAAATATACTGGAAGAGTCACACATTGATCATCCACAGCATACAACATAGTGTTGTTTTCTGCAGAGCGCAGCTGGTGAGAAGTCCAATGTGGAGTTGTAGGATGGAACTGTTCATGTATTCCTTTTGACCTGCTCTGTGTCCCATTAGTCAACTTGCTAATTTCACTTGTGGTAGAGGACATTGCATCCTGTCACCTGTGTCAAAGGAAGATCCAGTCATTGTTCTGGGAAGTTCTTTTATCTGGAATGGGGAAGACATTATGTTCTTTGCTTCAGGTAACCTATCGTTTTTGGTCAGCCTTGTACATTAATGCTTCTGTTGCTAAGAAATCAACAAAGGCTGTAGTTTCAAGACCATTTTTCTGCAGGTGGAAACAGTCATCCTTGCATTCAGATCGATTATTTTTTGACACAAGAGAAATTGTACTTAATCCAGAGATTTTGATTCACAAAACTTGAGCTGTTTCACAAAATTGTGTATAGTCTTTCCTCCTCATTTGCAAGTTTGACCTTCGTGAATTTGATTATTTGTATGTGCTCATGCCATTCCCCCCATTCTTCTCCTCCCATTCTCTTGCATTTTGCCAGGGATGATGAAGGGAGGCAAGCACACCTGGGAAAAAGGTAAAGGAATTGGGGGGGGAGGCATGGATATGCATTCTCCCCTCTGGAGTTCTCCCATCCCATTCCCATGCATTTGGCCCTGGTGGGAGAACACTCATTGAGGCAAAATGTAAAAGAATGGGGGGAGCTCATGCAAGCCTCCCTTTGCCCCTCCAGAGCTCCCGCTCCCATTCCGATGCATTGTGCCCCAGTGCAGAGAATCCGTGCCGAGGCAAAATGCAAGAGAATGAGGGGGGAGCCCCAAAAAGGAATGGGAAGGGGAGCTTGTGGGGGGGGTTATTTGTGGGTTTTCCATTTTCATGAGCGTTTTGTGTCTTGAACCCTCGCAAATGTGGAGAGGCGACTGTATTTTCCAGTAATGTTGGTAGTAATACTATTGGACTCTAGCATTCCAGCAATGAATTTAAAGTGATGTATATGACTCTCTTTTCCATTTTATCCTCATGCTAACACTGTGAGACAGAACAAGTGAAGAAAGAGTGACTGACCAAGGTCAGGCAGTGGAGTTCATGGCTCTTTGAGGACTGTAACCTTGAGCTCCCCAAGTCCCAGTATAACACTCTGACCACAGGCTGTCATGGTGCACATTCTGTTGCTGCACATCTTTCTTTGGACAAACACAGCTCACTACTATTGATTCTGACTGCCTGAACAATTCAAGGGGTTGCTTGAGGGAGCTGTATTTTTACAGGCACCAATAAAACACATGGATGCTTAAATGTTCACTCCAGAGTTTCTTGCAAAGAGTGTCGTGCTTGAACTGCCTTGGACATTCTGAATGATGTATCCCAGTCAGCTCAGCAATGTAGCAAACAATTCTGGGGCCCATCTTTTTGATAGGCCACTGAGGCTACAAAACTGGGAAGAAACTGATTTTTAAAACAATAATGGAGAAGCGGTTAAACTGAGTTATAGAGAAAATAGTTTGCATGCAGTCATTCACAGGATGAGTTTCAATACTCAGAGAGGTCTGGAAAAAACATTAAATTAACAATGACAATAACAACAAAACTCTGTACTGTAAATATAAAAATAGCATAAATATGCAAATGAGTTGTGCTAAATTCATTCAAAGCAAAATTCAGTCTGCTGACTACTTAAAGACCATACTATGCACCTGTCCTTATTTGGCAGGAACAGTCCTGATTAATTCTCTGCCATTCCACTTTTTCAGTTGCACTTAAAATGCCTCTTTCTTCTACCTACTTTTTTGTCCTCTGCTTACATCAGTTGCTGCAAACTGACTTCAAAGTGCAACAGTAGTTTGCACTCCATTCATTCAACAAGTGGGAGAGGAGAGGAGGGGGCAAAATCTTGCTCTTCCCCGTAGGGTCAGGCAGAGGCTAACTGCTGCAGCCTCTCATAGCACAGCTTTCCAAACTTTTCATGTTGGTGACACACTTTTTCAACATGCATCATTTTGCAACACAGTAATTCAGTTTTACTAGCAAACCGGAGGTACCCAGAGGCATATCTAGGGTGAGGAAAGGCATCTCCGCGATCCTGGCCTGCTACCATTGCCCTCGCTAGCAAAGGCCTCAGTGAGAGCAACAGTGGGAGAAAGGCAGCCCCCTCCCGGAATCCAGTCCTTGCTCACTGCTATCACTCTTGCCAGGGAAAGGTCCCAGCGAGAGCGATGGCAGGGGAAAGACAGCCTCTTCCCACCTGGTCCTTGCCCTTTGCTGTTGCTCTTGCCAGGGAAAGGCCCCAATGAGAGCAATGGTAGCAGGCCAGGCTTGGGTGGGGATGGGGTCTTTCTCAGCTGGGGAGGTGACACACCAACACATTAGTGTGTCATGACACACTATTTGGAAAGCCTTATCTCATAGCTTGGGTGTTCCTCAGTAATGTTTGCCATCTTGACCACATTCTAACGTTGCTTGGCCAAATGTGCTCCAGTTTTCATCTGTAAAATGCTGGAGTTTATGAAAGACTAACCCATTTACTATAGCACAGGCTTGCAAAGACCAGAGCTGACTTCTTCAGGTTAGTCTGGTGAAGCAAAATAACCCAGGTTCTTAAAAAAAAGCCCCATTTATTAGACCATAAGTGAAGATTAGGTAGGGAGAGGGAACTCTTTTGCATAATCAGATTAAAAAGAAAACACCTACTAACGTCTTAGATGTGGAATATGAGTGAATTGATCCAGATAACCACCATTCAGTCACAAGTTGACACTGACTCCATAACACACTCTTGGTGAATGGAGCACAATTTGCACAATGTATGTGAAATGATCAGTGTTTACTGTAAGATAAGCAAGTCATGGTTAAGAGCTGATAAATGTTTGGAAAAGCTACAATTTAACTCCAGTTCAGCAGCTTTGTGTTTACTCTCTCCCCTTAACAGATTATCAGAAATATGCTAAATAACACTTGAAGTGGGTTGGGGCGTTGACTTCAAGATGTATTTCTGTGTTCAGAAATGCAAGTCCTCCTTCAGTGGTCCTCCTATAATTCTAAAGGATATTGTTTAAATATTGTCCTAGCGATATTTTAAAGAACAGATTCAGTATAAAAAAATTGAAATGTTTAAACAAAATGTGCAATGTTAATAGCAAGCTTGATACTTTTAAAAATTCCAAGATTTCTGGGGGATCAGTTTAGAGGTGAAATGACCACCACCACCACAAACACATCAGCAAATTTGGGACACATAGTCACTGTCAGTAGCCATGAGCAGCGTGCATCTGGTCTACATTTCTGTGGGAACATTATAATATGAGAGTCAGTCCTACAATTAGGCAGTGAGGAGAGTGCATCAAGCAGTAGTTTTTTCTTATAAAATATTGATTTTTGTGGGCTTTTTGAACACTATTAGTCTTTTTAAAAATATTTCTAAATGCAAATAGCAGCAACAGCAACAACAAAAAGCAAGCTGATACTAATCAGAAATGTAAAGAGTGACTCTTATAATAGCAACTATTATCAGTTACTTTCTAAAAGCAATGGTCCAAGCTCTGCATGAAAGTCTAGTGAAGAGTTCTTTGCTATTTGTTATTTACTGATAGTTCTGTCAAAGATGGGAACAGTGCATGTGGGATTTTCTGCCTCAAGTATTAAAATAATTTTGCTGATCTTGGAGGTTTGCAGCTTGCCTTGGGAAGGGCACAAGCATGTTTTGGGCCAGCCCTGAGGGCTGACATCAGTACCTGGCAGCTTCAACGGCTTGCTGTGACTACAGCACTCAGACTATGGCTTCTGGCATCCAAAGGCTATATCTCAGAGGTGTCACTATTTTAATTATCCACATCCTTTGGGGGAACTGTGAGAAATTATAATGGGCAGGGGGAATGGAACTCATAGCCACTAAATGAAGATTATAGGGCTATTGCTGCCACTGCCAGCAGTATACTCGGTGAGCAAGACACCCCTACCTTAACTGGCTTCAGTCTGCCTACCCATATGCAACCCCCCCATCTCAACTATCTGTTATAAGTCACCTTGAACCCCCCAAACTGGGGAAAAATTGGGCTATAGACTATCCACATCCTCATCCTCATGCTCATCCTGAAGGGAAGGCAATACTCACTAGTTATGTGCCCTTGGCTTTAAAAATTCCCTGTATCCCTCACATTTGAGAAGATGCTTAACAAGCCCATCAGGCTAAATGAATTTGGGTTACCTTGGCTGAAATCTTTAAAGGGCAAGCAACTGCCGGTTTTTCCTCCCGTAGGAATCCTCTCTTATCTCACTTCGGATAATCCCTAAATCTTGTTCATTGGTTTAGTCATTAATCTTTCCTATGCAAATTTTTTCTCTCACTCATGTATCAAAGTGAACATGAACTGAGATTCAAATCTTTCCACTCAAATGTTGTCCCCTGCTAGTCACCCTCAGAATACTGCGTATATTCTGCTTCTAGGGCAAACACTTCTTGGGAGTCACTTCTGACTTGTGTCTGTATCTTGAGGAGTTCAGCATCCTCCTTGCTGAGCTCCTTCCCTTTCAAAAGCAGAAGGAATTAGAAACATCCAATAACCCTCATGTGAAAGAGGCTGAGGGCCTTTCTGCAGTACACCGTTATAGTGCTATTATTCCACTTTCAACATCGTATGGAATTCTGGGGTTTGCTGTTTACAGAGGGGCATTTAGAGTTCTCAGTCAGAGAGCTCTTAGACCTCGGTAAACTACAAACCCCAGAATTCCACAGGATGTTGAAACTGGAAGAATAACACCATAACAGTGCTGAAGGACCCTGAATCTCAGTGTGTATTAGTTCTCAGAATTAGAGGCAAAGCATTGTTTTGTGTTGCTACATGCCTTCATGTTGACTCTGACATATGGTGACTCTATGAGAGGGTTGTCTTGGCAAGATTTATTCAGAGGTTTCCCATAGCCTGCCTCTGAATATGCATTTCCTCTTTCTGTGTGTATTGAGGATGTCCTAATCAGATTAATTTAGCAGCACACATTTATGGGATATATGAAGACCTGAATGCCAAAGCAATAAACTCCAGGACGAGAATTTGGACCCTCAGTAGCCAGTCTATCTCCTTCCTTAACAAGATCTTTTTTCGTTATGGAGAAAAAGAAATCTCATGTAATATCCGGGAGACCAGAGGTTTACATACCCCTCTAATTTGGAGTTCAGGTCTTCAAATGGTTCCTAAGTTCCCTTCTTGCTACCAAGGTGTTCTGATTAGAGCAATCTTGACACACACATACACACAAACACAAACACACACACAGAGAGAGAGAGAGTACAGTAATTTACATCCTTTTCAGAGAATTATCAGTTGCCAAGAGCAAGCTGTAGAGTCATACTTTTTTGAAATCTCTCTAGATTGATTTTCAAATTACTTTGTAAATATATAGATTGTATTGTTTTACCTGCATGTATCTGGCTCAATATATTACTCTTTGGTTGTATTCTAGATGCAGATTAATAAGAGGCATATGTGCATACAGTTTTTGTAACTCTTATGATATTTCATGGCTGAAACATGTTGTGTTAATTTCTGAAATAAAACTTTGTAAAATACATCCTGACACCCAGTCTCTCTTTCTCACACACTTTTCCCCTTTCACATATTAAAGGCCAGCTTTCTACCAGCAACATAGTGACATTATCACTTGAGCTGGCAGATGCTGAGGGACAGCAGTGGCAGCCCTCTACCTTTTCTTCCCAAGCCCCACTCACTTTTCCTCTCTTTATGCATGCCTTCCATTTGTAAGTTAGTCTGATGAGTAAGGTAGAGGACCCTATCCCATTGCCAATCTGTTGAAATAAGTTCAACCAGTTCAGTTGGCTTCTGTGCCATTTCATCTACTGCTTCAAAATGTGTTGTGCTAGCCCTACAACCTACTTTATCCTCAATCAAGAAAGGTATACATAAGAAATCACAATGTGTCCCAGGATACCCACAATTTAAGGCCATTTCTGCACTACACTGTTATAGTGATATTATTCCACTTTCGACATCCTGTGGAATTCTGGAGTTTGTAGGTTACCAAGGTGAAGGAGCTCTCTGGTTAAGTATTCTAAATGCCCCTTCTTAAACTGCGAACTCCAGGTTTCCATAGGATATTGACAGTGGAATAATAGCACTATAACAGTGTAGTGTGGAAATGGCCTTAGTTGCTGACCTAAAAAAATCCCACTTTCCATTACTCAGCTCTGATGTGATGAAGAAAGGCAATCTATTCAGAGAAATATTAGTGTCACTTGGGGAAACCCTTCAAGAGTACTTGAGAGTCAGGATGGGTAATTTCCCCCCCAAGAATGCTCTGAACCATCCATGCTGCAAGTATTGCCTTCCAGGAAATGCCTTCTCATGCAATGAGTACCTTATAAGTACTGCTCAGAAGAAGTCAGAATGAAAGTCACTCAGGTGGATTGGATGGAAGCTCTTTAAATGCAATTTTAGAAATCTGTTTCTCGGGAACAGTTGAATTAATTTCTGGCAACAACACATGAATAGGTGCTAGCTTGCATCAGACATATGGAGAAAATGAAATGAATTTAGGTTGATTTGTTTTGCTTCTTCTTCCCAGATTGATCTGTACATCAGAAGAAGGCAGGATCTGTATTAGAGGCAAACACACAGGAGGTAAGATTCAGCTTCCCCAATAAAAATGAAAGACTCAGTACTTCTTCTGTGGAAGGCTAGGGGGAAAAACAGATCTTGGGAAAGCCACTTCTTATGAGTTAACAATCATGAAACAATGGCAAGTCTGAGAGTTATAATGTTAAAAAGAAATTTTTCCATAGTCTAGGAAAATGGCAAATTCAATGGCTTCTTTGGAAGTTCATTTCCCAGATGTGCAGGTATGTGGCACTCAAATAAATTTCCAGGGGTTCAGATCCATGGCCTACAATGGGGTTGTACTGCTGTTGGAGCTGCTTCTCTCAGTGGGACCAGCAAAGAGCATTTTTTGTCCTTCTGCCTCCATGCAATGCAAGAGAGTTAGGAAACCACAAGGGCAGGGTTTTTGGTGGTGCAAAAAATTGTGGATAGGAAGGGATAGAAAGAAAATCTTTACTACAGCAGTAGACATGATGCTAGTCCAACCATATGACATTGGACATAGGTCTATGAACAAATCGTACAGTAAAAGAGCCAAATCAGTCAGAAAAGAAGGTTGTAACTTCAAACTCAGCTTGGAGATTATCCATTACCTGAAGTTCTATACACCTCTCACTTGGAAGTTTTTAGTGATAGGCCTTTTACAGTAGTCAGGAAATGGAAGC
The DNA here is from genome assembly GCA_948474755.1 of Ctenosaura bakeri. Lineage (NCBI taxonomy): Eukaryota > Metazoa > Chordata > Lepidosauria > Squamata > Iguanidae > Ctenosaura > Ctenosaura bakeri. Next base: position 553,896 of record CAOLHI010000138.1, on the reverse strand, counting down.
TGCTGGTACTATTGAAGATAATTAGCTCTGTATTAAGCTATGCTTTTATTCTTTAGCTAAGAGTTGATTTTTTGCGGGTTTAAATTTTTCCCCCCACCCAAAATAAAAAAATTAAATAGAAAATAAAATGGAAGCAGCTCACATAAAAGTGAAAGCCACATTCTCAGCTATTGGGAATAGATACTGGGGAAGCCTCATAGTGCAGCTGTTGACAATGTTTGCAGGAATTTAAATTGAAGGGAAAATTTTGTACTTCCTTAGATCTATACAGATCTTCTTTCAATTTATTTGTTGGGGTAAAGTCACCAGTAGACAGTGAGGCTAGGACAGGTTGTAGCAGTTTGCTTTAGCCTGAGCGTACTGGGAAGGTGACAATTCTATCCGCTCCTCTTCTCCCCTGTCAGCTGCCAAGTTAATTGAGTTCAAATTACTTTTGCCTTTGAAAGTCAATTTGCAACAATTGAAGTAAACTGAGGACAAAGGGAGAGGCCTGACTTATAATACAGGGCTTGAAGAAAGTTGTCACAACTAATTAGACCAGGACCTTAGCAGTGACTAACTTGGCTGGAACGTATCGTTGATACATTCCTGGTATATTCTGCCAGAACTTTCTGTTCCCAACCTTGTTAGAAGTATAACCCTAATTATTGAAAAAGAATTGCAAACACTGCCTACAACTACTAAATAAAGGTACATATATAAAGGTGATGTGAGCTGATGTGAGTTGAGTTTTGAACTGATTGAGTCAGCTTCAAATTCTTTGCAGCTACAAAGCTTATTAGAACCATTACCTCACGGTCTAAATCAGAGCTTCTCAGGCTATCTGATGTGACAGACCAGCAATTGTTTTCACCCAGTATGATAGGGACCAATACTATATTTGTGCCCATTGAGTACAATTGTTTCTTCCTTTCTTGGAAACTTGCCAGGGACCAACACTCAATGGCTGAGCGACCAGTGCTGGTTGAAGGACCACCACTATGAGTAGCATGGATCTGAAATATTGCACAGGTTTCACTAGAGCAGGGGATAGGCAATGTGTAGCTTTTCAGATGTTGAACTGCAACTCTTACTAGTCCTATCCAGAATAATATGTGATGAAAGATAAGGGAAATATTTTCCAAAAACTGGAGAGGAATCTATCCCCGCCCCTACCAGCCTGGAACCATCTCTCCTGTATTGCAGCTACCAGGTATAGTCTGTTGTTCAAGCTTTCTGTTGGTGTTGAATATTGGATTGTTAATATTTGATTCCTCTTGGATTTCAGCATTGATTTTAAATAAGTGGTATTTTCTAAAATAGGGTAGGGAACTATCTACTTTCTGAAGATTGTTGGCCTGAGGTTTATGCCATCTCTTACCATTGGCTAGGCTGGCCAGGGCTGATGAGAGTTGCTGCCTAACAACCTGCAGATGACCATATGTCTGCTACTCTTGTCCTAAGGAGTTTTAAAAGGATTAAGAAGGTGTGGAACCTTGGAAAAAGACATGCATGCCTCTCTGAGGATTTTGTAGGGAGGGTGAGGGATATGTAATAACAAGAAATAATAGCCTGCCTAAATACCCTAAAGGTGCCAGATCCTGGCTGATATGGAAAGCTAAAGAAGGATCAGCCCTGTTAGTACTTTGATGGGAGGCCACCAACAAATACCAGGTGCTGTAGGCTATATTTCAGAGGAAGGAACTGGCAAACTAACTCTGAACATTCTTTGCCTAAGCAGACTCTGTGAAATTCAGGCAGTCGCCTTAAGTCAACAGACAAATTGAGGGCCCATAGGAACACAAACACAATAACCTTTTTTGTGACTTGTTACTAAAATGGCGATGTATTCTCTTGCTCTTACAGGAAACTAGCTGGACTAATTGAATCACTGAATAGTGTGGGACAGCAAGAGATTTTGAGTTGTTGACTTGAGCTCTAAGACATGCCACAGAAACCACGATGGATTCCAACTGACTGCTGTAATCTGTAGCAGCCTTCCTGGGATTGTGCCTCCGGACTTCTTTCTAGACATTGATGAAATGTTGGACTCAGTCAAATGCGTTTTGGTAGGAGATGCTGCTGTTGGGAAAACAGCTCTGCTGCTGCGATTTACCTCAGAGACTTTTCCAGACACGTACCGACCAACAGTTTATGAAAACACAGGGGTTGATGTTTTCCTAGATGGTGTCCAGATTAGCTTAGGCCTTTGGGACACTGCTGGCAGTGATTCTTTCAAAGGTATCCGTCCCCTTTCCTATCAACAGGCAGACGTGGTCTTAATGTGCTACTCAGTGGCCAATCGCAACTCCTTCCTCAGCTTGAGAAACAAATGGGTCACAGAGATCCGGACCCACTTGCCCAGAATCCCAATTTTAGTAGTGGCTACCCAGAGTGACCAGAGGGAAATGGGACCTCATAGTGCAGCCTGTATCAGCCCAGTACATGGCAAGCGACTGGCCAAAGACATTCGAGCCAAAGGCTACGTGGAATGCTCTTCTCTCACCAATAGGGGAGTACAGCAGGTTTTTGAGTGTGCTGTCCGGACTGCAGTGAATCAAGCAAGAAAACGAGCTAGAAGGAATCTTTTCTCTGTTAATGAATGCAAAATATTTTAAGTTCTGTGCAGTCTCGTTATACATCATCACAAAACCAACTTAATTCCTACCACAGAATGGTTTCAGTTCGCAGATGAAAAGCAGTATCACTTTCATAGTCAATGCAGGCTTCTCCCTGTTGGCATCAGAACCTGTCCCCATGAGGATCTCAGTGGAACTCTCTACCTACCTAGTACAAATATGGTACTGGTACCTTTTCACTCTCAGTTGTGTAAACTGATGGAAAGTCAAACCTGAATATTTAAGAATAGTAGCATAGTCCCAACATTCTTAAGGCAGGAGATTTCAGAGTGTATTTATTTAATAGTGGAAGTTGCGTTGCTTTGAGTGAAATACCAAAATATACTTTCTCTATATAAGATGTGGAATTGATAAAATACATCTCAGAGACTTCTACCGGTTTCATACCATTGTAACTGCTATGGTTTCTCTCATAGTATCATAGTTTGCTGAGAGTCCTGAGCAATCTATTACTGACAACAACCTCTCAAAGATCACAGGATTCCTTGGTGAGAGGAAATGACAGTTAAATACATAGTTCTGTAGAAGAATACTGAGCCCACAGCCAGCATAAACTGAAGATATGTGTAAGACTTGGATATGTGAATTCAAAACTAAGTAGTATATGATTTATATAACTGCGTAGGCTTCCCTGATGAAGACTGACTTCTCTAAAAGGAAACTCTTTATTTAAATATAAATGGAAATGTCATTAGATTTCCTGTAGACCATTCAAACAAATTTATCCATGAAGTCTAATATCTAGATAGCAGGAATCTTTAGCACTTCTTATGTTCCAACCTAATTTGCTAGGGAGGTTCTAAATGGAAATTGATCCACATATAACAGCCATTTGTTATCTACCCCCCTCTCAAAATCTATATGTTAGCAATCTCATCCCTAATCAGACAAGGTTCCATCCATCTAGATGAAAATCCTGTTTCCAGCATTGGTCACTATCATACCTCTGGAAGCTCACAGTCATGAGGGTGAAAAGCACAGCTCTCTTCTGTTGCTCGGAATGTTAATTTTAGATTTCAATTCCATGAGTGCCTCTGTAACATCACCAATGATTCAACCGTTGGCACTTCAGCTTCCCTGGTCTCTGATCATTGGCCATATTGGTTTGGGATTCTGGATGATGTGGTCCTAAAAGTAACCTTTTATAGCTCTGTCAAGGCAAGTCTGATTAAATATCACAACTTACAGTTACCAATACACTTATATTGAATGTGTCTAAGTACTTCTTAAAAAGCCCTTTGAGTTAATGGCCATCACTACATACGGTGGTAGTTAATTCCACATGCCACTTATGCATTGTGCAAAAGTTTGCTTTAATATCCTAGAATTATTGTCAGAACTAGTCCAGATTTCATTCTCAACTACTCCCTCCCTGGCCTTGTCAGTATTCACATGTGCAGAACTCCATACATGGACTTTTTAGAAGTCACTGCACCTGTCTTTTTAATAGTAATTTGATTTGCAGATGTTACCAGCCGGTCCTACTTATCTTTATGCCCTGAAGTCTTCACTGGTTAATTTTTGAAGACCAGGCTGTGGTTCAAGGCACAGGAACTGACCTGGATATTTTTCACTTTGTTTCAGTACTATCTGTAACAGGCATGACACTGAGAGTGCAAAATGTTTTCTCTGATCTGCGCTGGCTTTCTTTGTATCTGGGTTAGTATGTCCTGTGCCAGAACGAGAAGGCAGGAAGCTATCTAAACATGTGACCAGAGGATCCTGAGAACCCCTTCGGTGTGTTATCATGAATTTTGCTTTTTTTGTTTTTCTTGGTGGTTGAACTACCGGTGATTACACTGACAAGATTAACTTTCTGTAATTTTCAAGATAAAGAGTGTCACACAAAAGAGGCAGAATTCTGAGGGGGCAGAATGGAAACTGTGTCCTACTTTGACGTGTTCAGTCAAGACTGTGCTTAAATTAAGCAACCTAGTGGAAGAGGTGAAATAAAGACGTTCATAAATGTCATTTCCTGTATAAACTGGGAGCTTTAAAAGGCCAAAGAAAATAGCTAATGATTTCAGTGGGACTTCAGAATAGGGGGCTATGAATTGCAGCCTCATGTTTTTAATGTTAATGATCAATTTAAATTAGCACTAAAAATGTGTGTACACTGTTTTAACATGTGTATGTTTTTGAACCCTAGTTTCATTGGAAGTGGACTTTTATAATAAAAGTTATTTGTAGTAAATGACATCCTTTTGTTTCTTAAGGAGTTCCCTAGGGTTGCCGACTAATAAGGAAGAAAATCATTTCGCCTGTTTTTGTGTCTTTAAAAAAAAATCAGTGACATTGAGATGAGCACTCTCCCCTGCTGCTCAAGCCAGTAAAGATGCAGGAGCTGGGACTGGTTAAACAACAAAACTCTAAGAAAACCCTACTAAATTCATGGGGCTACCATAAGATGACAGGTGACTTGAAGTTACATATGCACACGTTAAACTGATATGGAAAGTTTATGGCTGAAATTCAGAGTTAATATTGACCGGCTTAAGCAGTCAGATATCTCTGGCTTTTTAAATTTTATTTAGCAGCAACAAGTAGCACTGGCCATTTGCAAACCCAAGAAATGTCCTCTGTATTATTATATTTGGAGGAAAGAAGTGTTCTTCGGGACACTTTTATTTGCCTCTTACCTGGTTGGTTAAATTGCACGGGCAGTATGGGGATTAGCAGATGAAAGAGCAGAGAAGGTACAGGAGAGTTAAGATTTTTCATCTAGCCCCTCACTGATTAGCAGTGGGTGAAATAGGAAATCTTTGGGTTGGAATCTGGCTACCCTACCCACAGGATATCTTAGTTCTATGGTGGTGTGGTAAATAGTGTCACACTAGGACCAGGATAACCTGGGTTCACTTTGAAACTTATTCAGTGACCTCATTTTGATAGGTATTACTCTGTATAACCCACCTACCAGAGTTGTTATGAAGATAAAATGACCAATAGGTAGAGGGATGTGGCTATATTGACTGACAGATCCTGAAGGGTGCAAAACAAGGAGAGCTACATGGGCCACCTGTTTTGTCCCACCCAAACTAGGCTGTTGCTCTCAAGTGCAGCAGAGAATGTTGTCCCATAGTGTTGGTGGGGGCGGGGGGGAGATTCATCTGCTGTTCCACTTCTCTTTTTTACATGGAAGGGGAGAAGCCTCTATGACAGATTGGGTCAGGGGAAGAACACTCTCTGCTCTTGATCCAACATTAGGGCTATTTCCGCACTAGGCTGTTGTAGTGCTATTATTCCACTTTCAACATCCTATGGAATCCTGGGGTTGCAGTTTAGGGAGTGGAATAATGGCACTATAGCGGAATAACAGCACTATAACAACCCAGTGCGGAAATGGTCTAGGTTAACACTGCTACTACCCTGCAGAGGGAAACTGCCACTTCACCAATAATGTCAACTCAGCCTAGGGCAGGGGAACCCAGGCCTACTTTAGACACCCTAACATTCTAAGAGGAGCCAGGACCAGATCAATACCTTCAGGGCTATTCTTTAAGTAAAGTAACTTGAGATAGTAACAGTAGTTGAAGGGGAAGGACTGGAATCAATACTAAAAGCAATCTCTAGAAGAAAATACACACAAAATCAAATTAAGGAAACTGATTTCTCTTGAATGGCTGAAGAAATTGGATAAGTGAGAATAACCCCCTGTAAAAATAAAGTCAAGCTAACTATATCAACCAAGATAGGGGCTGGGAATGGAAAAACAAAAGTATGAACAGAGTATAGAACTCAAGTGTTAACAGTAAGGCGAAGACAAAACACAAGGCAGCTAAGGAAGGGGGAGAGGCCCATTACACATAGCAACTATGATGGTTCCAAAGGAGCAATCAGAAGCTGAGAACTTTCCACCCTTAGGCAGTATTGACCTCCTTATGTGAATCTGATTGAAAAACACTAACCATGACCAAGCCAAACCAAGCCTTATAATAAACAGATCTGAATCGTCAGGCTCTCGGAGAATTATAAACTGTCAGAGAAATCTCACAGAAAATAGATTTTTGTGACTGGTGCCATCTTTGCCTTGTGCCAGAAAATGTTGTGGGCATAATAAAATTGGAAATCTGCTGTTTCATTGGATCAGTATTCCCACTATCTTTTCTTCATCTTCTAGCCTTTTAATATTTTGGACTACAGCTCCTATCATCCCTTATAATTCTTATGGTAGTTGAAATCAAGATGGGCACCATTATGTGATGAACACAATAGAAGGAAAACCAAGATATAAAAGGTGCTGTTTCTTCAGTCCAGTGAAACACTGGGCACACAGAATTAGCTGAAGGAATACTTAGTTCTTCTTTGTGTGTTTAACAAACTGGACTCTGTTCAATAAGGCAGACTAGAAGATCCAGAAAAGTACAAGCCAGTCCGCCTGATCTCAATACCAGGAATAATGTTGAACTGGATTATACAGCAGTCTGTCTGCAAGTATCCTGATGACAATGCAGGGATTAGTAGGAGCCAGCAAACCTTAGATCCTTTTTTTTAAATTGGGTCACTAGTTTAGTAGATAGAGGGGATGCTATAGATGTCATTTATCTGGATTTTAGCAAAGCATTTGATAAGGTACCTCATGATATTTTGATTAGCAAACTGACTGAATATGGGATAGATGGAAATACCATCAAATAGACCCATAACTGTTTGGAAAACTGTGCTCAAAGAATTTTCATCAATGGCTGTGCTTCAAATTGGAAGGAAGTCTCAAGAGGAGTGATGCAGGGTTCTACCTTGGCAGTGATGCTGTTCAATATTTTTATCAGTGACTTAGATGATGGAGTGGAAGGAAACTTTATCATTATTTGCAGATGATATAAAACTAGGAGGGGCAATTAACACATTGGAAGATAGGAACAGAATTCAAATAGCTCTTGAGAAACTAGAAAACTGGGCAGAAGATAAAATGAAATTCAACACAATCAAATGCAAAATTTTACATTTAGGCCACAAAAACCAAAGGCACAGGTATAGGATGGGAGATACTTGGCTCAGCAGTACTACATGTGAAACAGGCCTTGAGACTATCAATGATCATAAGTTGAACATGAGCCAGCAGTGTGATGCTGCAGCAAAGAAGTTGAATGCTATTTTATTCAGCCTTAATGGAAGCATAATTTCCAAGCTGAGGGAAGTAATAATCTGATTATCTTCTGTGCTGCTCAGGCCTCATCTGCAGTACTGTTTTCAGTTCTGGGTACTTCATTTTAAGAAGGATATAGACAAGCTGGAACAAGTTCAGAAAAAGACAACAAGGATTATAAGAGGTATGTGTTACCACGGTTATGCTATGTCTGGTGAGAGCACTATATATTGCTTGATATCAAATAATTTGGCCTCTATTTGACCTTTCTCTGCCACCCTACTCCACGTGTTTGCAAGGGCCACCGGACAAGCACGTAATAGGTACGGCCGTTAATGGTTGTACATTCCAAACCTCATTTAGGTAGGCAACTTAATGCCTCTCCGATGATTCAGGGACCACTCCTTCTTGCAAACCTGCCTTGCTCAGCGCGACTTTACACAAAGACGCCTGGCCGAGTGCCAAGCCATTCCTTTATGTTGGGCCATTTGCATACTGGCCATACTATTGTCATCCAGCGCTAAGCTCATCATGTAAAACCTGACCTTTTCCAATGCCTTTGTCCAGCTACAAATTTCCTTTGTTCTCACCGAGCATGGCATGGCCTGTAGGTAAAATCCACCCTATAAAAGGTCCCCAATTCCGAGCTTTCCTCGGATCACCCTGGACTTCCATCTAGCCTTGCTGCCACTCTGTCCAGTAAAGTTTTCCCCTCAGTTCCCGACAACTGAGTCTGCACCCCTCGGATCACTTGCTCAGACTGCTTGGATCACCCTGGACTTCCATCTAGCCTTGCTGACAATCTGTCCAGTGAAGTTGTCCCCTCAGCGAGCCGCGCTGAGCTTTCTTCCCTGCAACTCCCCGTTCTCTCCAGGACTATAAGAAAAGGTGTTGTATTACCCATTCCCCCGAAACTCTCCATTTCTATTTCTCAGTTAGTTAGTGTATGTCGTGTCTTTTGTGTTGTTTGTTCCCAATAAAAATAGTATTTGTTGTATTAGAACTTGTCTAACTGCTCTCTGACCTGACGCTGTAGACATAGGGTTAAAGATCCCAGCTAAAGTTACCCTGCCTCTTGTTAGCTTGAGAGAGTGCTCGAGTCTAATTTCCCCCATCTTGTATTTTTATTTGGTAATTTGGGCACCCCTCCCAGGACCCCCAACATACAGGGTAACATATGGAGAACGAAATATATGAAGAAAAGTTCAAAGAGCCGGTCGTGTTCAGTTTGGTGAAGAGAAGATTGAGGGGTGACATGATTGCATTCTTGAAATACCTCAAGGGCTGTCACAAAGGGGAGGGAGCAGTATTGTTCTTTGCTGTCCCAGAAGATGGAACTAAGTCTAATGGTTTGAAGTTAGAGGAGGTCTAAGACAAGAAAGATTCTCTTTAAACAAAACACTAAATAAGTTAGAAAAGATAATCTTCAGCCATTCCAATAATCCCACTTCAAAACTCTACAAATGTCTTTTGGATGGCACTCTGGAAGATGAGACAAAGACACCATTATAACATGGGCCAGCAATGTAGGCCATGAAATACAACTACATCACTGGGAAACATCATGGAGGATGACCAATAAATTTAGTTTAGCTCAAGATCTTAAAACTACCTGAAGATGTTCTATTAATGGTATATGACTTCTGTAAAATTAGATAAAATGTACAAAACACACCAAAATAAATGTTGGACATGCCACGAGAACATAGGAACATTCTACCACATGTGGTAGAGCTGTCCAAAAGTAAAAAAAACTCTGGGAACAGAGACCTAAAATGCTAACAGATTTTAAAAATACAGATTCACACCAGAAATATTCTTACCGAACATACTCCAAAATCTAGAACCATCATTCACAAGAAAATAATGGAGAATCTTACTTTACATGATCACTGCAGCTAGACTACTCTTAACTAGGTTATGGAAGGATCAAGAAATTCCTATGATTGAGCAATGGTTGATAAAAAACATTGAGATGAAAGAAAAAGATCTCTTAACCTGTAGGATTAAAGGGAAATTAGATAAAATAACAAATCAATGGTCTCCAATCATGGAATTCCTTAGACAAGGGTAAATTAATAGTTGATTAAGCTACCATTATTTTTATTAAAGGAGTTACAATTGCTCCTTTGGTTTCTATATTCAAACATATTAAGTTACACTGATGTTTTGTTTCATTCAAAGGAATAGAGTAAAAAGGAGGAATAGGAGTGTTGTGTGAAGAACAAAGAAGAGATTTTACACGATAGAGAAGTATAGGAAACAAATAGACAAATGCTTTTTTCCATTGATGGGTAAGAAGGAAGTTAACTGTATTGTATATATTTTTATGTTATTTATACCCCAGAAAACTAATCCTAGTGATATTAAGAGGAACAGCAAGAAGAGAATATACAGAATATAGAATACAGAATATAGGGTGGAAGACACAATGAATTCAGATTATGTTATAACACTTGTTCATTTTGTTTATATTTTGTGGTTTAGTATACTGTGTAACATTACACAGTTGCTATGAATTGAATTGTTAGTATGAATTAATTTCTGGATTTTTGCTTATAAAAATAAAGTTAAAAAAAAACCCACGCTGAACAGTTATCTATTGGGGATGCTGTAGCTGGAAATCCTGCACCGAGCACAGGGCCCTTTCAAACTCTAGGATTCTATGGACCAAATTATATCCAGCTTCTCTAAATGCGATCTACATTTTTGCAGTTCATGTCTGACCTAAATTGAGTTCTTTTCCAGAAATACAGTGGCTCCTCCAATTTTGTGAGGGTTTGGGATGCAGGACCCTTGCAAAAGTTGAAATACCACGAATATCTTCCCTCTTCTGCCCAATTGAGCAAGTGAGCAGATGCACCCCCTCACTCTCCCCACGCTCCCCCTCCCATTCCCTTCCCTTTTGCCCAGGTGTGGGAAAAACAGTGCATGCATGCCTTCTCTATCCCCCACTGGGTTCCCCTCTCCCATTCCCTTCCCTTTTGCCCAGGTGCAGGGAGGGAACGCATGCATGCGCCTCATGAATAATCAAGTTTGCAAAGGTCAAACCTGCAAATGAGGAGGGAGGACTGTGTTGTTCAACAGATTGTTATGAGTTCATTACTGCAGTCCTCATGTGTGGCCTTCAAAACTCTTATGGATGTAGGCACCTATTGGCCACTTGGCTACTTGGTTTTTTCAATGTTTTAGAATGCAGTTCTGTCCTAAACAAACAAACAAATAAAAATGTAATCTACACAGGCTGCCTGTGGAAACTGTTCAGAAACGTCAGTGGGTCCAGCGTGCTTAGGCCAGGCTGCTAACTAGGGCTAGTTATGAAGAACACATAATAGTATCACTGGCAAAAGGTCTATTGATGAACAGAATTTTAAGTATTAGTTGTGACCTTTTAAAGTCCTATTCAGCTTGGTTCCAGACTATCCGAAAGATGATATTTCCCGACATGAGCCTTCCCAAGTTTTAATATCTGTGAAGCAGGGTTTTCTGTCAGCCCCATCATCATCACAAGAACATTTGGTGAGAACATAGGAGAGAGCCTTCGTGGAAGCTGCTCCAAGGTTGTGGAACTTCCTGCCATAGGAAGTTCAGCTGGTTCCCTCTGGCTCTTTTTCTGCCAGCAAGCTAAGACCTTTTTATTTAGGCAGGTCTTGGGCAAAAGGAGGTTTTAAAGGGAGTGTGCTGTGTATTTACATTTTTAAATTAAGTTTTAAAATCTATTTTAAACTGTTTTAATTCTGTGTTGTTAATAGAATTGTTGTTTATTTTTTTAACTTTTGTGTGAATAGTTTTTAGCTGTAGTTTTAATCCGTTGTAAGCTGCCTGCAGTTCCAGAAGAAAGGAAGGATATAAATAAAATAAAATGTGAAACTTAAGCTCTTCAGATGTTGACAGACTGTTACTCACATCTTAGCTTACCATTGCCTCAGCTAGCGAAGTCTGATGGGAATTGCTGATTGGATCTGGAAGATTCACCAGCACTGAGGAAAAGGGTGTCATTCAAATTGCAAATTACTAGTTTAACACCCATCAAAATGAATGCACTGCAACTGTGTTTTCTCACTTAGAGGTAAAGATAGCTGACTGGACTTGCAAAATCCAAGGAGGATTTCCTCATCAGCTCTGAGTGACCCTCACCTGCACTCCTCTTTGGCATTTTACATCACTGTTCCACACTAAGAACTTGAACTGCTGAATTTTTGCAAGCTGCTAAAGAGCCCAGATGAACCAGAGGAGCAAATAGGACAATATGCTTTGACATGCTGCTAGCAATCTATTTGAGGCATTACTTACTTCCGAACAAGATCAGAAATGTTATCTAGGATAATGATATAATACTCCTTGCACTGGATTTTTCAAACAAGCCTTAAATGCTGTGGTTCAGTCTGAGCGCAACAGCAGCTGGCTGGTGAACGTGATGGTGCATACACTAACGGAAAGAAGTCTAACCACAGAGATGTTTTTCTTTTATACCGGAAACACCTGCCTGCCAAAAGAAAATAAAAAGCGTTTCTTCATGCTTTCTGTAGAAAAGAAGAATTCGCATTCCACTACCTCTTTTTAAATTAGATTCAAATGGGATGGTTGATTTAAACCAATTACCCCAACGGAAATACTTTACCCAAGAAAAAGAAAAAAATAACAGAAGCAGTCTTTTCTACAGCAGGCATGTAGTTTGTCAGTTCACATTCTGAACAAATATTATTAGAAAGGAGGTGAAAGCAGTGTCATGTCACTGTGACATCCCACCACTCTTCAAACAGTGCTTAGGACTGGTTTCATTGGAATGAGGAGGATTTATTTCCAAATAAGCACACATGGGGTTGGGCAGCATAATTTTTACGTTAGCAAACATAAAACATATTGTCTAAAATACAAGTTGAAATGTTGTCCGCATCTCTGCCACTCAACAGAGTTCTTTAGCTGGCTGACACCACCTGTCCTAAGTCTGTTCACATGAAATATGACATTTGTAAATTAATTTTAAAAAAATCACTGAAATCTCCCTGTTGGCAGGGATCTAAGGACATTGTCATGTGAGATCTCAGGACATTGCCACGAGCCCCCATTTTAATCTAATTTTATTTCATTTTACTAAAATTTATAAATTTTACTTAATTCTATCACCTCTGGGTGGCATGTAGGATTCAAATATCACTATAATGCTACTATATGAGAGACAAGGCTGAATGCTAATCTTAGGCCTTCTAGTGGGCTGTGTCAGTTGTTTCACTTTCCAAAAGTTAATTGATTAAAATCAAGTGCTGCAATTTGCAAAAATACTTAATTTCCAACCAGGAAATGCATTTTGCCCCAATGAGGACAAAATGGATGGGAAAGGGAGAGGGGAAATTTCAGAGCAGGTAAGGAAGACTCTTTAGCCTTCCCCTACCCCCTTCCCTCTGTTTTGCGTCAGGGCAAGTTCTCCTCACTGGAGCAAAATGGATGGGAGGGGGAGGAGGGAAACTGGAGAAGGAAAGAAGGCTCTTTAGCCTTCCCCTCACCCCATTCCCTTCTGTTTTGCCTCCGTGCAAGTTCTCTGTGCTGGGGCAAAATGGGTGGGAAGGAGGAAACTCTGAAGAAGAAAAGGAAAACTCTTTAGCTCCCTATGATAATGGGCTCTTCCCATTATCTAGGCAACACAGCTGAAGGGGGATGGTTCTCGCTCCAGGTAAACAAGGTGTTGAGTTTAGGTTACACTTATTGGGGGTCAGTATCACAGAAGACATCTCATCTATGAGACTCTCATCTACGAAAGTCGGTTGCCCAATCTGCAAGACCAGATAGGAGAAAAGGTGAGAAACTTTGAGATGCTTTGGTCAGGAAGTTTTAAAAAAGCCTGAGAGACACAAGGCAGAGAGAGACAGAGAGAGAGAGACAGACAAAGGACCATCCACAAGAGCCAGAGCTCTTGAAATTCTTTCAAATATGTTACTTTCAAAAACCAAGTACTACATTTGTTTATCTCTAATGAAGCTTTGGACACCTGTATGGTGCCAGTGCCTGTGTCAAAGCTGAGAATGAATTTTCACACACAGTTCCAGATGCATCAAAGATGAGTTCTACAGCATGCAAAGAATACAGTGCTTGCAGAGAAAGGCTTCCTTGTACATATCCAAACTTGTAGTCAGTTTCTTTTGTAGGATTCTACCACATCCTTTTATTTGGATGCCTAAACTGTGGCCCTTGCTGCACTCTACCTTTTCACGGTGATATCTGGTGGGATCCCAGGATCAGTGCTGCTGAGAGGGGAGCGTGATGGGAGTGCTCTCCTCTGCACTGGCTAGCTCCACGATGAAGGAAGCCTGATGGCCTTGCCTCTTTCTTCCACAGCACAACTGGGTACTTTCCCAAGCTGCTCTGGGGCAGGAAGCGCAGCCATTGCACTTCCTGGGCTTCTGCAGACCAGGTAAGTCTGGGATGGTGGTATAATCATGAGTCATTGATAAGGAAAACCCATCAATGATTTAATCCATGATTACACCGTTTGGGGATGGGAGAAGGAGAAACCACAATGATGTCATGCAGAACCCTTGTCACAGTCTTGTCCCCATGGTGGGCTGGGAGGGTGGTGTGGAAAGGGCCTGTATTTCTAAATACTCAGGGGCAATGCTAGACATTTGAGAATGAAAAGAAAAGTTTAATGGGCAGCAGGATTCTTATGTGGAGGTACAATGCTCTAATTTGCCACCCCCTGTCACTACAGCCCTGCCTTTATCCCTTCCCCAATTCCTAGATCTCTTCAGATCTGAATTATGGCCAGAATCCAATTCGGGATTTATATGTATGCAAACACTGTTGTTATAGTGCTGCATAGTGAATTCCACTCGTATCCAACTCTCCACTTGCCAAGAAGAGCTGCTGCAATTCACAGGGGTTCTTCCCCTATGATTTGGAAAGCAGCTAACCGATGTTCCTACCCCTTCCTGTGAATGATATCTGGTGTGGCAGGGAGAAGCAGGACCGTGTCCCAGTTCTCCCTTGTGCTGGAGATCACTTGTATGAGGGGAAGGGTGGGAACATCAGCCAGCTGCATCTCGATTGACAGGAACAGACTTCCATTGGTCACAGCTGCTCCTTTGTGATAAATGGAGACTGAGGGACTTTCACATTCCATTCACAGCCCCTAAACTGTGGATTGACTTCTTAGTGACTGTTGTTTAGTTTACACAACTATTTTGCATATCCTCCAACATTTCACAGATGAAAACTGGGGCACATACCAAGAGGTCAAGAGGGCAAAAATTGTTAGCATGGAACAATGCACAAACCAGGAGAGGCTAGAGCAGTTAGCTTTTGCCTGAGTCTACTGGGAAGGGTAAGAGTCTGCTATTCATCTCCTCTTCCCCTTGCTGAGTTAACTGAGTGCAAACTACTTATACCCTTTAAATTCAGTTTGCAAAAACTGAAAGAAGTTAGGACAGAACTAGACACAAAACTACTGTTTTAACACACAACACATGCAAAACTAGCAGAGAAGCATCAGAGTTTAGCAAAGCCCTAAAAGAAAAGGAAAAGGAAATCCAAATGAGTCTATCTTGAAGTACAAAATTCTGCTCTTTCCTCTTCCTCTGGATGAGTTAGTGGAGGCCACTTTTTCACTCTGAACTCAGTCACAGGAATTGAACAGTTGGGATGTGCTCTGAGTGTGGTGTTTTTAATATGAAATATGTGCTTTTTGTGTTTTTTCTAATGGTTTTAAAATTAATGTCTTAGAGTAATGTGTTTTAACTGAATAGACTTTTTGATGCTTTTTAAATTTTTGTGCCACACATTGTTTTAGCTGTTGTGTTTTAAATTATATTGTGAGGTGCCTTGAGTTCCATTTTGGGGAAAGGTGGGATACAAAGTAAATAAATAAATATGAGAGAGAGAAATGATTGTGAGAGAGAAACAACATTTACAAATGTGACATTTACAAATGTGACATTTACAAATGGAGAATATAACACACTACTGGCCTTTCCACACTAGACTGTTATAGTGCTCTTTTTTTATTATTATTTATTTGTATCCCGCCTCTCCATATGGATCGAGGCGGTGAACAACTTACAAATAGCATGTATTTCGATACATTTCTATACATGCGCCCAACAAGCTGGGTACTCATTTTACCGACCTGCAGAAGGATGGAAAGCTGAGTCAACCTTGGAGCCCGGCAGGATTGAACTCACAACCTTGTGGCTTGCAGTACTGGCATTTAACCACTGCGCCACCAGGGCTCCTTATTCCACTTTCAACATCCTATATAACTCTGGGCTTTGTAGTTTACTGAGGGCAAAGAGCTCTCTGGCTGAGAATTCTGAATGCCCCTCCCTGAACTGCAAACGCCAGGATTCCACAGGATGTTGAAAGTGGAATAATAGCACGATCACAGTGTAGTGTGAAAAGGCCTTAAGGGTCCAAGAGAGGCAATAAGTACTGGGGGCTGAAACAAAGCACTGAGCTATAAGGAGACATTTCTCTACTGTTTGGACCAGGCTGATTTTATCTTGCTTGTGTTCTAGCTTCAAGGAAGCAATCAGTCACTCTCATTCCTTCAATAAATGGATGCGTCCAGAAGGAAAACACAAGACAGCTGAATTGGAATTAATTCTAGCTCGATGGTTCTATCCACACAGAGAGGAAACATGAGCTTTGAGAGCTTGAATGAAGTTGAGAAGAATGGTTTCCTTGCGATATCCCTTCACCCTTCACTTGGCAGGTAATTCTCAGGTTACTAGACCTTCAAGGGCCCAGATAGATGAAGAAAACACAGAGAGGTGGTGACAGTTGGCACTCCGAAGGACGAGACACACTGGCTAAGGCTGGGATAAAAACTGGTTTAGGAAGATCAATTTATTCTCTTTGCTGTTTTTATTCATCGTGGGTTGGCAAGAAGTTGGATATTTTCCTCCACAGAGCTGTTCAAACCTGTCCCCTCACAACCTGGGAAAGCACATTTTGCTACAATGAACACCAAACTGGCCTACAGTATCTCTTGTCTCACTTTTATTTTCACAGCAGGAATGCTTTGTGGTAAGAGACTTTCTTTCTCTATAGGAGCATGTATGAAAGGCGGCTTCAGGGGAAGAACTGTATGGCTGTGGAATCTCATGAAAGGGTCAGTTGTTAACTTAGGGTTAGACCAGAATGGAAAAGTTGGTTTTTAAGAACTACCATTCCCAAAACCTCCAGGCTAGATTTCTGGGAGTGCTATTCAACAAAAGCAATGTTTTGTGTTCTGAAATTTAGCATTGGCTGTCTAATCGCTATGGTTTCCTTAAAAAAAAAAAAAAGAAGAAGAAGGAATATTGACATTTGGGGATGCAATAAGAGTTCTCAGGCTCAGTTGTTTAGGATCGTAAGAGAGAAAAGGGTTTGAAATTGGTTTAAATGGGTAATGTAGCCAAACCCAAAAGTTACATGCTTAGCAAACTGTCATCCCCATCTTTCTTAATACTCCTTAATGCACCTTTTCCAATCTTGTCTTTTTAAAGAACTTTATTATGTTTTAATCTGCTCACGTAGACATCTGTTAACTACAGAACATTGCCTACATAAATGTATACAGTGTGTTCACCAGTAAAGTGTTACACTTCTGAAACCTGCCATTCTCATACATTTTTTATGCAGTAGAATTTAAAAATAAATTAGAATTAGAAATTAGAACCAACACAGTCTGATCTCATTAATTTTCTCACAGTTAAGGATGATGATGCCCCATCAATAGCAATACTAGGATGGCTGTGTTATCACTATCACTGTTTTCTGCTTTTATGAGGAGTCAATATGCTTACTTTTCATCCATTTAAGCTTTAATTGAATTTTCACCAATCTGCATTTCACTGCAATTTGGTTTCACTGTTTATCATTTTTTCCTACTTGTCGTTGTATTTACATTTGTGTTGATTGAGGATTGCCTTCAGTGGGTCTGATTAAGTAAATTCTAGTCCAAGAATGGTTATATCTTAACAAATGTGTTGTCTTTAAGGAGTTAAAATGTTATTTTGATTGTTATGTGTTATTTCTTTGTTTTTGCTGCAGAAGACTAATATAGACTGCCTTCTGAAAGTTGGATTCTTGCAACAGTTTAGAAATCGAACTAAAGATACAAATAATTAACCTTTTTAAAATACATAAAATTTGAACCAATTTGTTTTGCATAGGTGCTGATGCAGCACAAGGGAAATATGCCCAGTTGCTCTTTAATGAACTTTTTCAAGACTATTCAAATGCTCTCAGACCAGTGGAAGATACAGACACAGTTCTGAATGTCACTCTTCAGATCACTCTTTCCCAAATAAAAGATATGGTAAGTATAACAAGCATGATATTATCACTAAGTACAGAAAAGGTATTTTAATAACTAGAAAGTCCCAGATCTTATTTGCCAAATTTGCATCACAGGGGTGTTACCCTGTTTTCTGGGGGTCCCTGGAGGGACAACTATATGCGCTTTCAATTAACTAAGTTTGGGGAAATTAGCCAAGAACACAAGCTAGCAATGTGAGAGGCAGGGCAAAGCAGCGGAATCTTTTACCCAATGTTTACGGGGTCAGGCCAAGTCAAGAAGTAAACTGGAGTTTAAGAATAATTGAGATTTTATTAAATACAGACACACAGTGTATGCAGCACACACAATCATACAAGTAACTAAGGAAAGTAAAGGTTGGAGTGGTATAGAAGGATTTTGAGAGAGATTGTTGAATTGGGTGATACGAAACCTGTCCTGAAGCCTGGAAGAATAGAGAGCGATGCTGGGGTTTGATGTGGCTCAGCACGTGCAGCTGAGGGGAGGCTCACCAAGCAAAGCGGCAGCAAGGTGGTCTGGAACTCAGGAGTGATCCGAGGAAGGTCTCGGAATCAGGGGTTTTTATAGGGAGAAATGTAACTGCAGGCTATTCTGTACTTGGGGAAAACAATGAGTTTTGGGCACGAGACAAAGCTTTGGAAAGGCCAAAATTTAGCATGATTGAGTTAAGTTCGAATTGACAAAGAGGTAGACAGTATGAAAATGCAGAGTGCTTGGCATTTGAGTATTCAGCTTGCCAGGTTGCTTGTTCGGGGCAGGGAGTTCTTTTGTAAACAGCGTGCATACATAATGAGGGTGTTTGCAGAGAGGTCTCCTAAAGCGGTGATCTGGCTATTTCTGGGCTGCCTGTACTGCAGCATTTGATGGCCGAGCCTAGTTCTGTGCTTGTCCAGGGGCCTCACAAACACGTGGAGAGGGGTGGTGGAAGAGAGCCAAATTATTGATATCAAAATGATATCTTTATACTATCTCCAAGGAGGCCTAACCTGCAGTAACAGGGGCTTAAGACAGTTGATTCATAGACTTTATGCAATTACATTTTTATGCAAACAAGAAATAGTCGAGTTAATATATTTTTGCACAGTAATATTGATTCTATCAGGCTTCATCTCTTCAGTTATAAACTTGACTGCAATTTAGAAAATTTCACATCCCCCCCCCCCCGGTTCTCTCTTCTTCACACACCCAGTTACACAGAAGTACAAGAGAGGTATTAGTGTCTTCTATTGTGTGATTTAAGAAGAGTGTGAATATCAAATCCAGAGTTTTGAAATGTCACCTTTTGGACTTCTAGAATTGGAAGGACACCAGGAGCTGCAATCAAAATTGTTAATTTTTAAAAGCTTTTAAAACTGTATCAGTGGGGCTGGTTGTGTGCATTCATCGCAAAAGTCAGTCTCTGAGATTTGGATATTAACATTCACTTTGCACCCTAAAGAACTACCTTCCACATTAGTACATGTAAAAGCAGAAAGGGACTGAATCATGCCTAAAATGTGTTAAAAGTGAATTCTCCAAGCCAGGTTCAGTTGATCTGGACTTACCTATAGAAAGCTGTCATTGAGCTAAGACCCTGAAGTGCTATAAAGTGTCTTAATGATTGCATAAAAATGTAACCTCAGCACGTAACAAATGCATTTGCAAATGTATGATGGGGGTCCAGGTTCCAGAGAAGTAGGAATGGCTGCAACTCCTCACTTAGCATATATGCCACCCATGTTAAAAGCAATTGTCACATTAGTACTTCTCAAATTTCATTCTCCTCTGACTTCAATATGTAGAAATGTGAGGGAATCAACCAGCATGTGTTTTGCATATATTCCTAAAATTCTGGATCAATCTTCATGCATTTGATGAAGTGAGCTAAAACCAATGAAAGCTCACAAGAAAATATTAAATAGATTAATTAATACAACAAATTGATTAGATTTTTTACTATTTGTATTGTCATTATGTAAAGATATGAACTTGTAAGAGCTGATAACCATAGCAGATTTTCTATGAATCAGCAATAAGTTTCCAAAACAGGAAATTCACTTTTCAACCTACAATTAAAAAAAACAAAAACAACTTCTTGTGTTGATCACAGACAAATTAATGTAAAAAAAAAACATATCTAGGTGGGAATACACATGCTTTTCATGTAAAAGTTCCCAGGTTAATTCCTCAAAATCTCTCAGTAAATCTGGAGAAGATTTTGCCTGCAACACTGAAAAAGTCATTATCAATATGTGGACTGTAGAAAATACTAAGCTAGATGCACCACTGGTCGCAGTTGGTAGAATCCTATGTTTATGTTTATACCGTTCTTCTGTCATGTCTCAGGATGAGAGAAACCAAATTTTGACAGCTTACTTGTGGATTCGACAAACATGGTATGATGCCTATCTGAAATGGGACAAAGATCTATATGATGGGTTGGATTCTATTCGAATTCCCAGCAATCTTGTATGGAGACCAGATATTGTTCTTTATAACAAGTAAGTCTGACAGGAAAGTGTGACAAATGTTCAGACAAGAAATCTAAGCTTGGAAGAGTTACTTTGGCGGCTGTAGCTCCCTGAATATCCCAGTAAGGTTTAAAAATTTTCCAAGCTCTGCAAGAAATTAGGATGGCACTGAGGGGTCACACTCAAATAATGTTCATGATCCTTTTGTGATCCTTGAAGGGAAGAGAATGCCACAAAGGTTAACCAATACTAACTGCAGCATCCTGGTGATCTTGCCCAGCTGTCTTCTGGCCACATAAAGGCAGGAGAGAGAGAGAATTAGCAAAATTGCTCGAATCCTTCTGTAAAAATTTTTTTAAAAAAATCAAACTGTCAGCAGCATTAAAGACAACTGAAGTACTGAGAATATTCCGGAAGTTTTAACATTTAAACAAGATGTGTTTAGAATGCTCTGGTGAAACCATCAGTGAGGTGAGATCTGAACTGGGATCAATCACTTTATATTGTCTTTGATTTCTCATGTGCTATTTACAGGCACGCTTGAACGTCTTCTCAATCCAGTGTTTTTTTGCAAATGTAATATTTGCTTACATTGGCTGGAATGTTCATTGGCATACTAAATGCCTCTGTTTTCTTTTCTAAACAAACAAGTGCAATATAAATGCTGCCCAAAGAGGATCAAATCCTCTTATATGGGAACGTGTAGCCCTCTGGATGTTTTTATCATCATTGGACTTGCTGACTGGAATTGATGGGAGTCCAAAACATTGGGAAGAATCCAGGTTCTGCATCCCTATCTTACATGAAAATAGCTCAGTTTTAATATTGGAATCTTGTCAAAATGGAAGAAGATGCAAATAGCACATTTGTAATGTCAACTGACATCCTGGCCAATAAAGATTTTACGTTTAACAAAAACTGCTTTATGGGTTCATGTGTCAACCCTTGACATCTTGCTCCGCTAGCTCATTTTCTTGTGGGGGTAATTTGTTTCTTGTGTTCTTTTCTTTTCTTTTGTCTAGGGCTGATGATGACTTTTCTGAACCAGTGAATACAAACATTGTTTTGAGGTATGACGGAAAAATTACTTGGGATGCACCAGCTATAACCAAAAGTTCATGTGTGGTGGATGTCTCTTACTTCCCTTTCGATAGCCAACAGTGCAATCTTACCTTTGGTTCTTGGACTTACAATGGTAATCAGGTAGATATATTCAATTCTTTAGACAGCGGTGATCTGTCGGACTTTATAGAAGATGTGGAATGGGAGATCCATGGCATGCCAGCTGTCAAGAATGTGATAACCTATGGCTGCTGCTCAGAGCCTTATCCAGATGTTACATTTACCCTGATTTTGAAAAGGAAGTCATCTTTCTACATATTTAACCTGCTGCTTCCTTGCCTGTTGATCTCTTTTTTGGCTCCATTGGGATTCTATCTTCCAGCGGACTCTGGAGAAAAAGTGTCTCTTGGAGTTACTGTTCTGCTGGCTCTAACTGTGTTTCAGCTCATGGTTGCCGAAAGCATGCCTCCGTCTGAAAATGTACCCTTGATTGGTAGGTAGTTGCACATTTATACAATGTTTTGCAAACAGCAGTGATAGAATTGATCTGTGAAAGTTCTTGAGGAGTCTAAGGAAGAACCCAGGAATGATTCAATGCAGTTGTTTTATTATATTTCAAAGCCAAATTTAGTGGAAATACATTTACTTATTGCTAAAGCTAATTAAAATTGTAGATTTAGAAAGGGTCTCAAAAGTAATCTAGTCTAGTACTCAACCTCTGCAAGCAATCTATTGCTATATCATTCCTTGATAGGTAGCCATGAAGGTAAGAACCTCAAATTAAAGAGAGTCAGCCATCTTCTGAGGCAGTCTGTTACATTATCAAACAGTGCATATCATGAAGATGGTCTTTTCCTTCTAGTTAACTGAAATACCCTTCCTCAGTGTTTGAATACACCGATTTGACTCCTATCTTTTTGACTCAACAGAAAACAAACTTGCTTCCTTTCTCTGTGCCAGGTCTTGAGATATTTGAAGAGGGCTATCATAGTGCTCTTTAAATATGTTTTTTTCTGGGTTAGACATACCTGATTCCATCACCCTTCAGTCTCTTTGACACTACATACTTACAGGAGTTATTCCACTTGAACTGCCAGGATTTATCCTGTGGAATTAGTAGTTTGTGGAAGGACTCAGAGATCTCTGGCAGAGAATTCTAAATACCTTCCCCAGACTGCAGATCCAGAATGCCATAGAATGGAGTTATAGCAGTTAAAGTGGAATTCAAATGTAAGAATTCTAGAACCTTCCTCACAGGACTTGGTCTCCGGGCCCCTCACCATCTTTGTCAATATTCTCTGGATATGTTTGGTTGAGATCCTGCCTTGCCTGATGTAACTACAATGACACAAATCCATTGCCCTCAAATCTACCTTTTCAGTCTGGAAGTACCCCAAATGATATCTACAGTGCTCTTCTCAATTATGAGGTTCATTGAAAACATGCAACTGGAGCGATCCCTCAGGGCTGCAACTATTTGGTTCAATGTGTCCCGCAACTTGGGAAAGCACTGCAGACATCACTTCCCGGTACCCTGATCTGCAGTGCCTCAGAAACTCCTTCAGATGGGGTGCTACCAGTTATAAAAGGTTTTTGGAGAGGGTCACGTTCAGTTTTTAATAACTGTATACAAAAGTTAAAAGATTGTAAGTCCAGTTTACAGTCTTATAACGACTGAACAGAATGCCAGTCATTCCAGTTTATCCTACTTTAACTTTGTCAAATGCTTCAGAGCAAATGGATTTGCAGCCCAAGCCTGTGAGGCGTTTTCACTGCTTTGTAAGCTGTTATGTTTGTGGTAGTAGTCCTACCTTAGGACAGTGGAGCAGCTGTCTCCTTCTTAAAGCATTCTTGTACTCTCCATAGCAAGGATGAAAAGCTGCAGATGGCCGGGGAACCAAAATTACCAGCAAATTTTAATGTAAAGCACTTACTGTCAATAGCTAAGCCTTAGGAGAGAAATTTCTACTTTGTAAAATAGGGAAGGAATGTACAAAGGCTGAGAACAGCGGTTCCCAGCCCTTCTCTACTGATTCTCAGTGACAGTTTGATCCACCCTACAGTTGCAGCAACCACTAATGGATGCTTGATAGTCCTGCATTCTTCCCAGCTGTGCATATTTGTCATTGCTGACATATCAGGAGTAAAGCCCATTGCACATTTTTGAACTGGTAACTTGAGGAGACACAGATGAGGATTCAGGTTATGTGCCACCACAAAGAGAAAGCCTCTTTCTACCAATAGATAGGAGAGGATCTGTTGGTACCCTTAAACCTATTGGGCCACTTTGTTTGTTGGTCTGAGCTCTAGCTGAACTCCCTCTAAGAGGTATATGGTCTAAGGAACATCATTGGAAAGCCATGGTTTTGCCCCATACAATAATGATTTTCATTTTATTCTCTTCTTGATTATGACTTTTACCAAGCAAAGTTAAAGCACAACTTTTGAACAGATTTAGATACAAATGTTGCACAAGGTGTAATGTTTTGTGGATTTCAAGACCTGAAATGCCTAAATCATTGCTAGCCATGGAAGTTCCAAAGCATATGTGCCAACTGTAGAGTTTGGACTTTTTTGGACTACAACTCCCAGAATCCTCCAGCCAGCTTGGCTACCATGACCATGCTGGCTGAGGGATTCATTGAGCTGACAGTCCAAAGAATAACTTTTCCAAGCTGTCATCTCTCTTGGCTTCATAACCTTTTTATTCAGACAGGCATTTAATGATTAACTGGTTGAAGAGAGCCTTTTTATGGACTGTGCATGCTGTTTCCAATTTGATTATGTTTTCTAAATGATTTAATTTTAAAAATTTAATGGTGTTTTAATGTGATGATTTAATTGTGTTTCAACCCTTGATTATGAAGTTTTTAGCTTATTTTGTTTTAGCTTTCATAAGTGGCCTTGGGTACATGACAGGAAGAAGGTGGAATAAGGGACAGCTAAAGTCCTGTTGGCCAATTACAAATGTGTAATCTAGGGTTACACACTTGTGACTGTTTCGTAGTCACAATCTCTACATTGATCCCAGTTCAGGGGATACATGGGACCATGGAAGTTCCGCCATTCCCCACTTACCAGACAGCACCTACTGCAATTACTGGGGGATCTGTTCCCCTGTTCAAGCAATCTCCGATATAAGAGAGAATTGCACCTGAGGTCCTGCTTCTGCCTGTCACACCGGAGATTGCTTGTGGCAAGGGACGGGAACATCAGCTTCCTGATTGACAGGGGAGCAGGCATCTTTTGACTGCAGCGTCTGCTGCCCAGTAAGTGGGGATTGGAGGGATCGGGACAGGATTCACCTTGTAGTACCATAACTACAGTGCTTATGCAGTCATAACTCCTCAACAGGATTCTGACCTACTTGTTTTTGCTTATGTCTGTTGTGATGTCATTTTTGTTTTGCAAGTTTGTATACCTTCTGCTTGATTCAATGTGTTTTTAAAAAACATTGTAGGTAAATACTACATTGCTACTATGACAATGATCACAGCCTCCACAGCACTGACAATCATCATCATGAATATCCATTATTGCGGATCAGGAGCCAAACCAGTCCCACAATGGGCGAGGGTAGTGATTTTAGACTACATGTCCAAGATCTTCTTTGTTTATGATGTTGGTGAAAATTGCACAAGCTCACACCGTTCAAAAGAGCAAAATTCAAGCTTGAAAAAAGAGCAAGGACAATATGAAGGGATAAGGCAACCATTGGCTAAGATCAGAAATCATGACAGCTCCATTAAAAAGAAGTTTCCAGAAGACATGAGCAATGGTGTGCAGGGTGAAAATACCAGGGATATTGTGAGCTGCTGCTCCTGTTACAGGATACTGATTAAAAATATTGAATATATTGCTAGTTGTGTGAGACGCCACAAAGCAAACCATGCAAAAGGAGTGGAATGGAAAAAGGTGGCCAAAGTGATGGACCGATTCTTCATGTGGATTTTTTTTATTATGGTCTTTTTCATGAGTGTATTAGTTATTGGAAAAGCTCTTTAATGAGTCATATATTTCAGGGTTGTAACTGAACTGCTCAATATTTTACTACAAAATTTAGTGAGAGCTTGGAAAAATTACTTTGTGGGAGTGGAGGGTAATATAGCTTCCAGAATTCCCCTACCAACTTAACCAGTGATGCTGTTGGCTGGTAGATTCTGGGACCTCAGTGCTAAAAAAAAGTAACATTTCCATTCTCTCTCCTTAGAGCCATGATGAAAACCAGTGTCTTGCTTTTCTTTTGTAAACTCTGATCTTTCAAATGTACGTTTTAACTCCTCTCAATAAATGACACCTTTGTTAAGCAGCTTTGTTTTTGACTTCCATAGTTCCTTAATTTTTAAGGTGTTGCATTTGGGGATATTCAAGGCTCAATCTATGCAAAGATGATTTCAAGATTCAAAGGGATCTTGTAGCACCTTTGAGACTGACTGGAAGAAGTTGGTAGCATAAGCTTCCATAGACTTAAGTCCAAAAAAGCTTATGCGACCAGCTTCTTTCTCTCAGTTTCAAAGGTGCTGCAAGATCCCTTTGTATACTGATCTAGACTAACACATCTGCATCTTTGAAATATGCCTTCAAGAATTAGGTTCTACATTTGAAGTAGGGCTAGCTCTCTCATTAGGCAGAATAAAACAACTGCCTCCAGCAGCACATTTGGGTAATAATAATAACATTATTACTGCATTTTTACTGAGGGAGGGCAAAGTGCTGTTGCAAGTGTCAAAATAAAGTGAATGGCTTTGGAAATTGCACCAGGACTGGGGCAGAAGGAGAGGGGCACCATCTGCTGTTTTGTCTCAGGCAGAAAAATATCTTGGATGGGCCTATCTGAACGTGCACAGTTCGATTTATATCCAAGTGAAAAAGGACCCTTCTGAACAATGTTCGGACTCAGGTTTAATGTTTAGCCTAACTAGATTTGCCTTGTACTTTCTCTTTCTAGTTTTCTCTGTCACCTTTTCACATTTCTTCCTTCTCTTTTTTCACCTTTCTTCTACCTTTCTTCCTTTTTTCTGTACATTATGGCCCTTTTCGCACTAGGCTTTTTGCGCGAGCGGGGGCGAGCGGCTTGCGGGAAAAGCCTAGTTCGGGAGCCTGCCGGTTCCCCACTGGTTCCTTCCGCAGCCGAAGGAACCAGCTGGGAAACGGCACCGTCCCGGAGGCGGCGGCGGCTCGCAAGTCCATCCCCCCCCGCACGCGCAAGAAAGGAGCCCGTCGCTCCTGGTGCGCGCGGGGGGGCGGGCGCGACTGTCACTCGCTCCTGGCCCGCGCAGGGGGGCTGCTCGCGACAGCCTCCCGCTCGCGCGTGCGCGCACGGGGGGCGGGCACGACTGTCCCTCGCTCCTGGCGCGAGGGACAGTCGCGCCTGCCCCCCGCGCGCCAGGAGCGAGCGACAGTCGCGCCCGCCCGCCCTGCGTGTGCGCGCGCGAGCGGGAGGCTGTCGCGAGCAGCCCCCCGCCCGTGCGAAGCAGGGTGCCGTCGCATCCGTCGCGCTACCACCCCGCCCCACCCCTTCCTTCCGCAGGAGCGGAGGGAGGGAAGCACGACCCGGCCGCCGCCCTGACGCACCGCACAAGAGGTAAGTGCGGGCGGGCACCGGGAGCGTTGCGTGAGCGCGGGTTGATTTTCGCCTGCTAGCGAAAATCAAAAACCCCGCGCCCGCGCTGCTGCAGCCCCGTGAGAGTGCTGGAAGTGGGAGTGCGTCGTGCGCAGCGGCGCTCCCACTCCCGCGTGGCTCACGGGGCTCTTTCGCTTGGGAAAGCCCGTGCGAAAAGGTCGTATGACAGTGACGTGCAATCAATCAATCAATCATTCAATCAATGATTTTATTTATATCATGCCTTTTCCTCAAGATTAAGACTCAAGGTGACTTACAGAATAAATAGCAATGCAAGTAAAACTAGCTAAAAACATAAATAGCTAAATCTAGCTAAAATAGCCAAAAACATAAAAAGGTTAACATTAAAATATCAAACGATCTAAGGAATTAAAACCATATAAAACATTAATTTAAAAGCATAGATTTAAAAAATACGTCACTAAAACATAAAACCCATTAGAGAAAAAAAATCAGTGCTGAATAGAATGCGACACAGCTAGGTTGTATGATTGGGGAGTGCACAAGCATTTGAAATGAACAATGTTTATTTCTATCAATAAATGAAGTGGTAGAAGTGCCACATTTGCTGAGAATATTTTCATGAATTGATATAATATGCCTCTGATTTTTGTATTCAGTTGACAGCGCTGTGTTGTGTGTAATTTGTCTGAATCAAAGATCAAAAGTAGTACTTGCAAGTTATAGTGGAATATTGACTGGATTCAGATTTAGAGTTTTATCACACTTTTCTCCTGGTAAAACAGTGTTGTAAAAATGCCTCCAGAACCATTCTGGGATTACAATCTTTGTTTGTGCTAAAAGCTTATTACACACAGCATTTTGGACTGCCCCCCCACTACATCACCCAAGACATTATCTCTGTCTGTTTTCCAAGTTTGTGACAAATGCACGCTTGTGCCTGCACACACACAACTTCTCTTTGAAATATAAATGACAACAGTCTTACATTTAAAAGTCTTTTACTCCTGAAGAATGGGGAGGTTCCTGAACTGGAGACTAGAAGAATATTAGACTTAACTATTGGCTGGCAGATGAAAGTCAGCAGCTACTAATCTATCTCGTCAATGCCAGCTTTGATCTGCCGATTATTAGTTAAGTCTGAAAGACGCAAACAAGAATGAATGGATTAATAAAATAAATGCTTTCTTAAATTGTAAGACTCTTTCCCACTTATATTTCCAGGTATGTGTGGGTGGTGGTGGTGAGAGAGAGGGGCTATTTCTGCACTAGACAGTTACAGTGCTATTATTCCACTTTCAACATCCTATGGAATCCTGAGGTTTGCAGTTTAGGGAGGGTCCTCAAAGGCCCCTCCCTAAACTGCAAACTTCAGGATTCCATAGGATGTTAAAAGTGAAATAATAGTGCTATAACAGTCTAGTGCAGAAATGGCGAGAGAGAGAGAGATTGAGAGAGAGAGAGAGAGAGAGAGAGAGACTGGAAAGGGGCTGCAAAAGGAGATGAGATGCAGGGGTAGGGAGCAAAATTGGCATACAAGCACAATTAAACTTTTGCACAACAGGTCATTAATGGATTGTTGGTGTTAATAACAACAAGTTCCTTCCAAACTGTGTTCCACAGGAGAATAAAAGAACAACAATGTCACTTGGTAAGTCCCAGCTGTCATCCAGCTGTAAGTGCAGTTTCCTGCCTCATGTGATAAAGCCCTTAGTGGCTAGAACCAAAGTATACAAGAGTATCTTTCAATATTCTACATTGGCTACTTGGTTGTAAATGTATAATGAAATAACATCTCCTGATTCGACCCCTACCCAAGTCCACCTTAACAGTCAGCAGCTGCATTGAGTGAAGGGTATCTGTTCAAGAGAATGATGTTTCCAGGCCCCTCCGGTATATCAATGAGTGAGGCTGCCCCAAATAATTGTGACAAGGGTCTTGCTTCTGATTGCCCCAGCTTCTCTCCCTGGTGAGAGATGGCTGTAAATGTCACTTTCCTTTGCTCCAATTTGCAACTGAACAGACCTCTTTAGCTTGATGCAGCTGCTAGATGTTAAGGTGGGTGGCAGGGGTGGGGTGTTTATAGTCATGGCAATAGTGACACAATCATATAGATTAATTGATTGTATTTATATGCTGCCTTTTCTCCCAGAGTGAGACCCAAGGCAGCTTCCTAAAAAATTTTTTTAAAAAGCTTTTAAAACAATTAAAAACATATCAAATTATAAAAACTTACAATACTTTTTTTAAAAGCTTAATAAATAAGTAAAAAGTTCCCCTGCTCACTAATTAAAAGTCTGCATAAAAAGAAATGTTTTTTATCTGCTGGTGAAAGGAAAGCAGGGAGGAGGCCAGTCTAGCTTCCTGAGGAGGAGAGTTCCACAGGGTGGGAGCAGCCACTGAAAAGGCTCTCTCCCATATCTTCACCAGGTGAGACTGGGATGGGAGTTCTACCAAGAGAAAACCTTCCCCTGCAGATCTTAGGGCTCTGGCAGGTTTGCATAGTCTCACTGAACATGGAGCAGCTACAGATCTGTAACTTGGCTACAAATCCATAACTGCAATACAGAATCACATACATTATTTTAAGACTACAGTTCCAGAAGCCTCCATTGAGCACATACAGTGGCCACTCTGGCTCCAGGATTCTAGAAGTTCTAGTTTAAACAGTATATTTTTCAAGCTTTGGGAAATGGATAGTATTAAGTTGTGCCAGGTGAATTACCTGTGGTTGTTTTGGAAATCCTGATACATTAGATAGACAAAGGCAGGGTGGCACCGAAAAGAGATCCCAGTCAAAAGGTCATGGAAGGAAACTCATTTTCATAATTGTTGCAGCTAATGGGAAGAGCTACTGGTGAAACTGCTATTTAAGAACACCTTGGAATAGCTGTACCTACACAATTGTTCTTTCCCCCTTTGCCCCACAAAAATCTATAGAAGGAAGATGATCTAGATGATCATATAAATGATAAATAGAATTCTTAATGGCAGGTTTTGCCTTTTGTGTAGACTAATTAAAAATGTAACTGTATCAGGAATCTCATACATAATGCAGGCTTCAACGGACAGGTCTGATGTTAAGGCAGCACACAGCTGAAGGCCACATTGAGTGCAAATTCATCAGTTACAAGGGACTGAGGAAAATGTTCACCTCCCACACCTACAAATGAATATAAAGCTTGCAATGGTGTGAATAACACCTGCTACCAGCAGTGGAAGTAGAAAGAAAACATGTTGATTCTCTTAAAATCACCTTCTCTAGAATGTACCCCTCTATTCTATGTGCTAATCTGAAAGAATGGCCACCCATTGCTTCTGTATACTACTAGAATGGATCAGTACCTCCTGCCTTTCAAATCAAAGTCTAAACCAGTAGAGTGGAAAGCACAAAGCTCCACTGCCTTTATTGTAAATATTGTTGCTGTGCCCCTCCCTAAACTGCAAACCCCAGGATCCCATAGGATGTTGAAAGTGGAATAATAGCACTATAACCGTCTATTGCGCAAATGGCCACAGTGATCCTGTTTCCTTCCCCTCCCTGTCCTATATCCTGAGCGATATAGGAAGCAAAGTATTAAAGATTTTTAAGGAGAATTGTCTTCCTTCTGTCACTTGCTCTTAGCCTCTCGTTCCACATGCATTATCCATTCCCTCCAACTGTCTCAATTTGGCAGGGACAGTCCTGATTAGTCGCCCATCATCCCATTTTTTTCCAGAGGCTTTTAAAATGTCTCAGTTTCTCTATCCTCCTACCACTTTCCTCTCTTACCCTTAGCTTACTTCAGTTGGTGCAAATTGAGTTCAGTGTCCAAGAGCAGTTGACACTTGAGTAATTTAGAAGGCGGGAAAGGGCGGGGAGAGACAGATTCTTTGTCTTCCCAGTAGGCTAGGCAAAAGCAAGCTCTTGCAGCTTCTCCTAGCTTGTCTGTTCTAATTTTTGCCATCTTGGCCACATTCTGACGTTCCTTGGCTATACCTATCTAGATTTTCATGTGTGAAATGTTGGAGTGTATGACTATTTATTGTATTTGCTGGCGTACAAGACTCACTTTCCTCCCCAAAAAATACTGTTTGAAAATGGGGTGCCTCTTATACATCGGTGTGTCTTATACACCAACAAATAATATTTGCCAATGCATAAATGGGATACGTCTGATACACAGGTGCATCTTATATGCTGGCAAATACAGTACCTGTTGCCTTCACAATGGTTGTGTGAGATAAGGCAGCATTATACTGTAAACATATTAGGACAAGGGGTTGGAGGCTGAGAGAGACCAGCTTGCCTAAGACCGTCTAATAAACTCTTGACTCAGAGATTTTCTGAGTCATAGCACACTTTCTTGGTCACTCTGCTACAGCAGCTCTCAAAGAAAAGCTGGCAAATATCACACACACACACACATTAAATTGGCCTACCTGTTCCCATCCTCCATACTCCAAAGGAATCTTACCATCTTACAAATGTCTATAAAAGTTTCTGAGCCTAGAGGTAAAAGGCTATTCTGTTCTGTTTTGTTTAGCTGGAACACTTCTATGCCACTCTCTTTATTTGTTTAAACCAGTTCACAATGACCTAAATAAAATAAAGCTAAAGTCAGCTGTTGTACAGGCTTTGGAAAAGGGGTGTTACAACTAATACAGAGGTCATTTTCTCTGAGTAGACATATTAACATGCCATAGTATTTTCAATTTCTACGTATAGTTGTGAAAACTGGATGGTGAAGAAAGCTGGCAGAAAGAAAATCAGGGTTCTATGTGGTCTATTATGCTATTTAACATCTACATGAACCTGCTGGAAGAAGTTGTTGGAAATTTTGGGAAAGGTGTTATCAGTATGCTGATGATATCCAGCTCTACAGCATATCAGTATGCTGATGATATCCAGCTCTCTGATGATATCCAGCTTTACTAGTAGAGCTGGATATAATCAGCATATTGATAACAGTTTCAATGAAACTGTTTACAGGCTAAACTGGTGCCTGGCATCTGTAATGGACTGGATGAGTGTAAACAAATTGAAGCTTAATCCAGACAAGATAGATGTGTTCCTGGTCAATCAAAAGGCAAATCTGGGAAGAGGGATTCAGCCTGTGCTAGATTAAGTTACACTCTCCTTTAAGATGTAGGCTCATGGTTCCAGCATACTCCTGGATTCAGCCCTGAGCCTGCAGGCCCAGGTTTCAGCTTCTGCACAGAGTTAATGCTAGTGTACTGTTACCCTGTTTACTGGGGGTCCCGGGAGGGACACCTAAATAACCTTACAATTACACAAGATGGGAGAAATTAGTCAAGAGCACAGGTTGGCACTACGAGAGGCAGGGTAACACAGCAGGATCTTGTAACCCAATGTTTTACAGGGTCAGGCCAAGTCAAGAAGCAAACCATGTTGGAAATAATGAATGATCTTTATTAAATGCAGGCACACAATGTAAGCAACCCATGCACACAGATAACTAAGGGAAATAAAGGTGTGAGTATGATAGCGTGATTTTCAGAGGGATAGTAGATTTGGGTGATACAAAACCTGTTCCTGAAGCCCGGAAAGAAGATAGAGAGCGATGCTGGGGTTTGATGTCTCTCAGCACGTAGAGCTGAGGGGAAGCTCATCAAGCAAAGTGGCAGCAAGGCGGTCTGGAACTTGGGAGCGATCCGAGGTTGAGCAGTCTCAGCTACTGGAGCTGAGGGGAAGGCTCGTCAAGCAGAGTGGCAGCAAGGCTGGATGGAACTCAGGAGTGATCCGAGGAAGATCTCGGAATCAGGGGTTTTTATAGAGAGAAATGTGACTGCAGGCTATGCCTTACTTGGGGAAAACAATGAGTTTCGGGCACGGGACAAAGCTTTGGAAAGGTCAAAATTTAGCATGATTGAGTTAAGTCTGAATTGACAAAGAGGTAGCCAGTATGCAAACGCAGAGTGCTTGGCATTTGAGTATTCAGCTTGCCAGGTTGCCTGCTCAGCATGCATACATAATGAGGGTGTTTGCAGAGAGGTCTCCTAAAGCAAGGATCTGGCTATTTCTGGCCTGCCTGGGTGGAGAATGGAATGTTCAGCAATTAGTGGCCAAGCCTAGTTCTGTGCTTGTCCGGGGGCCTCTCAAACATGTGGAGAGGGGTGGTGGAAGAGAGCCGAATTATGATATCAAAAAAATATCTAGGGGCATCTCCAAGTAGGCCTAGACTGCAGTAACAGTACCAACGGCATCCATTCCTGGAGAAGTCTGATCTGGCTACAGTAACACATACTTTGCTTACATCCTCTTTGGATTGCTGTAATGCACTCTACATGGGGCTGCCTTTGAAAAGTGCTCAGAAACTTCAGTTGGTGCAAAGAGCTGCAGACAGATTGTTAACTGGGGGTGGCTACAGGAAAGTCACAACTTTCTTGATGCAACAGCTCCACTGGCTGCCAGTATGTTTCCCAGCACAATTCAAAGTGCTGGTGATGACCTATAACAACTTGGGTCCAGGTTATTTGAAGGACCATATCACTTTGTCCATTAAAGCTCTGAGATTTTCAGTAGAGATTCTTCTCTCTGTGTCATTACCTTCTCAGGTTCATCTGGAGGGAGAGAGGAAGAGGACCACTTTGGAACTCCCTCTTTAGGGAAGCTAGGATAGTTTCCTCCTTGTTCATCCTTTGCCAGCAAGTAAAAGCATTCTTCTTCTATCAGGCTTTTAGAAATTGACTGATGTGATTAAGTCACAATATTTGATTGTCCCAGTGCGTAATCTGTATGCAGGACAAGAAGCTACTGTTAGGACACAATGCAGAGAAATGGAATGGTTCTCAATTGGCAAGGGGGTCAGGCAAGGCTGCATTTTATCACCTTCTCTGTTTAATTTGTACGCTGAACATATTGTATGTAAAGCAGGATTAGACTTGGAGGAAAGAGGTGTGAAAATTGGAGGAAGGAACATCAACAATTTAATATATGCAGATGACACTGTACTACTAGCAGAAAATAGCAAAGACTTGGAAAGTCAAACTAGAAAGTACCAAGTCAGGTTTGTAGTTGCACATTAAGAAAACAAAAATCATAACCACAGATGATTTACATAATCTTAAAACGATAAAAAAGGCATTGAAATAATTCAAGATTTTCTATACCTTGGTTCAGTCATTAATCAGAATAGAGACTGCAGTCAAGAACTCAGAAAAAGACTAGGACTTGGAAGGGTGGCTGTGAAGGAACTAGACAACACTCTGCAATATAAAGATATATCATTGAATACTAAAGTTAGGATTATCCAGGCCATCATATTTCCAATTTCTATGTATGGTAGTGAAAGCTGGACAGTGAAGGAAGCTGACAGGAAAAAAAAACAACTTTGTTGAAATGTGGTGATAGAGGAGAATTCTATGGATACCCAGGACTGCTAAAAAGACAAATAAATGGGTCTTAGAGCAAATAAATCCTGAACTCCCTCTAGAAGCCAAGATGACTAAACCAAGGATATTGTACTTTGGCCATATCATGAGAAGACAGTAATGCTTTACCAAGATAATAATGCTTGGTAAGGTGGAAGGCAGTAGGAAAAGAGGAAGACCACATGACAAATGGACAGACTCCATCAAGGAAGCTACAGCCCTGAGTCTGCAAGACCTGAGCAGGGCTCGCGAGAACAGGGTGACTTGGAGATCTCTCATTCATAGGGCCATCATAAGTCAAAGTCCACTTGACGGCAGTTAACAACAGCGCAGCAAATCATGCCTGAACTGTCCCTGGAAGCCTAGGTGACAAACTGAAAAAGGTAAGTTGAAGGAAGTAGAAAAAAAGGTAAACCACATTACAAGGAGATTGAATTAATCAAGGAAGCCACAGTGTTACCCTGTATTGTGGGGGTACCGGGAGGGACGCCCAAATAACCAAGCAAAAACACAAGATGGGGTAATTAACTCGAGCATTCTTTTAGGCTAGCGAGAGGCAGGGTAACTTTAGCTGGGATCTTTAACCCTATGTATACAGCGTCAGGTCAGAAGAGCAGTTAGACAAAGTTTTAAAATAGTAAAAATGATAACTTTATTAAAGGACAAACAACAGGAAAGACAACACATGCACACAGCTAACTAAGAAATTAGAAATGAGAGTTTTCAGGGGGGGGTGATACGACACCTTTTCTCATAGTCCTGGAGAAAACGGAGAGTTGCAGGGAAGAAATCTCAGCGCGGTTCGCTGGATGGAACTCAGGAGCAATCCGAGGAGTCCTCGGAATTGGGGACTTTTATAGGGTGGATTGTGCCTACAGGCCATGCCATGCTCGGTGAGAACAAAGGAAATTTGGAGCGGGACAAAAGCGTTGGAAAAGGTCAAGTTTTACATGATGAGCTTAGTGCTGGATGACAATAGTATAGCCAGTATGCAAATAGCTCAGCATAAAGAAAGTGCCGGCTCTTGGCTGAGCGTCTTTGTATAAAGTCGCGCTTAAGCAAGGTGTGTCTGCAAGAATTGGTCCCTGAAGCCACAGAGAGGCATTAATCAGCCTGCCTAAATGGGGATTGGAATGTCCAACCATTAATGGCCGCGCCTGTTTACGTGCTTGTCCGGTGGCCCTTGCAAACACGTGGAGCAGGGTGGCAGAGAAAGGTCAAATGAAGGTCAAATAAGTTTGATATCAAAGGATATCTAGTGCTATCACCAGGCATGTCAGAACCGTGGTAACAACATCCCTGAGTTTGCAAGACCTGAGCAGGGCAATTGATGTCTGGAACTCATCAAGGTCTCTCATTACAGGATCGTCATGAGCTGAAGTTGCAAATAACAACATACTAACAGAATAAAAACGGTTTGACTGAAAGTGCTTCTTTTCAAGCTAGATGTGGACTTTTCTACACAACATAAATATAGTGCTATGATTCTGCTTTAACTGCCTTGTCTGCATCCTATGGAATCTTGCGGTTTGCCATTTAGGGAGGACATTTAGAATTCCCAGCCAGAAAGCTGTAGTGTCTCACCAAACTACAAGCCCTGGGATTTCATCAGATGTTGCCATGGTGGCTAAAGTGATATCAAAGTAGTATAACTGTACAGCATTAAAGGCCCTGTGACAGCAGAACAAACCACTGCTTCAGTCCCACTCTTTATAGCAAATGGGGTTGCTGATGCTGGTTGGAAGAGATGCTAAATTCTGCGGATTATTCTGTGGTGCAGATTTTCATGATGGTTGAGTGGAGCTTGGGACGTGCTGGCTGAGGCATTCTGGGAATTGTAATAAAAAGGAACTTTCCCAAGCTTAGCCTTTGGAGGATGGTCTACAGAAAAGAAGGAAATCATGTGGCCCTCCAGCTGATCTTGGACTGACATTTCTAGCAGTCCATGTCAGCATAATCAATGGTGAAGAAGACTGGGAGCTGTAGTCCAACAACATCTGAAGGACCACATGATCCCATTCTAGTCTACAAGCCAAAATATTCCAGCTAAATAGGGAATTGTCATATCAGCCCTGAGCATCATCGGTCTTGATAAGGACAGAATGTACTTCCTTCAAACGTCTACCCGAACTGCAAGGCAAAAGAAGGAGTCTGTGATATTCCCTTTCCTTTCAAGGCTGTTAGATTTCAAGTGGTTCTGCTTCTGCATAATAGCCCTGCGCAAATAATGAGAGGAGAAGCTCTTCTCTTCGTTTTTATTTCCATGCCAGGAAAAAACAATAACACTCATTTAATTTCTGCATGGCACACTACTACTAAAAATCCAGGCAAGTTTTTAAAAAGCTGGTAAACTTACTGATTTCATACACACACTTCGAGGGTATGGTATCTACTGCCACCTTTACTATTCTGGTAGGGATTTTGCACCTTTAAAGCTAAAGTTCAGGAAGTATACCTGTCCCTGACATGGAATTACAATGGTGGAAAACAGTGCAACTATTGGATTTCTGTCTGTTGAAGATGCTACGGTCCTGCCCTGAAAAAGCAGCAGGCTTTGTCAGCATGAGTCCCAGTCTGGCATATACAAATCTTGAGAACTGTGTGAAGCATACTAGCTGTTATTTTGCCAGTCCGTAAGTCTGTAACAGTGTTTCAGGAGGGCATCTGTTTCTTTCTCTCTGCCATCTTTAATAATAGTATTGTTTAGCAGAGAGACATAACAGCATATCTAAGTTGCAAACTCCTCTGATGTGTCTGAAGTGCACAGTGCCTCTATTGCTTCTTCAAGTGTTACAGTGTCAGGAACACAAACAGCTCCTCCTTCAGGCAAGAAATTAAAAGCATAAATGAAATAGTTTTTGCTATACTTCGTGTCCTTTCACATAAGCAGTTAAAGTATCATGGTTTCACTTTAATTGCCATGACAACATTCTATGGAATCTTGGGATTTGCAATTTTGAGAGGGAAATTTAGAATTCTCAACCAGAGAGCTCAAGTCCCTCTCCAAAGTACAAACTCCAAGATTCCATTGGAGTAGCTGTGGAATCATAGTGTGAAAGGGCCCTTAAAAAGAAATAGAGAAGACCAGATTCATTGACTTCAGAGTCTTTTCTAGAATTAAATTCCATATTTGGTGAGGACTTACTTCTGAGTATAAATATGTGGAATTGCGTGGTACATTTCCTAAAAGCATAGCCCAGCCCTAGTCAGAAAGTCTATAGACTTGTGAACTCTTGAGTTCTTCCACACCTTTGGGTGACCCACTTTGCATAGCTGCTCTAGTTCTAAAGAAATTGGGAAATTTACCCTTTGGGATTATAATTCCCAGAATGCCCCAACCAACATGGCACATTCTGCAATTCTGCCAGAAGCGGTTTCTGCCTGCTTGCATCACCACAAGGGCCAGCCTTGGGGTTCCAGCACCACAGCCTCTATGTTGGCTACGCTCCTTGCAAATGCTTGGCTACTTGACCATTGTTTTAAGAGAACCCAGCTCACACATTTCTGTTGA
Organism: Ctenosaura bakeri; assembly: GCA_948474755.1. Lineage (NCBI taxonomy): Eukaryota > Metazoa > Chordata > Lepidosauria > Squamata > Iguanidae > Ctenosaura > Ctenosaura bakeri. The sequence goes on along the minus strand of CAOLHI010000138.1, from coordinate 515,917 downwards.
TCAGACTGTCTGGGCTGATTTTGGTCACTGCAGTACTGTAAAACAATCTTCCCCTTTAAGTTTTCTATCATAACAAATGAATGAAATGAAATGAACAAATGTTCTCAACATGTACAGTCTAATTCCAAGGAGAGCAGAATGATTGATACTCCATATACTAAGTTCATATCCCACACAACAGTTACATGGTGTCAGCTTAACCACACAAGCAAGGGAATGAATTGGATTCTAGATTTCTTCATATCATTTTCAGACTGTAAAAAGCCAATTCCAAGTACAGTTTTTTTGAGAAACTATGAGCAAGACATGCCACGTATATCATGACAATGGCGTGGAAAACTTATTTGATTTTAATTCATTTATTGAACACTTTAAAACAATTCAGTGGAATGAAAAAGGAGACAAAACTCCACGAAACCAACAAGTGAAGCCATGGCCACTGGGCCCCAAAAGCAAGAGTTAAGAGCCAGTTTTTTAAACTGGCATCCAAAAGTCAATCTCTGCCAGTTGATCCTCCAAAGAGAGAACATTTTGTTCAAGCATACAAAAGAGGAACCAGGCCTGTCAAGTTGTCCATCAGCAACTAGCCTCTGGACATCAAAGATGTACTGCATTTCTTTTTAAAATCATACCATTTCTATTTCCAGTGTGCAAGGGGAAGAGTTTGAGGGTTGACAATGGTAATTCTGCAGGGGGTGGTTGTAGGAAAAATGTGCCCCAGGACCTAAATAGCAACCAACCTTGGGGAAGTTATCATGGGCAGTTCTAGGAGCTGTAATCCAAACATGGAACGTTTCTCAGGTCTGACTGTAACACAACCCATACAACTGCACCTCCCCAGCTATTTTAGATGTAGAGCTGATGTGAGTGAGTGATGTTTCCCATACTAATTAGAACACTGGATAGGCCATATTGTTTTCAGGGACAAAACTGCCCTGTGGAATTTACACAAAAGAGATAGACAGGAAACCACCCTTTTCTATCAGTGGTGTTAATAAGAATAAGACTGTTCAGGGCAGGAGAGAGAGGCAGAGAATTCCTGTACCAAGGGTACTGATTCTGTATATCAGTGTGCATTTACTGAGGAAAATAAATCCTTTCCAGGGCTCATTGTAACAGGGAGAGTGAATTGAGAACTATCTTAAGTCTATATGTACTCAAAGTCTTATCTAGATTTTATACACTAAGGGGATAGGAGTCGCATGGTTGCAGGCAGTGAAGACTTCAGATTCCTTCAGGCTGGTCCCTTAGACTATGCCCACATTAGATGCTCAAGAACATGTGCATGCTTTGCAAAGTCTGGAAAAGTTTACGTTTTGGACTACAATTCCCAGAACTTCCTCCCCCCAACTAGCATGACAATGCTGGGGTGGAGATTCTTGCAGCCATAGTTAAAAAAAGTAATTTTTCTTGGTTGTGACAGTTTTCCCCAAGAAATTTCCCAGGGGTTCACCAAAGGACTTTTCTGGCTACGCCCCTGCTCAAAACAGTTTGCAGGGGGAGTGAGCAGACAGCTTCTAATGTTTTGGTGTTTGAAATCCCAGCAACAATAGCCTGCCTTTGGTTAATTATTCTGATTCTGGGAGGCTTTGTGTGATCAATCTAAATATTTTTCTGCTGGTAACATTTTATATATGGCTGATCTGTGTTGACTCTTTCAAAAGTTTTAGCTTTTATGGCACAAAGGAAACAAAAGAGCAAAGGGTTCCTTTTTTAATTACCCAGTTAATAGAGCTTATGCCACTGAAAATATCTGGCAATGTTACAGTTATATATTATTAGTTGCAACATTTATGCTTCAATAACAAAAACAAGTCTTACAAAACTGAAAGAAAGCCAAAGTTTCTGGTACAATTGCATGCTTCAATCATATATGGACACTAGGGGGTGATTATGCGCCATGTTCTCATAAAAGAAATACTGCACTCATTTGGAATTAATGTAGATTATGTAGCTAATACCAAGTGCTGCAGGCTATTTTTCAGAGGAAGGAACTGGCAAAACCACCTCTGAGTATATCTTGCCTTAGAAAACCCTATGACATTCATGGGGTCGCCATAAGTTGACAGACCACTTGAAAGCACATACACACAGAATAACAGCTGGATTGTGTCATTCTCTTCTTATATCTGTGGATATAGATTAAGGATGGAGAATGTGTGGTCTCCAGGGTTTTGTTGCAATGCATCTCTCATCATCCATAGCCAGAACTGAAAAAGTTGCAGTCCATTCACATCTGGAGGGTCATATATTCTATAATCATGAAGCAAATAAATGCCCTTCATCTGTGAGCATGCAAAAGATAGAAAGCTGGCCTCTACCAGGACGGACTTTTGCCCCCGGTGTAACCCAGTAATGTCTGCTCTGACTGAAAGCTTCTCTCTAGGCTCTTGGTCCTTTCATATCACTTGTTACATGATTTTTTCAGCAGGAAGTGCCAAGAATGGAATCTCAGGTCTTCACAGAGTTATTTGTTGGGACTACAACTTTCTGGGAGTATGATTTGCCCAAGGTCCTATTGGGCCACAGAAACCCACTGGGTCACCTTGGACAAGTCACAGTCTCTCAGCCTCACAGAAAAGCAAAGGCAACCCCATGATAGAAAACCCCATGACAGAGTCACTTTAGGGTTGCCATAAGTCGGAAATATTTGAAAGCACACAACAACAACAAAGATCTCTAAAATACTTTCTCAGACTCTGCAAAAACCTCTCAACTTCTTCGAAATTCTGTAAGTCCATTTCTCTTAAAAACAAGTGATATGGCTATGATGGCTGAGAGAGTCTGGGTGTTGTAGTCTCCCAAAATAACATTTTCCATCTTCTGCTTTCTGAAGGCAAAACATGTGCCACCCCTCTGTTATCTGCGACAAGGCACATTTAAAAGGTAAATATTGGGATAATTTTCAGACATGCGTTTTACAATTTCTCTGTGGTCTCTCTGGATGTCATCCTTTCTCGTACTACATTGAGTGCTTTTGTAAATTTGATCTGTTTTGCAGTATTTGGGATTTTTCTCTCTCACAAATTAAAACTAAGTGCACACTGCCAGCTAAAGCAAAGATTACCTTTCAGCATTTTTAAGACCTAAGGTCATGTACCTCCTTCCTACATCAACCCAAGAAGCAGATTGTTGCTGCGGCATTTCCAAACTTCACATATGTTGTCAAAAGGCACTGTCGTTGTTTCTCCTTGCTGAATTTTCTATGGTGAAAAGATGGAAACAGCAGCAATAAAACAAGGTAGGGTTATGGGTGGAGAACTATGTGGCTGATGTCCTATAAAATGCCATGGTAAAGTTAGGTAACTGGCATAATAGCCTCATTTGAGACCACTCATAAGCCCATGACTCTTTTTCCCTTTCAATTCTTAAAGCAGTCTTTCCCAATCTGGTACCTTGACATGAGAGAAAAAAGAGAGGAAAGTAGGACACATGGCAGGACAACATCTGATTGTGGTATAGATGACAAACTTTAATAATGAAAAAAGAACACTCAAGCCAGGGGAGGCTGTAGCACTTTGCTTTGCCTGGGCCTCTTGAAAAAGGCATGGTTCTTTCTCTTCCCCTCTTATCATCTCTACTGAGTAAATGGAGTGCAAACTACTTTTGCACTTTGAACTTACTTTGCAGGAAGTGAAGTAAGCTGATCACAAGAGCAGTGAGAGAAACTGGGACATTTTAAAAGCAGCAGTGGAAAGACAGAGGATTAATTAGGACTGTCCATGCCAAATTGGGACAGTTGGAAGTTAATGAGTGTTTTGGACTTAGCCTGGTAAATTTGAGCTTATGGTTTGAGGAAAGCAATCTGAAAATTCTTTATTAATGCCTTTGTACTTTTCTCAGCCACCCAGGAAATGTACCTGAATTGTGTGTCTTGCAAATTGTAGTTGCTCACAAAACCATAAACACATGCACAGACACACCTTGTAGCTCTCACAAATGAAAGGAAACCCATCCTAGGTTGGAGACACAGGCCTGAATTGCTTAAGACCCAGTTGCTTGTACCAACTTTGTGTTGTGAGTTTCACTTCCTGCTGCACAAAATCTTTCCAGTACATCAGAACTATTTTAAGTTTTCGAATTCCAGATAAGGAATGAAGAAATAAAAAAAAGAATACTGTAAGGGTATTTCTTGTCCTAACTGAGATGGTGATGATCTCCTTCTTGGAAAATAAAAACAAATACACACAAGCACAAAACATGTTTGTTCCATAGAGAAACAGCTTCACACTGCTCCTTTCAGTGGGTGAGTGGACTTTTTAAAATCCTGCTGCCAGTCACAGGTGAGAAGGCACAGCCCCTCCTGGGCTGGGGAGAGGCAGAGCAAGTCACGCGGCCTAGGAGCAGCCAAGAAAACACGTCAGCAGAAAGGCGAACTTGGTAACAGGTTGCTTGCGGTTGCTAGAATCAAGGCTGTGAAAACCCTGCCCAGTGTCAGCCCCACACAGAACAGTCTGCCAAAACAAACAGAACATTGTACAACATACAACAGGCTGCCCTTGCACTTGTTCTGTTTCTTTTACAGAAATGTGCCTTTCTAGAACTTCCTTGATGGAATCAGACCAGATTTCTTTCATCCTGGAACTGTCAGAAACATGTAAAGTTGAATGAGGTGCTATGAGGGGCTCAGCCTAGGGAAAGCAGTAGAAAATATTATAACTTCCTCCTGCTGCTTGTGCATTTAAAAAAAAAAAAAGCACCCAAAACACTAAACTCTGCAGTCTTACAATTTTCTTCATTTTCTTTTTTTATCTGGAGCAAAGCTCAGAAAGCTTAGCTCACAGAAACCCATGCAGGTCCCATGTTGATAAGGGGATTCTGGAAACTGCAGTCCAAGAAAGTACCTTTCCTCCGCACTGGGGTGGAACTGTGAAAAGCATAAATGAATTTGAGAGAACAATACTTTTAAATATGCTAATTTTTAAAGCTGAAAACATTGTTTAAAACAATCCCACAGGATATCATCAAATGGTGTTACAGCTAAGAAACCAAGTCAACAGAAAGGCAAACTTGATAACAAGTTTTTGAGTTCACTTTGCAACAGTTAATTGTACTGATAGATTGCAATTTGGAAAAAAGGAGAAAATTACATTAAAATAAACATGAAATAAGAATGTGGTGTTTTAAGGAAGTTGTATACTATTAAGAGTTGTTTTTGCTGTATTTTTAATATCCATGAAAATTATGTTGTTGGGGTACATAGCTTCTTTTCCAAGATGGTTTTGATACATTTTTAGGCTGTGAACAGAACTTCTAGAGGAGGGGATACTTTTGGACTACATTTCCCAGCATACCAAGCAGCATGGCCAAAAATAAATTTCCAAAACTCAGATAGTGTATAGTTACAGTAATTAAGCCTGCTGTTAGGCAGGAGGAGTTTATATCAGAGTAAGGCCCTTTCCTCACAAGGAAGTTAAGACGGGCCAAGGTGTCCTGTCACGGAGGTTGTCCGCATCTTGGATCAGACTGGGTTTGGACTATTTACCTTAGTTCCGCACCTAAGTCCGATCCAAAACGCCCTCCAGCACGCTATGTGAAGACCGGAAAAAAACAGTCTTTCAATTTTCTGGCACATGCCATTTCGTTTCTGCTCAGTCATGCAGATGCGCAGGTTCACACCAATGCAAGCCTGCGATCAGCGGAGGGCGGGCTGCGGGCATGGCCAGCTTCAGCGGTTGGTGCAGATCCACAAACAACTGGAAGCCGCCATTTTATAAGCCTCACCAGTGCGGATCTAAAGGCCTCACACTGCTCCACATCGCTCTGGAACAAACGGAGCCCTGTGGAAGGGCTTAAGGGAAAGTCCGCGTTGCTTCGACCCAAGAAGAACCAGTAAGTAACGGCATGGAGCGATTCACTCGCCTCGTGTCGAAAGGGCCTAAGTCTCACCCATTACATTTCTGGGTTTCATGCCACTGATAAAGATACAGACCTGTTAGGCAACGACTGTTTCTTTATCTTTACTTCCTGGTATATCCTATCGTTCCTCCAGGAGTGTATAAAACAATCTGTACCACTTGGCCATGGTAACCAACTGGGTGACGTTGGCCAAGTCACATTCTCTCAGCCTCGGAGGAAGGCAAAGGCAAACTCCCTCTAAAGAAATCTTGCCAAGAAAACTTGGTAATGGGTTTGCCTTAGGGTGCCATAAGCTGGAAATGACTTGAAGGCACACGACAGAAACACCAACAGAATGAAGAACCAGCTTTTAGTACTGTATATAATTCAAGGTGAGGCAAATGCCTCAGGCAGCTGACTTGGACGATCATAAAAGCACAGCAGAAAGTTAACTATTCATTGCATTATGGTTGCATTCATTCTTCTGAAGACAGAGGGGCTTCCACACTACCCAATTATAGCACTATGATTCCATTTTTATTGTGCTGGCACTGTTCTGTGGAATCCTGGGGTTTGTAGTTTGAGAAGGCACTAGAGCTCTTTGACTGAGTATTCTCAATACCAGTACTCCCCCACATTGCACAAAGCTGATACATCTTTTTTTTTTACATTGATTTTATGTATAAGTTATAATATTTCTAACTGTGCTTGCTATGCCAGCTATAAATTCACAGTTATGCCACAATAGTGGAAGGAAAGAATAGAAAGGATGTGCCATAAGGAACATCAAAATACAAAACAGAATTATGATGTTAAGAATTTAGTAGCCCTGTAATGAAGTCGAGCACTCACTTTTCCCATGTACCATTATAAAGCATTCTGAGAGAGGCCTACATTGAGCTAAATTATCCCAGAGGGCTGCCTTGCTCTTTGAAAAGAAAATATAGTTCAGTGGCACGCTTGACTAAACTCTCAAATATAAGGCACCAGAGGTCTGAGGCTGATTATGAAGTAACAGTTTAATAGAGGAAGCAAGGATAAATTGCCTTGAAAAAGTCTAAAGTCTAAAGGTTCTTCAGCTTGGCTGGGTGGTTAACCAGTCACTAAGGGCTGAAGCTAGGCAGAAAGGAAGAGAGGAACAATTGATGAATTAGGTGGAAGATGTAAGGTCACTTCACACTGAACAGTTGCAATCCAGTTTACAATTAGCAGTATTATCCTATGTAGGTCTACCCAGAGGTAAGTCCCAGTACAGTCAGTAGGGTTTATTCACACATATGTGTCTACAGGATTGCAGCTGTAATGCACTGAAACCAAAACATCCTTTATTCTGTTTGAAACTATGGCCACTTCTGCACTATACTGTTATAGTGCTATTATTCTACTTTCAACATCCTGTGGAATTCTGGGGTTTGTAGTTTACTAAGGCCAAAGAGCTCTCTTGTTGAGAATTCTAAAGGCCCCTCCCTAAACTGCAAACCCCAGGATTCCACAGGACGTTGAAAGTGGAATAAGAGCGATATAAGTGTGTAGGGCAGAAACGGCCAATGAGAGCTATGAGCATCATAGAGCCCCTCCAGATGTTATTGGATTGTAGCTCCTAGCAGTCCTTGACATTGATTTTCTTGATGCTAGAAGTTTTTCTAGTCAGTGATGCTGGGCGGGGGTGACACAGTCTTTACCCTTGGATTATGACCTAGATAAAGAGTGCAAAACAATTTTGGGGTGAGAGGCAAGACTTCCCTCCATTCCTTTTATACCTCCATGGGACATGACAACAGGGGCCTGCCCACGGCCAGTTGAAGTCATCGTGTCCTTAATCAAAGCATGAGGTGGAGCTTTGACCCTTTTCCCCTTCTGTACAAGATCACTTGAACACTGGGCCCCACTGGTACAAGGGTTCCACTTCCATGTCAGTCTCTGCAAACATCCCTCTTCAACAGGGGATGGCTTGGGGCATCAAGGCGGGTATGGGCAGCCCTTTCCCCTCTTATACACAATCCTGTACCTTTTTCAGGTGCAATGCTGGTTATAGGATGGGAGTCATACAGCCCCCTACTGCAGTCTTAAGCAGCCCTAGACAGCATAATCAGTGGTAAGGAATGCTGGGAGTTGCGATACAATAACATCTGGAGGGCCTAACAATTACGATCTTTGTTCTAGCCTAAAATGCATTCTTCCTGTTTTCAGGAAGTGGGAAGAGTGCTGTAAGTAGAGAACAACCCATACCACAAAGAACTATGAATCAACAGGGTGGAATAGTTACAGATATCTAGGGTTTTTGGATGCATACCTGCTTGTCTTGCCTAAGACATAGTGCACATGCTCTATGCAGCTGCAAATCAGTTTAACTGCCATGACTCCATTCTATGGAATGCTGGGATTTGTAGCTTTGTGAGGCTGTTGAAATTCAAAGGCACAGAGCTCTAGTACTTGCCAACAGTGAATTCCAAGTACATCACCAAACTACAAATCCCAAGATTCCTTAGGATGAAGCCATGACTGTTAAACTCGTCTGAAATTGCTACAGCTATGCAGTACTGCTGCAACCTGACTCATCCTTACTGACGCTGTAAAGACTTTACTTCCTCCCTTCCTCAATTCCATTCTCTCTCTCTGCCAGGTACGTAGCTAGCAGCAGCATCCCAAACTTCTGTCCCCAGAGACAGTTCTTGTAATAAATAGCTCTTCTTCTATTTAAGCCTTTAACACTTCTTCTAAGTACAGTTGGCCATCCACGTTTGCAAATTTGACTTTCATGGATTATTTGTGAGATTCCCCAGCTTCTACCTCCCCCCCAATTCAGATGTTGTTTTTTTTCCTCAGGAAATCTTCCCTTTTGATGGCTCCAATCAGGTTGCACAGCCCACAGCTTTAGGTCCTCCTCCTCCTCCACGAGCTACTACCCGGCCAGCTAAGGACAGCTCACACCCCAATTGCTCAGTGCTCCCTATGTCCCCCACCACACCCAAGGAAGGAGATGGGTGAGAAAGAGGAAGTATAAGGCCACCATGCTGATGCACCTACCTTCCCTCTTCTTTCCTTGACCTGGTTTCAACCATGGGTGCCCTTTCTCCCCACCGTGCCTAAGCCCACTTCTGACAGACACTCATTTTGATATTTGCAATTTTCCCACTTTTGCGAGGGGCATGTGCCCCTAACCCTAGCGAATGTGAGGGGCTGACTGTATCAGCTTCCAACAGGAGGAACATTTTGTGAATCACTGAATCATGGGATCCTCCCTCTGTAGCTTACAGCTGTGAGGCCCAGACGCATGCATATTGCTTCAGTCATAATGAAGCCTCTTTTTATATGACTGTGGGCAGTGAATTCCCTTTTCTTGGTTACTTGCCTCATCTTTCACGTGACAGTGAACTTCTACCACAATGCATTTAATATGTAAACAGTTGTAAGGCATTTGGAAGAGGGGAAGTTGTATCTGCACACCCAGTTATCATCCTAATGAAAGGCTACTCCCTACTCCCTTTTTTTTTCTTGGCATAATGCACTTCAATTATTTCCCTTCCTTCTCATTACACAACTGATTAGGTAGATACTGTCTTTGTTTTACTTTTTACTGTCTTGCCTGGAAACAGGTTACTAAATCAGGGGCCCTTTCACACTACACATTTTTAGCATCATGAGTCCATTATTTGCCATAGCAACTTCCTAATGAATCCTGTGTTTTGCGGTTTAAGAGGAGATATTTATAATTCTCAGCCAGAGAGCTCCAGTGCCCCATCAAATTACAGTCCCCAGGATTCCACAGGATACAGCTATGGCAGTTAAAGTAGACTCATGGGTCTGTAACTGCATGGTGTCAAAGGGCTCCAAGCCCAGAAGGTACATGTGTGTGTCCTACTTGACAGAGAGTCTTTTTGAATATGTCCTCCCTTTAAATGACCATTTACAATCCAACTCCAGTGTATGATCAAGAACTATAGGAAAGAAGAGCAAAGAAAGTCCCTGATGTTGTCCATCAGTACTTGGCACATGGACGAAGCGGGGACGACTTGATCATAGTCCTTCCCACTATTGTGAGAGACCTGATAGTTCATTTAATTTTTTTCAACTGTCTCTGAGTTTGCTTCTATACATATAAATCAGGAAGTACACATTTTATGCAAGTTTATGTCCTTTTTTTTTTTAAAACTGAGTTAAGCAGAGACTACAACTTCCAGAAAACTCCATGTGGCATTGAAGCCACTGATGCTAACTAGAGGTTCAGGAAATTGTATTCTAAAAAATTACTTTATTAAGTTCTGGTGTTACCTGGACAAGCCACCCAGTACTGGCATTTCTGATTTGAGAACACATTGTTTGTATGTGCCTTCAAGTTGCCTGTTGACTTATGGGCAACCCTATTAATTTCATAGGGTTTTCCTAGGCAAGGAATACTCAGAAGTGGTTTTGACACTACTTTCTTCTGAAATACTGTCTATGGTACCTGGTATTCGTTGGTGGTCTCCCATCCAAGTACTAACCAGGGCTGATGCTGCTTAGTGTCCAAGATAGCCAGGATCTGGTGCCTTTAGGGAATTTAGACCTTGGGAAGGCATACTATACTATCATTGATAAATGAAAAGTGAGGCTAAAAATTACAGAATGCGCATGCAGGAGTTTTACCAGAGTACCTGTGAAGTCTTAGAAATACCATCGCAAACTACCTATTGTGAGTATAGAGTTCTGTTGAATGAATATGGTACCAGCAGCTAGTGCAAATGTCTTTGGAGGATTAGCTATGCCACTACATATCTGATAATACAGAAGTAGACAGAAGTTTGACTGGTAGGACTCTAGTTGGTTTCCAATATAGAAAAAAAGTTTATGATTTCTAATAATTTAAGAATAGTAACAGACAAAAGGCTCCTCTTCAACCTGTTTTAAGGATCAGTGAAACAGAAAATCTAATGGATAGGGAGGAACCATGGAGTAGTTTTTGCATAAAAAGATGGTAACTCAGTACAAAGCAACTTCTTGTGTTCCTCTCCCTTCAGAGATGTACTCTTTGTTAAAACATTCTGTGTAGGGAGCTTATCATATGAGGTAGGTAAATTGCAGTTACAGCAGGATCCCTGGTCTTTGGCTGGGATTTATCACACAAAGCCATTCCTCTTCTGTTGTTCTCCTGGTAGGAGATGGTCATTAAAGAATTTGAGTTTGTAAAAGAAACACTTTCCAAATGGTCTCCCACTGGGAGAACAACAGAAGAGGAATAAGGTAGTATGATAAGTCCCAGCAAAAGATGCTATTATCCTGCTGTAAGTGTGATTTACCTGCCACATGTGATAAGCCTCTATGACTGCTGTTCACACCACTGTTTTATACCTGGCTTGATTTGGGGACCTTTTCAGCTCAGGGCATAGAACAGGATATATAATGGTGAAACAACATGATGTAATGGTTTGAGCACTACAGTCCTGTAAACCAGGGTTTAATTGCCCACTCAGCCATGGAAACCCACTGGGTGAACCTGGGTGCATCACATATTCTCAGCCCCAGAAAATGCTGTGAGAGGGTTCACTTTAGGGTTGCCATAAGTCAGAAATGACTTGCAAATGTACAACAATATAATGGTGGCTTCAGTTGTTCTTCAGCTATTGTCACCATGATCTCCCATCACTGGCAATGTTGGTTAGGGCTGCTGGGAGATGCAGGGATCTAGTGGCATCAGGAAGGCCCCCATTGTCCACCTTTATTTTACCACTGGAATATAATTTCAGTTCAGTAACAGTCTATCAGCGACAAAGATTCTTACCGGTTCACTCCAAAACTTGGATAAAATAGATGCTGTTTGTCCCTTCTTTTGTGAATTGTAAAATTTGGTACTTGTCACTGTGCAAATTATACATTGGATTCACATGCAAATTGGTGCTATTGAGTTAACAGAAGCTGATCTCTTCTGTGTTCACAGCAGTTGGTCACAGAGTCCTAAAATTTGGTCCACAGACATGGTGCAAAGGCTCATAAGTAAAGCAAAAGAGTGTTTCAGCCTTCATTTTCTCAAATCCCCCATACCGTGTGGCAAAGTGTTCCAGGAGGGGCCATTGCTCAGTGGTAAAGCAAACGCCTGGATTGTAAAAGTTGCTAGGTCTGTCCTTAGGGTTGGGCATAGGAATATGAAAAAAAAATCCCACAGTTAACAAGATTTTGATTACAATGTCAAGACAAGTCGTTCAAGGAATCGCAGCTGTCTATGACAGTTTTTGCTTCAGCATAAAAGGGAGGCATCAAACTCTCTCTCTGTGGTTGTATGATATTTTCTGCAATTTGCACAAAAAGGTCTGCCTGTAAAACTAGTATTTGTTGGGGAAATTGAAAAAAAAAATTGAATATTGAGAGATCTTGGTAATGAGACTCTCAATCAGCAGAGTATTTTAGTAATTGCACAAAAACGGAAGTTGAACAGATCACCAGTCCCACCCCAAACACACTTAATCTAGCTCAAAATAAACACAAAAACAGTTTGGTTAAAAATATAAAAGAGTTTACTCACAAAATCTTGTACATAGTCTATACAGGTTCAATTCTTGAAGAAGGTAGGAAGAAAATTAAGCACTCACATGCTTGTTGACAATAATCCTTGTTGGGAAATCTCAGAGCACGCTTCCAGGTCAAAAGGCGAAGACAAAAGCGGGGGGGAGTAAATGGCAAGAGAACCTTTTAAAGAACAAGGAATGTGTACGTGCTGGAGGAAGAGGTGTTAACCAACAAACAGGAAGTTCTCTCTAGGCTATCTCTCTATGCTTACAATAGACATGCAAACAAACTAGCCAGTTAATTAGGCATGCAAAGGTTGCCACTCCCAACAGTATTTATGTAGCTTTATGTAGCTCTAGTGCTTTATGTAGTTCTAGTGCACACAAACACATGTGCCAAACACAAAAGGACAGAGCGCCTGATCAAAATTACACAAAACGCCTTCATCTATGCTACTGCTTTTTAACAGTCACTAAAATAAGGCAATACTTATCATTTTAAATTTGACATATTTACAGAAATGCACAAAGATCTGTTTTGAAAATGTTCAAAATATGTCTGATATCAATACAGAAGAAGTCACCAAGCTGCACCGAAGAGAATTTTGTTTCACATACAATTGTCATCTGAGGAGGAACCAAGTCAGGATTTACACCTCCATGTAGAGCCATATAATCATATTCAGAATGGTAATTCAACACTCTGGTAAATCCGTCCCTGTTGAGAATAGCAATAGGTTTCACAGCAGAAACACCTTACCCACTGGAAACAGTTTTACCAGTCAGTACAGTACAAGGTAATACCACCTTCCAACATCTCATAGATGAAAAGTGGGACATGTGTGGCCAAGCGACAACTGCATGTGTTAGAGATGGCAAACATTAATGAGGAAGAATAGATAAGCTAGGAAAGGCTTCAGCAATTTGCTTTTGTTTGAGTTTACAGGGAAGGGCAAGATTCCACCACCACCATCTCTCGCCTCACTAAATTGACTGCATACTTCTTTAGCGTTTTGATTTCATTTTGCACCAGCTGAATGATGAAGGAGGTGAGTGGAAGGAGGAGACACAGATTTTCTTTGGATATCTAAACTGTATTTCTAGATGCTCAACTAAAATGTTAAGTTAGTGAAATACTAGAAATTTGGGGAATGAAGCCTGGCCCCACAGATATAGCTGGATCGCAAGTCCCATCAGCCCCAGCCAGCATGGCTAAAGGCCAGGAATTACAGGTAGTGAAGTCTAGGATGACTGTATGAAAAAGAGGAAGAGGCTTCTGTATCTTTACTAGTTGTGTGTAAGAGGTAATTTCAGCCAGAGAAAGTTGCATGACAGATTTCACCTGTTGAAATTTTCCCTACAACTGTTAAAGGGACAGAAGCCCCACTCTCTTTTTTATGTGGACACCATACCCTCTAACTGTCCCAACTTGGCATGGACAGTGTTGATAAATCCACTGCCATTCTACTTTTTCAGCTGCTTTAAAGTGTCTCATTTTCACTCTCATCCCCCCACGTTCCCCCTTTACCCTCAGCTTACTTCAATTGTGGAAAACTGAGTTCAAAGCGAGAAAGTAATTTGTGTTCAGTTAATTCAACGATGGGGCAGAAGAGAGGAAGAGACAGAATCTTGTCCTTCCAGGAGGCTCAGGCAAAAGCAAACTGCTGCAGCCTCTCTTAGGTCATGTGTGTTCTTCCTCATTAATAACTTTTGCCATCTTGATCACATTCTGATGTGGTTTAGCTGCACATATCCCAGTTTTCATCTGTGAAATGTTGGAGGGTATGGGCCTAGTCCAACAACATCTGTAGGGCCATATTTTCCCCACCCCAGGATTAGACAATAAAGGGAAAGTAAAACTATCAAAGGTTTGAGTTAGCCTAAGGCATGCTTCCAAATAAATACATTTAAACAGCGGTTTGTGAAGAGGAAAGGGAAAACTAAATTCTGCTGAGCTTACCTGACAAGTAGTTCTTCAGATCCTATTTTGTATTAAGAGAAGGCATGCTTTTTACAGTTCTGAAAATATTAAAGCCTGATTCTTTGCTAAACTGCAAAATCCAATGAACTGTTAAGTGTTGGAATGAAACTGTACTTCAAATTGTCCTACAGATCACAGATAAGATTTTTCACATTTTCTTTTTCTGTTGTGAACTTTGGAACATTTTGCTTGGTATCAGAACTAGAATGTCTTCTTTTAATAGCCTGCAATTAAGCAATTTGCGCTCTATAGATAAAAATGTTCTAAGAAGCTATTGCTTAGGGAAAAAGCAAATGAATGAAAGGTGGAAAAGTGGAAAAGCTCCAGGGGCAACTTGGTAATATGTCTGACAAAGCTGTTTTTGTTAATCATTTATGGCTGTAATCCAGCACTTAAACCCACTGAACTTAATGGTTTCATGAATTCAAGTTTTTAAATCTGAAAATGAAATAACTCATATTATCTTTTTGTAAAGATTAAATCTCTGCAATGAACTTAGGTAGGAGTATGTGAAGCTGTTTTATACAGGCTACTGATTCCTCTAGTCTGTGGCTTAGAAAAATTACTGTTTGGGGGGACTACAATGATCAGGATGGCTGGTGCATTTTGGGAGCTGTGGTTCCCAAAAAGGAATGTAACCATATACATTCCTCCCTTCACACTTGCGAGTTTGACCTTCGCAAACTTGATTACTTGTGAGGCACTTTCTTACCCCCTCTTTTTTACCCCTCCATTCCCCTGCCTTTCACCCAGGCATGCATGTCTTTCTTCCATGGAGGCCTTTCTTTAGCCAAAAAAGCCAATGCAATTCTTGGTTGCATCAATAGGAGTATGGTGTCTAGATCGAGGGAGGTACTGGTACCACTCTACTCTGCATTGGTTAGGCCTTATTTGGAATACTGTGTCCAGTTCTGGGCACCTCAATTCAAGAAAGATGTCAACAAGCTGGAACATGTCCAGAGGAGGGTGACAAAAATGGTGAAGAGTCTGGAAGCCATGCCCTATGAAGAACGACTTAGGGAGCTGGGTATGTTTAGTCTCCAGAAGAGAAGGTTAAGAGGGGACATGATAGCCATGTTTAAATATTTGAAGGGATGTCATGTTGAGGAGGGAGCAGGCTTGTTTTCCGTTGCTCCAGAGACCAGGACAAGGAGCAATGGATTCAAACTGCTGAAAGGAGATTCCACCTGAACCTCAGGAAAAACTTCCTGACTGTCAGGGCTGTCCGGCAGTGGAATATGCTTCCTCAGAGTGTAGTGGAGTCTCCTTCTTTGGAGTTTTTTAAGCAGAGGGCGGCAGGCAGCGGGGCCGGTGGCAGGCACAGAAGAGGCACGAGGGGGGTGATGGTGGGCACTGTGGGCGGTGGTGGGTAAGTTGTGGTGGGAGGCACAGGGGTGGTGGCAGGCATGGCGGGGTGGGCAGGAGGGTGCCCCCAGGCATTGGCACCCCAGGCACACACTCCAGTTGCCCCACCCTAGGTATGCCTCTGCCCCTCCTGTTTGCTTTTGTCTATTGCCTGGGCACCTGAAAGGAAGGTAGTGAGTCTGGGCAAAATGCAAACAAATGGAGGGGATCCCTTGAAGGGAATGAGAGGGCAAGGGCTCACTTGGGCAGAGGGGTGTATTATTCACAGTTTTGTTTTGTTTTTCATTTTTGTGAGGGTTCTGAGCCCTGAACCCTCACGAAAGTGGAAGGGTCACTGTAATTATGGCCTATTCTTTAGAAGCTTATATTTCCAGCTAGTTCCCTATTTAATTCTTATATATATGTTTAACAGAGATTGAGAAAGCACCTTTTTGAGACAACTCCCAGAATATTTCCAGTCATCACGACCACCTGCTTTGCTGGGTATGGGTTTGTGGTAGTTGTAGTGATATATTTGTTCTTGTTCTGGTTTTCAGGTTGTTTCTAACTTACGTTGATAAAGGTGAACCTATCACAGGGTTTTCTTGGCAAGATTTGTTTAGAGGGGGCTTGCCTTTGCCTTCCTCGAAAATATTCACACACATTATAAACACATACTGTTCAAAATGCAGCACCACTCAGTTCTTAAAGTGTTAAAGATGCCTTAGAGCAGCAGTAATAAGATTAAGCAGTGACTCAACATCTCCTGTCTCTAATCCACCTATCCTAACCTCACTGAAATGTAAACTGATACTCTTCAGGATCTTCCCAGTTCTTCTCTCCCCACCTTGTTTGACTACTACCAAAAGTGAAAGTAATTTCAGTTCAGTGTTAGTATAGTTACCCTTAAAGAGCTTTCCTATTGTTAACAGTATTTTTACACTAAAATCTTTGTTGGTTCTTTAGCCATTGGTGTCTTTGCTGCTTAGCAGAAAAAGAGACGAGTCTCCACATGCTTATAGGTGGTCCAATTTAAGAATAAAGTTGGACCATCTATAAGCAAGTATCTACTCCTGTTCCTGTCTTTGCCACTTAATCAAAATAGCTGGCCACTGCAAACACCCCCCCTCTCCAACACTCCTTAAAGGGATGGGTGTGCCTACACTACAGACTTAAACTGGTTGTGCAGCCGCACCTGAAAAGCAGAATGCTCTGAGAGGGGCAGCTATGGAGTAGACCTGAATGAAACTACTCCATAATCCCCAACAGTTCACAGATGTCTCTGCCAAACTGGTATAGTTAGAGGGCGTGCTACTCACAGTATTTGATTAACCACATTGCCTCCATTTCCTTGCAAAAATTCTCTCTTAATTTCTTTATAATTAAAAAAAGCTAAAAATAAAAAAAGCTCCCCTGCTCACCTATGAAAGGCCTGCTTAAAAAGAAATGCTTTTATTTGCTTATGAAAGGAAAGCAGAGAGGGGGCCAGCCTAGCCTCCTTGTGGAGGAGAGTTCCACAGGGTAGGAGCAGCAACTGAGAAGGCTCTCTCCCATGTCCTCACCAGGTGAGCTTGGGATGGTGGAAGAACTGAGAGAAAGCCTTCCCCTGCAGATTTTAGGGTTTGAGCGGGTTCATATAGCAAGATACAGTTTTTCAAATAATTGTGTCTGTCAGAATTAATACCACCTCAGATCAGAGGCACATTATTTTTGTACCACAATTCCCCAAATCCCCTCATTGCCCATGTTGGTTGGGGGATTCTGGGATCTATTACTGAAATAGCGGCTGGAAAGGCAATCACAATTCTACATCTGATCCTACACCATGCGAAGGAATGCACGCTCTTCCCAGTGGCATGCAGGCTGCAAATACCATATATATTGGAGCAGTATTTCAAGGAAAAAACAACTTCTGCAGCTTCTCCTCTTTGCCATCCTGATCATACTCAGATGTTGCTTGGCCACATGTGGCCTTGTTTTCTGCTGAGAAATGTTGGAGGGTATGTTACTTGTATATTTTTTGGAGATTTGCAGATCAGCAGGGGTTTTCTGACTTCCACTTTTTTAACAAGAGCAGAAACACAAAGATGCCCTCTCCATGCAACATTATATTGCTAAATTCTCTGATACATAGTAACTCAAAGAGGGAAATGTATAAAGTATGTGTATGTATGGTCAGGCCTGGTTCATACTTGGATTGGGGGCTGCCTAGGAATACCTGGTGCTGTAGGCTATATTTCAAAGTTAGGCAATGGCAAATCAATTCCTTGCATAAGAACAATCTATGTGATTAATGAGGTTCCCATACACTGACAGGAGATTTGAAAGCAAATACATACACACATCCAGGTCATAGTGGTTTAAGGATTCATAGGAGGTGATAACTGGTTTTACCTAGAACTTGGAAACATTGGGGAATTAACACTAGCTAGAACTGATGTTACACTATTTAAGAAATTTATTCTGTTAACATTCAGCAGTCAAGAGAAAAGTATGTAATTGGCTCATTGCATGGATAATTATTAAAGTATTAGTTTTAGAATTAAAAAAAATAAACAATAATTTGTAAAAATAGCTAGAACAGCCAAGCCCTTCCTATTCTAGCAACGAAGTAAGTTACCACCCAAAGCAATAAATTAAATTAATGCAAAAGCTTAATTGTTATTCAAAGAAAAATGTTACTGCCAGTAATGATTAATGAATGTTAAAATAGTAATTAAACTGTTCAGCAAATTAAGAGAAATTGCTTAATTTCAACTAATAATTTCCAGCCTCTGGTTCCAGCCACTGAGTAGCCATTTTGTATCTGGTCCCACCTCTACAGCTAATGTTTTTTTCATTGTACCAGGTAGTTACTGTTGGGTTTTGAAGCACAACTGCAGAGTAGATACCATTAGTCTGAATTCTGTCTTTACCTGATGCATGCCTTGGAAAAGAAAGCTAAGATCCCAAACTTACAAGGAAACTAAGACTGAATTTGCCCTCCCTTGCAGGATGAATTTGGGGAGACACTAGCAAGATCAATGCTTAATCTTGTATGCAACCTTGCAGACAGAGTAGATGGACCCAGGAAACCACCAGTGACCATGATATGAGTGAGACAGAGAGAAAGAAGGAAAGAGTGAGTAAATTAATAGATTTTAAATCAATAGGGAACCATTTTGGGGGGAAAAAAATCAAGAACCATTCAGATCCATCAACTCTTGAGACAGATCAGTTTAATTGCCCCCTGACTCTTGCAGAATCTCCAAGCCCCAGTGGGTCTAACCTACATTGGGTTTTGTTCATAGTAAGCTGTCCATGATAATGAAACTATAGAAGGCTCCTCCCCATACAAATCTCCATCATCTCACCCAGCACAGAAAATTAGGGGCCTTTCTGCAGCTTACCTTTCTCCCAGTGGTGTCTGATGACAATGGTGGCCGTGGCTCTGCCAGGAGGGGAGCATGATGGAGGGTTCCACTCCACACTGGCTGCCTGCATGATGCAGTAAGCGCAATGGCCTCTTCCTACTGCAGCACAACTGGGTACTGTCCCAGGAAGCACAGCCATTGCACTTCCAGGGCCCCTGCAGACAAGGTAAATGCGAGTGTGCAGCAGGAGGGCAGCACAATCACTGGTCATTGACAGGAAAAACCCATCAATGATTTGTGGCACAATTACACTGCCTGGAGACAGGGGAAGGACGAGACTGTGACAACTTAGTGCATAAGTGTTGCCGCGGTCCTGTCCTTCCCCCATCCCTATGGCAGATTGGAAGGGTGGAGAGGAAAAGGCCTAGATCTAGAGTAGAGGTGAACAAAGTGCAGCCCATGGGCTGCATGCAGCCTCCAGGGCTGTTTTTGGGCTCCTGCAGGACTCTCAAGGCTTAATTTTAAAAATACTTGAAATTTTTTTTGCCTCCAATTGTCCTCTAGATATCTTGGTGGATTCTCTGGGCCATTTTGGTCCTAGAAGAGGCCTTTTAAAAACAGGATGTAAAATTGTCACTTCCTGTTGTTACAAGGGGCCTTTTCAGGACCTAAAATGGCCATTAGAAGCCTAAAAATATAGCAAATATGGTCCCATGTCCTAGAGTGTGTTTGTGGGCATTTGGGGGCAATTTCTTTTATTTACTTATAGCATTGGGTGTGGGGGGTATGGGCCTCCAAGATCCCCTGGAGGCTTAATGTAGCCCCCTAGCGTCTCACATTTTCCTGCCCCAGTCTAGGAGTGTCATGAGTGGGATCAGAAATCACTTTGGACAGACTCATGATCATTCTCCATGATTAAGTCCTAAGCCACTCCTAATAGAGTGGTCTCAAACTAGATGTTAAAGTCCGCCAGCACAAAGACCTGAGTGGACTTTGACACCAGTGCCAGGACCAGCTCAGAAGGGACACTACTGAGTAGCAGAGTGAGCCAAACACTACCAGAATCCCTACATGGAAGCAAATTAAATCAGGAGTTTTCTAGGTACTGCAGCTGTAGGGATGAGGATTGGAATCTCCTCTCTCCACACACACAGTTCATCCTTACCCCATCCCCCCTTCATATCCTTTGGCCCCAAAAGTTCCAATTTCTCCTCTGTTTGCAGCCTGGGCCACAAGTGTTGTCGCATCTGCGTGTCCACACAAAATGACATGTGGTGCCAGAGGCACTGAGGAGAAGCACTTTCCTGATACCAGCCCTCTGGCCTCTTGTGCAGTAGAGGGGCAAAAAAGGCTTAGACTAAACCCTGCTTTTCCCAGATAATCTCAGATTTACAGCCTGCAGAACTGCTAAGAATCATGCGAGATCCCAAGTCTCCCTGTCAGAACTATAGTTCCCAGGATCCTGTGGAGAGATGTTTTTATTAGATTGGTTTGCCTGTTGTGTTGATGTGACCTTTCTTATGATGAGATAATTGTATAGGTTTCTGTTAAGATCAGTTTGTCCTCCATGCTACTTATGCACCTTGCTCCTTAGGTTTCTAGAATGAAATTAGAGGCTCTACAAAGCTGACCTTTGTTACTTTTATTTGCTAAACAATCACCTTGCAAGTTTTTCCAGTTCCCCCACAGCCTATTATTTCCTTCTGGCTTCATTAACACAAACACTTTTAATGTGATTTTTATTCTTTTCTCAGTGGCTTTTGTCTTGACTGTTGATGAATCTATAAGTGAATGGTGTGTTTGTTTTGTTTCGTTGTTAACAAGAATGATGGTGGAAGACATTATTAAACAATGCCAAGAATTAACAGTGGAAGACTTGAAAATAATATTAAGTAATTATAACAGATTAAGGAAATTTTAAGTCCATTTTACAGTAATGTATTTCAAGAACTGAACCCTGAGTGTAGTTTTTACACCAAAAATATCCACCAGCCCACCCTCATTCATTTCATTCTTTATACAGAAAATCATCAGTTCTTGAGGCCCATTCACACTAATTATGTTGCTGAGATCTAGGTTATCTTGCCATGAAAGACAGAATAAAAGACAGAATAAAAGAGCTGTTGTTCATCAAATGTGCTGATTTTCTTCCACTGAGGAGAAGCCAAGAGCCGAAGGATGCAACATAGCATTGTCTAAGGGCTCTTCATCACTGAAGAAGAAAAGCCCAAGAAACCCAGTAGAAATGCAAGCCTAGAAGCAAACAAGTCCTTTAGGATTTTCTTGATATGATGTATCTTGGAATAAAAGAAACCCACCATCTCAGTGGGAATAAAATGTTGTTGCTTGTGCTAGGAACTGACACAGAATGCTCTAGAAGACGAGAAATTTCATCTGGTCATTTTAAAAAAATCACTTAGAACTACAGTAACAAATACTGCAGCCAACAGAACATACAGACACTCTAGAGACCTTCTAAATTTTGTCCAGATATCTTCCTTCTTTCTGTATTTAATATGTACTAATAGACTGCAATTCCAATTAAGTATTGCTCACTTGCATTTTGTTTTTATACATGGTTCAATATAGCTATCTCTATTGTTGTTGTTTTCTAATTCTACTGTGCATGAAAGATTTGATCTACAAATCCAGAAAATGGATATCTAACACATTCATATTTAGCTAAGTTGTACTTGCAGTTTCAGTAATTTTTGCACTATGACATCTTATTTTATATTCCTCAATATATAAAAGCAGTAGGCTTTTTAAAATTTAGAAATTAGATGGCATTCAGGAAGATAATATATTTTGGCTGGGATTTTGAATTCATTTCTACTTAATAAGCTTGCGTTACGGTATAAGAACAAAGTGACAAAAAACACAAACAAGTCAAGAATTTAGAAACAACGAGAAACACAGGTTTAAAATACAGGTTAATAGAAAATTAAATTACTGACTTTGTTTTACTCCCATAATGTTGAAAGGGATAACAATCTCAAAGTACAGAATCTCTGTGGAGGGTCTTAGAAGGTGCTGTTTCAGCCTTGATCCTAATACAAAATAGATAAGAATATAATGAAAAATTGTTTGTGTCATTTTTTTCAACAAAACCAAGTCAAATTAGGTGGGAGAAGAATGGGAGAGTGAAGCAGATACTTTCTTTACCCGCCAGAGTGCCAATGTTTCTTTCTTGGGAGGAGAGCCAACAGTAAAAGTATGCTTGATTCCTGTAATTTCATCTTTGTGCTTCACAGGCTATACTGTGGGATTAGCTAAACATCTTCATTCCAGAGTCTTGTGCAATTATGCAAATACCAGGAAGGAATCAGAGGAGGAAATGGATTATAAGTAACCAACTCTCATAGGATATCTGCAAGGTTCTGGCATCACACGGAAGTCTTCCTTTTGATCATGCACAGTAACCAAAAATGGCCTGCAAGTGTAAGACAGGGTGAATAAATGGGGGCAGGGGGAGGTAGATAGCAGCATGGGTTTCCTAAATCTGTGACCCATAAATCACACCTTTCCCTTTTTAAGACTTGTCTTGTAATAAGGTTGTATAGAGCTACACAAAATCTTAAAGGCTAGAAATGCCGGCAAATGACCAAATATCTCAAATAACAATAGGACTCTCTGCAACTTTGTGTATGAATTTTATTTATTTGCTAAATGTAATAGCTTTATTTGAAAGTATTACATTTTTTAGAATAAAAATCTGAATATAAGAAACGTCAAAACCACACCCATATGCAAAGTACACAACATCACAAATAAATAAGCTGGTAGAGAGAGAACATCACAATATTACATGCACCAAAAATAGGCAATTATTCTGCTTGTTTATTTCTGTAAGTCAGAGACTAGAACACAAATCAATGGATTTATATTATAGGACAAGGGATTCCACTTAAACTTTTTAGAAAGAATTTGTTTACTGTAAGAGCCGTTCAACAATGGAACACACTGCCTTAGAAGGTGGTGATTTCTCCGTCTTTGGAGGTCTTCAAGCAGAGTTTGGATGGTCATCTTTCAGGAGTGCTTTTGTATTCCTCCATGGTAGGGGTTGGACCAGATGGCCTTTGAGATCCCTTCCAACTCTAAGATTCTGATTCTGCAAGTACACTAGAAGTGGGAAATTTGTGTAGGCACCTGCTCTCCCCATCTTTCTGACCCCTTTTCCCATTGTTGGAAAACTGTGGAAGTTAAAATGGAAAACTGTGCATCCAGAGGCCTCTAGGTGTAGTTCACCATGTAGTAATTGTTTTGGGCTCCTGGCATTTGAAAGTACCCCTAAACTAGAACATCACTTCTAGTTTCCTTAAGTAACTTAGTGTAGCTTGTAGAGATCCACAAGGGCTGACTATGTGATTGGTGCAGGTGCCATACCATCTGTGGCTGCCCAGTTGTGAAGTGTAGGAATAGTTAAAACTCTTTAAGCAATACATTCCATATTTTAGAGCTCCCTATCACCATAACCTCTACTAACAGGAAGTGAACAAGGCCTTATCTATTGCTCTTGCCACTGTGTAGGAGAAGAGCACTTGGGCTAAAATGGCAGCCCATGAAAGATTTCTATACACCGAGCACAATATTAAGTAAACTTATCAATTGTGTTTATGGCTGTGTTAGATTGTGGCTGTTTCTGTACAGGTGAGAGAATTAACAATAACTGCTCCTACCCCTAAAGCAGAGCAGTTATGACAGCAAGGTCCCTTTCAGCTACTAGAGTATTTTCTACACTTAAGAAGGGCTCACCTTAAACTTTACCTGCAGAGGAAGATAATCTTTTAATTTGAAATTCCATGCATTGGGTTCTTTCTTTCCTTCTTTGTTTTGCTGTGTCAGTTCTGATCTACTCAACCTGAAAGCACCCCCTCTCCATTGGCTTAAAATCTCCATTTTGTCTGGGAATCTTATCTGAGAAGGGCAGACATATCTGCATGTGTAGGTCCTTTTGGCTTCCTTTGTTGAAACATTGGCCTGGAAACTAATACATATCTCCTCTGTTTCCAAATTTAATCAAGTCAACACCACTTAGCAATTGCCTACAGAGAACTGTGAGATCTTATGTGATCTTCCATTTGACACCTAAACACACCCACCTAAGCTTAAGATCTTTGATGTTAGGCCAATAAGCTAAAAGACATTATCCTTAGCAAAAGTATGTCAATTTTCTTCAGGGCATTCCATGAGAGAGAAACACACAAATACAGTAAATTGAAATTAATGCAGTTTAGAAAAATATGACTGTAGATAATATAAACAAAAGAAAACCAAACATATTTCCATCTATGCGCTCTGAATGCAAAAAGGGCTTTCATGACATACCTTCATACCAAAAGAAACTGCTAAAGAGCATTCATGAAGTAGTGACAAACTATAATAGAGTCAAACAACTTAGAAACTTTGAAAAGGAAAGACTCTTTTGCAGAATCACTGTGAGTGACATTATCAGGTTTGAAAACCCTATCAGTGTAGGGTGATTTTGAGATGAAGAGCGATCTCAGAGAGATATCCAAAGGTGTAGTGTTGCAGCACTGGAGAACTTCAAGTGCCTTCACATAGACTAGATAAATGTATATACAGGTATGCTGTGGATGTAGCATATCTCGATTTCAGTAAGGCCTTTGACAAAGTTCCCCATGACATTCTTGCAATGAAGCTGGTAAAATGTGGGCTGGACAGGGCTACTGTTAGTCGGGTTTGTAATTGGGTTTTTTTTTAAAAAAAATTCTTTTTTTTTAATTGATTATACAGAAAAAAAAGCAAAACAAAAAAGTAAAACACCATGTGATACACATAATAGTGAAACAAAGAAATTTCATCAAAAACAAGCTTACATTATTATTTCTCTCTAATACCATTACAATCATAAACTTATTCAGCTTATTCTATATCATACTACTTGTATACTTTTGTTACCTATCTCTAGATCTCATTCTCATTATACTCATTATTATTATAATAATTTCACTCTTAATTCTATATTTTTCCCTTACATTTAATCTATTGCTATTACTAAATATAATCTTATTACTTAACATATCAAGCTATCTCTAAAGGTAAACCCACTCCCCAAAGCCGATTATGTTTCTACTTACTTTTTTTTTTTTACAAAAAAATTAAACAACACAAATCCAATATAAACAATATCCCACATAATTAACAAAAAAAGTGAATAAACCCACCCCCCAGAGCCAACTTTTTATTTAATCCAGTTTCCAAAATTGCCATTCTTCTTGTGAAAGGGTAGCTTTACCATCTCTTATCAAAGCTTTTTCCAAAAATATTTTCCAAATTTCTTCAAAATCATTCCCTTTTACAAGACCTTTCATAAATCTAATTCTACAAGTTAATTTATCATTAATTGCAATTTTCCACACTTCTTTATACCATTCCTCTATTTGAAGTTTTTCATTTGTTTTCCATTTTTTTTGTTATTATTAATCTCGCTGCAGTTAACAAATTTGTTATTAATTCCTTCGTTACCTGGGTACACTCAACCTTATTATATATAGACAACAACCCTATATTTGGACATATTGGTATCTCAACTCCTATTATCTCTTTTATCTCTTTAAAAACCTTTTGCCAAAATTCCATTATCTTAATACAATTCCACCACATATGCATATATGTACCGATTTCTTGACATCCTCTCCAGCATAATCTTGAATATTTCTCATCTATCTGATTTAGTTTTACTGGAGTAAAATACCATTTCCAAACTATTTTATAATAATTCTCTTTTATTCTTATCGATAATTTTTTTTAAATGATGTTGTTTCCAAATTTTTCTCCATTCTTGTATATCTATATTTTGTGATGTCTCTTCCTCTCACGTTTTTCTAAGGTAATCCTCTTCTTGTTCTTTTGCCAATATTTTATATATTTCACTTGTAATACTCTTTAATATTTCATTTTCTTGCATATTTTCTCTTTGAATAATAATTTGTTCAAATTTAATATATTCTTTAAAATCTTTAACATATCTTTTCATACTCTTTGTCCATTGCTCTAACTGTATATAATTTAACCAAGATATTTTAGTTTCCTGCAATCTCTCTTTCATTCTATCTTTATTAATCATTATTTTCATCCAATCTTTTAATCTATATATTTTTTGTTTTTTTATTTCTTTCTCTATTCTTTCTCTTAAATTTGTTGGAAATTTTTCCATCATTACTATCGGAGTTAATGTTGATATATTCGGTAACAATTTTCTTTTATTTTTCGTCCATATTTCTATTATATTTTTTATAAAAGGATTTTCTATCTTTTCTATTTCATTCTTTGAAAAATTCCTAAAAAATATATTTTCCAATTTCATCTCGATATTCATATCTTCTATCTCTAGCCATTCTAAATCACCTTTTCCTGAGACTCCTTCTATAATATACCTCAGCTGATTTGCGTAATAATACCATTTTAAATTTGGAAGTCCGTTTGTAATTGGTTGACCAACTGAACCCAAAGGGTGATCACGAATGGCTGCTTTTCATCCTGGAGAGAAGTGGCTAGCGGGGTGCCACAGGGTTCTGTCCTGGGCCCAGTGCTGTTCAATATTTTTATCAATGACTTGGATGAAGGAATAGAGGGCACGCTCATCAAATTTGCAGATGACACTAAATTGGGAGGGGTTGCTAATACGCCAGAGGACAGGATCAAAATTCAAAATGACCTGGATAGATTGGAGAGCTGGGCCAAGGCGAACAAAATGAAATTCAACAGAAAGAAGTGTAAGGTCCTACACTTAGGTAGAAAAAAATGGAATACAGAAATATAGGATGGGGGACACGCGGCTGGATAGCAGTACATGTGAAAGGGATCTAGAAGTCTTCATAGACCACAAGCTGAACATGAGTCAGCAGTGTGATGCGGCAGCCAAGAAAGCCAATGCAATTCTTGGCTGCATCAATAGGAGTATGGTGTCTAAATCGAGGGAGGTACTGGTACCACTCTACTCTGCTTTGGTTAGACCTCATCTTGAATACTGTGTCCAGTTCTGGGTACCCCAATTCAAGAAGGACATGGTCAAGCTGGAGCAAGTCCAGAGGAGGGCGACCAAGATGGTAAGAGGCCTGGAAACCATACCCTATGAGGATAGACAGAGAGCTGGGTATGTTTAGTCTGCAGAAGAGAAGGTTAAGAGGGGACATGATAGCTATGTTTAAATATTTGAAGGGATGCCATGTAGAAGAAGGAGAGGGCTTGTTTTCTGCTGCTCCAGAGACCAGGACAAGGAGCAATGGATTCAAGCTGCAGGAAAGGAGATTCCACCTGAACCTCAGGAAGAACTTCCTGACAGTCAGGGCTGTCCGGCAGTGGAATATGCTGCCTCGGAGTGTAGTGGAGTCTCCTTTCTTGGAGGTTTTTAAGCAGAGGCTGGATGGCCATCTGTCAGGAGTGCTTTGAGGGTGTTCCTGCATGGCAGGGGGTTGGACTGGATGGCCCGTGTGGTTTCTTCCAACTCTACATTTCTATGATTCTATACTAGTCAGGTCAAAGAAGTTAAATTTCTCCATTATGAAATTATGATAGTGCCTTTTTTGGTCACGGAAGAGTCCAGAGAACTGGTAAATCTAGATTTCCCCCAATGGGCTTTATGAGAACTACCGCATTTTAACTTTGTGGTTGATTATTTGATTAATATTGATTGATAGCTTTGCTAATGTCACCAAACTATTCAGGGTGGGTAAAACTGTAGCTTAGAAAAATTATCTTTTGGACTGTAATTCCCCAAATCTTTAGCCTCGTGGCTACTAGATTTGAGAATAAGCTGAAGAAGCTTTTCCAAGCTTTGGAAATTATTGCAGACTATGGCCATATCCACACTTATAGCGCTCTTATTCTACTTTCAGCATCCTATGGAATCTGGGGGTTTGCAGTTTAGGGAGGGGCATTTAGACTTCTCAGCCAGAGAGCTCTTGGGCCTCAGGAAACTACAAACTCCAGAATCCCACAGGATGTTGAAAGTGGAATAATTGCACTATAACAGTGTAGTGCGGAAATGGCCTATGACAGGAAAACAATTATTAAATAGAGTTCAGTGTAAATAAGTGCAAGCTGATACACTTTGGGACAAGAGTAGCAATTCAGAGCCCCTCCAGATGGCAAGAAAATCTCTGAAAGTTCCAAGTTCTGTTTCTGTACAAACTGATTTTAGTTTGCAGGTCCACATGACATTTTCTTCATCATGAAGTATTTCCTGGGAACTCACAGCATTGTTAAGGGCTCTTCATTCCTACTGCCCAGATCAGTTAAAATTAACCCAGTATGTTCCAAAATGAAATATCTCTTTACTTGTTGTCTATTTGTATTTTATTGGAACTAGTCAAAATAGCCACCACCAGTAAAACACAGCTATCATTTCCATGGTGCATGTTCAACAAAGATCAAGTGAGAGGATGTCAGTAATAAAATAAAATGATTCTAATATTTAACTAATTTAATATTGATAAAGCACTTCAGCATTTTGCAGAGGACTGCTGAATAATAATAAAGAAGGCTGTGTAGGAGAGGGAGGAGGAAGAACACAAGGGAGTGGGGAGAGGGAGTGAAACTTGGAGTATTTCAAAGGAAAAAGAACTGGAAAGTCTCAATACTTCCAGGGGCTTTCTTCTTTTCTGAATGAGCCCAGCTATAATGTCAGTGAAGAGTGCAGGGATTGTGAAACATCTACATTCAGAGTCATTAAGCAAAGAAATGAAATTAAAACAAACAATATTACAATGCTCTGGCTGATATATGTCTATGATGTGATTTTATTTGGAAGACTTCATGTAATTCTGACTGCCATGTTTCAAACAGAGTACTATAAAGCTGCAAAAGGTACAAAAAAAAAGATGACAAAACATGGTCAGGGGACTGAAGCAACTCTCCCAACAAAGGAAGGTTACATTTGTGAATGTTTAGCTTAGAAGATGTTTAAAAGGTATATGAACAGAAGTGCATTCAGTTATGTGTGGTATGGTATAATTCAGCAAGACTCCTATTATGTTCTTAACGTTATGCTATGTGCTTAATAAATACTCAAACAGAGGATTTGTGGAAAAACTTAACTTACTATAATGCGTTTCAGCATCATCTAATTTTTGAATAAAGCTGCTTTTTTAAAAACTAGTTCAGAGCTCAATCTTATATACATGTAAACTCCATTAAACTCAACTGAACTTACTTTTGAGTAGGTATGGAGGACACAGTTAGATCCAATACTTTTTGATAAATTACTTCTGTTAATTTCAGTATTTCAGAAGAAACTCACTTTCCATTGCTATGACAATATGCAATGCTACAATTAGGGTAGTGCTGAACTGAATTGAAAACAGAGCACATAATTGCCTGGAAAACCCCTAAGATCCTTTTAGGAACAATCCCCCCTGTTGGCCCCATCTCAATCTTTGCTACAAGCATAACTGAATGCCTCTTTCAAGGTACACTTCAGTGAGAATGGAAGCAGCGTCTACTGCAAATATCATTTAACTCGATATAGCTTACTTGATTTTGTTTTATGATTAAATAATTAGAGTATTAATTAACATTCAGGAATGAATCTGTTTCTTCTGAAGCTGTTTTTGTATCTTACTTATATAATGGGAGCACCTGGAAGAGGTGAAAATGACAAATCTGTTTCCCAGCCATACTTCTCAAACCATGCTATCTGTAGGTTTCCTCTTGGAGATTTGTGTGTGCATTATATTTCTCACATATTTTAAACTTGCAACTGTCCTCTAGAAGGGCCTTTTTAAAATACAGTAATACAAGGAGCAGCTTTTGTTCTGTGGTTGAGTTGCATGTGTGAAGCTTTGATCCTTGTAATAGAGGTGAACAACTGCAAGATGGTCAGAAAGTGGAGCAGCTATTAAAATATGCCACTGCTTCTAAAGGTGGGCAGTGGCTCTGTTAACTGTGGGATCCTGGGAACTGTAGTTCCAAAAAGTCACTTTTCTAACTTCTGCTTACCAGACTATGTTCACCTACCTCGAGGGTATAAACTAAGTGCTAAAGACAATGAGGCCCTGTGGTGTCCTTAAAAGCAAAGTGAAGGACAGGAATCTAGGCTTGCCAAGGGCTAGGTGGGAGTTTGGCTGGCATTCATTTCTCACATGAAAGGAAGGAGTTATAACTCACTATAACCAGCCTAGGATAGTCCAGCCTTCTTGCCTATATGGTATGCCCAGTCGTGGAACCACCAGCCTCTCCACAGAGAGCAGGATTATGCTACATATGTTTTGGACATGTAGCACATGGGCACAGCTTTAAGTCACGTAGCAGATCCATACCATCTTTTAGGATTACAGTAACAACAGCTACATCTGTAAAAGCAAGTAATGTCATATGTATTTAAATGAACTTTATATAACCAGCTGTGGTTATGATGTAAGTATCAAGGTAGAAGAGAAATAACAGTGCCTAAATCCAATTGCAAGTCCCCAGTCAGAGTAGAGTTACAGACTTTATACAAGTGTTAACTTACCCAGTTCCCACTCATTCACTGAGTATAGTCTAGCTGGGATTAGTAATGGGATTTATTCATTTATTTAACTATTTACACTCCACTCTGTATTGAAAGATCTCAGGACAGCAATTCAAACAGTTTAAAATACTAAAACAATAAAAGATAAGTTAAATTGTCTAAAAACATGTTGAACAACATAGTAATCTAAAACAAAACGTTTTTGAAGCTATGTATGCCATACCCTCCAACTGTCCTGATTTGGGAAGGGCAGTCCCAGTTAATCCTCTGTCTTCCTACTCGTTTAGTGGCTTTTAAAATACAGTGGCCCCTCCACATTTGTGAGAGTTTGAGATGCAAATGGAAATGGAAAAAGTAAAAATGGAAAAATCATGAATAACTCTCCCCTGTGATCTCCCTCTCATTCCCCTCTGGAGCTTCTCCCTCCCATTCCCTTGCCTGTGTTCCTGGCGCTTCTGGTGGGGGCAGGGGGAAGAAAAAAGATAAGATGAAGGGCTGACTGGTACTTTTCCCTCAGACAGAAAAGAGCAGAGCACAGAGTTCTGGCATTCTGGCTACTTCTGGTCATCATCTTGAGAAAGGAGATTCCTCCCATAGGAGCAAACAGAGCACATGATCAATCAACAGCCATTACACAGCAGAATGTGCAGCTACATGGCAGAGAAGACGCACCTCCAGCAGTGGAGGAACTTTGCTCACTCAAAAGAAGAAAAAATGTCCATTTTAAACACAAGCCTTACAAGCCTAGGGTGAGGAATGCAAGGGAATGGGAGGAGAAGAGGGGAGGCAAGTATATGCCTCATGAATAATCAAATTTGCAAAGGTCAAACCTGTGAATGTGGAGAGAGTACTGTATCTTAGTTTTTCTCACCTCTTCCTACTTTCCCCCTTTGTCCTCAGCTTACTTCAACTGCTGGAAACTGAGTTCAAAGTACAAAAGTAATTTGCTCTCAATTTACTCAGCAGGGGGAGAGGAGGGGAAGGAATTGTGCCCTTCCCAGTAGACTCATGTAAAAGCAAACTATTGCAGCCTCTCCTAGCTTTGTGTTCTTCCTTATTAATAACTTTTTGCCATCTTGGCTATACTCTGACATTGCTTGGCCACATGTGTCCTGGTTTACATCTGTGAAATATTGGCAGATGAAGAATGCATATGTACAAACAATGAAACTAAGGCAACCTCTATGCCAATCAGCCTCCAAAGGCATTCCATAACCAGTGTGCTTTTTTTTTTTAGGCATTTTCCCACATTCGCCCACAATGTATTGCCTCCACTGATTGGATACATAGGAGGGCTCTTTCAACAGACCTTCTGGAGTGTACTGTATTTGCTGGTGTATAAGACTCACCTTTTCCCCAAAAAATACTGCTTGAAAATGAGGTGTATCTTATACGACAGTGTGTCTTATACGCCAGCAAATAGTATTTACCAGTGTATAAATGGGTGCATCTAATGCAAGGGTGTGTCTTATATGCTGGCAAACACAGAATATTTAGGCAAAGGTTCCCACTTAACAGCTGTAAAGCAGGAGTGAAAACTGCAAAACCATCTAGTTGCTGAACTGCAACTCCTAGCAGTTCCAGCCAGTGTAGTCAATGGTGAGGACTGCTGAGAGCTGGAGGTCAACATAATTCCAATCAATTTTAATTTCAAAGAGATCTTAAATTTCCTAACAGTCTTTCAGATTTATAGTAGTTTGATAGCTACAATTATGTTCTAAACAAACCTTCCTTCGCAGAAGAAAAAAGATTGTAGGACTCAGTTTCTATCCCCACATATCACACAACCAGAATGACTTGCAAAATGTTGAAGAACTAGTTTAAGATGGGCCAAGTGCCAACTGCTGTACATTTCCTTATTCTCCCTGGCCTATGCACTAGCTACAAGGACAAAACAGAGCAACAAGGAAGTTTGCTTTCCTTGGGAGGTGGATTTAATTGAAAAAGAAAGCTAAAAGCAGCGTCAACTCCTGTTAAACTAAATCCTCTTTATAAAGCCTCCCATTTTGTTCTTCAAATCCCAACCACACAGCATGAAAACAAAATAGAATCCATAGAGATGAAAACTGAAGAGCTACATAAAAAGAAACACACACATATGCAACCAGGGTAAAAGTATAAACTTACAAAATGTTAAATCATGTAGTATGGAATACATCACATTTTCACTGGCCTTCCTGCTTAAATACTTAATGTAACAAATACAAGCCAGAGTCCACATAGCTATGATCGAGGTAATTAAACATGTTTTTCCCCCCAGAGCCATTTGACACTACACATTCACAGCACTACAATTCCACTTTGAATGCCATGGCAACATTCCTTGGCATATTGGCATTTGTGGTTTGCTGTGGCAGTGTTACCTTAAGAAGTGGCGGTGGGGTGTGTGTTGGGGTCCACCGCAATGCCAGTGTCTCCTTAGAATTTGGGGGAATTATAGCTCAAAGGAGGCCTACAAGAGGAGGGTAACAGCAG
The DNA here is from genome assembly GCA_948474755.1 of Ctenosaura bakeri. Taxonomy (NCBI): domain Eukaryota; kingdom Metazoa; phylum Chordata; class Lepidosauria; order Squamata; family Iguanidae; genus Ctenosaura; species Ctenosaura bakeri. Next base: position 482,971 of record CAOLHI010000138.1, on the reverse strand, counting down.
GCTCTTTTAATCTATGTATACCAGTACTAACTGTAGAGAGGACTCCATTAAAGTTAAAGTATTTTATATGAACTGACAAACATATGAGAAATCAGGTACTCTTAACAGCCATATACGGCCATCAGAAAGTGTGTCAGGAAAGGCTGGGGTGGAAAGGGTGATAGTTGCCAGTCTTGAAGGTGGTGGTTGCAGCAAAGGGGCTCAGACAGCATCAGAGGGTAGCACAGAGTAATGGCAGTCTGGAGCACTATGTTCCACGTATTACATGCTGGGGTCAAAGCTGGAATTTTTATACCCTTTTTATACCCTATTTCATACCCTGAAGTGGTGTGTTGACAAAGTTGTAATGGCTTTCCCATGGGACTGAAAAAGGGGTTCAGAATGGGCTGATTGCTTTAACTTTGGAGTGACAAAACATTGATGGGGTTCATGACAATCTCTTACTATTTGGTCAGGTAGGGTGTATAGGGGTAAGATTGAGGGATATTCTCTGATTGCTTTATCTGGGCAGTTCATTTTCCATTGTGTTTGAAAATGTAAAGAGCCTGAAGTGGTGAAGGGTTTTCCACATACCTCCTATTTGCATTTTCCCACCATCATGACCTAAATGCATCTCCAGTCAGTGTGACCCCAATCATGTCATTAATAGGTCATCTCTAGTCATTAATAGGTTCAATTTATGAGAATCTCATATCTTGTAGGAGGGGTGGCAGGGCATGTTAACAGCAATGCAGTTCTCTGGCTGGGAATTCTAAATACCCTTGCCTACCCTGCAAAGCCCAGCCTTCCAGCACTATGAAACAATTGCTCTTTTACTTTTTTAAGGAGGAAACTCTTGTTTTCTGGACTCATGCTATAGCATTAAAGTTGCAGTTTCAGCTTATGGCACTGTGGGGACAACAGCAATTTCTTTTGTCTGCTTAAAATTGCAGTAAACATTCCACAAAGAACATTTCTTTATAATATGGCAATAACAGCCACACTTAGCTGAATATCTTTGGTCTGGTCCGTTGTGTGGCATGAAGTAAAGCCACAAGCTCACCTGTCCTCCTTAAATCTACAAAAACTGTGGATCTAAAATGGGCATATACATGTAAAATCTAGTACCGTGCCTGGAGAATTTTATCTCCATGTTTGTAGATTGGTTAGTGTACTTTATTTCTTTACAGCATTCAGAGTGTCAGAGCTGCTGGGAGTAATTTTTTTTTTTTTTGAGTGCTGGTTTTATTTCAAAAGATAGCATCCAGAGCTTCCCATCCCTTTCTGAATTGTGTACCACAAATTCCATGTCAATGCTGGAAAAATACCAAATAAGATGCCTACTCTTCGGCATTTCCATACCCTTGTTGGTTGCAACCCATTATATGGAATGATAGCTAAGAAATCCATAGCATCGTACCATCACAATGTAGGCAAGCAGACTACAGATTATGAAGAGGAGGAGAAAAGTCAAGCACCACTGGCAGTAAGGTCTATTTCTGGTCTGAAAGATCATCTGAAAATTCAACAAAAACGACTAAAAAGAAACCCAACATTCATAAAAGACATTTCTAGAACGCATGACAAGGATCAGTTTTTAAGGAATGTTTTATTTACTACCTCCTAAGAAAGTACTTTTAAATGAAACAACAATGCACAAAAGAATAGAAATACAGCAAAACATCTATGCTAACAGCACATTTTAAAATAAGGCAAACATATATAATATCTTTTTATAGTTTGTTCTTAACCTAAACAAAGTTCACATTTCAAGTCATAACTTGCTTCAGTAGTGTATAATGAAATGGTTCAGAAATGGGTTATAAAGTCCAACCACAGACTGGTGGCTAATATGAAGCCTGAAGGGCCATAAAGATCCTACTACCAGGCATTCTAGCAAGTACCTTGGCACCTGCCCAGAGTTCCTATGGACAAGTGCATTTTAAAGACTATTCCCCCAATTCTAGTTGGGGTCTACTTTTAAAGATACTATACATATCTATGCAAAATACAGTAAGAAATTCACTTCTGTAAAAAACAAAACACAAGTACCTAGGTGTATTGGTGCAAGCCCTCAACTTAACAAAGTTTTTTTTTAATAATATAGGCTCAGGTCTCATTATGTTTACATGATGGGAAACTGAAATAAAGGCAGGGCAGAAAAAAGAAAGAGATGCTTATGCACAGAACACTGAAAAGTTTCTTTTTATATTAGAATTCCCAGAATCCTCTTAGCCAATATGGCTTACTGGGAGATAATAGTCCAGGAAAGTAATCTTTTCAGTGCTCTGTTTATGCCTTTTGCCATTGGCAACCATTCTACAAGGGCTGGTATAGTGCATGAGAGGAAAGAGGGGAAGAACTGTGGAAAGAGTGTTTGACAACAGGGGCTGAAACAAAACTAAGGGCCTTTCTGCACTACACTGTTATAGTGCTATTATTCCGCTTTCAACATCCTGTGGAATCCTAGAGTTTGCAATTTAGGGAGAGGCATTTAGAATTCTCAGCCAGAGAGCTGTTTGGCCTTAATAAACTACAAACTCCAGAGTTCCACAGGATATTGAAAGTGGAATAACAGCACTATAACACTGTAATGTGGAAAGGTCCTATTCAGGGAGTGGTGATTCAAGAACCACCAGAATTCATGCCAAGTTCTGGGCAAATGTCCCGCTGCTGAAAGTGGTCTGCTTCTCAAGTAAAACTGGAGCTGGGCCTGTGCTACTTCAGACTGCAGCATGAGGGGTCTCTTATGTATGAATGTTCCTTCATATATGAAATAAAAAATTCCCTCCAAAGCACCAACAGTTAGGAAGTACAATTCTTGCCTAGCTTTTGTCTTGCTAGACTGAGTTTTTCAGGGGATGGTGAGAATACTTTTTGTATGAAAGAACATTTTACTATTTGTGTCCCTCCATTAATCTGACACAGTCCAAAGACAGGCGTACCATCTCAGGGAGAATTAAACTACCGGTATGTAAAGATTGAGGCCTCTATGCAAATTCTTTGGGCTTGTATTTCAAGGATTTTTCTGGGATGCCAGATTAAAGCAAACTAACTCCATAAAAGCATTTCAGTAGTTACGGTGGCCCTTTGAGGTAGGGTGTAGTAGTAATTCCAGCAATAGTGGATCTATTTTTTTAAAGGACCACCCTTCTGGGGGGGAAAAAAATACAGCTATCTATTTCTATAGTAAATCACTTACCAGTTTTCATTTCTCATGAAAAAATATGCATATTTCATCTTATAATTTAAATTCAGGAAAGTTTTTCTGACTAGAAGGACTGCCTAGACTCTATTACAAATTATATAATGAACTGCATATAATGGTATTTAAATAACTGCTACCTACACTTGCACATTTGCTTTAGTGATTCATACTGGCTGTATTTTGCATGTCATATTAAGCCATGGTTTATGTTAGCCCTGGTTTGTTGGTTTTGACATGAATTATTCTACAAACTACCAAATATATCATAGTTTGTTTTTCCCATTTTTTTTGGTCTATTTTACCCTCACCCGTTGTCAACTCCTTCTTGGGAAACATGTTAGAGACAACCCATAGTTCTAGAACTGAAATATAATGAGAGGCCATGCTTTTAACAAATGAGAGTTCATAAGCCAATTAGAAACCATGGCTTCTAGTTGTGCTTTGTGGCTATTTTACAAACCATGGCTTATTTGTAGGCATGGGTTCAGATACAACAACAAGCCAGAATTCAACAAACCAAAAACTGGTTTACTATTATGTGAAAAACTGACCATTAAATGCACCATTAAATGCACAGATTGGGGTCCCAAAGTGTTGTACACTCACCCCAGCATTTATCTCCAACTCAGTAGTTTTTCCATAATTGCTTCTCTGTCTCATGCAGCATCAGGAGATTCTCAGACTTTTGGCACCATCTATTTTTAAAATGATTGGGCTGGAGTGGGTGGAGAAGTGCTATTGACACTTCTGAATGTGTGCAGAAATCTGTGCCTTCAAAGTCCTTTGGATCCACCCAACAATAGTATATTATTTATTGCACTCCTCACTTTAGCATTTAGGTGGTACCAAGGCATGTCACAGGGCATGTCACATAACACAGGCTGAACCACAGTCCAAAGCAAAGTTTACTGTATTTTACACTCACGGCACTACTAACTAAAGCCTTTAAACAGGCTACAAAATACTTCAATAATATTACTTAATAAACAACTTCTGAAATAAAATATTGAAATAAAACATTGGCTCTGTGGCATGGCCACATGGCCATAACAAACAGCAAAATAAAATGACTTTTTAAATGTATATGAAGATATTTACATGCTATTATATTTAAACCCATATTGGTCCCAATTCTTCCTTCTCCAATGTGCACGTGGAACTCCTCTTAACAATAATGAGAACTGAGTAGAATGGAGAATAAAGCAGGAGAATAAATTCCATTCAATTGTACTACTGCACCCTTATTTCAATGTGAAACTTGGTAAAGCGACTGTAAAAATCAGGGTTTTTTTTTAATGTCAAGAGCACATTTGGTCCTAGATTACACTAGAATACATTCTCTGTCTTTGCAATGTACAGTTTAAAAGAATAATAATTAGCAATTTGAGACTACACTTTATATGGGAATGCAAGAACACATGAGAATTGAAAGGGGTTATTCACGTGCTATCCCTTATTGTATCTCTGCACACAAAAGGATCCTACATATGCCTTCTATCTGCAAATTTACCTCTTCATTGCCACTTATACAAGGTAAGGTTTTAATCAGGCTGCATATATAGCACAGTTCTGTGAAGATACAGAATATCTTTGCAATGTAGTAGAAGCTAAGTTTCTTAAGGTAAATTCTGAAAGTTAAAAAAAAGTAAAAATATAGTCAAAATTGTCAAAGACATGGATAACAATTGGATAGGAGTGAGGATTTAAGTTTAGTTATTTTTGTCTAGAATTCACCAGAATTCGTAGATTTTGTTCATATTCAGAAATGAAAAAATTTGAGATTTTAAAACAATTAATGGAGGAGAAACAAAAACTGACAGGCTTGCCTATCTTTATCTCTTAAATAGCTACATCTGAAGTGCTGTCTATTTAGCCATGTTAGAATTAGAGGGCATCATCTAAAATATTAGAAGATAATACTGTATTCTAGTTACTGCTGAAGCAGGGTTGCCACCGCCTTCTTTTGAAGGGCTCCTTATATTAAGACTATGAACAAATATAATTTAGGAACATCCAGCTCAGGGCAAACTTGCCACTTATATATATATGTTTAAAATACATTCATATTCTTACTATGTTGAAAGTGGTAAACCCAGACTTAAAAAGAGAAAGTTAAAAAGAGTATAGAATATATTCTATAAAATATCCAGATAACCAAGCTCCTTTTTTCATTTCTTTATGTCCCAGGATTTGAGACAACATATCATCACAGACTGTAATGTACCATCAAGTAGAAGGAGTTTGTTCTATCTTCATTTTTTTCCTCTAACATTTTGACTGCTTGTGAAAAGCTATGACTGAAGAACCTATATTTCTGTGCCTTCATAAATAAACAGAGTATGGTTTCTTTAGTATATCGGAACATAGGAAATTGCCTTACACCACATCAAATTATTCATCCATCTGGCTGATAATGATTACTCTGACTGGTGGGAACTCCCCAGGGTCTAATATCTACTGCTACCTTATTCTTTTAGCTGGAGACACTATGGATTGCACTTTTTGTTTTCTATATACTGAGCAAGTAAGAACTTTGATTTAACAATACAATACCCCTCCATATTCGCGAGGGTTCGGGGCACAGAACCCTCACAAAAGGTGAAAAAAACACAAATCCCGCCCCAAGATTTCCCTCCCATTCCCCTCTGGAGCTTCCCCTTCCCATTCTTTTTCCTCTGGCCCTGGCCTGGGGGGAGGGGGCAAGGCAAAAAAACAACAACCCCAACCTAAAAGACTTATTGGTACTTTTCCCTCAGACATAGAAGAGGGGAGTCTTGAAGTTCTAACTACTTCTGGTGGCCAACTTGAAAAGGGAGGGGTAGGAGCAAAGAGATCACCTGAGCAATCAGCAGTCAATACACAGCAAAATGTGCAACCACATGGCAGAGAGGCCATGCTTTCACTAGTGGGAGGGGGCATTGCTCGCCCAAAAGGGGAAAAAAAAACATCCATTTTATTTAAACACAAGCCTCGCAAGCCTGGGGTGAGAAATGCAAGGGATGGGAGGAAGAAAATGGGCAGAGAAGGCAAACATGTGCCTCTTGAATAATCAAATTCATGAAGGTCAAACCCACAAATGTAGAGGGAGAACTGTACATATATATATATATATATATATATATATATATATATGCAAAGCCAGCTTTCTAACAGAGGAGCAGCACTGAACAAAGAAATCTGCAGATAAAGTCTGGACCAATTTATATTCAATATTCACATGTGCAGTGATACCATAAGGATCCACAAACCCTTGGTTTTTTGTTAGGTTAACCACTTTTGGAAAATTTTGGAATTTCAAAAATATTTAGGATTAATCTTATAAAATATAAAATGGTTTGCTTCTGCTTTGGTTCTAAAAGTTACAGAATGCTGATGAACACAAAAGATAGCTCTGTGGAAAATGCAAAAAAAAAAAAAATCCTTAACATTAAACATATTTCAACATGAGCAAATATAAGGAGGTTTCTTTATGACAGATGTTTAGTTGTGGTTCTAGATAACAAAGAATCCATAAAAATGCCAAGAGAAATGCAGAGGTCTCAGACACTTTCAAATTGCACTTTCCAGTTTAACTTTTTAAATAAGACTTACGTCTGTGTATAGATATATATAGATATATATATGTTTAAAAAATCTATTGCATGTATTCTTTAAATATTGAATATAGTATTCAAAATATATTGTTTAAAAACTTTTCCCTACCTGTTCAGGTGCACTTTTTAATATTTATTTGTAATATTATTAAAGTAACTACAAAATAGAATTCTCTGGAGTGCAGAACATGCTAAAAAATAACCTTCATACCACAAATATAGTGAAGATAAATTGAAAAAAAACAAACAACTACTATATATAAACTTGTATAGAAGAATAGGCCCTGAAAAATAAGCCATTTTAGAAATGTAGGAATATAGGTGTATTAAATTTTTCTAAAAAGCCTAAAAAGTTAGTAAAAACTTCATGTGTATAAAAGATTTCAAACATGATGATACATTTGATATAAACTTCACTTCCAGCTTTTATCATCAGTTTACTGACATCCAGACACATTCTTCCGCAGTAGGTTCATTCTTCATAAATAGTAAAATGTTCCTTCAAGGTTCCCCATCTCATCCCACCCTCACCAATGGCCAGTAGTCTCAATAGGTTTGGTAGACATCATGGATCGGAACCTGGATTGTTGCAGCTGGAAATGCCTGAGGGATGTACCCAGCATATCCTCCATAAGCTGCAGTAGCAGCTGCGGCAGCAGCAGCGTTCTTCTGTAGTGTGGCTATCGTCGCTGTCGCTGCACCTGGGGCAGCAAATGGGACATAACTGGCACCATAGATTCCTGCAGCTGGAATTCTCTGCACGTTTGGAGCCATGGTGTACACAGGAGTTATAGGGCGGCCCTGGAAACAACCATTTTAAAGAGTCAAACCTCAAATGGAACTTTTAATAGGACCCACAGTTATATATTCTTCCTACTGAAGCGGGGGGGGGGTCAACAGAGGCAGGCCTGGGGCCTAATTTCTACTTTGGGGACCCAGAGGCTGAACAGGTTGACAAAATACCCTTCCCCAAAAGGCCAGAAGTCCACTGACTGGGTATTTTTAAATTTTAAACAAAGTAAGGGGGCTCTCCAAGCAATTTTAAAAATGAATTGGTGCTCCTAGATGCTTCCACAGTGGTAATTTGTACCACTGTTGAAAGAGACCAGAAAAGGGGATCAGGAGCCACATACATTGCCTTGGTTGGGTACTGGAAGCCTTAGTGCTGCACTTGGCCCACCCCTGTACTAAAGCAGAATTTAGTAACCAGAGCAGATCATTTTTCTTGACATAAAGAGATTCCATCTAACTTCAAGCAACAACGACTGCTTTGAAAAATCTTTATCCATCTCAACCCATATGAGTTTTACAACATAGTAAAACACCAGAGGTTTTTACAGTATGTGTATTAATCCTCTGCAATAAGGGGCACTTTAGAAGTGTGGACATGAATTTTCAGAATAAAATCAATGGGAAGGATATGGAGGGGAAAACAAAAACATTAAGCATTAAACAGCTTGGAGACAACTGTCAGCCAAGCGGTCTTGTTTTTGCTTTTGCTTTTATTAAAGTGCAAAAACAGTTCCTTTTCAATGGGAGTACAGCATGAAGCCAGCCTTTCTGTCTATCCTGGAGAAACATAGTGGAAACCACTTAATAAAAAGTTACCTGGAAGGGGGGGGGGGTTGAAACTGCAGGTATTACGGCTGCTGCTGCCGCTGCCGCCGCTGCAACACTTGCTGGATCCTGCTGGACAGCAATAGGGCTGATGATATGCTCAACTGCATGGATTTTCCCATCTTCTATCATCTTTGCTGCTGGTGCTGCTTGAAACATGGAATACTGGGTACCAATAGTTGGAATTGCCACTGGAACAGACCAAAACAAGGTATTATCAGGGAAGACTTGAAACAACATTGTTGTTCATTATACTACAGCTTACATTTCTTCGAGTTCTTAACCTAGGACAGGGCTGGGAAAAGCAACTTTTTTTGGACTGAAATTCCCAGAATCCCAGCATAACAACTGACATGGGTATCTTCCCAAGTTCTAGGTTTAGATGAATTGATTCACTTTAGCTTGAGACCACCCATGCATTTTGACCTCTCTGCTGAAAAGAGAAACCTCATTTTTGACACACAACATATGCCAGTGTCAACTTTTCCCAGCCCAATGCCCTCCATGATTGGTGGCCATGATACCTGGGGCTGAAGGGTGTTGAATACAACTGCAGAGCAGTGTGGTTTCTGTGATGTCTGGATAGCAAAGGATGATGGGAGTTGTGGTATATATGGAGAGTGTCAGATTGGGCAATGCTGGTATATACAAAGAAAGGTTTTTACTTGCTTGATAGGAGAAAATGTACCCTGAGGCAGGAATTCACAGAGGTTCCTTTCAACAAGTTTCTGTCTAAAATATAAATATCTCTCACACAGAAATATGAAGAAGGGGATATCTTTGCCAAAACTATATCCACTTTAACCAATTCAGAAAAGCAAGAAGGATTCACCAGCTGGTTCTTCACAATCTTCTGAAATAGCAAGGTGAAGCTTCCAATTTGCCAAAAACAAGCCAAGAGGGCATATTTCCTAGCTCTTTTGGGGTTGTCAATCTAGGGAAAGCAAGGGTTTTGAATATAGACAAGCCTGAAAGCTAGTGACAGTGTGGAGATCAAAAAGCTTGTCAGCTACAAGACACCACTAGCAGTCAGTCCAATAGCTCTGTGAAGAATTCAGAGATGATGTTCTGTGGGGAAGACTGGTTAGACCTTCAGATTTCAAAATATATAAATCTGAGACATGAGTTGTGAGCTACCTACTTTGGCTGGCAGAAAAGGAAAGAGAGCAACTCTGGTTGCCTCTCCATAGTAGGAACACTAATTAGGGACATAACTTACAATGGAACTTTGTAGCATGTTTGGGTAGAAAGGGAAAGACCTGCGTAGGAAAGACCTACTGCATACATCAGGGATGCAGAACTGATGGTCTGTGGACTGTCCACAGTGCACAAAATATATCCTTTTTCTCCAAATGCTTGATTAAAATGGAATCAAAGGGTGGTAAAATTATTTTACCCACAAACTCACTTACTAAGGAAAGATTGCTGCTCCACCATTTATTATGTCCCTTGATTTTTGATTTTGTATCTAAAGTCCACTGACCTAGGTCATATCTGTATGCAGAAGGACCAAGGTTGAATCACAGGCATCTCCAGTTAAAAGGCTCTCATGTAGCAGGTGAAAGCAAAGATTTCTGCTGGAGATCCTTGCAGTTAGTTAGGATAGGCAACTTGGCACATTCCAGATATTTTGAACAGTGGTTCCCGTAATCCCTGAACACTCATCATGCTGGCTGGGTGTTACGGGAGTTGTACTTCAAAACATCCGGAAGGCACCAAATTGCCTATCCCTGGAACAGACTATGCCAAGACCATGGTGGAGCCATGTTCTAATTAAGTATCATCACACGTATACATTCATTAGTTACATTTATATTCTGCTGCCTTTTCTCCAGAAAGTTCAGTGTCATTTACCCGGCTCCTTTCCTCTCCTACCCCCCACCTTATCCTAAGAATCACTGCTGAAATAGAATGCCTGGCCCAAGGTCACCCAGTGAGTTTCATATCTCATTAGATTTCTCAAATGCCAGGGTAAAAGCCCTTTCATAATACATAATTATAGAGCTGTGATCCCACTTTAACTGCCATGGTTCCAGATTGAAGGGGTATTTATAATTCTCAGCCAGAGAGTTCTAGTGCCATACTGAACTACAAACCCCAGGATTTCATAGGATGCTGCCAAAGCATTTAAAGTCCACAACTGCGGAAACCAAAAAGACTTTCTTTTAAAGTCAGATCTTCTATGAGGTAGTCCATCTGTGGAGCAAACTGAAGTCTTGCCCTCGGCCACTATCATGAAAGTGAAAGCTGCCCAAAGAGTGTGGAAGGTGGCTGGCTGCTCATGGCACAAAGCACTCACAACATGTGAAAATCATGTGGTGTGATGACTCAATTAATTAAAGTTATATCATTTCCAGAAAGATGTATGCCTACATTAAGAAGAGATCCAACAGCAAAATATGCTGTCTGAATTTTAAAAAATGCTTAAAGACTTATCTCTTCTGGCAGGCCTACCCAGTCTATTTTTAATTATGATGTACTTTAATTATGATTTTAATTATGACTTGTATTGAATGGTTTTATGTTTTAGTGTATTTTAATTATAATGTGTTGTTAATTGGTATGCTGGTTTTAATTATATTTTAACCTTTGTTGTACCCTGCCTCAAGCTTTAGGGAGAGAATCTTAGATGATGATGATGATGATGACTACTATGTTAATCCAAAGCCAAAATCTGACAAAATATTTCAAGAGGGGCGATTACTTAATTATATCATATTAAGTTTTGAGACACATGGAGGCATACTCATGACTGAGTCATACCTAATATCTAGAGCATCTTCTGCATTCTTGTCCAAATTCTATAGAAACACACTAGTACTCCTGTTTAATGCATGCCTATCTGCTCACATGAGTAGGATTCAGGGGACACTTGTGTCTTTTGAGATTGTCAGCTTTCTCCAGCTGATGGTAGTGTTATTGGAGGAAACAAGTGCATGTACACATGCCAACCCATAAAGCAAATCTGTAGTGCAAAATTTTGAGCGGAAACAGCATAGAAGAATCATGGAACCATAGGTCTAATGTGTGGAAATCACAGGCACCTCTTCCAGGTGTGAAACACAAAGGAGTTCATAGTTTTACTTAAAGCAAAAGTGGGAAAAATGGGCCACATTGGGTTCCCGGGGCCTCTCCTTCCTCTCTATGTGTCTCAGCACCTCTGGGGGGTTTGAGGAGCAATTTCTCCACATTTTAGTCCCTACTGCCATTTTCAAAAGAAGCCTTTTTTAGAAAACTGGAAATGATCCTGAATCTGAAGTCACTTTCTGTTTAAAAAAAAAGCCCTTGGACCCAAAATAGCCCAGAGAGGGCCAACCATGATGAAATAGACCCTCTTGCCCCCAGCTGGTGCTTGGGTTCATTTGGTGAAATTTGTTTTTGGATTGTGGGGACAGTTCTCCATGGCACCCTTGGAGCCCAGTGTGGGCCCCTAACCCCTGACAGTTGCCTACCTCTGGCTTCAAGGTTGGAAAAATTAATCTATTGAATTATTGGGGTATTCTGAGTGCTATAGTCCATCAAAGTTAATTTCCCAATCTCTAGTTTCTCTTGCTGAAAGAACTCAAGAAAAATACTTTTTATTTGCCACCACTGTCATACTAATGCTTTTCCCAACCCAACAATTATACCAACCTGTGCCAGGTTTAATGGCAACTGGGCTGACAGCAGATAAATCCAAATTAGGTACAAGTTCATATCCTTTTTCTTGCTGTTTTCCTTTTCCTTCATGATATCTGCTATATATGCCACGGCCTGCAGAATATCCTCCAAAGTATGAACCTCTTGGGCCAGGGGCTCTGTTGCCTGCTGCACCCCGTCCTCTGCCTCTAGCACTGCCTGCTTGGAAATAAAATCACAGAAATAATGGTAACAACAACAACAACATCATCACCCTCAAACTACACACTGAGAAGCAACAATAGCATTCATTGAAAACCCCATATAGTACTTGAAAGAAAGGAGTGGAGGGAAGATTATCAAGACTATGAGAATCTGTTGCCTTATTTGTAGTGCTAAACACACAGATTAATAATTGGCTATTATGCACTTGTGATGGGGCCACTATTATGGCCCCATCACAAGCTTGGAACATGTTTTGAGTATCAAGCCATTTGTTCCTAGTTGAACAGATGGGGTCTATCCCAAAAAAAATTTCTAATCCTGTTCTAGTTGTCCTAGACCATAGGGGGACAACTTGTGGCCTTCCAGATGTTCTTGGGGAATAACTCCTTCATCCCTCATCCACTGAGTATGCTGGTTAGGGGAAATGGTAGTTGCAGTCCAACTATCATGTAAACTAAGCAACTAGTTGGGGAGGGGACAGATTCAGTGCACAGGAAGAACATGAAGGGTTGGCAGAAATGCCAGAACAGAAAAAAATGCTAACACAGTAGATGCTGAAACAACATCCATTCCTTGGGATAACAACATTATGGTGATACAACTGTTAGTTAAATCAGTTTGGATCACTGCAAAAAGCTTTATGGTGGGTCTGACTTGGAGATTTAACTGCTGTTGGAAGGCCATCATGGAGGACTAGATAAGCCTCTTTCAGCTGGAAGTTCCAGCCACGCATACATCAGATGCTGGCTGGATAGAGGAAAAAGCCTCTCTTGAAAAAGGCCTCAGGGGCCCTTTCACATTATGCAATTATTGCAATATGATTCCACTGGAGCTGTCATGGCTGTATCCTATAGAATCTTGGGGCCTCTTTGGCTGTACCTTTCCTGAACTGTAGATCATTGTGCTACAAATGTATAGTGTGAAAGGCCAAGCAGGTTCATACACCAATTGGTGGTTTCGAGCTGTTGAGATCCCACCAGCCAGGTCCCAAGCTGTTGAAGACTTTGTATTATATTCATATCTTGTTCTCCTTTAATCATCATATTCAGCACTTTGAAATGAATTGTCAGAAATGAAATGCACTGGCAGTCAGGTTAACTTTTGTAATCCAAGAATTACCTGCTTTTTTAAATATCTGCCCTGGTCATCAGTGTGGCTACAGCATTTAGGACAGATTAAAGTACAATAAAGCCTGCTCCACATAATACCTTGTTTTGTTTTTAATGTATTTTGACTGCAGAACTTATCAGCCCTAGCCAGTATACCCAGTGGTGAGAGATAGCCAGATCTTGTCTGGTCTTGGAAGCTAAGCAGTGTCAGCCCTGTTCAGTACTTGGATAAGACACCAATAACAAATACCAGGTGCTATAAGCTATATTTCAGAGGAAGAAACTGGCAAAGCCACCTCTGATTATTCCTTGCCTATGAAAACCCTATGAAATTCCTGGGGTCGCCATACGTTGATAGGTGACTTGAAGAAACACACACACACACAACACATGATATCTGTAAGGCCTCTTCTCAAGCCATCCTACACATCTGCACATTCTTTTTAGAGTCTTGATGCCTGTAGGAGCTGCTCCTGTGCTGTCCTGAGTTGATGCAGAACATCAGTAATCAGTTATTGTACAGAGGAATAGAACAAGGCTTGTACACAGGAGAGTTACTGCATGCCTAGAAGGGCTGAGAAGTTGCAGTCTATGTGGTAAAAATTAAGATACAGATCAAAAGTGGCAAACACAAATCATCAAGTAATTACAAATGGAGTGCCTCAATGAATGATTTATGTAAATGGTAATAAAATGTTTATTTTATCTTGGCACCTAAACAGCTAAGTTAGGTTTATTCTATAGTCTATTAGAAGCAATAACTGATTTTACATTTCCTCAGATTTAGGAGGTTACATTTTGCTTTCCTCAGGAGAAGTCTCATTTTTGCAATTAACTAGTTGAATTTCTATACCTCTAAAATCATCTTTCTGAAGTTTAGAGATGAGTATGGGTTCTTATGTTGCCAAAACACCAGCAATCACACACAAGAGGGAGTGTGCAAAGGGATTTGGTAACACCTTTGAGACTGAGAAAAAGAAGTTCATAGTTAAAACTTTTGTAGACTTAAGCCTACAAAAGCTTATGCTGTCAACTTTTTTCTCTCAATTAGTCTCAAAGGTTCTAGAACAGAGCTTTCCAAAACTTTTCATGATGCTGGCACACTTTATCAGACAGGCATCATTTCACAACACAGTAATTCAGTTTTACTAGCAAACTGGCGGTTAAACTAACCTAAGAGATACAGACACGTACATAAATTGTAATAACGAAATGTATGGGGACACAACATATCTCATGAAAACCTTTCATATATTTTTAAAAATATATGATTTTTAAATAATAACATACATTTCCAAGATTGTAGGTGACACACCTACACACTTCAGGTGACACACTAATGTGTCACAGAACACCATTTGGAAAGCCTTGTTCTAGAAGCTCCTTTTGCATACTGATCCCGACAAACACAACTGTGTCTGTGAATTCTATCACACAAGAGGAAGGTATTACAGGCTTGAAGGAAGAGAAGAACAAAAAGTTTTGGGAAAAATCACCTAATTCAGAAGATCCCAGAGAAAGCTGAGCATGTGCACTTGCCAGAGAATGGTGAGTGGCTGTTGTGGAAAAATGGAAAACCAAGGGGGAAAATGAATGAATGGAGTATCATCGTGGAAATGGTGTGAGCTGGAAAACTAAATCTTCCAATGTTTGTTACAAGTCTCACTTATATTAATAATTACCAACCCATTATCTAGTTGCTTTTCTTTTTACTGTATCCCCAAAAAGCATCAGTCACAAATAAGAAAGGGATATCCAAATGGCTGAGAAAACCCTGAGGTTTTCAGGAGCAGAATAAAAATATTTGGAGACCAAAACCAGGCAACAAACAAAAGAATTGAAACCAAGAACAAAAAACTCTCCAACTATCTCAGTGAAGAGAAAGCATGGTCAGTTACAGAATGCTAGGTGCTACCAGAATACTAGGGACTGGGAACACTGCAAACCAATGGTGAAATGGATTATCCTAGAGTCAGAGATGGCTAGCTGGCAGGACAGTACTCCACACTGCAACATTATGTTGAATGTCTCACTCATTATGGTTTTGAATTCATTTTCACTTATTGTAATACTGTGAGCATGAAATAAGATCCTGAACTATTAATTTTTTAAAAACAATGTTACATCTTTCTGTACAATAAAAACACAATAAAACCAGCTCTTTAACTGTATGTAGCAGATTTCATGTACAGACAGGTACAATTTAAATGGATCATAATTTTTATACCCAGCATTTCTAAGAAATTCTGCTATTTATGCAGTAACAATTTGAAGACCAACAGTTTTCTATTGGGCTGTTGCAGGAAAAAAATGACATCATCTCTCAACTGCAAAAACCTTGTATAGAAATCTAAAATGACTCTATCCAAGTATTATGCACATCATTAACTAAAAAGGCCTTTTTAATATTACTTGAAACCATAAATAATGGCTCATCAGAATGGTAAGATACATTGACATCCTGACATATAAATAACTAACAATATACATGAGGGCTGGACAAAATTGCAAATCCTAATATTCTTCCTCACTACTGGCTATACTCACTAGGACTGATAGCAATTGTTCCTCAAAAACATCTAGAGGGCTACTTGATTCTCACCCCTATATACACATTGGCCTGAATCTAAGGGGAGACTTCTGTGCTAATAGAAATGCTTCTTCAGTGGAATCAAGAAAAGTGATTCCTTCCCTTCTACCCCTGCAGCTCCAAAAACTGAGTTTCATTCAGGGCTGAAGGGCTCCATCCACTTTATGATGTTCAATGTAGGCCACTGACTCCAGCCTGTGGGATCATCTTTAAAGCCTTTTCATGAACACTCTGTTACTTGCACTAATATATCTTGTTTATCTGAAGGACTTTATTTCCCTGTATGAGCTTATCCAAGCTCTGGTCCTGATCTTGGGTCTCCTAAACCCTCTCTTCTGAGGGAACCCTTCGCTCAGTACCATCTTCTTCAGCACATTTGGTGGGAAGGGAAAGGGCCTTCTTGGTGGCTGTTCCCAAACTCCTATGGAGTTTAGGATGGCTACCCCATTGCCCTCCTTCTACTCTCAAGTGAAAACTTTCCCCTTCCAATAGGCTTATAGGAACTGACTACAATGGACTTTTAATGATCTGTTGTTTTATTTTATATCCTAACTTTTAATAATTTTAACAATTTTAATTCTATAGATTAACTGCTTTCTAAAACAACATATTACTGATGTTTTTGTGTGCTTTTAATACATTCTGCTTTCAATATTTTGCAGCCTGCGTTGAGTCCCAATATCAAATGATGATGACGACGATAATGACAAAGATGAAGATGTTGGCTGAAACCCTGCAATGGTAGACTTAGCTATGGGATTATGGTACCCCTTTGTAGTAGGTACTTCTTCTGATGCCACCTCCCAAAAAACTACCTCTTAAGCCAGGCTGCACTCTAACCAGTGAGTTTCCAAAGTACTGCAGAGTGGGCTTTTAGTAAATGAATACTGCAATGCTCTCCTGGCTGCAAGGTGCACTGTTGGAACAACTTGTTTCAACACACTGCATGACCAGAAGGGTGAAGCAGTCTTCATTCCCAGTTGCCCAATCTGCAGGACCTAGAAAACCCTTCAACAGGGGTGCTGCCTGGCTTTAAGAGGTAGGTTTTTGGAGTGAAGTTTGGTCATTAACCACAATAAATACGAAACTGCAAAGTTACAAAATTGTACGTCTGACTTACAATCCTATAGATATGAACCGGATGCCAGCCAATAATCATAACAGTGATAATAACAATAAATAAATATCACAGAAAAAACACAACTCTCAGTATATGGGAGTCATTGGGGAAGGAGGCCTTCAGTGAAAGAACCACTGGTTCAGTTCACCTCTGTATTCTCTGCACCAGAGATGGGGAACCATTGGTCCTCTGCTTCTGGAAAACAACAATAACAACAACAACTGTGAAATCTGTCCTAATAGTGAAAAGGGAGGCTTTTGAATCCCATGGTGCAGTAGCACTTCATTCCCAACTTTAATTTCAACCTCTAATTTCAACCCTGATAAATTGCAAAGGCTTAAAGTAACCCCCCCTCTCTCTTACATGTGCACTACTCAATTATAGCACTATGATTCTACTTTAGCTGCCACAGTCCCATCCTACAGAATCTTGAGATTTGCACTTTGATGGGGTTCTTAACTTCTTAGCCCGAGGGCTCTTGTGCCTTACCACCCTACAAACCCTAGGGTTCTCACAGGATGTTGCCATGGCAGATAAAGTAGAATCAAAGTGCTATAATTGTGCTATAATTACTCTCCTAGGCTCCTAGAGCCTCCTGAGAGTCCCTCCAGATCAAGAAAAAGTCTCTGAAGTCCTAGGTTTTGTTCTTGTACAAACTGATTTTATTTTGGAAGCTACACAACATTTTTTCCATCCCGAAGTATTTCCTGAAAACTCCTGGCATTACTGAGAATTTTTCACTTCTAGTTCCCAGGTCAGTTTAAATTAACCCAGTATTTTCCAAAATGAAACTTCTCTCTAGCTTGCCTGCCTGATTATATTTTACCAGAACTTGCTATGATGTCCATCACCAGTAAACCCAGCTATTGTTTCCAGGACATAGATTCAGCAGAGATCAATTAGGAGAGAAAGGAACATTTGCATCAAAACAAAATGATCCCAATGTTTATATAATGCAATATTGTTAAAGCACTTTTGCACTTTGACTATAACCTCTGAATAATAATAATAAAGAAGGCTCAGTAGTCTGAAGTGTTCCATGAGTCTAAGATATGATCAGTGGGAGGGAGGAAAAGGAAGAATACAAGGGAGGGACAGTGAAGAAGTCAGGACATTTTAGGAAAAGTTTGGATGCAAGGTTTGGAATATGCAGATAAAATCAATACAAACAGAAGTGGAAACTCTGTTCTTTCAGAGACTTTTGTTTCCCCTTCTGTATGAGTCCTTAGGCTCCAGGAGGTCTCTAAGACACCTACTTTGTTTTGCTATCTGCCCTCTTTTGTACTGTGATGTATTGTTTATAAACTGATATATTTTTGTGGAATGTCCTGAGCACACATAACCTCTTTCATTAATTATTGGATGGCTCTGGTGTTGTTGTTGTTTTTAAATTGTCAGTTGCAAATTTCCTATTAGAGGGAAGGAGAATTATAATACAAAGCACAAGAGAGTGATATGATTTATCATTTTTTAAAATTCATATTATGGGCTGCCTTAAGATACACTATTGAGAAGCAGGCTATATTTTCAGCATTTTTAAAAAAAATCAGTGTTCTGTGAAAGATAAATTAAAAGCAAGGTACATCACCTAATGCATACTTAGGACAAAGAGGCCCCAGCTGTAAAATAACCGTGGCTGTAATATTCCCACCAAAAAGTACCAAAAGCTATATACTAACCTTTCACGAAATATTCTCTGTTTGGACCAATCAAAGCATTGTATGGATATCCATAATATGCCAGGGTGTATGGATCACAAGAGTAAACATAATTTGGCTGCTGAGTTACTTCAGTTGCTGTTCCTCCTCCTTTTGCTGCTTTCTGGTAACGAGTGTACTGCTCTTTGTCTACTGGCTTGGCTAAGGTCACTTCCAGGCAGGATCCTTCTAGCTCAGTGCCGCTGAGGTTATTCATGGCATGCACTGCATCTTCTCGGCTTGTGAAGTGTACAAAGGCATAATCTCGTATTTTTTTAACCCGTTCTACACAGCCAGGGTTAAACTGTCCAAACACTTTTTTAATTGTATCCTCTGTTGTTTCAATCATTAAATTTCTCACATACAGAATTTTTACCGTCTCCATGACATCTTCATCGACATCTATTTCTGGCTCAGCCCAGTCAACAGCAATCTGGTGTCCCCAAAGCTGGATTCTCCCAGGCATCAGTTTCCTCCTCGCCATAGCAGCTGCTCTGTGGCTTTCATACTCCACAAAGGCAAATCCTCGGTTTTTCATCTTATCTGCTGCACTGGCGTATACGATGACATCTAGCACACCTTCTGTCACCTTGGAGATTTCTTCTAGAATTTCTTCTCTCTTTTTCATCTTGGGGATTCCTCCAATGAAGAGCCTACAGTTATCCACACTGCAACACACTCCCAACAATCTACCAGGACGGATTTCATAGTTGTTCAGTTCTTTGACGGCACGCTTGGCTTCGTATTTTTGAGTATACATTACAAAGGCATAGCCACGGTTTTTTCCATCAAAATCCATCATCAAGCGCATTTCATAGATCCGTCCTGCAGTCTCAAACACAGGAACCAGCTCATCTTCATAGACATCACGAGGAATTTTACCCACAAAGACTTCACATCCACGAGGAGGATGGAGCCCTTCCCAGCCTGGTGGTGGTCCTCCATACTTGCGCTGCCCATTCTCTTGAACCAGATTATATCCAGTGCGCTCTATTAGTTGTATTAGTGCAGGTCCATTTGGTGCGTTAGCCAGTTCTTCAGGGATATGGACTTTATTTGCCTGCATTTTGGAGGAATCATTACTCATCTTAGCGGTGGAATCTTCAGCTGTCATTGTGTCCTAATCATTCAAAGGGTTACCTAGACAAAGAGATTAGAAAAGGGGACATTAATTAGACCCTCTTAACAATGCAGAAAAAGAGATATCTGCTGGTTCATTTTCCTGGATGAGAGTATGATTCCTGAGGGGCAGACAAGTAGAACTACCTCATCAATTTAGGATTCAGCTATAATCCACTTATCATACAACACTAAACTTCTCAAAATATCCTGTCCTTGAATAAGTTAAATAGGGATGTTTTTGTGTGTGTGTGTGATTGTGGGGAGTTCTATAAGATGATACTGACCACATATGTTCAGTTTATAGAGCACTAGAAACAGAAAGGGTTTATTAAAGAATAAGACATGTTAGAAAATGTTGTTGTTCTGTGCTGAAATTAGGTGTAGTTCCAGGCCTCTCCAAGATTTTGTTTGGTACCAAACACTGACACGTGGTACTGCTAAACCATGAGCTTTATTGGTGGTAAATGATGCAGCAGGTGGCAAACAAGAGAGAAGCATTCCAGTCTAGCTTCCCCTCACAGCCAATGGTAGAACTGGGCTCCTAAACAACAAATTCTACCCAGACCATCCCCAGCCAGTGATCAAGTACAATCTCTATTGCTCCAGGGTGAGGCTGATGGAAGATGGAGTCCAAAGGGTTACACAGCACAGAAAAATAAAGAAAATCAAAATGAACAAGCATGATCCATCTCTCTTCTCCACCATACCTATGGGAACTAAATAAGCAGGTTAACCACAGAGGAAAATTCACTCTCTCAGTCTGTTCCCAGACCGGAATAACAAGACCACACACATTGCATTGGGGCAAAAGGGCCATTTTATTTGACCAAACTATTAGTCAAATGTCGAGGCAAAGGGGGGAAAGGCACTGCTGCGGGTCCGACTGAGGCCAGGCATTGCTCCCTAGACTGCCTCCTCAGCTCCACTCTTGGGTGACACACCTGAGCCCCACAGGGCAACCCAACTTTCTTGGGTTGCTGCACAGCTTCCCTTAGTTGGAAGGCAAACTGGTTGGGTTCCCACCAAAATCCCAGAACCCTGCAGGTGAGAAGCCCCAAACCCAGCCTGTCCTCAAGGGCAGCTTCCTTCTCCTCCCCCTGAATCTCACAACCTTAAAGAGGAGCCTTGGGAACTATACTTTACACCCAAATTGGTGCCAACTATGTACACCGAAGCTTTGTCCTCTCTCCCACTACCAGCAATGGACAAGGGACACATGTTTGCTTACAGCCTCAAACTGCCAAACTAATGCCAAAAGTATATTTTAAAAAGCTTACTAATACAAATTGACTCTTTTACAACACTGGACAGCTGTTACTATTTGCCATGATGCTAAGAAGGTCTCTACAAACCCATCTGCCCTGTGGCAGAGGCCAGACTCACTACGCTTGTCTGCTATCTATGTGGATTATACAACAATTGCTATAAATGGCCTGGGATACTTGATACGTGAAGGAGCATCTCTCCCTATATGCATCTGCCCGAGCTGTGACACCTGCCAGAACTTGTCCTCCTCTGTGTCCCATCAATGGGAACAATAATATTATGTCCATACATAGGGTGGGTTTTCTCTCCTCTAGCACTCCAGCTGTGGAATGCATTCCCCTTGGAAGCCTGATAGGCAATGACTACTGAGGCCCATTCACACGGCACACTTATAATGTTATTGTTCCACTTTAACTGCCATGGTTCCAGTTCAACTTACAGCAACCAATTGGACTGATGCTAGTTGCACCCTCCATTGTATTTTAGAGGAAGAGTAGTCTAGGGGTCAAAGGAACCCCATAAGGAATACACGGCTGTGTCCTCTTAACAGAAGATAATGGCTGGAGGATTCAGGAGGAAGAGCCTAGAGGAGAAGGAGAATGCTCCTTGTCTCTAAGAGGCAAGTGCATCCATACTACATGCAAACCTTTAGAGAAAGAATTGATTCTTTCAACAGCAAATCAGAAGTACCAAAATACATTTGGGGGAAAACGCCTATATAATAATGGAAATAATAATGACAATTCACAAAAGCAGCCCTTAACTAATTTTACAAAGCAACAGTCAGACTTCCTATATACTCTGTCCTTGTTTCCATGGAAAAGTAGCAAATGATTCAGTTATTATATGTTTACCTTGTCTTGGCTGAATCAGGGTGCTGGAAAGGACTGTGTTCCTCTAATCCATACTTTCCACCCAAGAGCATTCCCCTAGTCAATCTACACGTGCAGCTCTACCACAGTTTAGTGCAAGCAGGGAGATAATGGACTGTTCAGAGACTTCTCCGGAGCAAATATTGCAACAAAGTTAAATGTACAACCAAACAACTTCCATGTAAGAAAGCACAGCTTAGAAAAGTTGTTTCTTTGGACTATAACTTTTAGTACTCCAAGATGACAAAAGGAACATTTTAAGACATCAAGGAAATATGTCTTCTTCCTATTTTTTAGAATCACAAAGCTGGAAGAGACCACAAGGGCCACTGAGTCTAAATCCCTGTCAAAGCTATCCCGACAGATGACCACCTAGCCTCTTTTTAAAAACTTCTCCTGACATTTACTCATTTACAGTTTATTTGTCAGTTTGAGCAATTATATAGATATGGCACTGAAAGTGTTTGTGTATAATTTTAGAATAAACTAAAATACTGTACCACATTTGAAAATAAGGCTACCAAGGGAAAAAATGATTTCAGAGTGTGGGAGAAGAAAAGGGATTAAAGGTCTAATACGTCAACACTAAAATATTACATTGCCCTGGGACAAATCTTATTAGACTGCCATTTTTCAAGGTCATTTTGATCAGAGTTCATTTTAATATTAAAACCCGAACCATATTTCACATAATCACGTATTATCATTTAACATTAATGAGCATCTTCCCCATAAGCTTCATGCACATATGTTAAGAAAACAGCAATCTTCAGCTAATTCCATGGAATATCAGGAAAGCTGTTTTACATCCCTGTTGCAGTGAAGTTTCCCAATTCACCCACAGTGTCAATAAAAAGCCTCGGTGAAGAAAGAGGTTATAAAATATTGACAGAGTGGAGCATTTACTTATGACCTTCCCATTTTATTTAGTAAAAATTGGTTCTCCACAGTAGTCATGACACTGAACATCAGGGGAACCTTTTAGAAACATAGCTATAGTTTAAGGAAGGGAGGACAGAACAAAACAGAAATTTCCTAAAATCCTTCTCCCAGGAACAAAATTAGCTTCAATTAAAAACACTGTCTCTGTGTGTGAAACACTGTTTGTGTGTGTGTGTGTGTGTAGTTCATAGTCAAAATTTTGCTCTGCTTACTAAATCCTCCAAATGTTAAAGTTTAGCATGGAACTGCATAACTGGGCAAAAACAAGCTGCTAACAACCAGAAAATGTGCAACAGATTTAATACGTATACTAAAATAAACAGCCCGGACATAGGATATTTTGGCTGACGTTGGCCTCTAATGTTGAAGTATCCTTATTCCGGGTTTTTGTCTCAATCTGCCTGTTAATTTGTCATTCATTTGGTAGTTTTTTCACTATGTGGTTATTTGGAGAATATATGCATTGCATCATTAATCTATTGATGGATGACAACTTATTTTATCCACCTGCTGTATAAAACACTAGAACAAAATACTGATAAACTTAAAAGTGATGGTGACATGGCGTCCTTTTGTATGACTGAGTTGCAGATTGATTGGTAAGATAGAGTTACATGTTTTCAAAAGTCTGTCTATTGACATCTGCATTTTCTAGAAGACAAACTTACACTGTGAAGAGGTCCTGTCAGTAAAGTCTTTTAAATAAAATGTAAAATAATAATAATAATAATAATGAGGGAATGAAAATAATTAATCAGTGCCTTTGCAGTGGCAATACCTTTTATGACTGACATGGGAAAGAATGGCTTCTGCTGTCTGGCAGGGAATTCAGACAGTCATTTCCCCAACATGTGTTTCCTTTGTGACATGGATAAAAGACTGAAGGATTTGCAGGTACTTCACAAGCAATGGGTATTTCATAGAATTCTGGCTTATGCAAATAACCACCAGCCACTGAATTGGTGCAGCAGAACTCTTCAAGTCCCTTTGCTTTCAGGCACACAATGAGCACACATGTCAAACTACATTACAAGAAAAAAAATTGTTGTTTGAACCAGGAGTGTGCTAAGACCCTAGTATTAGTTCTAGTCTAGAACTTGGAAAGATTACACTTTTTAACTACATTTCCCAGGAACCTTTAACTAACAATTCTCATTCTAGGAATTATAGTTTAAAAAAATCTTTCCAGGTTTTGCCAGAACAGACATCAATGTATCCATACAAATATATGGTGAACATCATCCTCTATCCCCATTTTGTTATTAATCTTCTGCATTTATTTCCCCTGCTTTCTATAGCTGTCCTAACATTTTATTCAACATTAAATTCCAGTTTGCTTCAAAACATGAAAAGCATGTTCTTCCTCAGCTCTTTTTTTTTTTTTTAAAGATGACATTAATGTCCTTACGATATGACTGGTTCTAGCCATGTCAAAGGCTTAAACAGAAAAAGAAACAATAGCTGGTGGGACAGCAGTCTGCTCTTCTGTAAATATGTTGCACAGCCAAGGTGTATTTAAAGAGCAGAACAGACAGTATTAATCAAGCCAGAGGAGCTGCATGAGGATTTACAGAAGAAGAGGCACTAAAAAAGTTTCTTATCATAGGCTTAAAGATTTTTGACCCCCCAGAACCAAAAACTGAAGAAGAGGCAATGAAATCCACAAAGAAAAGGAGACACATTGCAGGAGGCTAAACAAAACAAACAAACAAACAAACAAACAAACGGTGTTTAATACCATCTTTTTAGAATCCTGAGACAGGTTTCCTTTTTCTTCTTTGCTGTTTTTTGAACCCCCTACCACCGTCACCCTTATCTCTAGACTTTCTGTAACACAGGAACGGGGAACACTGTGGTCCTCCAGATTTTGTTGGACTACAATTCCTGCAATCATTCATCATTCTCTCTGTATTGCCCACGGCTGATGGGAATTTTAGTTCAATATTATTTGAAGGTCCATAAATTCCCCACCTTTGCCTTAACAGATACAAATTACATATAAGAAAACAATACTTTCTCTGGAACATTCTGTCTGAAACTATTACTACATGGTAAAGCCAACCCTGGAAATCCATGCACTTAAAATGGCAAGGCTTGTGATGACAGTATGCTTTGTTTTCCATTTACTTCCAATCAGAGCAAGTTGATTCACACTAGAAACCAATCCTGAAGCTCAGAGATAACAACCAACGTACATTTTGGTATCCAGTTCAAATTTTGATACAGACTTCACTACAGAGTGCAGTGAGATAATGGGATACAATGTGTTTTCCCTTGACCTGGTTATTGATTATGAGAAAAATATTCTTGCACAGGTCACATATGGGAACTACCACTGTCTGAAATGAAAGAGAGCTACTATCAGTCAGAGCAAATAAAAGTGGGAAATTTGGATCAATGGTATGACTCCATAGACACAGCATCATATACTTAACGGTAAATTTTTATCCTGCTAGCCATTGTTGTTGTTGTATGCCCTCAAGTCATTTTTGACTTATGGCAACCCTAAGGTGAACTTATCATGGGGTTTTCTGGGGCTGAGAGTGTGTGATGTGCCCAAGTTCACTCAGTGGGTTTCCATGGTCAAGCAGGGAACTGAACCCTGGCCTCCGGGTCATAGTTGAATGCTCAAATCACTATACTATGTTGGCTTTCCTGCTAGCCACAGGATACAAATATAAAAGGATATATAAAAATGTATCGGAATGTACATTAGTATACTAATAAAACATGGCTCTATTTCTCCTTTTCTTCTTCAGTTGGTGAAGTTGTGGATATCCTAAATTGGAGCTTAGCTGTGGCTAACTGGGTGACAACAAATAAACAGAAGCTCAAAACTGATATGTTGTTGGTGGGATGATCTTCTCATGGGATAAATGGTATTCAATCTGTTGTGGATGGGTTTGAACCCCCTCCCACACACTGTTATTATGTTTCTCTATTCCCAAGCATTTGATAGGATGTAAATTACCACAGGACAGCTGATGATTATCTCTAAAATGTGGGTAGTAGGCAAACCTTGTTTTATATTATATTTAATTTCTCATTATTTTAAGCATAAAATGCTCAGTAGTAGTTGGTGGCTTTCATGTCTGTGAACCTAGTCTAAACTCCGAAGGAGCTGTCCAAAATGGATAGCAACCTGAAAGGTCAGATTAAAACCTGGAATGGATACCGCCCCACTGACATGGAAGACGCCAGCATCATGGAAGATGTCTCAGTCTTTGAAGAAAAAAGTTCCCAAGAAATGTGACAAATATTGGCCAGTATTCTACATCAGCTGCTTACATAAGTACACTTAAGTAACCTCTCCTGGCCTGACCCCCTGCAAATGTCATTCACTCACGCTCTGATTACAGGCAGAATAGACCTCATTCTCTTCAAGCAGTTGATGCCCAGTAAATTAGCCTGGGGGAAGGGAGTTATAATTGTACCAAGAGTGTAACAATCAAAGAATTTATCACCAACTAAAACAAAGAAAGTAGAGGGGAAAAAACCCTGGAATATCCTTTCATACTACACAATCATACGACTATATATAATTCCTCTTTAATTGCCATGGCCACATCCTATAGAATTCTGGGATTCAGCTTAGCCCAATGGCTACTCAGAAGATCCCACATTATGAGTGGTACCTGGAACCTTGATAATACATGGATTTGAAAAGGTTCTCTGCAGAAAACATTCTTTGAGGTAAGTGTGACAAATGAGAAGGCCCTTTTCAGTGTACCTCATTCTACTATCTTCTGCATGAGGGTCAATGTACAGATTTATAGGTGCGTTGGTACCAGTACATAAATTCTATAATTCTGTATATAGAAGAAATGGGATGCAAAGAAGTAAAATTTAAGGCACTTAGCCTATGACATTAAGGAGAAGCAATTTTTAAAAAAGAAATAATAACATAAATGTAATTCTACCATTAACAGTATGGCTTTTGCATTTGAAAACAAAGGTCATTTCCACACTGTTATAGTGCTGTTATTCCACTTTCAACATCCTATGGAATCCTGGGGTTTACAGTTTAGGGATGGGTCTCAAAACCCGGATTCCATAGGATGTTGAAAGTGGAATAATAGCACTATAACAGTCTAGTGCGGAAATGGCCAAAGGCAGACACTACAAGGAGATGATCTTGAACCAGCACTTGGGTCCAGAAGCCAGTGTAACTTGCTCAACAGTCAGTTTTATGCGTCTGATACTGGCTAACAACTGGGCTTACAAATTCTGGGCTGAAATTTCCAAATAGTTTCCAAGGGACAGCCCCATGTAAGGAGTATTACAGTGGCCTAACAGGAGTGGTCAAGCTGTTAGACCTCCTTAATGACAAAAATATTAGATGATAACAGCCTTGGTTCTTAGAATGAATGCTAGGGGATCAAAAGTGTTTTTGAAAAAATTTTAAATTCTACTGTGCCTAGCAATCGATGTTCAGTTACTATTATCCATTTAAAAAAAAAAACTTGGATTGTGTTGAACATAAATGAAACATATATTCCTTGAATAAGATGTAGCCTGTCTCCATGGTTAAAAAGCATGCATTGTTTTATATTTTACAGTAAGTTCATGCCATGTTTATCCTTGGGCAGTTCATCCCCACAGTGTTACATTATCATATCAGTACTTGAAAAATTGCAGTGGCTGGGAGAAGAAAGCAAATCTGCCATCCTATTTTTAATACGATTAAACTTGTCTAGATCACTAGTTTATCACATCACAACTCACAGCAAGTGTCTCCTGCAGCTGCTGTATCAAGAGTGACTTGGTTTACTTTGGAGTTCTAAACCATTCATTCAGACTTAGGACCCATTTAAACTTCAAGTGTAGTTAAAAAATATTATGTTCATTCATTCTTTGTCTCTTTGTTTCATGCACACACTCACTCACACATGCAAACACACATATACACAAACACCATCCCATCCCCCATTCACAATTTGGACTCTTTCATAACATCCACCTTGCACCCATGACTAAGGTATCATTTAGTTATTCATTAAACTCAGGTGCCAGTGGCCAACTTGCACAGATCATGCTTTTAACTGCCTCACATTGCCTTTGGGAAGAAAGGGAGGCTGTGCAGAGCAAGCAACCTTCACTGCTGTGAAAATTTATCATATCTGAAGAACCAAGAAACAAAGTGCGGTAATTTGTGCCTGATCTCTGATCTGTGAAATTTGTGCAAACCTTTGAACCTCTGGCTGAAACCAAGAAATACAGTTACTAGCCCGACTGAGCAAAGTGCCAGATTAGATTACCTCTGCCCAGGGATATTATACATTTTGTAAAAATGTTTAACTAGCACAGGGGGCCTTTTAAGGGGATGCATGTTGGGGGATGGGTCAGTACAAATTACACTCCAGATCAAAGTTTAATTTTAGTTGAAAATTCATCTGTTATTCTTGAAGTTAACATGCCATCAGTTCTTTGAAAGGACCAAAGTGGAACACAAATTTTCCAAACCTTCCCAAGGTTGCTATGATTATACCTGCAAAAGTCTGACAGTAGGCTGATGGGCTGGAGAGAAGGAAGAGAAGTAGATACATTTTAAATATCTAGGCAACAGGTTGTACTTTTTCTGCCATTTCAGAAAAAGTATACTTCAATGAAAGTTCAATTTATTTCGGTCCCAGAAATTTTGTTATTTCTCTCCGCAATAAAGCTGTAATTCACTTTTACATGCTCTTTTTGAAGATTTAAATGTCACTATTATATATACATGGAAAGCCATACATTACAGACGTGACAAAGCAGCCATTTTGCAGCTTGCGCTTGAACTAATGCTAGCTCCCCATAGAATGGAGCTAAACAGTCTGTGCACCTGGTCTGCACCCTTGTAACTAGCAAGGATGGAGTACTACAGTTCAGGACAAAGCTGCAATCTCAGGATATATTTTGAGTCATTTCTGTTACACATGCTGGCCATATATAGTACCGGTACATGCATTGAGACTGAACTTGCAAAAATTAAACAAAACATTTATTTGATTTAACCAAGCACAACTTCTTTCAATATGTCCCTAATGTCAAAATGCATTTTTTCTGATGTGAGACCTCCATTATATTCCCATCACCTTAAAAGCCACTTTAAAAAGTGCAGCATGATGAAAATAGTGTGCAAACTGCTCTTCCACACTTTAGACCAAATATAAAATACATATTTTAGGTGAAGAACAATGTGGCATTCTACTGAAATTATTTTTAAGTAACATAGCAACACCACAGTGGAACAGTAATTAGTTATTTTCATTTAACAAAGAAAGCACCAAATATCTAACTTCATCGTTTCCAATCCAAATGCCAAATTTATCATATCTGCCTGTAGAGTGAACTACTCCCAAGGTCAGAAGAACGAGATCCAAGAAAAACACAAAGCTAAATTAATCACGTTTTGCTTGCTTGATTTAAAAGAATGGCAACTTACTTTTTGCGTGCACAATTTTGAAGTTTTAACAGCATAACCCATTTCATATCAAGCTTTATGAAAGTTGTATGCATTGCTTGAAAGGAAATGAACTTTTAAGACATTCAAATATTGTGGGTCAAGACTTATGTTTACATTGATTTCTTCTCTTCTTAACACTGTTGATCTAGGCAGGAGTAAGAAGCAGCTGTACTTTTAATCTTTGTTACTGAATGTAAAATCAAACAAAATCCTGTATTATTTAAAAATAGGTTTTTTTCCTTACCTTGCTAGTCCTGCAGTTCCAACAGGTTAGTCCTACTCGTACCTTTGCTTGAATAACCTTTCCTCCTAGTCACGAGGTCTATGTAACTCTGTTATACAGTACACATATCACTTTATTGGTCAATGAGCTTTGGCTATTTAAATTCCGTGGCAGCAATTTGCTAAGGGCACCCAGAAGGATTCCATATGGGTGGGACGGAAAGGAAAGGAGATTTTCAAACTACTACTGCCCCAGTGCAGAAAAGTTTAGCCAAGCACCTTGAAAAATTAATCAAAAAATCCCATCTGTAACGAATGGATTTTTATGAGGCCAACTGAAGCTTTAAGAGAAAGAATAGGAGAACACACTTTGACATTTTCCACCGGGAGTAGGAATTTAAAACAGAAAAGACTTAACACTCAGTCTCTGAGATTGGCAAAAAGGGAGTCAACCAAATACAAACAACATCTTCCCAGCACAAGGCGTTGTGCAAATAGTTTGTGTGACTCAAAATAAGATAAGGAGGAAGGGCAAATTTTGCTTGACAGTGGGATTTTTTTCTTTTGAGCAAAGTCTATTTTTACGCCAGTTTACCAATTCTACACTACTTGTGAGGATGCTTCGACTAACCTAGCAGAAATTCAGTCCAAGACACACAGCAGAAATCAACATTAAAAAAGCAATTAATGATCAGATACCCAGAGAGACAGGTACACATACACCTGAACACCCCATCCCAAATTCCATATGCCTAGCTAGCAAGTGTTCACTATTTACTCAGCAAATCAGCTACTAAGGAAATTAGATGATAGATAGATACCATAGTTTTTAAAAAAGGGAAGGAATGAAACATGATCCATGACAAAAAAAAAATGGTCTGTACATAATACTAGGCCCCAGAAGCAGTCAGGTAAAGTAAACACCACACCTTTTCAATCAGTTACAAGAGAAAGCCAAACCTAAAGGCTCTTTGCTGGCTGAATTTGTAAGTTCAGCAAACTAAAAACAGCAAGCGGCAGGCAGAAAAGTCTCGTTCCAGGATATGATAAATTATCAGAGTTTCTAAGTCCTCCTACACAAGGTTAAACACAAGCACAGTAGCAAGATCATTTGCCCTCCCACTAGTATAAGCAAGTTAACAATTCTTCCCAGCAAAAGTTCTATAGCATAGTTTCTGGACTCTGCTTCACCCCAGTAACTAATTTTTCAGAAGTAAGCTTGAAAAGCATCCGATTTTTGTAAGCATTAAAGCAAACTGGCTTATTAGCCTTGTGGCAATGAACCTGACAGAGAAGAAAGGCAAAGACATACCTTTCATGTTCTTAAGGGCTTTTTATATATTGATGATAAATGTACACTTGATGGCAGCCTGCCCCAACTTGGTTTCTCCAGATACGTTGGACTACTACTTCCATAATCCCCAGCAAAATTGCTTGTGGTGGCTTGGGATTAAGGGGAATAGTCGTCCATTTTGTGGAAGACTGCTTTATGGTATTTCTCACTGGTGTACACATAGCGAAGCACTGTCCCATGAAAAGTGTAATTTGTCCCTTACTGTTGTTCCAGTGCTCTCAGAAACCAAGCAATTGGCCTTTTAAAAAGGTTTTTTTTATGAAGGCACATCTCAGAGTTGTGTGTCACAAATGCATAATCTAGCTCCAGAGTACACAAACTTATATATTAAAAAACAAATACTAGCTTTCTAACCTAATAAGAGCAAGTTGACTTAGGAAAACCAACATGTTTCTGGGATGGATGGGTAAGGAGGAAGGAAAACCTCAATACTGAAGCTCTTAAATACACAAGTGGAGCTATATTAAGCTTGCTATGGGATTCCAAGCCAATCCCAACAACTCATGTTCTTTGTCATTTGCATTTATTTATTTGTGCAATTTGCATATATAGCCATTTGCAAACAAAACAAAACCACTGGCTTTTTCTTTCTTCATTATTCAAAAATACATGATAGCAGTGAATGTTAAGAAGTTCTAGTACAACCTGCAAGAAAGCACTGGAGTTAATTCAAACAAACAAACAAAATCCTTAAAAAATTATTCAGAAATATCAAGTTTCCATGGCTTTCATCATTTTCTACAACATTTGATTTTTAAAAACTCTATCTAATCTTAAACCTATCAGTTGTTGCCAACTTCCACAGAATATGAATTACACTCAGTATGGGAAATAGGGGACCAAAATCATCTTATATGCGTACCAAGAAAAGCTGAGTTCTGTCACTTTGCACTGAATCTGTAAATTACTCAAATTAATCAAAAGTATACACATAGATTTAGTCAGCATCGTTTAGTCAACATTCCATATGTGAGAGCAAAGAACTATGTAGAAATTCTGTCACTACCAACACCACTCCTTACTGGGTTCTGCAGAATATGTCATTTCACATATAAACTATTTTCTTTCCAAACTTACATGCAGAGGGAACATTTTTACTTACTGTAACATTTTAATGAAAGAAATACAGCAGTCTTTTAAAACTATGTTTTGTTTAAATATAGCAAGTGCCATGTTCTGATATGACACTCTGATGTACCTCTTCAACATTGTTAGCTATTTTTTCCTTTTTGTCTAAGATACAACCACCATCACTGCCACCATTATTTCACCCCTCTAATTCTGTGGTGATATTTGCTAGGCTTTAAGAACCACACTTCTTTTGGTAGAAATGTAGTTGAACTCTTTGCTTCTAACAAACTATTTTTTTCCTCTTCAAAACTTAAAATTAAAATATATTTTATAAAGTTCTACTTTGTATTATTATGTAACTAAGGTATAAATCTTCAACAAACTTAGAAATAAACATGTTATACCAAACTCCGTGGGACTTACTTCAGAGGAAAAGTGGAAGAAGGATCAGGATGCTTGAAAGCAAAGTAGCTTCTCATTGGGACAGGACAGCCCCCTTAGCAACACTCCCCTCAGATTTACCAAAAATTCTACAACAAATACTTGTGAGAGGGATGTAACTGAAAGGAAAGAGAGGTTGGCATGTGTTTTAATTTAAAAGGGGAAAGACTTAGGCCATTTCTGCCCTACACTGTTATAGTGCTATTATTCCACTTTCAACATTCTGTGGAATTCTAGAGTTTGTAGTTTACTGAGGCCAAAGAGCTCTCTGGCTGAGAATTCTAAAGGCACCTCCCTAAACTGCAAACCCCAGGATTCCGTAGGATGTTAAAAGTGGAATACTCCACCGCCTCCCACCAACTGTCCTCCTGTTTTTTAATAGTTAGTTGATTGTAGTTAATGTGTTTTAGGGGGTTGGTTTTAGATGGGTTGCTGGGTGGGGAGGATTGGTTATGTTTTAATGCTTTTAATGTATTTAATATATTGTTGTAGTACTGCCTTGATCCATGGGGAGAGGCAGGAGATGATGATGATGATGATGATGATGACGATGATGATGACGACGATGATGATGATGATTACACTATAACAGTGTAGTGAGGAAATGGCCTGAGCTTACAAAAATAATGATGGAGATCTCTTTGTGAAAACGGTGGTTCAACTTAAGAAGATAAATATGTTAATGGATAAAAGCTAAAGAAAAGTCATTAGGACAAGGTCTGGTTTCTGTCATTGCTCCTTTGTGAATGAAATAAATGTATACTTGTCCTTTCTGTTAAAACACCTGTATAGAGGCAATATATTTTCATACTTATCGGGGAAGAGCAAAGATAATAGTTATACTTCCAGTGTGGAGTTATAACATTATTCCTAGAGATACGATCAGTCTCCTTGATCCTTTAGTTGCTTCCACACTAGAGCGTAGCATTAGATTTTCACATTTACTTGGTAATGGATTTAAAATGGAGGTTCCACCCAAGCATTTAATATCCACCATTATCCACCAATACTCCCCAACCCCCAACCAAGATCCTTTTTTAATTTTTAGTCACAAATAACTTATATTCAGCAAATGTTCTCAGAAGACTTCTATTTATAACTTGTACTGGATTTTTATTTCAATTTCATAGAAAAAAAACCCTTCTAAGGCAGCTCACATACAAAATTAAAATACATGCCACAGTTACAAATCAGCTCACTCAAAAGATTAAAAGAAAAACAGAAGTCTAAACTATTTCCCACACCAACACAAATCTACTAAAACAAATGTAAAAGAGGCAGCAAGAGTAAAAGTGAAAAACTAGCACATTTTAAACAAAAGACAGAGTGACACAAACAGCTTTTCAAGATTCATCCAAAATCTAGCAAGGAGTAATCCAACTGCATTCCCATAATATGGAGCCACCACCAAAAAGGAATCCATTCTTTGAGCTCACCAATCTAATTGATCATGTTCAAGGCTGCTCTTAGGGTTCAGGCAGTCCATCATAAATTCCTTCATAAAATTGCTTCTAGCTGAGCTCTTATAATAATTCAAACAATGATTTTGTGTTCCAGGACTGGGATATTTTGGCAGAGAATCTAAATTGTGCTGGCATAGCATAACTCTCCTTGGAGGTGGTGAAAAGCTGTCCCCTCTGCCCCCCACAGCATAAGGCTGCTCCTTCCTCCTTCCATGTTGAAGAGGAGCTGGAATGATCCAGGTACACCCTTGTGGCTGAAGGTGTCCAAGAACGTACAAATATGCTCAGTAGTCCCCTGGTATTGTTGCACACCAGACATGAGATCTTTTTGAGCTCTGTTATATCTCTGCATTTCATTGGCTATTCTTTGGCCCTAACTCCTAGCATGTGCCTCCTTTTGCCTCTAGTTTGGTTCTTGGTCCTGACTGCTGGTTAGTTACATACCTTCTGGTTCTTGGTTTACCTCACATTGCTGGCCATGGTCCCGCCCTGCCAGAAGTCAAAACCTGGGCATCCTAATGCTGCAAAGACATTGCACTACTCCCCCTCTTCTTATTGCCACAAATCAGATCTAAAATAACAATATGTGGGCACTACAGAACATAGTGAATTTAACAGGCTGACAACAATGGATGTTCTGTACAAGGTAAATAGAAGATATTAACAGCAGAGGAAGAGGAAGCTGTGAATAGAAATCTAATGACTATGATCTAAAAACAGTAGAAGTATGTATTTCTGTGCAGTGCTGCATTCCTTCTAGATAACATGGTGGATTCATATGACAGCTAGTTTTTGACATCTTCAGGAAACAGATCAAAATTTGAAGGCACTTTTAATACAGATTTTTGATACTGAAATAAGTATTCCAAAAACCTCTGGTGTATATGTTTGAATACATGGAGATATAACTATACACAGATAAATGACAGAAGGACAGATAGTTCTAATGGACATCAATGGTGAAGGCTGAAGCTGAATGTCTGATGTTTTTTAAACACCTGTTTTTAGTAATTAAATTTTGTAAGATCGACTTCAAATTTGAGATCTGGATTCCAGGTCCAGAGGAAGTTTTATTTTTCCCAGCACCATTCTTATTTTATTGTTATGTCTCTAATGTAGAAGGTAATGCTGTTTTTGTTCCAGTCCCATAACCACCAAGCCCTCCTCTCTCCTCCAGTATTGAACTACAGATTTGCCATTTCAGCACAGATTGGGCTCAGACTGTTTAATGCTGAATAGCTCCCTATGGATTTCAAAAAGTGGTGTTTCAAACTGTGGCATTTGACTACCAGTCCTCTAGGTTTCAGTGCTATGTAGCTCTTCTAAACTGTATATAGTAAAGTCAGAGTACATAAGCAAAAAACTGGGACTCTTTCCACATCGTTGATAACTTGCATTTGGACAAAATATATGTGGCCCAATCACAAAAGCAGCCAAGTAAAAATGGAAAACTGGCACCGCGGTTCTGCAGCACCTGCTTCTTGAATGCTCTTTTGGAAGTGAAATGGAGCTTATCATCTTCAAAACCACTTAAAGGATCACTGAGGCATCCTAAGCGTTCAAGGGGCAAAATCAGAGCCATTTCTCATATGCCAAATAGCAATGAGAGTGGAAGAAAGCAGTATGGGGAATGAGGGACAGCATGCAACATATTGTTTGGCTGGAGATCAACCTAACACAACGATAAGTCTAATTCTATTCAATTCTAAGGGAGCTTTTGGATCAGATGCAATTAACTCAGAGAGAAACCACTGTTGGAACAAAAAAACCCAAAACAAAACAAATAGTATTTGCCATTAAGGCCAGATAGTAAGTGTTTCTCTTTGCGACGTACAATGATCTCATCAGCCTAAGAGGCAGGCACTATGTATGGCTTGCAGCTGCATTGTCTGGGCTTGTACCTTCCAGTTTGGCTGATACTTGCCTATTCCTTTGTGCAACTCTCATTCAAATTACCCCATTCAAATGGATGCACCATTGCACACATTCACCTACATAAAATTCTGCAAGTCCTTGAGTGTGATTTATTTTCCAAGGGATATCTAAAAAATGGTATCAGCATGTTTTGATCAAAGTACATAATAGGACTGATTGAAAAAGGAGTAGTAGGAGTAGTGCTGCTCCAGTTAATTATTGGGTCTCATAGGGTTGTCATAACTCAAAGTTGGTTTGATAGCAAACAACAACAACAATAGATAGAGATAACTTGTGCTCAGGTATGCATGTTCTGGCAGCTTCTTTGCTTTCCCAGATACCAGCTGCATTTTGGAAGCAGAAGACCGACACTGAGTAAATCTGGACTCGTAACATATGATACATTGATGGTAAATTTAGTGGGTAGATATTACACATTTTATCCTAAAAACTATGCTGCCTTTCTGATGGTTATCAGTGTTCGAAGTAACTTCTCTAGTACTTTGTAAGATGTGTGTCCACTCAAATGTATAGCTATAGAAGAAAGCACATGGAATAATAATGGAAGAATGATAGCAAGTTAAGTGAAGAGCTACCTCTAGAATCTCTCTCAGTGTGTTAAATGTTGTCCCTTAGCTAATTAGCTATGCTTCCATTAACTTCTAGGGAGAAATCAAAAGGCAACATGGCCATTTGGAAAAAAATGATTGTAATATATGACCTCCAATGTCCAAAAACAAATGTTTGATCATCGTCAATTGCAGTATGATATTAAGCATTTAGGTGTCTGGTCTTCTTAGTTTTCTGCATCACTGGCTTATACAGAAGCAGACAATTGTCTTGGTAAGCACAAACACAATTAATCTCCTATAGAAAGAGCAAGATGAAATAGTGTCCTAATGAAATCAGAAAGAAATATTATATAGAAAGTCCTTTCCCTATTTCTGCTCTAAAGCAGGAAATTACAGCTTGTCAGCTGACTGATCAGCTGAAAAATAAACTATGAGGGGCACCAGTTACTGGGAGGAGGGAAACCTTTCCTTAATCTTCTCAGGACCTTTAAGGTCACCACTGGCTTAAACTTTAGCCCCTAATATACATTGAGAAAATGCATTGTAGCAGCCAGTATAAACATCAGTTTGTCCTATAAGATTCTCATTATTTCTAGCAGGTCTTTGGCGCCCTTTAATAGTTGCATGACAAGCAAAAATTAGGTATTTGGAGGGTTTTTTTTTTTTTAGCACATAGATATAGTGATAGGGAAGAGTTTTATATGCTGAATTCTTGCCATTGTTTTAATTGTTGTGATATGCCATAGCATTGCTAAGTGCCTTAAATAAATGCCTTTACCTCTCACATGGATGTTTATACTACAAAAATACAACCAAGGCTCTCCAAAGGCACAGCACAGAAAAGCCTCTTTCAAAAAATATAATAATGCCTTTGATGGCGATGGTGATATATGACTAGATTGTGAAGTCTAGCTCTTCCAGAGCAACATTCATTCATTATAATATATGCAAAGAACACTCTGTTTAAATAACAATATTATGCAAGGTGCTCTCTACATACATGAAGTATATGTGAAGTTCTGTTTGCCTGATTGGGAACCCTAGAAAAGTGAGGATGTCCCATCTCCCAGAGGGGTCTTTACATATATAGATACACAAGCAGAGTGATCTCCACAAAAGTTACAGCATGTTGGTCAAAAAGTCAGGGTTGACCCTGCTGCCAGTGGGGGTTTCAGTGTCGGTGGGCTCGTGAATCTGCTCTGGGTTTTAATCAAAACTTTAAAGGAGCCATAAAGGTTTTGAATCCTATCCCTTATTTGAGCGGAAGGTTCAGGATCTTGGATAGTTCTTTTAAAGTTCAGACTAAAATCTGAAGGAAATCCACTGCTCCAGTATCATAAACCTCAGCTGGGTGCCACTGCGTGCTGTCATTATTTTGTTCTGTTCCCACCCTACTTCACGAAGCTAGACTACATCATGTCAAAGGGACCACAGTCATGTTTAGAGGATTAAAACTATACAATATGTTAGATGCATATAGTACACAGCCAAACCCTTCTTAATTTTAGTCATAAACATGGACATATGACTTCAGTTTATGTTTGAACCAACAATCACAGGTAAACGTAGTTTAAACTGTCCACCAAGCCACTTGTTGTCTGGAATTCTCCCACCACCACACCACTGTGGAGGCAAAAAGAAAAAAGAAAGAGTGTAAAATACTACCTATGAAGGTCTCCTCTCATTTCTTAGTATAGGTGACTGTGGGGTGTTCAAAAAGCAAGTGGCCCTACTTGTATGCAATGACCACAACACTTATTTGTGGGTTAAATGCCAAGGAAGCTGCACACTATTTATTCATTGTGTAGTTTGATCCATATGTTCCTACAGCTATGCACACCTTCCCAGTGGTGTCTTCAGGGGTTGGCACTGATGTTGCACGTGCCAGTTCCAATCCAGCTCTCATTAGATATTGTAATGGACCACATTCAGAGTTTGATGGTTTTGTGGGGAAGGAAGCTGTTTTCTATATTGAATGTTAAGATGAGCAGATCAGAATAGGAAGGAGCATAGAATGGGCACTAGGGCCATTTTATGGGCAAAAATGGTTTTGCATGATTACTGGTTTCAATTACATTCATCCCAGTTTTATTGTGAATTTGTTTTCATTCTTCCTAAACACACGTATTGTTTGTTCTGAACCCTGGTTTGTAATGTAACTCATACTTAAAGGGTTCAAGAGCCTACTCCAATACCAGTACTTATACCTACGCTGTATAGTATGATTGTGCAAATATGTTAAAGCAGCCAATTTGAAGCCCTACTGCAACAACCAGAGCACCACCATTACATGCAAAGCTAGACTTTGATAACCTTATGGAAGAAACAATACCATGTCCTACTAGAGCTCAGTCAGTTCCATCTACTAGTTTGAGATCCTGAGACAGAGGAAGCAGAGACATGTTTTACAGACACAGGTATTTTTACAAATACTATTTACTATTTTCACAAATAAGTGAGATGTCTTACATGAGAGCCTAGAGTGATGGAAGTAAATCAGCCTCTAAATGGGTCACTCCAGACAGAAGGGAACTAGAAATACTCTACAGTAGTATATAGGTAGTTTTTCCAATGAGGACAATCATTAAGTTAGCCTCCATAGTTATGCCTGCAAGAAGAGGCCAAAATGCAGGCATCTAG
The DNA here is from genome assembly GCA_948474755.1 of Ctenosaura bakeri. NCBI lineage: Eukaryota > Metazoa > Chordata > Lepidosauria > Squamata > Iguanidae > Ctenosaura > Ctenosaura bakeri. The sequence continues at coordinate 443,891 of CAOLHI010000138.1, read as the reverse complement.
CTAGATCCATATTAAGAAGCCAATTTCGTCAAGTCTTTATCTCTACTGGTAGCAAGTATTTTATAAAACTAATAGGCCGTATTTGGTCATTCAAGAGTAACCAAGCCCCAACTTATCTTACACTGCAACAGGGATATCTCATAACAATACATTGTTGCTACAAGAATCCACTTCTCCATCCACCCAACCATTCCTAGTCATCTCCACCCCCCCATACCATTGCACCTAAGCACAGATGAAACAGAAAGGCAAGGTGAAATAGGGGATGGCAAATGATGTGACCAACCCTGCTAATCACTGCAGCACTGGTCCGACGGCTAATCATATACGAGGAGGAGGAGATGTCTGCTGGACTCACTTGGCTTGCTGGAAGTGCAAAGGTAATGCAAGACATGTACTAGTGTTAAAAACATGCAGCCTCTGAAAAGGGCTTCCAGTTACTTGGAGGAACAAGGAGACCAGATGAACCAATCATACAGCTCTGAAAACAAAGTCTGGAATCATCAGCAATCTCTTGGGATTCCTTGCTGATAACTACTCTTTTGTCCCCAAAAGATGAAAGAAGGAATGAAGGCATTCTTGACTTGATCCTAATCAACAGGGAAGAGAGTATCAACAAGATTAAAGAAGTGGGAAATTTGGGAGAAGGTAATGAGAGCCAGCATGGTGCAGTGATTTGAGGGTTGAACTACGACCCTGGTGACCATAGTTTGATTGCCCGTGGAAACCTACTGGGTGACCTTGGCACATCACATTCTCTCAGTCCCAGAAAACCCCTTGATAAGTTCTCCTTAGGGGCTGTTTCCACACTAGACTGTTATAGTGCTATTATTCCACTTTCAACCTCTTATGGAATCCTGGGGTTTGCAGTTTCGGGAGGGGCTGGTACTGCAAACCCCAGGATTCCATAGGAGGTTGAAAGTGGAATAATAGCGCTATAACAGTCTAGTGTGGAAACGAACAGGATTGCCATAAATCAGAAACAACTTGAAAGCACACAACAACGATCATGTAATCTTACAGAAAGCTGAAGTTGATAACATAGACCATGAAGTTGATAAAGTGGTCGTCAGAAAGGATGATTTTCATAAGTTCAGAGAAAAAGTTCATTAGTATTCAATGCTAGATATTCTAAGAGAGAAAAGAAACCAAAATAAGTTGTTGTCTGAATAAAGAATTATAATTGCAAACCATTTCAGTAAGAAAGAAAAACAGGATAAATGAAAAAACAAACAAGCCCAGTGTGGCCACAAGAGCTGAAAACAAGCAAACAAAAGGACACACTCAAGGCACAGAAAGCAAGTCGTTGGAGACAAGAGGCCCTTTAACACTATACAATAGTAGTGCTGTGATTCCACTTAAATTGCCATGGTCCCATCCTATTGATACCTGGGGAAGGGTACTGAGGCTCTTTCCGCAGTTTATCTTCTTGTGAAGCTGTCTGGTGGTGACCCTGGCAGCAGCTCTGCTGGGAAGGGAGCAGGATGGCAGCGCTGCCCTCTGCATGGGACCGGTTCCCTGTGGAAGGGAATGTGATGGACATGCCACTTCCTTCTGCAGTGCAGCCGGGCACTTTCCCAGGATGTGCTGGGGCAGGAAGTGCTGCTATTTGCACTTCCTGCCCTTCTGCAGTAAAGTGTGGGATGGTGACACTATTGCAGGTCATTGACAAGGAAAACCCATCAATGATTTAACCTGTGATCATACCGCCTGGGGACAGGCGAAGGATGGGACTGAGACGACATCATACAGAAGTATCATTGTGATCCTGTCCCCTTGGCGGAATGGGAGGGTGCTGCAGAAAGGGCCTTAGAATTCTCAGCCAGAGAGCTCCAGGGCCTCACCAAACTACAAACTTCAGGATCCCACAGGGTGCCGTCATAGCAGTTTAATTGGAATCATAGTGCTATAACTGTGTAGTGTGAAATGACTCAAGAAGCTCAGGGACAGTTTTAGAAGGCTAAGCTCAGAGGGAGCTGAAGCTGGCAAGAGAAATAAAGCAATAAAAAGGGTGTAGTCCCAGTATATTCAGAAACCAAGAGGAAGTAGAAGAGAAAGAAGGCTCATTACTCAGCAAGGATGGTGAAATGCTAACAAGTGGTGGTGACAATGAGAAGACAGAGTTACCAGGCTCCTGCTTGGCCTCTTTCTTCTCTCAAGAGTCTCTAGTGGGACCAGTGAGTGCAGTTCAATGAGTTCAAGCCTTTAGGGCCAGATTAATTGTATCCTATGTTACCCAAGCAACTTACAGATACCATCTTACAACATAACATCTTTAAGAAAAAACATACAGAAAAACTGCCACAGGAATGGAAACATGCAAATGGCTATTGGAAGTACGCATCTCCCTTGTTGCAACAATTCCATTAAAAGTGCTGGTGGTGACCCAGAAAGCCCTATTTGGCTCAGGACCAGGTTGTCTGAAGGACTGTATTCTCCTGTATGCACCTGCCTATGTTTTGAGATCTCAGGGGTTGGGAGCATCTTTCTGTCTCACCACCATCACAGGTACGGCTGGTGTGACCATAAGAGAGAGCCTTCTCTATGGCTGCTCTCAGGCCCTGGAACACCCTTCTTAGAGAAATTAAGACTAGCTTCCCCCATATTATCCTTTTGGAGACAGGTGAAGGCTTTTTTTGACCCTACAGATTTCTGGCAGCTGACTGTTCAGGAAGAAAAGTCCTTGCAGAATAGGCTGTACTGTTTATTTGTTGTTTTGTTTTTGTTTTTAATGGCCTTACTATTAACTATTTTTAAATTGTTACAGTAGTTTAATTTCTTTTAACTGTTTTTAATTGTTACAATAGTTTAATTATATAACAACTAGTATATATACCCGGCATTGCCTGGGATTTTATTTTCTCATAGGTAATACTTGTTAGAAAGACTTGAGATCTTGTGTCTCTAATTCCCCAAACGGTCTTGTCCAGTACCTGTAACTTTTCCCTATAAGAGTTATTAACATACAGAGGTTGGGTTCCTGAGGGAATACACTGCCTTCTTCCTTGCTGCTAGGCCTTGTCTCCATAGCAACTGGCCTATTCAAGACAGAGAAAGTTGACTGAGGCCCAAGAGCTCTCTGGCTGAGAATTCTAAAGGTCCCTCCCTAAACTGCAAACCCCAGGATTCCATAGAATCTTCTTAGGCAGCCAATCATATGAGGTCTTCACCTGACACAGACAAACAAACTTTGACTTTTATATATTGGACGCCAGTTGTTTTGTTACAGTAGTCTACTTACAGTAGTTTAATTTATGTATGGTATGAATTTGAAAACTGTATCTGTTTCGGCTTTTGCAAACTGCTTTCCATCTGGACTTGGAAAAGGGCTAGAAATTATCAACAACAGCAATAGCAGCAGCAGCAGCAACAACATTAATGATAATGACAATGGTGTCTCTGCCTTCAAAACTGGTGTGGAGAGAGCTATACACCAATGAGGTTGACTCAGTACCAGAGAAGATGCTACACTGTTTTACCAATGAAGACTAAACTTAACCCCTCCTTTTTGTTTACTAATCTCAATGGACTGTGCAAATTCTGTGAATGTATATTAGTCTGATCACAGCAAAGCAAGTCACAAAGATCTCTAGCACTATCAAGCTGGATTCACAGCTAACTAGCTGTGAATCCAGCTTGATAGTGCTGAGATCTTTGCAAATGAAGGATGCTTCATGAAACTAAAGGGAGATGCCAAATAGATTTCTAACAGTTTCAAACCGCAAGAGTATACATTTCAGAGAAACCATAGGAGAAATATTTTAACAATAAGAACGATCCAGCATTTAGATAGGGCAGGGCTTGGGAATGTGTGGTGGGCCCTCCAGATGTTGCTAGACTGAAATGTCTGCCGGTTCTAGCCAGCATAGCTAATGGTGGTGGACAATAGAACCTGTAGTCTAACAGCTAGAAGGCCTCATGTTCTCAAGCCCTAATGTACAGAATGGGTGGACTTTTTCTCACAGTTGCTTTCAAGGAGAAGCCAGGCAGCCATCTGTTGGAGATACTTTGGGTTTCTTGGTTCAAGCAAGGGGTTTGAGTAGAAGAATAAAAGGCAATTTTCTAACTGTAACATTCTGGAAGCAAACTAATTTTTTGCTTACTGACTTAGATATCATGAAGGACAAGAGCCTAACTGCTTTAAATTCTTTCCAGTTTTAGACACAAAGGCAAAAAGAAATCATTTATTTTTCACAACAGAAGCAGCAACAGTGTGCAAACTCTGTGCAGTGTCCAAACTCTAAGAGCAAACTCCTGAGAATATACAAATGCTAACAGCAAACTATTAAGAGCTCCCTGAAAGAAAGAAAAAACAGTAGAACTCTGCAGGATGTCAGGGATACACCCTAACAGGAAAAGATGCAACAATACACCTGCCACTTTCACAGTTATGTCACCACCATCTCATAATCAACAGTAGCAGAAGTTGTAGATAAAAATCTACAAGCACTAAGATACAGTTTGCATGTCAATCTGGAGGTAAAGAAAATCCATCTGAGGTCACAGTAGTTTCTGTGCCCTGTACAGGTTGAAAAAACTCTGACAGATGTCCAAGAAATTATAGTGACAAACCTCCCCTCACATACACTTTGTGTATCAGGTTGCTGAGCAACCTGGAAGATGGTTTGAAACAGAGCCGGGAAATCAACTTCAAAATTTGGTTTCTGGAAGAAGTGCAAAATTGAAACTATCCTTTACTCCCAGCCTCCACAACATTTCACAGTGCTTGCCAGATGGAGATTCTGATTCTGATCTGAGAAGCTTTTCCTGGCTAGGCAATATCTATCTCCCTATCTATCTATCTATCTATCTATCTATCTATCTATCTATCTATCTATCTCAGTCAGAACTGATTATGTTGCATCTCTAGGGTCCTTATCTGCATTAATTATCAATCCTGAAAAGGATCCTAACAATCCACAAGACTGAGTCTCCCCAATCTGTTCCTCAAAATTAGTCATGTTGGATTTGAAACAATCCCTCCCCCCCCATGAAGTAAGTGTGAAACATGTTACAGCAGGCAGATGTCAACTCAGCCTCTGGGTACATTTCCCCTTAGAGTGCAATAGTGGTTTTTGAGGTCTCTATGTGCCCAAAGAACAGTGGGAGTTTAAGTTTTCTCTTGGTGATATTTTCTACATACAAAGTTATCCCAAGATGCTATTTGTACTACATACCCAACTGTACTTGTATATTTTACCTTGTGAGTCTAATAACAGTTCGGGAATGTTGCAGTTTTAGTGGCAGATTTTTATTTGTTTATCAGTTATCTCTATACTAATCAGTTCTGGATTGAACAATGGGCACACTGCAATGGCAGATACTGCAGAAATGGTTTTATTCACTTTGCTAGATTTCCTTCCCTGTCTTCACTTCAGGTGAGGTGGCAGAGTGGTACTGTGGGCAAGAAAGAGGAGTCTGTCATCCATTTGCTGATTGTTATGGACCAGGGAGTGAGGAACTTCAGCAAGGAGGGGAAAAGGGAAGACATGGACTTGAAATTGGACAAAGAATTGGGCAAAGAATTGGGTGCAAAGAAAGGCTCTAATGCAAACAAAGGCTCTTGATTTGGAAGAAGGAGTAAAGAAGGCTTTTTTGTGACAAAGAAGAAGCTGAACACTGAAGAAAGAGGGAAAGGATAAATCTCTTCATGTCATAAGTAGGAACAAGTCCTGCTGCTCCCAAGCCACAACAGCAGAGATCAAGACACCTGGGAGGGCAATGTAATTACCCAAATCTGAGACACTGAAGAGTGGGAGAAGAAAAAAAAAAATGAAGAGCAAGAGGTGGGAGTATGGTCAAGAGGCGTCTAGTGGAACTTTCCCATATCTCTCCCACCCTGGGAGACTCACAAAACAACTCTGCATAGCTAACCATGTTTACTTGAAAATACACATGTTTACTTGAAACATTCTCCCAAGTGATCTCCAAACAATTATCCTTTTCTTTAAGTACATCCTACCATACACATTGCTTCATAGCATTGGATTGCACTATAAAAGCAGAGTACAGTATGACAACAATGCAGCAACTGCCTTTAAAAAACAGCAGCACTGCAATGCCTCAGCCATAAAAGGGGCCTTTTTAGGAGAAAAAAAACCCCCTCAGGTAGCATCACTCAGAGATGCAATGTGAGACCTTGGAACTGTTGCCAGTGAGAATAGACGGATGATCCCTCTAGCCAAGCGTTAATGGTCTGATTCTCTAATAATACAGCTTCATTTGTTTGCAGATATTCATATGAACTGGGAAAAAATTATTTCCCAAGTAAAAAAAAAGAAAAATAAAAAAATTTTTGTTAGGCTGAACATCTTTCCACAGAATTGTCTTAAGGCAGATTTTAGTCATCCACACTCTATCCATTTCCTCCGTTTATTAGGTCTCTTTTGATGGACTCTCACATGCATTCCTGACAGCACAGGTTGATTTTCCCCTTGGAGTAAGGTGATCGGCCCAGATACAACACATTAAAGGCAGCAGTGGTAACTTCCTAGTTGTTAATATCATCACATTTGGGGGCCTCTTCGACCATTTTAAGAGCAGGAAAAGCCTAATTTTCAATAGGATAAGCCAGAAATTGACTTGGGGTCATTACCCCATCTCTGTCTTGCACTCAGTACATTGGCATAGACAATTTGCTTGTCTCCACTCACTCTTAATTGTTTACTAAATCATAAATATATTTCAGAAACAATCAATACTCCTTTACCTTAGAAATCTTGATAAAAACTCAAGCCCTGCCCATGGAGGAAAAAAAATATTCCCCCACTGTAGAAACATTGCCTACTTTGTAAACTCTTTGCCCCCAACATCCTGTTTACATCCATCTAAGCAGTGGGTGGATGTGATTTAGAACAGCATAATACTGCATTTCTCTAAATTGTGTTGCTATGTGATATCCTCAAGGACCTGGTAAGTGCAAACACTGTATCTTTCACTTCTCCTGTTTGGTTTTAACTTAACCAGTGCAAAGACTGCCATTCAAGGACATGAGGAGAGGTTTTACAAAACACATTTAAACTGTGGTTAAATGTCAGTTACCTCTTGTCACACCATGTCCCTTGTGTTCTAGTGCAGATTAAGACCAAATCTATGAGATATTGACAGGGATTCCATGGGAATGGGTTCCTACGGGCAGACTCAAGCCATTTCCGCACTAGACTGTTACAGTGCTACTATTCCACGTTTAACACCCTATGAAATCCTGGGGTTTGCAGTTTAGGGAGGGGCCTTGAAGGCCCCTCCCTGAACTGCAAACCCCAATATTCCACAGGATGTTGAAAGTGGAATAATAGCACTATAACAGTCTAGTGCAGAAAAGGTCTCAATGTTTTCTCTGGAGGATAACAACACTTTTGTTATTAACAAACACATGTGCCATCCATATATCCCATTTCACTAAACTTCTGCAGGTTGCTCCAAGAAATCTATACCCATGCGCAGAACTTGGAAAAGTTACCCTTTCAGATTATTAACTTTCAGGATCCACCAAACTGGGGGATTTTGTGAATTGCAGCCCCCAAATATACTGTAACTTTTCTAAGTGTAGCATATAGCGCCATAGGCATGTCTGTCTGTCTGTCTATCTATCTATCTATCTATCTATCTATCTATCTATCTATCTATTTCTATTTGTATCTAGCCTTTCTTTCAGCACAGAACCCAAACTGGATCACAAGAAATTAAAATAAAGTATAGCTTAAAAACTGTCACTACATTTAAAAAAAAAAAAGAAAAGAAATTGAAATATTCTATTTAAAACAGTTAAATTTAAAACAGTTTAAATCATTTAAAACATAATTGGAAAGATAAAAACACAACACAGCACAGCCCATTAAAAGCCCTTTTACCACATGAATTAAGAGCCAATTGCTGGTGCCATATGCCTTCAAGTCATTTCTGACTTATAGAAGCGCTCAGACAAACCTATCACAGGGTTTTCTTCTTTGTGCAGAGGGGGTTTGCTGTTGCCTTCCTCTGGCGCCAAGAGAGTGTGACTTGCACAAGGTCACACAGTAGGTTTCCACTGCTGAGCAGGGATTCAAGTCCTGATCTCCAGAGTTGTTATCCAGCACTCGAACCACTACACTACATTGGCTAGTCTAAATGAAAAGGTCTTTGCCCAACAATGAAAAGAGAGTAGAGAGGGGACTAACCATACCTCCCAAGGAAGGATATTCCAGAACCTGGGGGCAGGCATTGAGAAGGCTCTCTTCTATATCCTCATGTTTTAGACTATGGCTCTTTCCGCACCCTACCTTCTTGCGTGGTCCTCTGATGGCAATCTTGGCAGCAGCTCTGCTGGGAAGGGAGCATGATGGGAGTGATCCCCTCCGCACTGGCTGGCCCGCTGCTCCTCTTCCTTCCACAGCGCAGCCAGGTACTTTCCCAGGCTGTGCTGGGGCAAGAAGCACAGCCATTGTGCTTCTGGGGCTTCTGCAGGACAGGTGAGTGCGGGATGGTGTCATGATCATGATCACGTATCATTGTCAAGAAAACCTCATCAATTATTTAATCTGTGATTATGCCGCCTGGGGACAGGAGAGAAGTGGGACCACAACAACATCATGCAGAAGCATCATCACTGTCCCACTCCTCTCCTGTCCCCATACTAGGATGGGAGGCTACTTCAGAAAGGGCCTATAACAACTCCCAGGATATCTCAGCCAGGTGCATTGGTTGGTGCATTGCTGCTCTAGTGGTGAACAATGGAATGGAATAGAATGTCCATGTAGCTTGCACATGCTGCGAAAAAAGTTCTCTTGGTTCTCAGTAAGGCATCTACTGCATGGCTCATCAATTGGCTAGACTAAAGAAAAGGAAAGAAGGTCTCTGTCAACATGACAACCTCATTAAGAGGTTGAAAATGCATGGAACTGTGCTTCTAGTAAAGTTGTAAGGCCAACTTGAGCTCAGTTTCACTGGAGATCCTGGGAAGAGCAAGCATTCCCATTTCTAACACCACTGAGACATCCTAACTTTTTATAGCAAATTAATTATTACCTGCTGGTAGCCAGCCTATTGCTGCTAAGGAGGAAAGTCTCTCTGTGGCTTCTTTTTTTGAGCAGAACAGAGCAGTGTGAGATACAGGCTGAACCCCTTGATGTCCTGACATCCCATTTGCTCCCAGATGAATGGCCTTTGACCAGAATTGTGTGGCTGGAAAAGTGCCCATTGCCAAAGAAACACATCTTGAGCTCATTTTGGAACAGGCTTCACCTAGGACAAAGCCACAAAGCTATGGATCATCTCTCCTCTGCTGGTCTGGTGTGCGGTTGATTTGTTTCAAATCTTGTATCAATAAACAGGATCTCTGTCTGTAAACTATTTGAAAGGCAAGGGGCTTTTAGAGAGAGACAGTGTTGAAAGTCAGGCTTAGAACTTTTCAGCTAATGAGAATAATACAAGAAGTTTTCATCTTTCACTATACTTCTTGAACATACTGTTAAGGGGAAAAAAGCAAGCTACAAACTTGAGCTGCTTGGCTGAGAAAGCCCCATTTCACAGTATTACTATTGAACCATGATGCTTTCTTTATAAATCCATTTCTCAATGTATCAAGAAAATTCCTGTTTGCCACTGTATTCCTGTACCCATGTAACTAGGACATAGGCTCTGTACATTCAATTGCAATCAGGATTGTCTCTCTAAGGCCCTTTCTGCACCAGCCTATTAAAACGGTGCAGAGCGACCTCCAACGGAGGTCTTCTGCACCGTGGAGTGGACTGGGGCAGACTACTTTTTGTAGTTCCGCACCTCAGTCCGCTCCAGAGCGACCGGAATTGGTCACGCAGCATGCTTTTTAAAAACCTCTTTTAAGAGGTTTTTAAAAAGTATGGAGTGTGCGACCCCGTGTCGCTCCGTCGCTGCACTCCGGTGCAGATTTGCAGGCGCTGCAGCTCTGCCGGGGGCGGGCTTTAGGCTGGCGAGCTTCTCCGGTTGGTGGAGAGCCTCCACCAACCAGAAGTCACCATTTTGGACACCGGAGCAGTGCAGAGCGACGAGCTCACACTGCTCCTTGTCCCAACAGACTCGCCTGGACCCACCAAAAAGCCGGTCAGTAGCGGCAGAGAGGGTTTCCCTCACCGTGTGCGGAAAGGGCCTAAATGAACTTTAATGATAATACATATTTGGAAATGTGTGCTGTGCCCATATTCTGAGGTTTATTTTTAATATTATTTAATTTAATTGTGATTCATGAAACTTGAAAGTAATACCTGCCCTCCACCCACAATAGGGTGTGGGTAGACCAGAAGATATTTCTTATTTCTGAAATTCTGCACAACATATCCCTCCTCAACTTGATGCTCTGCAGATATTTTGGACTAAAATTGCTATCAGGCCTACCCAGGAAGACCAATAGCCATGACTGATAAGAGCTATCCAAAACATCTGCAGGGGATCAGAAGGCTCTTCTATGTAGACCACAGGAACACCTCTTCAGTTATGCAAATACAAAGTCACCTATCAGGTGACTTCTGTTTTGCCTACTTGTTAAAAAAGGTCTCTCCTAGGCCTAAAATAGCTGTGTGGGGGTGAAAATCCTTCATGCCCTCAATTAGACTTGTGGGTGACACTTTATCCAAAATTTTTAAAAAACTGAAAGAAATGTGGTGGTGGCAGCAAAGGAATTATAGGCCCTTTCCACACGCGGTTATTAAGGCGGGCCAATGCATCTTGCCATGGAGGTCTTCTGCACGTTGGAGCAGACTAGGTTTGGTTTATTTACCTTCGTTCCACACATAATTCCAACTAAATGCTCCCCCATGTGGTGGTAAAGTGCGCTATTTGAAAACTGGAAGAAATCGGTTTTCCAATTTTCCAGATGGATCCAATTCGTACTTTCACAGTGGTGCAGACATGTACATTCGCACCAATGTGAATTGGTTATCAAGGGAGGACTCACGGGAGGGGCCAGGGGGTAGTATGGACTTACGCACATACGCACGTACGCAATGACATACTAAACCATGCAAAAAAAATAGGGGCAACCACAGCCGATGGGGCGGGGTGAGGGGAGTAGCAGGAGTGACCACGACGGAGGCAGTGTGGATTCATGAACTCGTACTTCTCCAAATCAGAATGGAACATACGCAGTAGCTGTGCGGAAGGAAATAAGGGAAAGTCTGCCTTGTTTCGAGCCCAGAAAATCCGGTAAGAAATGGCACAAACCAGTTTACCAGCCTCATGCACAAAGGGCCTATAGTCTTCCAAGATCTCACGGGGCACAGTGTTGACTTCCCAAACACTAGGCACTTGCCTATCCCTACATGAGGGTATAAAGTTTAGGTAAACCAAACAGAAGTCTACCATGTTCAATCTTATGAAAAAGTACAGTAGACCCTCCATATCTATAGGTGCTCCATTCCAGGTCCTCCCACAAATAGGAAAAATTGTGAATGCTTGGATGTCATATTATTAAATGGTGGTGACATATGCATTGACACTTCAGTACATCCACGTGCATATCATCACAATTTTAGGTATAGGACAGGATGTTCTGCAATCGCTTAAATTTGCAGAATCAGAGGTCGCTTATATGGAGGGTTTGCACTATTTTTCCAGCTCTTACTGAAGTTATCCTCAAAATCTTCTTCACAACTACATTTCCTATTTAAAACTAAACATTAATTATCTTGGCAGGAAAACCCCACTATAGGGTGGCTTTAGGATCATCATAAGCTGGAAATGACTTGAAGGCACACAACAGGAAAAAAAAGTTACTGGATCACAGGGGTCTAAATAATCTTAAGAGAACAATTCAAAAGTTGGATTTGCTCTGTTTCAGCATGAATGAACTACTAAAGGGAAATGCTGTAGACTGTCAGCATTTTTCATATTTCTCATCGTATTTCATATTTTCTGTGGAGGGTCAGGTCTCATTAGCCAAAAATATCTAAGGAGTTTGATAAACCACAAACTAACATGATTTAACAGCTGTCTCTGGCAGTCAGAAAAATACATATATCACATTCAGTGCTTAATGCAAAGATTCTTTTTCATGCAGTAGTTCATACAGTTCATTAAAGTATGAGGTAATTTTTTTCATGTATATTTTTGAGGAAGTGTAATAATTTTTATAGTCCCTGACACACATATTGAGAAAAAAATCTTAGGCACTGTTAGTATCTCGTATGCTTTCTCAGAGCCTTAACCAACAAAATCCCAAAGATCAAACAATCATAATTTTATTCCATTTTCAGCAGTATTTATGCTGCAGTTTATAAATTCTCTTCTTATGTAGACAACTGTGGTTTGGAACAATGATGGGTGGCAATAAACAACAGGTGGGACCTGTTAGGCCTCTACATGTTATTGGATTGCAACTTCTATGATCTCTCGCTATTGGCCATACTGGGTAGAGATGATGGAAGTTGTAGTCCAACATCTGGCCATGCCCACATTTCTCACTTCTGTTCTAAATCCTGTCCATCCAGGATTTCAACTAGCAAGAGGGCTAAGCAAACGATATGGTGGTACAATATTGTGACTGACGTGAAAGAAGACCACAACATAGATAGGACTAGAAAGAAAATCTTGAGGAAAAATAACTAATACACTACTTGTTTAAGCTACAGGGTAACAGGACTGATAGTTATTCAATATAACACATAATATTTCTTAATGGAAAAACAAATCAGAGAGCCCTTGGAAAGAATCTCATGCAGATGTTCTAACCTGGAAGAAGTTGCCACTTCAGATTTCAAAACTTAGAGAAGTTATAAAAATTTCTATAACTAGATCAATTTAGTGGGAAAACAGTAGTTTAATGCTCATAGACTATCTATTACATTTCATGGAGAAAAGATTTGGTAGATCCCAGAAACTGTGTAAGGGGAAGAAATTATTCTGTTGCAATTCAGTATAAATATATTTTTTTTCAGACTAGCCTTAGGTGCTTAAGATGGCTAGCTATTGAAGAAGTGTAACTGGCTAAGTACTTTTATTTATTTATTTTTTATTGATGTCAATTATGATTTAATACATTCTTGTATTTTAATTCTTTTTTTATTTTGAAAGTTCTTATAAATGATGAGCTGGAGTGTAATTTTGAGGGTAGAAATAAATAACTACATACATACATACCCTTAACAGAAATCAACAATACCACCAAAAAGTGCACGTAGTCTCTAACAGTCCAAGCTCATCTCCTGCACTTTGCCTTGAGCTGTCTTGTTAAGTCTGGTAGTGTCTGTCATTCATTTGAGCCTCCAAATACTTTGAGATTTAGAGATGAATGACTGCTGCCCTCAGTGACCAGATGTTCAGCTGGACTGATTTATGCAAGTATGGCTTCTTTCCATAGAAGAGGGGAGAGGTGTGGAATCTTGGATGGTGTCATTGTAAATCACTAGGTGGCACTGGCCTTAAGTCATATCTAAGTAGAACTACAAGTTTCCCAATAATATTCTCTCTTTCTCTGAGAGAGAGAATGAAGTTTTTCTGACAATTTCTGACTGGTGTTATTCTCCAGGCCTCCAGGACACTGTAACACCCTTCTTCCTGTCCCTTCCTTTCTCCAAATGAATTAACTCAACCCCTGCTTGAACAGGTATGAACCCAGTACTCCCTATACACTGACTGCATTCATTCAAACATGTATCAAATTATTTGGCATTAAAAAGTTTCCACAGAAAATATTTTTAACAAAAGTATCTGAGCTCTGCAAATACATTGGAACCAACATTTTTGCAACTTCAGTATTACCATTCCAATACAAGTTTCTGCTGCTCAGTTGCTCTCTGAAGCAGGTATGCTAACTTAGTGCCTTTAGGATATTTGCACAGGTGTAACTGACTGGAACTTAGTAAACAAGGATGCAGATGATGACTAACATGGGATAAAATTCATATCACTTGTATCCTTACCCAGTCTGGTTGTCAAGGGCTCTCAAAGCATTATGACAGATATTTACCACACAATGTACAAAAAAGTTACTTGGTCCATTTTTCCCAAGTACAGTTAGCCTTCCAGAATGATAATTCTCCAAGTCTGTGGAGAGGATGCCCATTTTAAGTTTCATAAACAAGGCAGTAGTTGTATTCTGCAGAATTCTACTCAATAGAAAATTATTTTAATATTATATTTATATGCCCATTCCATTTGTATAATATATTCATGTACAGCTCACAGCTTAAATGTTCTGTAGACCCATCCTAGAAATTGTTTGTCGTTCTTCAGAGTTAAAACACATTTTTAAAAAAATCAAACAATTTTAAAGCAAAGAGGTCCCTCTCTTCCATTATATCATGAGATTTCAAATGCTGCAGGACTGCCTACCAATCTGAGAGCAAATGCTACTGAAATTTAAGTGCACCTTTACAGGAATACCCTTCAACAATCCCAGCTGCTAATGCAATAAAATACTGAAACAATTCAGTACACAAATTCACTCTTAAACTTAAATTCTCACTAAACTTCAATCTTAACTGTAACATTATAGTATTTATTATTACTGCCATTACTACTACCGCATACCCTTCCCTCAAGCAGCACAGAGCAGTATTCATATTCTACTCTCTACTGTGCATGCCTCTCCATGTGCGGTGGGTCAGCCTATGAAACAGTGACTGGCTCAAGGTCAACCAGTGAACTCTGGGATCTGAGTGGAGATTGTAACCAACAACTTCCTGATCCCACTCCAACTTTCTAACCACTGCCTACAGTAAGGATGAACAAAGTGTGAGTCTTCAGATATTGTTAGACTGTAGCTCTCAGCGTTTCCCACCATTGGCTATGCTGTCTAGCGCTGATGAATAAACATCTGGAGGACCACAGATTGCCCATCCCTGAGCCAGATGCAGCACAAAACCGGATGGGTGCCTGCTTTTGCAACAGTTACTAAACTTGGGATTACATATCCAATCTGTTTTAGTCCATGTCTTCAGACAGCGACTTTTGAAACAAGTGCATGAAATTCCAAGCACTTGATCATTCCAAAATAGTCACCTGTGACACAGATAAGGTTGAAAACAGCCCATTCCTATATCTACTCAGAAGAAAATGGGATATACTTATTAAAAAATAAAGTCAACTGAACACACAGTAAAATTTATCTCCACACAAATATTCATAGGACCACACTGTGTCTCTTCTTTTAATCTTCTGGTCTAATTTTTGTGGTGCCTAACCTAAAAAGCATCATGACATGACAACAGATAACACTGTCACCTGACCTCTCCATTTTATGTTGAAGCCTCTGGAAGCCTAAAGATAAGCTTGAGATGAAAACTGCCTAATGGGCACCCCAACATGTACAAGCTGTGAAGTGTACAGACGGACATCAGTGAAGACAAATCCTACAAATATTTTCCATTGCAAACAGAGAATGCTGCAGTGGTGAGGACAAACCAGTTTGTTAAAGCTACTAATCTCAAGGACGGGGTGTTGTGTTTTTTTGTTTTGTTTTTTGGAAAAACTTTGCTTTAAAAATGCCTTTCGGTGTAAAGTTGCTGGACTGCAATTGTGACTTCCGGCTTTAGGATACAGAAATTAGAGAAACAACTAGTGTTCTAAAATATTTTTGCTAAAATCATAATCACATTTTAGAATTCCATAATCATAATAATGTTTATAATTACATGTTACATTAATCATACATTTTAGTACTGTTCTTACTAACTAATTAAACTGGACAGCACTTGGATATATAAAAAAAAAGGCTGTGAGTGGTATCTGAAGTATCATTTGTATTTAGGTTACTACTACAAGAATTTCTTTTACCAAATAACAGAAATTATTAACCTTAATACCATGTAAGGGGACAAAAGCTTCTCTTGTCGTGTTTCATTTTGCACAGGGTACAAGTTCAGCTGAACACAATGATAATATGGTTGCTAATAGAACAGCTGTGGACAACAGTTAGAATTATGCCTTCTCCACATGAGAAAAATTGTTCTAATACCTCTTCAAAATAATCCCAAAATGTGCTTGAGGGAGTAACATTACAGGTACCTATATTACCTCCCTTTACAAGCACTGCCTTATAACTAGTAGTTATAGTCCTCTATATTAGGTGAAAAAACATGTTTTTCTCCTCTGCTTAGATTAGAATGTATTAATGTACAAAAGAAAAATGCTTCAAAGAGGAAGTTTGTTTCCAATGCTTCTGTTTTAAAACAGAAATAACATTCAGTAGAAGATTGCACAGAAATCAATCACTAACCACATCCATGTTACAACATTTTTAAAAAAAATGCAATTGAGAGATTTGTGAGTCTTAACTCATGGGCGCCTGTTTGGTTCTGAGCTACATTAAGGGAGAAAACACCCAGTTTTTAACGTGGTGTAAAAATGCACAAAGCCATCCGCAAACAGTTCAATTCCATAAACCAAATCTTCCAAGTGAATCATATGTTTTTCTTCAACAGTTGTGTTTGTGAGCGGTTTCATTTCTGCTTGAAGTTGTGCAAAATGAGTCCCTCCCCCAAGACACTTGATAATAATACAAACTAAAAAAAATATTAAAATGTACCTTGGAAGTACCTGGAGTTCACTGTTACACGTACCTTCTCTCTCTTTCCCTTTCTTTCCCCTCCCACAGACAGCTTGGCAATGGAATGCCCTTCAGATCTATGGCTGACTGCTTTTGGTAAATGTTTTACAAGACACTAAACAACCTTCTGTCCCACCCTCCATGCAAACACAGAACAGAATATAATGGCAACAAAGAACCTACATGCAGTGTGCAGGTAACAGAAATGCAGCAATGGCTTCTGATTTGAGATTTAATCCCAATTCCACTCACATTTAATCAGCCTTAGGAAAAAGAGAGGAAGGGGGGTGGACACACACCTCAGCAGTCACACTATTCACATGTAATTGTGAGAAATAAATCATGATAACCTTTCTCCTTATTGTTCACTTCTAATCTGTACACAAGCCAAGGCGTGTTTTACTGGAAAAAAACTGACAAGGAACAGTTAGTAAAGAATAGTAGTTGATTTCCAAATAAATGTTTTAGTAAGTCTCTAAATAAACCAAGTGATCACAATGATGGTTGCAGTTTTTATATTTAAAAGAAGAAATAAAAACAGGCAGTGTATAGCAAACTGAACTAAAAGGTGGAAAAAAAGAGCGGTGGAAGCAGGAAAAAATGTTCATGGACAAAATGAATGAACACACACATGCGAACACACACCCCTTTTGCAGTAAGAAAACCATACTTCCCTCTCTTACCTCATTTCACCAACTACCAAAAGTTAAACTTCTACTAGACTCAAACCAGAGTTTTTGCATTCCATTCAAGTTAACAATTACAAAAGGATGAGAGCAGAAACTGGCATTAATACACTGAAATAATCTGAACTGACAGGCTACTACCAAAACCTGGGGAAAGCTTTCTCTTTACCACAACTCCCAGAATCCACACATGGCAGCATAGCCAGTGGGCAGGCTGGCTGGAGGATTCTGGGAAGTGTCCAGAAAAGCAGTTGCAAACCCAAACCAGTTCCAAAATTCACTCATTTTTCCAGTTTCTAGACTATCAGCAGTACAAAGAAACCCAGTACAGTGAATATAGACTTTTCAGCCAATGACAGGAAAGAAGCTGCTGTGCAAATATGAGGTAAGAAGAGAAAAACCTGAGAAGAGAGACTGATCTCTCCTAAATTAATGAATAACAAAGCTCAGTATTCCAACAGAGATGGGCAGAAATGAAATGAAACATGGCAAGGAGGAAGAAAAGGAAATTATTCTGTAATTATTCCATGGTTTCTTACTGTGTGTCACATACTGTGACCTCCCAATGTCTTGTCAACATCAGACTTTATCAAATCCCAACTGGAATCAGTGCTTCGTGTTCAGTCCAAGATCCCTCCCTGGCACCCCTACTCCCTTCCTCAAAGATAAGTGCTGGAACTAGAGTCAGGAGGTAAACCTCAAGTGCCACTGGTAGATGTTACTGCTCTGCTGACCAAGTAAGGTCAAAAGGTAAGGCTCCTGTTAATCGAAGCAGGATATGAGAATCCAGAGACTTGTGTCACATGATCCTCTTCCCTTAGGGCTATGAGGCTTGAACATGGAATCCCAATCAGCTCAGTAGGCTAGGTTTAAACCTCAGAGGTTCTGATCGGTCAGGTGAGAACTTGGAAAAGTTACATTTTAGATGGCAAGTCCAGAATTCCCCAACCTACATGGTCTCTTGCTGTGCTAGTTTGAGGATTCTGTTCAGTACAGTGACAATTCCATGTGCATCACAGATTACCATACACACATGTGTCAGTCATGTTTCAATGATTCATTCCAAAATATGGGGAAAAGAACAGAGTGCAGCAATTTGACAGTTTTGACAGTGTTTGCCAATGCTGATGCACTGCTGAAGAAATTCTATTTTATTTACATTTATTTTCAACTCCTGAAGACACTGTGTGCCCCAGTGGGGTTCCTGAATAAGAATAGGTCCATATACCATGTTGGATATATTGATAGCCCCACCTCTAGATGTCCACACATTATGTGGCTGCTTCCCTAAGAAAACCCTATGAAATTCATAGGGCTGCCATAAATCAATAGGTGACTTGAAGGCACATAAATACATACACTACTATGAAAAAAACCCAAAGGAGGAAGAAATGACAATGTATAGGATTCCATGCAACTGGAACACAAAAGCACAATTAATATGGGAAAGGTGGTTTAGATCTACACAGAGGTAAGATGCATTTGCATTCATGAATTCAGACTGTTTGCCCAAGCTCACTCACATGCACACAAGCCTAGATACTTTCTTTTGGAGAACTATGCATCTTGACCTTACTTTTTTTTTTCTTAACAAGGAAAGAGCCCTTCCCCACTCTTTTGGTCGCTCTTATTAGAAGGCATTCCATAAATTGTTCCTTTGACAGACATTTTAACTGGATGTGCAAGGGCAAAAAAGAGTTGCTAAAACTGAAGTTGCTTGAGTCATTTACAACCATACCCTAGAACATTTCACAGATGAAAACCAGGAAATGTGGCCAAGCAACATCAGAGTGTGGGCAGGATGGCAAAAGTTATGGTCCCCCCCACCTTTCTCAGTTAACCAAGTAACAACTTTAACAACTTTTGCATCAAATTCAGTTTGCAGTAATTGAAATAAGTGGAAGGCAAAATGGGAAAGTGTGAGGAACAGCTGCATTTTAAAGCAGCTGAAAAAATTAGATGACAGAAGTTGAATGAAGACTAACCCTGACAAATCAAGCCACTTAGAGGATATGTATGACCTAAATCCAGTTGTTAGTTCCCAAAAAAGTAGACCTATTGAAACAACAGGAATTTCATCAGCCAGCACTTACTTTGCTGCCGTATTTAAGATGCACCCCATTCATATACTAGCAAATAGAATTTGCCGACCTATAAGACACACTAGCATATAAGATGCACCCCATTTTCAAACAGTATTTTTAGGGAAAAAATTCGTTTTATACACCCGCAAATACAGTATTTAATGGTGCTACTGCAGTTAGGTCTAACAGTTGTATTTAGGCCATCTTCTGCTGAGGTTGGTGCTTAGTGCTAATGTAGTACTTGACAGAAACAAATCATGCATCTATGATAAATATATTTTGAAGTCTTAATTTGCTTGAAGTGACAACTAGGGATTGCAGTATTATACTCCCCCAACCTGGATCCCCTAAATGTCTTGAGTTACAATTCTCATCCCCCCCCCAATCAGCATGGCCACCTAGAGGACTCCAAATTGGAGGGGGCAACTTTAGATTGTTTCAAATCTCTCCCGTTTGAGTGTTTGCACAACTATGTTTTTTTACATACATCCCAAACAATTGTTGCCATTCCTCAGAGACAAGACTGTTTTTACAGGCAAAACAATACTCCATGTACCTTCCAAAGTCCTCTGCTTTCATACTGACACAAATAGTGAAAAGGTAATTTGACTGAGAGTACTCTGACCCACAGATCATGACAGTCCCAGTGACTAACCTCTATCACAGTGCATCAGTTTTCCAAGAACAACTTGGCACATCGATGCCTGTAAACTGCAGGGGTGGGAAGAGATGCTGAGTCACTCTGCAGAGCTTGAGGCACCTCAGCTCAGGACAGTTGAGTATTAAAAGTTTAATAATCCCAGGATAGTTTTGGAAAACCAGGAAAAACATATAGAGAAAAAGTAACTAGCTTTGAAAATCCATCATGCTTCATGGAAGTGACTCTTTCAAAGAGGTGTCGGATAATGGAACTGTGGCAAAGCCCAATAGGAAGATGTGCCCATTAGATTAAACAAGCATTCAGCTTTCATCCTTAAACATCTTCAATACCATACTTTTCTCTTCTTAAAAGTGTCAGTTTACATTTTCACAACTGCTGGATCTTGGAACAGATGCAGAGCTAGAGTGGTATAGTGGTTTGAGTGTTAGATTAGGAGCCTAAGACCTCAGAGACCAAAGTTTGAATTCCTGCTCAGTCATGGACCTTGGGCAAGTCTCTTTTCAGAATAAGATGGAGGCAATGGCAAAACTGCTCTGAACAAATCTTGCCAAGAAAAATCTGTGGTAACAGTCACCATAGGTTGGAGTTAATTTGAAGGTATGCAACAACTAAAAATGATTTTTCAGTGTGGTTAACAATTAAATGGATGCAATGCATGTCACGTGGAACATATTCAAAATGGTGCCCGGGAGGAATTGGTGTGTTACAAAAGAACCACTGGAGTCAAAGGAACTTGAGACTTGACTAACTTGCTCCACTGATTTCCCAGGAACTTATTTAACCATCACTAAGTCTGGATCTAACACTTTTTCATACTGGAAGGGGACTCCTAAGTGAATACTATAGTCACCCATGCTATCTAAAATAGGAACAGGCTAGGTTGATTCTCCAGTAAACAAAACTGAGTAAACTCTGATTGAGAAGAGTTGAGAGTCTAGTCCGATGGACAAAAGGATTCTAATATCATACTCTCTGGCCGTTCAGACACTTGGTATTTATCCCTACCAAATCTCTCCAAGATTCCAGTGTTAGGCTATCTGTGGGCTTGAACCTTGAAAGATTTTCTTTTTGTTGTTGTTGCATTCCTCTTCTAAGTCTTGTCTAGCTGCCAGTGGTGTAAACACCACCTGAATCAAATCAAGTCAGCTCCAGCACTGGACTTTCTGTTTCCACCATGAAATAAACAAAACCCAGATTCCATTTTTCCCACTAAAACTTCTCCATACTTAAACTCTCTTTCTCTCTCTCTCGTTTTGTTATTAATTATCTTGTCAGACACTGGATGCAACTTTGGCCTATAAGATTATGGAAGCTACCAATGATTTTCAGATTGAGATACACTCCTGCCCCCACCAATTGTTGGCCTCAAACCTGATTACTGCCTTCATGGTGGTCTTTCAAATCCATGTCAGGACAATATTTCCAACTCATATTTTTCTGATCTCTGAATAGTGAGTCAGTTGCCTATGAATGAAGTTCTCACTGGCTGCTATATTGTTGTTTTTAAAGTTAGAGCTTCAAGAAGCAGTTTTGTATTACAATTCTCAATCCCTGGCTATGTTGGAGAGCCATGATGATGATGATGATGATGATGATGATGATGATGATGATGATGATAAAGGGGAAAAACCCATAAGTAGCTGCACTCAACCTGAGATCTGAATGTGAAGGCAAGAAAAGAGATTAGATAGATCTTGGAAATACAGGTTTAGATTCCTAATGGTAAAAACAAAGATAAAATGTTTGTATGGAAAACTTATGTAAACTAAAGCAGCAAAACTTGAACAGACATGGGACACATGACTATTCTCATTGCCTACAAGCAGTTTAAATGGGTAATTTCTATGGTTTCCAGATCTTGTTGAGTTCACTCTGAAACCTGGAAGCTGATATAAAACCTGAATGGTGAAATGAAGTTTTCCTTTCCTTCCTTCCTTCCTTCCTTCCTTCCTTCCTTTTGAACATATATTCCAGTCCCTGTCTGTATTCCAGTCCCTACAGAACAATGCTTGTACAAACATTCCTCCTCAGATGCTGTTGCACTTTAAGTCCCAGAAGCTTTAGACAAAAATCCCAGCATGGCCTATGATCAAAGATTCTGGGAATTGCAGTCCATTTTCCTTGTTTATTATAAAACATATTTGTTGATCATTCCTTTAGGCACCAGAACTCCCAGGCATAAAATGAAATAGATGAAAACATTTTTTAAAAAAATAAAAACAACATTCACACCTTTAGTAGCTGTTGTTTATTTTTGGCCACACTTAATGGAAGTGCTTGGGTTTAGTTTAGAAATCCAGGAGCCTTCCCTAGCAGTTTCTTTCACTCAATTTTGCCTTCAGAAACAAGTATGAAATTTACATACTTAGCAACTGCAAACTTCAGAAAAGTTATTTCACAACATCTTCCTTGAAGTTGCCTGACTTGTTCTAACAAATGCTTCGGTATTGCATCATCATGCCACATGGGGGTCATATTTAGAGAAGCATCTTCAGTATTTCACTGGAAAAGCCCAACCCGGAAATAAAGGAGTATCAATGGATAACTGGGAAGGCGTGGAGATGGGAGAATAGATTTCAGTATTTTTGGAGCGAACATTACTTTCCCCTAAACTCTCTGTTAATCTGAAGTCCTCTGTAACTATGTTTGCTTTGATAGTGTTATAGCAACTCACTCAACAAGATGTTTTTTTAAAGGAAAACCCTGCCATACTTTAAAAGTGCCTTTTAAAACTGTACCATGGGGTAACTCTGTGTAAGTGAGTATGTGTTTGTTTTAATACAGAAGCATTAACGAAGGGACAGGCTGAAATATATATGCAAGCATATGTTGTTGTGGTTAAATGTATAGGTCTATATCCAATTGCTAAATGTGACTAGAATGAACCAATTGGATTTAGGTAAGTGTTGACTTAACATAAGGTCTTTCTGCACCACACTGTTATAATGCTGTTATTCTACTTTCAACATCCTGAGGAATTCTGGGGTTTGTAGTTTACTGAGGCCAAAGAGCTCTCTGGCTGAGAATTCTAAATGCCCCTCTCTAAATGGCAAACCTCAGGATTCCATAGGATGTTGAAAGTGGAATAATAGCGCTGTGACAATGTAGTGTGCAAAGGCCCTTAATATACGTGCCTTCAAGTCACCTGTTGACTTATGGTGACCATATGAATGTCATCTGGTTTTTTTAGGTAAAGAGTACGGTACTCATAGTTTGCCATTGCCTTCCATTGAATATACCCTGCAACACCTAGTATTCCCTGGCAGTTTCCCTTTCAGATACTAACTAGACATGAACCTGCTTACTTTTGGATAGGATCTGATACCTTCTGGGTGTTTAGGGAAGTTTACCATTCAGAAATTAAATGGGTCTAGTCTAGTGGGGAATTAGCAATTGGATTTAGAACATAAACTTTAAAATGAAGGACTGTGAGAGAACCAGCATAATGTAGTGGTGTGAGTTTTGGACTAGGACTCCAGGAGGTCAGGGTTTGAATTCCCATTCAGCCATGGAAACCCACTGCATGACCTTGGACAAGTCGAACTCTCTCAGCCTGCGAGCGAGGCAGTGACAAACTTCCTCTCAATAAACCTTGACAAGAAAAACTTATGGTAGGTTGCTATAAGTTGTGAAGGGACATAAGAACAACAAAGAAAGATTATACGTTCATCAATACAAAGCAATATAATAATAGCATACCTGTTAAAGTGCATACTGCAAGACTGTGACATTGAAGCTCACTGAAGACACTCTCTTGACCAGTGTCCCTTATCCAGTATCAGGAGAGAAGAGAAGAATCTAACCCTTCAGATGTTGTTAGAATGTGACTCCTAACCAATGGCTATGTTGGCGAGGGCTGTTGGGACTTTCAGTACAACAACATCTAGAGGGCCACATGATTGCCAGCCCTGAGCAATAGAAACATAACAGTATGGTTTTTAAGCACATCAATTTTGCAGTTTTAGTTTAACATTTGCTATAGATATTCTGCCTCTGGCAGGATCCCCAAATGGAAGGGAACAGGGAGAGCCTGTACATTACCAGGATCCAGGGATCAGAGAATCTCTGCATCCTACAACTCCCAGGATCCCCTAGCCAGCACAGTTAGTGGCCATCCTGGCTGGGAGACTATAAAAGTCCAAAAAGTAATTTTCCAGGCTCTGATACAAGGGCATGTTGTGTTCTGCCCCAACCCAACAGCTTTCATTAGCAGAATGAAATGTGTCACTTCACCAAGCAAGCAGTTTAATTTTTACACAGAATGGAACGCAGCTGCTACTTATAAGAGAACAAGTAGGGGTGCACATGGAAAAATCATCCAAGTGGGAACAGAAACTTTCTTAGCTTTCATTAGTCTTAGTTATAAAGGAGGAAAGAGACTAAATTTTGGACTTTCCTGTTCATTAACTCAGAGTGTCCAAAGAAATTCTGGAAGTACTGAACATTAGTGAGGTCATAGAGATTGATGTTCTCTCTCAGGCCCTTTCTGCACCTCACGTTTTTCCGGCGCTGGGGTGTGGGGATCGCGCAAGCAGCCTCTGGCGAGAGGCTCTCGCGTCCGGGTTCCTTTGGCTCCGCACAAGCTGCCTGCTTGCACGAGAGCCTTGCCTCTTCCTTCCGCAGTGCAGCCTGGGAGTTTCCCAGGCTGCGCTGGGGCAGGAAGCACCACTGGCATGACTCAGGAGGCTCCGCACGCCAGGGAAGTGCGCACGGGGCCCGGGAGCAATGTGCAATCACGCACCATTTTCGGCTTCTAGCCAAAAATGAAAAGGTGTGTGATTGGCGCCTGCCCGCCCCTGGAGCATTGCACGATCATGAGTGCATCGTGCAGATCACTCCTCACAATCGTGCGACGCTCCAGGCCCTCTTTCACATGGAAAATGCCATGCAAAAAGGGCCTATGTGTTTTATTTGTCTGAGTTAAATCCCATCTTTCTCCCAGCAATTGCGAAGTCAGGTTCTGCAGTTATTCCTAACATATACACTGCTTGGTGACTATACTGTGTTTCGAAATAGTAAGTGTACATATGCAAACAGATGCTATAGTTTGAAAGATGGTGCCAATTCTACACAAAGCTTGTTGGTTATTCTGTAAAGGTGTCGAAACCCATTGTCCATTCAAATAGAAAGCGCAGGCTGGATTCAAAGTATGTTATTTGGATTTAAGACACGATTAAGCTGCCCCTTTGATTTCAATAGAACCTAAGTACAATTTAGGGCTCTTTTGCACTACAGTGATATAGCACTATGTTCCATTTTAACTGCCATGACAATATCTGTGGGATCCTGGGATGTAGGGAGGAGTATTTAGAAATCTCAACCAGAAAGCCCCACTACAAACCTCAGGATTCTATAGGACAGCGGTTCTCAACCTGGGGGTCGGGATCCATTTGGGGGTCAAATGACCATTTCACAGGGGTTGCCGCTCCTCAATCCTGCCCCCCTTTTAAAAGAAGGTGGCCTCACAGCCAATGGGAGCAGTGCTTCTGAGACCCCTGAGCTGGGAGGAGGGGAGAGAAGGCATGCTGGGCGTTTCCCTGTCTTTCCCTGCCTGGTGGAAAAGCACTGGAGGAGCCTGAAGTGGAGCCGGAGGTGTGGAGAGCGGGAGGAGAGAGCTGGAGCCTGAATGTTAAGGCAGAGGTGAGGAGACCGAGAGGAGAGAGCTGGAGCTGGAGCGCTAAGGCAGAGGTGAGGAGAGGAGACCCCACGCTGGCGGGAGGGGAGAGGAGGGGCGCGGCGCGAGTATGTGTGGTGCGGGCGCGAGTGTCCAAGCAGCCAGGTGCTGCTTGGACACTCGCGCCCGCACACACACACACACACACACACGGAGGCCTTCCCCTTCAGTGTTCCTTTCCCCTTCATGCCAGCTTGCAGAGTCAGAGTTGCTTGCCGGGGCGAGTGAGCAGCTGGGCTCCGTTTGCTTCCCAAAGTGGCGGGGCTGCAGCAGCGGCGATCACCCGGTTGCCCATTCATTCTCGGCATGCTGCTCCATGGGAGTTGTCGGTGTGGCTGTCGCCTTTGGTCCGGCAGGCAAAGCGGGAAACTTTTCTGCCATCTGATGGGGAAGATCGGTCCCTCCGAGACCGAGAACTCAGCCAGGAAAAGAGCAGGGGGCGTCAGCCACAGGCTTCGGTTTGTGTAGCAAGAGCCCCCGAGGCTCCTTAGTTGTTGTTGGGTTTTTTTGGTTTTTTGACCCAAAAGCAATGCTCTGATCCATCCTGTGGACTTTGGCCATTTCCACATTCCGGTGTTATAGCGCTATGATTCCACTTTCCCCATCCTATGGAATCCTGGGGCTTGCAGTGCAAACTGCTGAAAGTGGAACAATAGCACTATAACAGTCTAGTGCAGAAATAGCCAGGATTACTTTCTCCTCTCGCTTTTGTTGTGCGTGGACCCTTGGCGCTTGGCACACACATGTGTTGTGTTCTTCACCCTGACTGTCTTGCATTCCTCGCTTTTTGTATGTTCAGCGTCCGCACTCCCTTTAAGGGAGGGAGGGAGGGAAACAAAACGCATCTGCTTATGCCGCTGCCATCTTTCCTCTCTCCCTGTCCTTTCCTCCCTGCGCCTCATGTAAAATGTGGGCTGTTTTGGCATTGCCTTTGGGAGTGACTGGCTTTTTGAACTGTGGAAACCCAACATTCAGAACTAGAACTACTGCCTTAATTCTGGCATTGATGGACACTTTCTGTGCTTAAAAAAAGGGGGGAGGGTTACCAGTTTTTAGGCATTAGAAGTCTATCCAGAGCAGTGATTTAGGGCAGTGTTTCCAATCTACTTGTTGTTGGAAATAACTAACTAACTAACTAAATAAATAAATAAAAAATAAATAATGAAAGTGATTTTATGGTTGGGGGTAACCACAACATGAGGAACTGTATTAAGGGGTCACGACATTAGGAAGGTTGAGAACCACTGCTATAGGACATTGACATGGCAATTAAAGTGGGATCACAGCACTACAATTGCATAGTCTGAAAAGGTCCTTAGTTTGATTACATTCTTATTTATAATTCCAAAGTCAAGAAACCCAAACTGGACCATATCAGTTTAGAGACTGTTTGCTAGAAGCAGCAAATTCTTTAGATTCCTTAAGGCTAAATGCTGCTGGATATTGGTTGTAAATTTTTAATTTTCTCATACCATGATTTGTTGTTCGCCTCAGCAAGTGGAGCTAGTTGGTTATAACTTAGCCACAGGATAGAATAAATACCTCAGTTTTAACATTTTAGGGGGAAGAATATGTGTGCCTGAATACAAGGTTGTGGGAAAACTTCAACAATATCACTCTTGTCTCCACAAAAAGAGAATGCTGATGTGATCTGACTGCCTCATACAAAAAAATCTGAAAAGAAATGTGGAATAGCTTAACACTGGGGATCTTTCACACTACACAATTACAGCACTTGGATACCAGCGTGCTGCCATGATTGTGTCCTATAGAATTCTGAGATTTGTGAGTCAATGATTAAGTGGGCTGAAAATATAGGTCATCCAATTGAGTTAGACACCTGGGAAAAAGTATGGAAAACAGACATAAAATTTACTCCAAATTTAAACTTAAGAGAAAACTACTACAAAATGTTACATAGGTGGTATATGACTCCAGAAAGACTTCAAAAAAATAACCAAAAATGGAGACGCAAAGTGTTGGAAATGTGGGGGAAAGGTGGGGACTTTTTTTTTCATATGTGGTGGACCTGCCCAAAGGCTAAAAAACTTTCGAAGGGAATTCATGATGAAATTCAAAAAATGTGTAATTTTGAAATGGTACCAGAATTCTACTTATTGAATATGTTAGGTCAGAACCAGGAGATTAGAAAACAACAGAAAATATTATTGTATTTGATTACAGCAGCATGGTTGACCTATGCACAACATTGGAAAGACAAAACAGATATTCAATTAGATGAATGGAAATTAAAAGTGTTAGACATGGTAGAGACTGAAGAACTAGCATATTCACTTAAGAATAAAATGGTTCAGAATTTTGAAAGAGAATAGAAAAGGGTAATACTCTGATTAAATATGTAAATGTTTGCAGATCAAGTATGTTGGGGTATTCAACAAAGATTATGTATAGTGGAGAAGAAGGATTCAACTGGAAAATTTTTGATATATAGAAACAGGAGGGGAATGGAAGGATTATAATAATGATATATATATTTGTGTTTATACATGCTTTTATGTATTTTGGAAAATTAATAAAAATTCCTTTAAAAAAAGAATTCTGAGATTTGTAATTTGGTGAGGTACCTGAGACCTAAATACCCTAAAGGCACCAGATTCTGTCTGATCTTGGAAGTGGTGCAGAGTCAGCCCTCGTTAGTACTTGGATGGGAGACAGCCAACAAACAGTAGGTTTTGCAGGCTATATTTTAGAGAAAGGAACTGGCAAAACCATCTCCTTACCTAAGAAAACACTATGAAATCCAAGGGGCCACCATAAATCAACAAGTGACTTGAAAGTGCTTGCATGCATGCATGCATGCACACACACAGCACCTGTGCTTTCTGGATGAAAATTCTAAATAACCTTATAAAATTATGAATTTCAGAATTTCATAGGGTGGAGCCATGCACTTAAAGTGATATGAAAGTGCTGAAACTATCTCATGTGAAAGAAACTAAGAGCTGCATATAGCAAAATAGGAGCTGATCTAAGAAGGAAGTATTGCAGTGTCAAGAGGAGACAGTTATCGAATTAAGTGTTTCGGGCAGCCTTCCCGTAATGAGGGGACCCACCTGGGTCTGTACGTGGACAACTACTCCTATAATCTACTGGATGTTTCTGGAAGCTGTAGTCAGATACACTAAGTGGTCACCCCAATTGGGGAAGGCTGGCTCAGGAAGAAATTCAACTGAAAGAGGGATAAGTGTTGCCCAAACCACTGAGAAATGCAAATTCAAAATTAATGCAGGGGAATTATGTACTCTTCCAGATGTTGATGGGCTCCAGCATCCAACATCCAACATCCTTCATTGTGTTGGCTAGGACTGCTACACTTGCAGTACAGCAACATCTGCAGGGGTACCTGATTCCCACTTCTGGTTTAATAACAAAATCAGACAAAATTCTGGTTGTTAAGGCATCAGCATTGTACCCATTTGGCATGCCTATTCCCTTCTCTAGGTCTGTCTGACATCCACATGTCAGTCTCTAGGATCTGAATCCATGCATTTTTCCTCCAGTCCCTTCAAACAAGCAGGCCCCAGGGTTGCATGAGGACAATATGGCAAGGCCTTATATGGGGTTGTAAATTTTAAATGATAACACAAATCTCCTGTTCCTTTAAAATGCAGTCAAGAAGCTTGGTTAAGTGCTAAACCACATGCTATGTTAAATGTGTGATTGCATTTGATAAGGCTCCCACACCTTGTGTTTGACAACTCTGAGTGAGATTGCAGCAAAGGATCAAAAACACTTGCTATTGAAGGGAAGGGTTTTCTCCCCTTTAGAATAATATGAGCTTTTGTTGCTATCTATTAAGAAAGAATCCATCCAGAGCAAGCTTATTAAAACCTTTCATGTAATGACAAATGTCGCAGAATGAATAAAAGCATCCTGCAGGAGGATAGATCATATGTTTATATAAAGCATGCTACAGAACTTGTTCCTGTTCTGAACAAAGATAGAAAGAAATCTGGAGTATCATTTATTTATGCACACACTCATAGCTCAGAGCCATTTAAGGTTCCTCCCCCATGGATGAAGCTTCAGGTTGCCAACACCCGAGGTAAAGAGAGGTGCTACAGAAAACAAAGCATTACTTAAAGCTTCCACACTTCATATGAAAGCTTGGGAAACATGATGTTGGCATTTCCCTGTGCTGCCCCAGTGACAAAAAAGAGAGGTGTGTGCCCAATTTTAACAGGAAAAAGAGCATGAGGGTGAGGAGTATGGAATCCTTCTGCTTACAGAACTTGACTCTGTCACAGATTTCCCACTTGAGTGCTAAGATCTTGGTCAGTTGAAAACTAGTACTCTGACAGATGGGGGAATCCACATACAGATTTCTTTTATTAGTGAATGCACTCCCCTCCTTTTTTAAAAATGTACTGAACTGTTTTGTTTTAAACTACAGCCTGACTTCCACATTCACTAAGAGTTAGAGGCACAGGGCCCCTACAAATTCATCTCCCCCTGCCCGCGTGATCACATGTGGCGGGGGGGACACCTTTGCTGGCCTCCCATGAGAAGAGACCATGCGATCACTGTGTGACAAGGGTTGCACGGTGGGATGGGGGGGGGGAGGGGTCTGCAGACCCCTTTAGGGCCCTGCCGCCCCTTCCCCAGTCTCTTTGTTTGCTGGTGAGGCCAGCAGCCACGTGGTGGGCCTGAGGGGCTTTTGTTCACAGCAGCACGAGGCGGCAGCTGGCAGTTGCAATGGCGGCTGCACAGGTTCAGGGGTTTTTGTTTTGTTTTTTCCCCTCCTTTTCCTTTTCTCATTTCCCCATTTTTTCTCCTTTCTTTTTTCCCTCTTCTTCATATCTTCCCCTCTCCCTGGGCTGATCCTCATCAGTGGAGGGGGTTGTGGTGGGCCCCCCAGGCCCTCGGAGGGTTGCTGTTGCGGCGGTGGCAGTGGAAGTGTGGCTTTTTGGGTTTCCCCCCCTCTCTTTCCCCTCTCTTTATTTCTTTCTCTCTCTTAAATCTTTTCCTCCTTCCCTGGGCTGATCCTCAACTGGGGGGGGGGCTGGTGCAGCAGCGGCGGCAGCAAAATAATTTTATTTTTTTTGTTTGTTTGTTTGTTTGTTTTTTGCATCAGAAAGGACCACTGGGCTAGGGCAGCCTGGTTGGGGGAAGCGGCCCATTGGGGAGACCCTTAGGTGTTTGGGAGCCTATTTGGGAGGGCAGTTGTTGTGGCTCTCCCCGCCCCCCCAATATTTTATATATATATACATATTTTCTTTCTTTCTCTTTTCTCTCCTTCCCCCTTCTCCTTCTTGCTCCTCCCCCTCTCTCTTCAAGGGTGTGTTTGCCCTTGGGTTGGTTTTGTTGCCCCAGGATTTCAAGAGTGTGTACTAGTTGTGGGCTGAGAGAGTGTGCCTTTTCCCTTCCTTCTCCTTTCCACCCCTTCTCTTTTTCTCTCTCTTTTGCACCTCTCTTCTGGGGGGGTGCTCTTTGGCTTGGTTTCACTGCATCTGGGCCAGTTTGCCTTGGTGGCTAAGAGAGTGTGATCATTTTGTTTGTGCATTTGTTTGTTATGTTTTGTTTTGTTTTGCTAAGGGAGTTTTAGGCTTTATTGCATTTGAGTCGAGAGAGGGCATTGTTCCAGGTTTCCTCATTGGGCTGAGTGAGTGTGAAAGAACTTACTCATTTATTTGCTTCCTGGCCTTGGAGCTGAGAGAGTATGACGAGTTTTGCTGATTGAGTTGAGAGTGTGTGGAGGACCCTCTCAGTGGCATGATTACCTCCTGGTGGGTTGGGGGATGTAACTTGTTGTACTACTTAGGCTGAGGGGGTGGGTTTTGGCCTTGTCGATCCATAGCGGGTGGTGCGCCTGGATTCATTGCATGGTGGCTGGATTTTCAGTTGGAGCTGGGACAGCATAATTCACTCTCTCCTTGGGGTTTTGGCTGGAAGATTGGCCTGGTTTGCCAGTGGTGCTGATGGCTTCCGAACAAGCTTCATCAGCATCCAAGGGTAAGCAGCCCACCAAGAAAGCCACACCAGCCAAAGGGGCTACGCCAGCCAAAAGGGCCACACCAGCCAAGGCCTTAGCTGCCCCAATGTCAGTGACCTCATCATCAGATGAGGATGGGGGAGCAAATGTGGCAGCCGCCATTTTTGCTAAACTTTGGGCCATTGAGAATGGCCTGCGGCCTGCGGGGCAGAACAGAGGAAGGGAGGAGCAGAGGGTCTCCATGCCAGTGAGTGTTATTAACCAGATTTTGGCAAAGCTAGACACTATAGAGAAGGACGGATTGGGTGAGAAGCGGAGCGAATTGCCTTCAGAGAAGTGGGAACAAGCATCCTCATCACAACATGTCAGTTGGGAGGCCAGGCCACCGGGAGAGTTGGAAGCAGGGAGCAGCACCAGGTGAGTCTATTGGTCACGAGGATGGTACTGCATCCGTAGCATGGCCCTGGAGCTTAATTACACCACCAAGGAATATGATATGGGCCCCGCCAGCAGGTTTCCCAGAACTATCATTTTCTTCTTCACCTTCTTCCCCTGGGGAGTAAATGTCGCCTTCTCAGCTGCCATCAGGGGTGACATTTCATTCCCGGAATGTCTCTGGATCCACTCAGGGTGGGGCTTTGTTATCATGGGAGTCAAGCAAGGATCCAGGCCTTGAGGAGAAGGCAGGTGAGCAGTCAGGGGTATTGGATGAGCACCTGACCTCAGCCACTATTGAAAAGATACTGAAGGGAGAATACGTGGACCTATTCTCCCTTTCTATCAAGATCTTGATAAGAAAGAGAAAGAGGATTTGGACACGGGCGAGAGGGAAAAATTGAAAAAACGCAGGATTGACAAGAACTGGACTAATTGGTTTATAGGTTATCTCATTTACATGGATGTGATAGTTAAGGCCCAGCCATCGAGGGCTCACTCTCTGGTGGTATATTTGAACACGATTTTCAGGGCTCTTGCAGATTTTGCTGGGACTGGTTGGCTGCACTAGGATGAGAAGTTTAGGATGAGGGCAGCAAAGCAGCCAAGCCTGCGATGGGACAGCATCCACCCTGAATTGTGGATGCAGATGTTGACCCTGGCTTGCCCCATTTTCGGTGAGAGGTCCCACTCCTGTCATCTGGTGCAGTTCAATAGTCCGGGAGGCCTCCCCGCACTCAGGGCTCACAGGAGCAGCAGCAAATACAGCTCTGTTGGGAGTTTGGGATGCAAGGGTTTTGTGCCCATCGCCCTTGCAAATACAAGCACCTATGTGGGATCTGCTGGGGCTCTCACCCATTCGCAACTGCAACAAGGGGAGAGGGAGAGGGACAAGCCTCAGGGATGGAGGTGGCAAGTGGGGGCCAGGAAATCAGTCACCACTTCACAAAGGGGCCCAGTCCAATTAATGTTGAGAGGCTGCTGGCTTGGCTCCGCTTTACCTGGACCGGGCTGCAGCTCTATATCTGGGGGAGGGATTTACTTGGGGGTTCAGAATCCCAAGTGTGGGACCTCGGCAGTTTTTTATGGCCAATAACCTTAAATCAGTAATAGGCAAAGAGCATGTAGTGAGGGAGAAAATTAGGAAGGAGGTTGCTGAAGGCAGGGTGTTAGGCCCATTTGACCAGCCTCCCACTCCCAATGTTAGAATTTCCCCACTAGGAGTTGTCCCTAAGAAGGCTCCAGGTGAATTCAGGTTAATCCACCATTTGTCTTACCCCAGGGGTGAGTCTGTTAATGATGGCATTCCGGCTGAGTTATGTTCAGTTAGGTATACTTTGTTCGATGCAGCTGTACGAATGGTGTGCAGGCATGGTGTTGGGGCCGAGCTGGCCAAATCTGATATCAAGTCAGCCTTCCGCCTGCTGCCCGTTCATCCATCTGACTTTGAACTTTTGGGATTCGCCTTTGAGGGCAAATTCTATGTTGATCGGTCCCTCCCCATGGGATGTTCTGTGTCTTGCTCTGCCTTCAAGACATTCAGTACTTTTTTAGAATGGGCCATCAAAAGTAAATCAGACCTTAAGGGCATTATGCATTATTTGGATGATTTCTTATTTGTAGGACACTGTGGTTCTGGGCAGTGTGCATTCCTCTTGGCAGAATTCACATCTCTTAGGGGGGGTTCCAGGTGTGCCCTTAGCACATGAGAAAACTGAGGGCCCCACACAGCAGCTTACATTTCTGGGCATTGAATTGGATACAGTCAACCAAACTTGTAAACTACCGCCAGCTAAGGTTCAGGATCTCAGGTCAAGGGTGGCTTCCTTCATGGGTAGGCGCAAGGCTACCCTTAAGGAATTTCAGGAGCTCATGGGGCACCTGAATTTTGCCTGCCGGGTGGTGGCACCTGGCAGGGCATTCCTTCGGCGCCTGTGTGATGCCATGAAGGGCATCACCAAGCCGCATCACAGAATTAGGATCACCAGAGGGATTAAATTGGATTTAGGAGTGTGGCAGGAGTTCCTGGCTGACTTCAATGGTGTCTCTTTTTGGCAGGATGAAATCAAGGCCAGGGATGCACTGAAAATATCATCTGATGCAGCAGGATCCATCGGTTTTGATGTCTTTTTCAGGGGCGGGTTGTGTGCACAGAGATGGCCCGAGAGCTGGGCAGAGGCAGGCCTCACAGCTGACCTTACATTTTTGGAGTTTTTTCCAATATTAGTGGCAGTTCACATCTGGGCACGTGAGTTAGCAAATGCCTCAGTCCACTTTTGGTGTGACAACTTGGCCACGATCAGAGTGATTAACTCTCTTTCCTCTAGGTCGCAGCGCGTCATGCGCTTGGTGCGGGCTTTCACACTTCAATGTCTTCATTTGAACATAGTCTTCACAGCTGTACACGTTGCTGGTGTGGATAATTCCTTGGCTGATTCTCTCTCTCGTATGCAGATAGAATGTTTCAGAGAGCTGGCACCAGATGCTGCCGTCCTCCCAGAACCGATGCCCTTCGATCTGTGGAAGCTTGGCGGGGTGAGGTAGCACAGATCATCGGTATGTCAATTGCGCCCAGCACCAGAAAGAGCTACAATAATGCCATTAGGGATTTCACTAGCTTTCGGAAATCTAAAGGGTTACAGGACACATGGCCACTCCCGGTGGACCACATTTTGCAGTTCTGCTTGTCCCTTAAGGAAGCAGGCCTCTCCCCTCAATCCATTAGATCCTGCACGTCCGCCTTGGTCTTTGGTCGAAGGCACGAGGCTTCCCTGATCCCACCAGCGATTTTAGGATACGCAAATTTATCGAAGGGTGGGTCAGGCAAAAAGGGATGGCCCGAGATGACAGGCAA
Organism: Ctenosaura bakeri; assembly: GCA_948474755.1. Classification (NCBI taxonomy): domain Eukaryota; kingdom Metazoa; phylum Chordata; class Lepidosauria; order Squamata; family Iguanidae; genus Ctenosaura; species Ctenosaura bakeri. The sequence goes on along the minus strand of CAOLHI010000138.1, from coordinate 409,049 downwards.
CCACTTTCTCCTGGCATTCTGAAGGGTTTGGGCGGCACATGAGAAGTCTTGTGCTCTTCTGCATATGAGGCTCCCTTGTTTCACTCAGCGGCTCTCACTGCATTTTTGGCGCATTGAGGGTAAGTGAGTTGGTTGTTCAGAGCAAGAGAGACAGGTCTGGCAGGGCCCTAGAGTTTCAGGACCTGACCTGGGGTGAGCAGCATTTATACCTTCACATAAGCGGATCGAAAACTGATCAGGCCAGGCAGGGCACTGTGGTTACATTGCAGGAATGTTCTGATGCCGCTTTATGCCCTGTCAGGGTGCTGAAGGCTTATATAGCCAGCCGGGGGACACATTCGGGGCCTCTGTTTTGTCATGCTGATACAACCCCGCTTACTAGATACCAATTCTGGGCCATCACAAAAAAGGCTTTGACCTTTCTAGGCCTACAAGGCACTAAATTTGGTACACATTCATTTCGCATAGGCGCAGCTTCCACTGAAGCTTTGATGGGCATGAATACTGACGACATCCAGAGGATTGGGAGATAGAAGTCCACGGCGTACTGGCGCTATGGCAGGCCAATTCACCTGTTATAATGTTTCTGGTTTCGTTTCAGACCGTCCTGTTCTGGCTGGGAGGAGGCAAGTGCTGATCTGTGGTCACAGTTTCATCTTTTGGGCAGAGCAGCAGGCTCGTGATGGCCATTTTGGCCCGCATTTGGGATTGGGTGACCGAGCCTCGCTCCAATGGCTTGGCAAGAGAGGCCTTCACTGGCATGGCTTGTTGCCTACGCTGTTTGGGGAGTGCCTGATGTGTTGGTCATTCACCTGAGTGGTAATGACCTTGGACTTTTAAAAGGAAAGGCCTTGATCATACAGGCCATTCATGATATGCGGCTTATTCTCAATACTTGGCCTGGAGTCTGCATTGCTTGGTCTGCAATGATTCAAAGAAAAGTGTGGGGTGGGGGAGGGGATCCTCAATCCTTGGAGTTTGCTTGTAGGCGAGTGAACAGGGAAATTTGCAATGCTTTGAGACAGGGCTTGGGTCACTATATTCCTCACTGTGACATTGTCTTTGATAAACCTGAGCTGTATAGGCCCGACGGGGTACATTTGTCATCCGAGGGCAATGAAATCTTTCTGCGGGATTTGCAACGGGGGCTTGAAGCTATCCTGAGTGGGAGTTGGGGGGATAAGGACTAAGCAGATGCTTGTCCTTATCCATGGCTGGTAGGGGGAGTCTAAGGGTTTTGGTGAGTATCTATGGCACTCTTTGGTGTAGGATAAATGCTGTCCTTGAGGCGGGCCCGGGACTTGCCCCTACCATCATGAGACGGGGGGGTTGCAGTTTGGGGGCTTGCCTTCCAGAAAAGGGCCGGCCGAAGTTTTAATCCAACCTCATGGGATGGCTTTGGGGCCCGGTACCTCACTCAAGGAGGGCTTGGGAAGAGGTCTGGAGCTGACCCTTGCCTTAGCCTACCCATGCTGTTGACCCCCCTTCTCAGGTCACAAGTTCAAGTTCAAGTTCATGGTCAAGTTTAAATTCAAGCCCAAGTTCAAGGTCAAGTTCACCTCCAGCTTTATGTTAATTAGGCATACATTAATAAATTGCCCTAATTCAACCCAAGCTGTGTGTGTGGTCTCTTCATTTCATGGGTTGGGCAGCAAAGTGAGAAAACTACAAGTATCAAAATGTGTGTGTTTGTCAATGGGAAGGGAGCCAAGGCATGGTGAGGAAGGCAGGCAACCAGAGATGCTTCCACATGAGACTGTTATAGCGCTATGATTCCGCTTGCAACATCCTATGGAATCCTGGGGTTTGCAGTTTTGGGAGGGGCCGTCCAGCTCCTCCTGAAACCGCAAACCCCAGGATTCCATAAGATGTTGCAAGTGGAATCATAGCGCTATAACACCCTAGTGCGGAAATGGCCCAGGTCAGGGAAAGAAGATGGAAAGGAGATAGGTCAGGATGATGTCCCTGTACTTCCTCTTTCTTGTGTGATGGGGGGCAGCAGGAGAGACTTTGTGGTGCTGAGAAATCAGGCTGTAATCCATCCTTACCTGGCCAGTTAGGATCTGGTGGAGGAAGAGGAGGCGGCAGCAGGGTTTTAAAGGGCTATATGTCCAGGCACTGAGAAGGAAGGGTCCCTTGAAAAAGAAGTGCTTGAAGTGGGAGAGGCAAGGATGGTAGAAACTCGCACATAATCAAATCCATGAAAATGAAACACACAAATTTGGAGGGCCAATCATACTGTAGCAATTCAAATTCATTCCCTCCAGACTCAGCCAGCTGCTGGCAAATGGTAGCATCTGGGACACGCTCCTTCCATCCACAGTGCATCCAGCCACTTCCAGCGCTATGTTGAAGAAAGAAGTTCTTTGATAATGTTCCATCCTTACCACACAGCCCCAACCAACGCAATCTTCATGCAAAAGGACCTATTACAAGAGTGGGACAGCAATGATGTCATGCGGTAGCATGTGCTGTAGCTGGCCTCAAGGCATCCCCCATGCTGGGATGGGGCTGTAGTGCTGTAAGGGCCCCTGATTTCAGCATCAAATGGGGAAAAAGCCTTATGGCAACAGCAGATCTCCTCTCTCAAAACAAAAAGGTGAGATTTCTCCCCTCCTCATAGCTCAAAATTGGCTCCTTCCTCCTTCCCTTTGGGAAGGAGTAGTTCACATCACCTCATTTGATTCAGAAATCTCTTAATTCAGATGAAGCAAAAATCTTTTCATGTCTGGTTCAGAAATGTATGTGAGGAAAAAGGGACAAAAAATGAGTGGGGTAGACAGAGAAATAAAGGAGAGGTTACGGTTGAAAGAAGATGCTGCTGCTATGTTTTTGCATGATGGCTGTGTGAAGGGCTGGGCATGTACACATTGGCCAAAAAATGTGGTCAAGAAAATGAAGGAGGGCAGCGCCTTGCTAAGGAGCCAGAACATCACCAGTATGGGTGGTGACGGCAAAGCATACACCCTAAAGAATGACTTAAGTCAGAACAAACTTAGATATCATTTTTCTAACAAAGAGGAAAAGTTGGTGGTGAATGCATGAAAGAGTGGGAATGGTTACCAATGACTTTGGATGTTTGTGTGCATCATGTGAGTTTAGAATTTAACTCTGATGCCATCACTCACCACTATACTATCTGATTACACAAAGTAAGTAACAGGCAGAGAAAAGATTCAGTATACTTCATCCACACACTGTTTTTGCTGTTCATACTGTGCCCTTTAGCCCCACTTTTTATGTGACTAGGACCTTCTCTGTTTCAGTACAAAGAGTAGGCACCATCAGGTCATTTGGCTCCAAGATGCAGAAGGGCAAAAGCAAGACGTCATTCTTTGGTTAAGACCAAATTAATGTATATAGTACAATTGTGGTGTTGTTTTTTTAAAGCAACCACATATCACCTTTCCAGTTACACTGTCAGAGCATATGCATAGACAGAAACAATGAGAATGCTTTCACTGGAAATATGTCTAATGTTGCATTGTCTAGTTGGGATATCAGTTCAAAGTGGCAAAATTTTGGCAGGCCTGCAACATCTGGGTGGGCAATAACACTGAGGCTAGAGGGTTAGAGAACATTATGTCCACCTGTAGTTTGCTGCTAACCAACAGTAGCTTTTCTTTAAAGTAATGATTATATCTGGGTTTTCTGGATGTTTCATTAAAGCTCTGTTCATTTCTGAATTCCTAGCCTTAACTACAGTTCCTGAAAAATGCACATTGGACCTGTTCAAACAAAGTCTGTGGGACTGGAAGTGATCCATGGGACTGCACACTCCCTTCTTTCCTCTCTTCTACAATTTTCTTTTGTTTGGCACTAATTGTAAATTGCTATGAAGTCTGATTCAGCAAACCACAGTTTGCAATTGCGTTACAAACCAGAATTTATCTAGGAAACAAAATTAAACTGTATACAAGTAGGAAAGTGCAACCCCAGAAATTGGTGCAATCCTCCAAAATTACAGTTTGAAGAATCCCCTAAACTGGGTTGATCATGTTAATATTTAGAATACTTAAGGGTATAGTCTATACTCAGTGAAAATGTATTTTTTTAAAGACACAGGAACAATTAGAACACAGATTCGGAACACCTTACTCCCAAATTCTCAGAAACACAAAGGTCAACTTCTCATTTGATTAATTCAGACTGGATGCTTTAATATTCAGTATTAGGCCAGGAAAAACAAACCTTTTGAGAACAGGCACTTCAGAGTTATGATTTTATGCTCACACCCAAATTTTTCCATCCTATTATACACATACGAGTGCTGGTGGAGAAGAGAGTAAGACAGCCTGCACATTTAAGCAACAGCACTGCCTACCTTGCAGGTGGAAGGTCCAATAATATTAAGAAGACAGGCAAATAAGCATGACCAATTCAGCTCATACTAGGCAGTACTTTGATTTTATATACTGCTGTCTGCATCATTTGTGCCAAAATAGTAACAACAATACAAACGCAGCATATGTAATATTATTATAATGTATAATTTTCTTGCTACTTTTCCTTGGATGTCTACACTGTATTCCTCAAATTTCAACTGAAATTCTAAGTTACTACAATGCTACTGATTTGGGGACTAAAGGAGCATTTCATTTCAGAAACCTTATTGCATCCCAGTGCCCTCATTCTGCCTCTCCAACTACATCCCTGCTAGATTCGCAGTAGCACCCTGAACTGTATAGCTTGTGGCAAAAACTGATTTATTGCTATGTGATGTCAAAGAAAGGGGTAAAACATGTTAGGCTGCATACAAAAAGAAATGCTGCACAGGCTTTTCCAGACAAAGACATTTCACAAATGCTGCCAAAGAGTGATATCAAGCAGCTAACAACTAATCAAGAGGTTATCAGGAAGCAACTGCTTTAAAAGAGGATAAAGAAAACACTATACTAAACTGATAGGCAAACTGCAGTGTTCAAAAGCCGATGGGAGAAAGGTGTGCATATGAGAGCTTAGGAAATTTCTCCTCAGCAGTTAAGTTCTCAATGGTTACTACACTTCTTTGGCAGATAGCTACTGTTTTTATCACACAAACCTCACCCTGAACAAATCCAAAGGAATAGCTAAAACATTTCCTTCTTCGGATGCTTCCAGGCTGGCACTTTCTAATGCTCCCAATGTAAGCTACATGCACAAATGGAAACAACTTTCCCCACTTCCCAGTGCATATGATTTTCCATATCCATTTACATGTGTCTAAATTCATGTTTTAACTGGTAAGTTCTTTTAGGCTAGTGAGCACATGAGACTGGGCCATTTCTGTGATGGCCTCATCCTTATGGAATATCTTCTCTCAGGCCATTTCTGCACTAGACTGTTATAGTGCTATTGTTCTGCTTTCAATATCCTATGGAATCCTGGGGTTTGCAGTTTCAGGAGGGAGTCCAAACCCCAGGATTCCATAGGATGTTGAAAGCAGAATAACAGCACTATAACAGTCTAGTGCAGAAATGACCTCAGTCTGCCAAAGAGTCAAATACGTTAAGAACTCCTGATCCTTATTCAAGTAGGCCAGTGGTTCTTAACCTGTGGTCTACAGATCCCCAGGGATCTGTGATATTCTCACAGGGGGTCCACAAAAATTGGAATGATCAGCCCATATCCTCCCCACACCAGAGTGGTCACATGACAAGAACTAAGACACAAGCAGGAAGGCAGGCAGACAGGCTGGTTGGCTAAGTGGGCCTCAGCATTGCCTGTCAAGTGGCCTTTCCACTGAGAGGAGAAGGTGGGCTGAGCAGTTGAGTGACAGAAGAATTGACAGCCACACAGCCAGTCAGCATTTGCCCTTCTCCCTCTCTGTGCAGGGTGAGCACGTCAGCCTACTATCAGAAACACTCCAACAACCTCTTTTTTGGCCTTCTTCATCAAGAGCACAAGAAACTGAGACCAAGAAGGGCAAATGCTTACTGACTTGTCAGCTAGGTCTGTACATTGTCCTTCTATTCGCTCCAGCCTCAGAGACACCAGAGGAGGAGGGAAAACTTTTCTCCTGCTTCTTGTTGGCAATTTGTGGTTGGAGCAGATTGAACGGCTATGTTCACACCCAGAAAACATGACAGCCAGCTTTTGTCTTGGCTCCAGTCACATGCCACTCCGCTGAGGATAGGAGGTGGGCTGAGCAGCTAAATGACAGCAGATCAGCTACATGACAGGAGCCAAGGCAAGCCTGGCTGGCTGGCAAGGCCTGTACATTGCTGTTCAATCCACTCCAGCAAGAGAAAAGTCTTCATTCCCCCTTCAGTGCCTCTCATTTACTTATTTCTCCATTCTCTCCCAGTTTGAAGACCCTTGATGAGCAATTTTAAACAAATTTAATGCACTTTAGGGTTTTAAATCTTGAGTTAAATCTTGAGGGTCTACAGCAACAAAAGATATTGGAAGGGGATCCCTGGAAAAGAAAAGGTTAAGAGCCGCTGAAATAGGCCTTCCAGACTTAGGCCCTTTCTGCAACGCACGTTTTTGCAGAGCTGGGATGCGGGGATCATGCAAGTAGCCTCTAGCAAGAGGCTCTCGTGTCCCAGTTCCTTCAGCTCCGCAGCTGCCGCCTGCTCAGGTGAGAGCCCCGCCTCTTCCTTCCGCAGTGCAGCCTGGGAGCAAGTGCACGCGGGGCCCCAGAGCGATGCACAATCGCGCACCATTTTCGGCTCACAGCCGGAAATGAAAAAGTGCGTGGTTGGTACCTGCAAGCCCCTGGAGCATCGCGCAATTGTGAGTGTGTCGTGTGGACCGCTCCTCACATTCGCGTGACACTCGAGGGGCCGTTTTGCATGGCAAATGCCGTGCGAAAAGGGACTTAGAAGGTGCTTTTTAAAATCTTGCTTTCATTTCACATCTTTTATGTTGCTGTTCTAGTTAATATTTTTTATATTCTATTTTTCTGTATATTTTTAAAAAATATATGTGAGGTTTCATTAAAAAGGTGGTTTAAAATAGTTAAAAAGATAAATTATTACTTTCTTCTAATTAAATCAAAGCCAGGATGATGTGACTGGGATCTGAATTAAGGAGGTGAACATTCAGATGGAACTACCAGCCAGAGCTTTGGAAAGTTGGACTGCAATTCTCAGAATCCACTAGTGAGCATAGCTAATGTCTATGTTGGCCTGGGGAATTATAGGTAATAAAGAGTCCAAAAAGCAACTTTTCTAAGCTGTGATAGCAGCAGGCTTTGCTCAGTTTCCTAATCTATTGACCAGAAATAATAAAGACTACGCATGTAAGGTTGACATATATGATAATTTGAGATTTTGAGATAAAGAATTGGAGGACATTATTGACTAAACAGTATAATGTACTTTTCTTGGCATTTGAGCCAAATGGGATCCTATTGATTTTCCTCCTAAAATGCTAAAGAAAGATTAATTTTATTCTGGTAAGAAAAGGACTTTAAAAAGTTCTGTTGAAGCACTCAATAGAGTACGTGCAGCAGAACACTTCTAAAGCAGGAAAAGAAAATCTGATATATCTGGAAGAATATTATTTTGCAAATAAGAAGCCTAGTCAATGCAAATATGAGGTAAAGGAGGCTGCATGGCAGCCTGTACAGATGTGAAAGTGGGAATAGAATTTTATTGCAGCTGGAGAAGTCACAGAGCAAGGGGAGAGGATGAATGAACAGGGGCTTTAGCAAAATTCAGAAGCACAATCAGCATTGTATTAACAGTGGAATCCCTTACGGCCATGGGTGTATAACCTGCAGCCCTTGGATGCTGAACCAGAGGCTCTGGGTTGTAGACAGTCCTTTGACATTCCATGTGTGGCCCAAAAAACTGAATGGATCCCACTCCCATTTTCCCAGCAGCCCAACTGATCAGATGGGTTGAATAGGGGAGGAGACATTGACTGGCATCCTGTCACTTAATCTCAACTAGTGTAGACCCTTTCAATCAATTGTGAAATGATGAGTCAAGATGTAGATAAATCTAATACATTCAATGGATCTACTCTAGTCAGAACTAAAGGAGAATTTAGGCCTGGCTTCCAAGACTGCTGTATTTCCTGATGTTATTAAGAAAGACCAGTGGGGATCACTGAGCAGGGAGACACCTTTCATATCACATTTTCCCTCCATACTAATGTGAAAAGTATATTCTTGGAATGTTTCTCATTATTTTAGAAAGTATCACAATCAATGATTCACACCAAAGATCCAAAACAGAGGGATCTCTGTGATCCATTCACTCTTGCTTTCTCCATTAGCACCCTCCTTCTCCTATCTTTTCTCCTGTCCACCATTTCCCCCTGTCCTTTGCTCATTCAGCCCCTCCTCTCATCCCAACTTTCCCTCACTTCACTACTATCCCTCTATCCTCCTTGCTGCTTTTATCTGCCTGCACTCTATCCCATCCCCAAGGTCTTTTCCCTCTCTGCTTCACATTAGCTCCCCACTTTGGTTGAGAAAATCCAAGCCAAAGAGGAACTGTTGTGATTTTAATTTGTGGACACACTTTGGAATAAAAAAAAAATACTGCTTATGTTGGGAAAATAGGCTACATAGATCAGGAAAAGGTTATGTTGCACAAATTCTAAATAGGAAAGCATGATGACCTGGTCATGAACAACCACTTGGCTCTGTGTGCCGTGTTTGTGTGTATATGCCTTCAAGTTGCCTGTCTGTGTGGCACACGAATGGGCAATTGGTATGTTTGGATAAGACTGCTCCAAGATGAGTAATAATTTACTGGTTTTTACAGGTTAAATGAAGACAGGTCACAGAGAAGCAACGTGATGAGCTGCCTGCTGGAGGTGAAGGGAAATAAGACAGATTGAGTTGGGTAGAGCAATAATCCCTACCTGGAATTAAAACATATGATAAATTTAGTCAGATCCAAACATTTGCCTCAGCAAGCATGCTAGCAACACTCTGGTCCAATTCACATACAAGCCACATTTATGAGAATACTCCCTAATCACTCCTAGTTACAAGTGAAAGGATAAGCAGCCAATGTCCCTTCAGTCCTTGATTTATTTAGCATGACATGTGAACCAGGAACTTATTCTGTGGTTTGAATCTAGCTTTGAAAAAGGAGAAAGAGAAAGAAAAAATCTAGAGTTTCTAGTTTACAAGTCATGCTCCTACCTGCAGGAGAACCAAAAAGAACTTATCAAATAATATGGATTAGCACACTGGCTCATTCACTACAAGCCAGAATTAAAGGATTCTGGTTTACTGGGACATCTGAAAATGCTTATTATTTAAATAGTATTTTACCATATAGCATAGATCAACATAATGCATCTTGAAAAATAATAATTATGGATCCATATATATCTGGAGCTGGAGCTGAGACAAAGTCATCTCAGACTGTAACTGTTTTGATAAGATATCCCTATCAAAGGAAGTATTGTTGTAAAAAAACTACACTGGCATTTAGGACAGTGTAGTAATTGTACCATCGGCCAAAATTTTTTAAAAAAAGTTTAGATACTCATATTATTTGAAAGCTAAGGAGGCTTTGGTCAGTCATTCCTACAGAATTGTTGCTGAAGATTTTTTAAAAAAGCAACCTGAATTCTCTGGAATGGGGCACACAAATGCAGAAAACACACACAAATGTGACAGAGAGATTATTAATCTTCCTGCACGTAGCTTGTCATCACTGTGCTTGTCAGTGCCATAGCTATTTAAGGAACTAAATAGCAGATTTCAGCCTTGACCCTGACTATTGCAGATGGAAGCAACAGTATGTCTGTGGGTTAAAAAGAATTGCTAGAGTTACTAGTTAGAAACAGAATAGATGTCTGGCATATGGCTAACACATTAATAAGAACGTAGATACAGCAACCTGTGTGTAGTCTAAGTATTCAGCATCCCCAAGGCTACTGAATGCTCAGTACTTAGCGCTTCCAAGGCTATTTAAATGCATGTCCCAAAGTAGTGCACTCCTGCGCTTCCATTATCCCACATCCGTCCAGCTTTGCCAAAAAAAAAAAAGGGTGGGGTAGATGGACTGATGGTTCTCTGTTGAAGATAGCTTAGAAGCCTGTTTACTATTATTGACATTGCAGAAAAATAGCACTTTGTCACCTGAGCATCAAAGCCTTCCATTATGTTCCCATTCCAGAGAGAGTAAAGAAAATTGATCAATTAAACTTAATACTGAAAATAAAGACAATAATCACAGAAAACATTTCTGGCAACTGCATTTTAATTTTTGGTTTACTAATTTATTTTATAACGGTGTCTCTACACTGGATATTGAGCTCACATCCCTTTTATCTTTAGTGATCTTCACTTATTTTTGGTATCAGTTTTATTAGCATATCCTGACTATCACAGTTTATTTAATTTTCTTAGTGATCATGTTAAATTGGTTCTGTAGTACTGGTTGACCTGATGGATTATTTTCAAAGAAGGTTCCTTTCATAGTTATTGCAAGTCTCCATGTAGCAGCAAGTTTTGAGGAACAGCCTTGGTAAAAAGTAGGGATGGGCCAACCAAATCCTTGAATCCTCGACAAAGACTCAAGATTTGCAAATCTGAATTCCTGAGACAAAATAGGCAAACTGAATCTTTCGAATCCACCAACCAAATAGTTTGTTGGTGACCAGGATGCCTGAAAACCTGGGAGGCTGGGACACCTGAAAACTTGAGAGGTCAGACACACAAGGGGAGATGGCAAGTAGGTGAGTTTTTCCCTTGGAGTAACAATGGCCTTTGCTAACGATTTCAGAAATTACATCTAGGGTTGTATTCTAATATATTTAAATTGAATATTTAATATTTAATATTTAATATTTAATATTTAAGTTCAGCACTACTTTCTGTGCTGAAAATCAATGGCATGTATAAATGCTGGGGTTAGTGGGTCTCATGCCTATCAGAAATAGTGGGGCAGAGGGCAAGTTCACACAATCTCATCCAGTGATTGCCACATGGAGGCCAGTGTACTTCCTTCTACTAGATATGCCTGCTTGGGCTGCTTCTCTCTGCAAGGTAATAATCTCTATTCTTTTGATTTGAGACTGGAGAGTAGGGATTGGGAATTTTTGAGACTGGACTAGAAATTTGACTTCAAAGTCCTTTGCAGGACTTGAGGGTAGAGAATTGAGACTGGACTAGAGGCTGGGTTTTTTAAGTGCCTTGTTACAGGACTTGAGACTTGACTTGAGACTGCAGGTTGCAGAACTGAGGCTGGACTAGAAGCTGGTGTTGTTGTTGTTGTTTTTTAAGTGCCTTCCTTGTTGCAGGACTTGAGACTTGACTGGAAGGTACAGTATTCTTGAGATTTGAAGGACAGCTGAAAGATTCCTTTGCATAGCTCCCTTGCAAAGTCCTTTCATACACAATTCTAGGATTTGTAGTTTTACAAAGTGTCACAGCCTTCTCTGCCAAAGTGTGCCAGTGCATTATCAAACTATAAACCCCAGGATGCCATAAGGAACTATGCAAAGAAAATCCAGTTTTGACCTGAATTATCTCTATACTGTAGTATGTGGCCATGTTTACACAGGCAGGAAAATGTGGGATTAATCCACATTTTCCTGCCTATGTAGAAAGGGCCTTCATGGCATTTTCAACCTGGAGAGATCCTGAGGCAAAACTATGACAATTGTCCTGGCCAGATTTTTTCAGAGGGAGGTTTGCCTTTGCCCAGGCTTTTGCTAAAGCTGAAAGAGTGTGTCTTGCCCAAGATTATCCTTCTTTCCCTTGCTTTTTAAACCTTTTTTTAAAAAAGGATTCGAAAGATTCAAGATTCGTGGATTCCCAGAACCTTCCAGGGATTTGGATCCATATTCAGAAAATTCTGGATTTGTCCCATCCATAGTAAAAAGTGAGGTTTTATTTTTCCAGATACACAAACACAATATCTGACGAAAAACCAAACAACTCTTTAGAGGAAGCGTAGAGCTAGAATTGTAACAAGAATATTATGCCTTCTAAAGCATGATTAGGTGGACAAAGTTAATCTTTGTCTGTATGCATATCTGTCTGGACTGTGTGTTGCAGTTCTGAATAAAGACCTAAAATGCAGAATGCAATATTGGCTGCAAAATTCATTTTCTTTAAGATCAATTCTTCTTCCTTCCTGGTGATGTAGTGGTTAAATGCTGGTCTTGCAGCTACAAGGTTGTGAGTTCGATCCTGCCCTGCGGGATCCAGGTTGACTCAGCCTTCCATCCTTCCGCAGGTTAGTAAAATGAGTACCCAGCTTGTTGGGGGCACTTATCTAACACATTGTAATCTGCTTAGAGAGCACTTAGCTGATAAGGGGTATAGAAATACACATGCTATTGCTATTCCTAAGTGACAAATTTTTAAAATGTTATGATGCACCCTGGTTGTCCGCTATCTGGTTCTAAAATATCAAGGTAATTCTGAACTTCCTATAAAAACTTAACTTTAACTAATTGGGTTTGAATTTCTCCAACACACTGGTAAACTGTACTGATTTCTTGATTAGAACAATCTATTCACAAAATCATGGGAGCAAAAGAAAATTTGTCCAAAATGATGGCTATTTTCTTATTATTACTATAATCCATAACACTATTTAAAAAACAACAACAGGGTTTCTCTGGATCTTCAATCCTTCAGGCGTACACCCTATCTTCCACATTTCAAATCCTGCTCTGCATTAAAAGGACTGCTCCCATTATTAGAAATTCATGAAGCTCTACTGGATAATATCTGGATTTTATCAACATCATTCAAAGTGAAAGCCCAGAAGCCATATATATTTATGTGTTTGAAAGCACTATTGCTTTCTTTCTAAAGGGAGACTAATCTGTAGCAGCTCTTGAACATCTTGGAGAAGATGTTGATCGTAGGTTTAAATCATAGGCCCTTTCCGCACCTTACCTTTTTTTTGGCACTGGGGTGCAGGGATCCTGTGAGCAGCCTCCAGCGAGAGGCTCTCACATCCCTGCTGCTTCAACTCCGCACAAGCTGCCTGCTCCCGAGCAGGTAGCATGAGAGCCCCGCCTCTTCCTTCGTAATGCAGCCTGGGACTTTCCCGGGCTGCGCTGGGGCAGGAAGCACGACCGCCATGGCTCTGGAGGCTCTGCACGCACAGCAAGTGCACGTGGGGCCCTGGAATAATGTGCAATCACGCACCATTTTCAGCTGAAAGCCGAAAATGAAAAAGTGTGTGAGCGGCACCTGCCAGGCCCTGGAGCGTCATGCAATTGTGTGTCGTGCAGATCGCCCCTCACAATCGCACGACACTCCAGGCACCCTTTTGCATGGCAAATGCTGTGCAAAAAGGGCCATACTTGCCAAATCTCTACTTCTGTTCAGCTCCAGCTTCCTTAACTAAAAAGTGGACCAGATGCAATGGACTTGAATCTAGTTCATTCATGTTATGCCTCTACTACATCACATATTTAAGAGAACTAAGCATACAGAAATGAGAGAAATAAGAGAAATAAGCACATATCAAAACATAAGCACACCCTATTCTACCCTACCAAGTGTGGAATGCTATACTGTACTACATTTTCCCCCCTGTGTGGATCATAAGATGAATAAGATGTAATCTTCATTTCAGATCAACATTTTTTAAAACTTTTCCTAGTGATAGAAAGCTATCACAAAATAATTTCAAGGAAGTTAGAGGCTTGGATTTCTGGTGCTAAAAATAGAGATTCTAATCTTGTACATCATATGTTAGAATATCCTTCATATCCTGGTAGTGGAATTATGTAGCCCCTTCCCAAGGCAGCAGAAACTTAATTGATTCAAACGCATGACCTGCATGTCCATAATCCTCTCTGTGTGTTTTTAAAGTGTGATAGGCCATTTCCGCACTAGATTGTTATCGCACCATTATTCCACTTTCAACATCCTATGGAATCCTGGAGTTTGCAGTTTAGGGAGGGGCAAGGTGGCCCATCCCTAAACTGCAAACTCCAGGATTTCATAGGATGTTGAAAGTGGAATAGTGTGATAACAGTCTAGTGTGGAAATTGCCATAGTTGCTGTTACAAAACACACATTACTGATGAATATAGACACAGCATGAATTGACATAACACCTTTCCATTTCAATGGTCAGTGTACACATTTGGGCAACAACAAATGCAGTCTAACCATTAGCTTTCTCTACCAATATATTACTGCTCAAAATCTGTTTCTTACAGGGAATGGGACTGAACAAAGAAATGCCAGAAGGTTTATTCATATTGAACAGCTCTCCTGCCTCTAAGGAATGTTACCCACTTATCAGGAAAAACTGGGTTAGCCTTTGTAGTCCTCTGCTATTCCAGTTTTGTTGCCTTTGACCTGAGGAACCAGCAAAACAGTAAATGTCACAAAATGGATGGAAATCATAAAGATATCCAACAGGTTTCTCTAAGAAATATGCCATACAATTGCCACTAAAATTTCAGGTTTTTGCCTGGTCTGCAGAGTTGTGGCCAGGATTATATATTTCTGTGTTTAATTAAACTAGTTATAGGTAAGAACAGGACTGTTATGTTTCCATTTCACAACAACAAAGCCTGACAAGAACTTTTGCTGGAAGTTAATTAACCTGTCAAATCAAAATTCCCACTAGAATACTAGGCCACCCTGGTTTCAAAGCTAACATCTCAATAAAGAAGCTGCATTCCTTTGAAAGAAACATACTGTGCAGTATATAAGATGCCTGCTTCTAAGACTTGGATTATCCAATGTCAGTGGAGTCAGCAGCCCTTGCTATTTCCTTTTCAGAACCCTGTCTCCAGATCACAAGTGCTTTTACTTCCAGGGCTTGGAATAGTTATTGTTTTGAATACAGCTTCCAGAATCCCCCAGCCAGGGACCCCTTTCACACCACAATTACAGCACTATGGTTCCACTTCAACGGTCATAGCTGCATTTTATGGAATCCTAGGGTTTGTAGTTTGGTGAGGCAACATAGGTCTCTGGCAGAAAATTATAAATACCTCTCCCTAAACTGGAAATGCCAGGACTCCATGGGACAGAGCACTGGCAGTTAAAGTGGAATCATAGTGCTATAACTGAGCTCCATGAATGGGTCTCACTATAGCCATCAGCCATGCTTACAAGAATGTTCTTGGAACAGTAGCAGAAAGTAAACTCTGAATTCTGGGTATGAGGAATGAATGACAGCCACAGAAGTATGAAGAGAGGATATTGGGAACATTCCCGAGAAAATGACTCCACTGACATTTAATCTATAATCCTATGCACCCTTTCTTAGGACTGTGCCCTAAGCTTGAACACACTGAAATTTGCTTCTGAGCAGAAAGTTATGCTGCCTATGAATAACCTCCACTTGTTCTATATGACCTTCTGATTTCACTTCCTCACTTCCCAACAAACAAAAGACATTGGAGCACCAATAAGATCTCAGTTGCCAGTGGTGAACAATTTTTTGCTGATTCTGACTAACAAACCAAACTACCACATGTTTCATAACATTGCTGCAGTGGGAGAATCTGTTCAGCTATTTCCATTTCCTACTGTTTCCCTACAGGATAAAGAACCGGGGGAGGGAGAGACGTCAGGGAATCAAATTATACTTTTTGACCCAACCAGGAGAGCAATTGTAAAACTAAATGGAATGAGGTCTGCTATCATTCACTCTTCCACCAGGCTCATCTCTTTCAGAACAACCATGTGTCTCCCAGGTGGCTTTCATATTCTAGTTTTGTATCTTGGAATCCCATATGTTCCTGAGAATTTGTGTAATTACTTGGATTTCTTGAACGCCTTGAACATTCCCCTGCTATTAAATCTATTCCACTTGATGAGGCCAGATGGCAATATTATCAATCATCATTATTATCTCCTCCTACTTTCTCCCATTCTCAGCCTCTCTCTCTCTCTGTCTCTCTCTCTCTCACACACACACACACACAAACTTGGTGAGGGTGGGGGTTTGGTTTTTTGTTTTTGTTTTGTTTTAATAGAATATCAAGATCTACAACCAAAGCCTGGTATAGCAGGCATAACACTTAAAATGAAAGAATTCAGAACCCAAGAATTTGGTTTCACTACCAGGACTGATCACACTGTACAAGAACACATTTCTGTACAAAAATCCACTGCTGGTCACCACAAACTTTCTTCATTTCATGGTTTAATTTAGGGGTAGAGGAAACTTATTCGCTTGCTGCTAATGTTAAACAATCCTTATCAAGCTACTTTAAACCACCAACAATTGACCAGTAGATTGACCAGTATAACGTTTGCCTACTGCTTTTTGTGTTCTATTCAGGGCTAGCTCCAGGATCTGACGACAGCAAAAAGGAAGCTTCCTAACAACCCTCTTTTCTCCTGTATAACTCAGCTAGGTAACACTCGAAACAAAGGTATATTACCTTCCATAAAGGATGTCACTCTATTATTCATTTCCAGAGTAAAGCACTTCCCTTTCTTCCTGTCCCAATCTTGAGTGCTTCTTGCTTCTGTAGCGTCTAGTCCAGCCACTAACCACAGAAGTCCAAGAGCTTGGAAATGTTAGCTTTGGGGAGTACTACGACTCTCAGAAAGTCTGAGCCATCACAGCCAGTAGCTGCGCTGGTTGGGGGATTCTGAAAGCTGTCGTCCAAACAGCAATGTTTCCAGGCTCTTGATTTATTAGGGGTGGGGTGTACTTCTGACTCTTCCTGTGTGCATGCACAGTTCCTATAAAGAAGCATATATTCAGTGGTATAAGAAGGATTCCTCAGAACTCTACATTCCATTTTGTTTCTCTTGTTTTTCCTGTTTTGTTTGCACAATTTCTCTTCTCTGGCAGGCAGAGACAACCAGGCACAGTGAAGGTGTTTTAGGGCTTAAAAGGGGTCTCCTGCGTATCGGACAAATGTGCTGGAATTTTGCAATCTTTGTTGCTGTAGTTTTTAAAAGAAAAAAAAATCAAATGATGTTTCTGTTGCCTCAGACTACTTTCTGACAATTCTGACGCTTTTGCACTATAGTTCTGTAATTTAAAAGAAAGAAAAGAAGAAGAAGAAAAAACAGAAAATGCCCTTCATAGAGCCACCTAAGCAAACTATGTCCCAGAAGAGCCCTTGTGAAGATCAAAACATTGCTGCAAAAAGCCTGCACGAAAGAATTGAAGCAGCAGCAGACACAGAGGTGACAACAACTAGCAAAACAAATGGCAAGATCACCAGAAGCCATGCTTCTTCAGACTGGTCTATAAGAGTCCAAGAAGAGATATCTGTCATAAGCTTGGAGAGACAGAAGAAGCACTTTAAAGAGTCTACACCAAAGTACCTCATTCTCAAACACATTTTATTTTTCATGGGTAAATACAACAACATTTTCTTTCACTACCAAAGCCATGGTATTTAATACTTGTTAATTGGCATTTAGCATACTTTATTTCTGAGTAATCATAACTAGCCCTAATGTAAACCTTGAATGAGTCTGTGTGAAATTGCCAGTCAAGGGGGGCAGGGGAAAGAAACAGGACTCACATGAACCATTATGATTCCTCATATCAAATTAGTACAGCAAAACAGGGAAGGTTTTAAAAGTCTGGAAAACCCAAGCCTTGGGCCAGACATTCCCAACATGTGTGTCTGGACATGCCGTGAAAGAACAGCTACTGTTTCTTGAGAAATGGGTGTATCCTATGGCTACACAAGCAAAAGGCAGCTCATGCGGCTGATTTCTTCTTGCCCTCCTCCACCCATAACTAGATCCAGAGGATACCTGTGGGACCTCCATAACATCACGGGCTGTGTCCCACAAAACAGCCAGTTTAGGATTTTTTCCTTCACACTGCACGAAGGTCCCTAAACACCATGGGAGAGTTTCCAGGAAATGTGGGGGAAAGAAAGAAAGGTTAATTCCACAAGATGCTTGAGCTTGCATGACTACTGGGCATGTAGCCCATTAATATAAATGTATAAATACATCACTTGTGAGAAGTGCCTGGGAAAGTTACTTTTTGGGATGACTATTCCTAGTCCCAACCCCAAGTAGCTCATTGGACTTGATCAAAGAAACTACAGAGCCTTGGAAAGGTTACTTTTTGGACAACAACTCCCAGAACGCTCAAGCCACCATGGCCACTGGTCGAGCTGGACAGAGATTCTGAGAGCTGTAGTCAAAAGTAACTTTTGAAGCTGTGTTTGTGAGGCAAAACTACTCATTACAAAGATGATAACCTGTTGTATCTCACTGTTGTTCACAGCTCAGAGTATGCCGTCTTTCAGTCAGCCTCAGATGCCTAGGATCAATAACTCTGCCCATTGTCCAGAATTTGGAAAAGTTACTTTTTTGAAGGGCAACTCCCAGAATTCTTCAGCCAGCTTGGCCACTAACCTTTCTGGCTGAGCAACTCTGGGTGTTGTAATCCATTTAAAATATAATGTTTCTAAGCTCTGCAATTTCTCTGTATCAAGTGCTATGGGTCCAGTCACTCCTTAAAGCAGAGAGATACTTGAGAATTGTTATCTGGCATTAGAGGAAGCAATCCCAGACCACTAATTCACACAGAAACAAGAAGGAGTGGGAGAGTTATTTCTTATTTTTATACACTCTACAGCTCAAGGACTTGCTGAAGCCGAGTGAGGACTTTCTCCACTTTAAATTCAGAAGAAAGTGCATTTGCACAATCAGAACTTTAGAAGACACCAGCCCAGGATGAACTGGAAAGGCAGAGAAGAACACCCAAACTGCTTTTTAACAGTCTTGAAAAAGTACAGGCACTCATATTCAGAAAAACTAACTTGTTTCCTCATTGCTCAAAATAATACTAAAGCTGAGAAGATTGAGAAATCTTAGTCATCCATGATAAGTGGAATTTGAAAGAAGCATTTTAAGAGATGTGGAAATAATTATCACAAGCTCTTGTTTCATAGTCTAATCAAACCATTCCTCTACATAGAAACAGAATTTTAGTTAAACCATTTAAGCCATGATCAATATTCTATAACAAACACGGATCACATGGTTAACATTTTAGTATATCAGAACACCTAGGCCCTTTCCACGTGGCATTTGCCATACGAAAGGGCACCTGGAGCGTTGTGCGATTGTATGGAGAAATCTGCACGACACACTCACAATCACGCAACACTCCAGGGGCTGGCAGGTGCCGATTGCACACCTTTTCATTTTCTGCTTGAAGCTGAAAATGGTGCACGATCGCACATTGCTCCCAGGCCCTGCCCGCACTTACCTGGCATGTGGAGCCTCCAGAGCCACGCCGGTCGCACTTCCTGCCCCAGCGCAGTCTGGGAAACTCCCAGGCTGCACCACAGAAGGAAGAGGTGGGGCTCTTGCGTGAGCAGATAGCTTGTGCGGAGCCGAAGCAGCAGGGATGCCAGAGCCTCTCACCAGAGGCTGCTCGTGCGATCCCCGCACCCAGCACCGGTGTGGAAAGGGCCCAAGTAATAAGCATATAGTCAAAATTCTCCTGCCATCTTGTATGTGAAACTGAATTACAGGCATAACAAATGTCCTCTTTAGCCCCTACTTCCTCCCTTGTCTTCTTTTTAGCAGCATCACCATTGAGAGGATGGTGAAGGAGGGCAGGACAAACACAGATGTCACTGTCCGGTTGTATCAACATGTCTGCTGTAAACAATACAATAATGCTTGAGCAGTGGAACAAAGGGGCTCTGCTCTAGCTGATCCTGCTGCAGCTGTGTATGCCTGCCCACAACAGGCAAGGTAAACAGCAGTTGCCTCCAGAATCCCTTGCTGAGCATGAGTGAAACAGAGAGAAATAAAGAGAGAAAGGAAAAGCAGATAAACTTGTCTCACCACGTGCCTCTGGGATATTAAGAGAGAGAAAAAAGTTTGGCCACCAAAATGGAAATCAGAAAGAACTTCTCTTCCTCTGTAGGAACTTATCCCTATTCTTAAGAAGTAACGCCCAGGAACACATCAACTTGGCAACTGAGGCATATCTGTACACAGTCTTATCAATGTACTTTTTGGTTCCAGCGTAGAGAAAGGAACACATCCCAGGTCTCTGCTCCAAGGAGTTCATTAACTAAATACGATTTCCTGGAGGATCAAAATATGCACTTTACCAGCAGCCATAGACAGAATGGTAATTTATGAAATATAGGCCCTTATGATGGCAGCGAGGTGGAGTGGGGTGGTGGGTTGTACATTCCTTCTAGTGTTGTTGGACTGCCACAATAGTAGGGTGGGGAGATGTATATACATGCATAGTGTCACTTTACAGATTCTTACTGTTTCATCCAGTCTATTTGAGGGATAGTTCCTACTCCATCATGCCTACTCTTTCCCAAAATCTTGTAAGCTTCACCATGTACACTCAACTATAGTGAAATGGCTTAGAAAATGGCCTGAATCCAGATGTTAGTACCAACTAGAGCAGACCCACTGAATCAATAGGAAAATTGCAAGGAAACACTTATGTAAGTTCCACTGATTCAGCAGGCCTAATTCAACTGTGACTAAGAACTGGATTTAGAGCAGGAGTACGAATCATACAGCCCTCCTGATGTTGCAGTCCAATAGAAAATCATCCCACTCTAGTCACACTCTAAAATAAACTTATGCTCACACATAGCAAAACAGATTTAACACTGTCAGGTGGAACTTCTCAAGTTGTTACAAGTGCAACAGTTGTTCCCCTTTCAAGTGAAAGCAGTAACAATGATTTCAATGTAGATGAAGCTATATGTACATTTTCAACCAAACAGAATGGCTTCAGGATTTGTTTGCTACTTATGCACTACAATAGATTTCAGTGCCATCAAAATGACAAAACATATCTCTAACTGCTTTGTGCAGGGGTGGGGAGCCTGTGCCCCTCTAAAGGTTCTTGGATTTTAATTCCCATTAGCCACAGCCAACCAAGTCAATGGTAAAGGGATGAGAAGAATAGTCATTCATCAAAACCTAGAGGGCTACAGACTTTTTCCTGCTGATTTAATCAATGGAAAATTTCTCCATAATTTTTACAAGAGCAACCTATATTGAAAGCAAAATTTCTATGCAACGTGTCACTGTACGTATGCACGTATTGCATAAGAAAATTAAGCACTGCCCAATGAATTAATTCAGTGAGAACAAGCTCAGTTTGTTTGTACAAGCTTACTATTTTGCCAAGGATTCGCAAGCAACTAGTTGTTCTAAAGTGTCTTACACTTTTTATCTTCTAAAACCTGGTGGTGCATAGCTAATATTTTCAAGAAGCTAACATTCTTTTTCTGCCTAACCCTGTAAAACCTAACCTACTTTACAGCACAGAACTAAAATCAGACATGAGTTGGCTTCATTTTCCCCCTCCTCTTAGCCATGGGGAGAGCAATGCCATGTCCCCAACCTTTGCTTTCTGGAAATTCTTTGGTGTATTACCACATAGCAGAGTGGTGTGACAAGGATAAAGAGATTAGAAGTATTTTCATTTAACTCCTTCAGTTCAGAACCAGCAAGGAATGATTTATGGTTATAAGGAGCTCTTTATCAAAAGTGTTTGCTATTCAGACAAGAAAGAAAGGACAGCAAAGAAAACTGGCCTGCTGTTCCCTCTCCAACATAAAAACAAAACAAAACACAGAGAGAGAGAGAGAGGGAGAGAGAAATTAACTATATAAAGATGGAACTTCTTACAAAACATACAGGAGGCAAGTCCAGCAGCATCAACTGTTGCTAAATGAACAGACGTTCACAAAAATTACTGGAACATATTTACAAACTATGTAGAGAAAACCCAGATTTGTTATTGATTATACCCTCACAAAACTCTATGCTAGGCCTACACCTAAGAATTTGTGGAATGTCTCCAGGTTACCATGTATCAAAACATTACTACAGCGTCTTGTGTTATAATATGCCTATAGCAATATGGGGAATGAATTAAGTCTGTAGTTGTTAGTATATCTGTCTGATCCCAGGCTTGGCCTGAATCTCCAGTTTTTGTTGGTCATCTGCAGGTGAGACACAAGGGGTGCAAATTCTCTTGTTTTGATCTGTGTGCAAATCTCTTGCTCAACTAGTAAGGCAGTAGCTTGGTACAATTTGCAAGACAACTTCCAGAGAGTCTTCCTTCTCTCCCAGTTGTTGGGCCACCAGAGACTACCCTTTCTGCTCAGCATCCACTTTCTCCTAGAAGCAAATAGACTAGATTAAGAATGCTGCCAAGGTGCAACATATAAAGAAGGTACGTAACCATTAGCTGCACATGTATCATTACTGGCACTAAGACTCAGAACTATTAACATGAGGTGAAGGGACAAACTGTACACCATTCCCATTACACATTCTTGTATTACTTAACATCAAGGCTGGCCCAAGACATTTGCATCCTGAGGCAAAGGATGAGAGGCTGCTTTCCAGTTCCACCAGAAGAAGCCAACTGGACAGGCAGGTGAATCTGACTTCAATATTCCTTGATGGACAGTGTCCACCACCATATGCAAGGACAGCAAGCTAGTGCTAGCTCCACAACTCTCTCTTAACAGCACCATGGTGCTTCCCCCTCTCGTTACCACAATACAAATGGTAGGGCACCCAAAGACACCAGTCTGACTTAGCAAGTGAAGAAAGGCTGACAGGAACACACAGCTCTACTTTCCCTCTCTAAAAAAGAAATGTATGGGTTGCTGCCACTGCTCCCCTCCATTATACCCAACATCTTCTACTGGAGGCAACAAGCTCATTCATGGTAGGAGACAACTGTGTGTGTATGGTTTTCACTAAGATCAAAGAACAACATTTGTTATATTAGTTTAAAAGTAACAGGGCATTAGCTCCAGAACATTTTATTTAGAATTAACTGAGTGTTATAGAGAAGGGAATAATGCAGAGAAAATACAGAGTTGTGCAGGAAGTTCCTCTTTGTTTAATATCACACAACTTTCAACTGCCCTTTTCAAAGATTTCTCATAATTTCAACATAGTTTTCCTTCACTTCTTCACATAATAATTTTAATTTTTGAAATGTAACTTTAATTTAACTTTAATCTTAACTTTAATATTTTGGGGGGGGGTTGTTTTGCCAAACACAAGTAGTGTCTATAATCCTATATCACAGGCTACATTATGCAACTTTACACATATTTAGCTATGTAGCACAGGAGCTAAGGAACCTTTTTACCAAACTGAAAAGATTTTTAACATGACACTGGCAAGAATGTCCCAATCCACACTGGCAAACCCTGGCTGATGCTCAAGAGGCACAACAAGACCAATGTGTATCAGTCACTTCATCCCCCCCCCCACACACACACAATGTAGTAATGTAACAGCAGCCTCTGGATGCAGACATTACAGAACTTTCCAATTCTAATTTCCCCCAGACATAAGTCCACTTATGAAGATGTAAGTCCCCATCAGGATTCTGAACAATATAATTCTGCTCCATTTCAAGCTATTCATAGCCATGTTTTAACGGAGAAAATAGATCAAATGGAGATAGTACTTCTGAAAGGTACAGATACAGGGGGGAAATTCCAATTTTGTTTAGAAATGCCTTTATTTGTTAAATGTACAGATACTTTTCTAATTTGTCTCTAAGTAGCAAGAAGTGACCATAGGGATAATAAGCACTCTAGAACAGTTTGTGCACAAAATTCCATTTGAAGTTGCACTGCTTAACAAAATAAGACTATTGTTGACAAGTGTAAGAAAACTCCACCTCACTACAATTTCCTACCCATTTCTGGGCTCCCCGTTAGTTGTATTTCCTGTGGGATTTCTATCCAATGCAAATGCCATCTTGAGAAGAGGTATTTAGTTCATGACCAAATCAGGGCAGGAAAGAGTTAAGCCTCCTCCCTTCATACTTGTGGTCCCAGTAATTATCAGACGCCTGCTGCTACTTCATCCATAATATTTTGTTTAAAAACTGCACATTAAATGCAGAGACACGCTTAACAGCGTGTATGACTTGTCCCTCAGTGTGCCGTGTTTCTCCCCCTGCCTACCTGTCCCCCCAATTTGTGTTGTACTGGAGCAGAGCAGAAAGCTTCCTTCGCTCATATTCTGCACAGCACCCCAGCTGCATTCCTTCACTCCCCAGCTGCATTCTGTCTCTTTGTGCATAGACATCAAATGCTATTACGCATCTCTCAAAATGCATGAGTAGACTAAAACCAAAATCTAAAGAAAAACACCAATATTTTCCTGTCACTGTGAGCCCCACCTCCCTCTAACTGCATAAAAATGGGCAACTGAGATCTACAGTTCCTATCAACATATAGCCAATAGTAAGGACTTACAGGAATCACAGTCCAACCGCATCTGAAGAATCACAATTGCCCATCCTTTTCATAGCTCAGTGATGGGAATTATGCAGTCCTCTAGGTGAGTTTCTCTGCAACTCCTAGCATCCCTAGACAGTATGGCTGTATGGCAGTATGATGAGGGATGCTGGAAGTTGCAACCTAACAACATCTGGAGAGTCACATGATTCCCACCCCCATCTCCCGCTATCTCCTTCTACTCACTTCTGTGTCCCACACACTCAAGCAATGCAAGTTGCTAACAGGGAACTAAGGAGCCATTCAAACATTGTCATATACTGTTCCTTGACACAGGCTACTATGAGCTCTAATACTAATATAAATATCATCAAGTGTATTTAACTTAAAGACCAGACAAAATATCAATGTATTCCTCTCTGAAATAGGAGCAAAATTCAAAGTCACACTGTTAGTGCGGCAAAACAACAAATTTTAAGATTCCAGGCTACAAAACTTGCAATCAACTACTACCTACAGAAGGTTGAGTATGTTATATTCTTCCTTATAGTCAAGCCTCTTTTTAACATCCTTATTCTATATACATTTAATCTGCTAATTCTTAATGTAATTCCAATTTCTTCTCTACACTAGTTAGGAGTACTCATCCTAGGATTATCCCAATCTAGTACAGAAAAAGCAGTTTTGATTAAAGTGGTACAAATTTGATTTGAGCCATTTCCTTACTAACAATATTTTATTCATTTATATCCTGCCGTTCTCTCAATAGAACACAGCAAAGAACATATTTAAAAACAAAATAGATCAAAACTATTCAAAGCCTTCAAAAAAGGATAAATATAACAATTTTAAAAACAAATAATATATAAAGTTAAAAACATTAAAATTTACTAAAAGACAACATACAAACTTTAAAAACAGCACCACACAGCATTAAAAGCCCATCCCAGTCAGTTTCTAAAAGTCTGACAGCATAAAATGTTTTGACTTTCTGACAGAAGGAGAGCAAAGGTGGAGACATTCTGGTCTCCTTAGGGAGTGAGTTCCAAAGACTAGGAACAGCCACCAAGAAGGCCCTCTCCTTTGTTCCCATCAAAAGAGCCTGAGAGCGTGGTGGGAGAGAGAAAAAGACATCTCCAGAAGATCTTAGAGTGTTAATGGGCTCATAAAGAAAGATATGGTCCTTCAAATAACCTGGACCCAAGCCGTATAGGGGCTTGTCAAAACGATTCCTAAACTGATGTTGGATTTCCTTTTTAAGAAATTGCTGCTGTGCCAATTCAGAGCTTTTCAGCAATTTATGAATCACAGTTCCACCCTTTTCTTCTGAGCACACAATGCAACAGCAAAAACAGAGGTTCATTTCAGGTAAAAGCATACTTTCTGTCAAATTATCAGATGAATAGCCAGCTATAGAGAATTAAACTTACTGTAGGTCTGTCCTAGAATGAGCAACTACTGTGGAATGTTTTCAGTTGTTCTCATTGTAAATTAATCCAGTGTAAAATAACATTTCTGTTACCTAGTATGAATTTACCTTCACATTTATTAAGCCTCAAGTCAGTTTGCAGTATGAGAGCTGTAAGGTCAATGCAAGAAAAAGTATAACTGAGCCAGGGCAGAACTTTCATATGTTACTTTTTGAATAGTTCCCACATTTCTGAAGCTGGCATGGCTAATGGCCAAGACATTCTGATAATTTCCATTCACTGCAAGTAACTTTTTCAAGTTTTGGCCCCCAAAAGAAGTTCAACTACCTGATATTTAATGGAGGAAGCTCAGTAGGTAGAGACCAAATCACAACCTTGGATTGGAAACCCCCCATGCAGAAGTATAATACAGGCTTTGTTTTTGTTTTTAAGTTTTTAAAAAGGATTACAGTTATCAACATATGAAACGGCCTTTCTTCACTCTGGTCAAATTGTACAGCTCTTAGGAGGAAGTTGAAAAATGGTCACATTTCAAAACATTTCTGGAATAATTTCTCCACTATGCAGACCCAACCATTTCTATGGGAGCTGAACCCAACAAACAAGTTAAATAACATTGGAAATCCCAGACTCTCTGCTAAGGCATAAAGCAGATCTTTCTCAAGATTAGTGAATCAAAACTTGAGTTCATGTAGAAATCAGTTGATTGCACTTTGTATGGGCATGACTCTAATGGCTCATAAGACCAATTGTCTAACGAATAAGGAAAACAGAATCTTCTCTCCATTTTGAAATCATTTAAGTCTCCTGTTAACAAGTATAAAGATGGAAGTCTATAATGAAACTACGCTAGTAAGGTATGCAGTGCATTTCAGCCACCTTTTTATTGTAAACTGGGAAGAAAGCAGATAAGATTTGGCATTTCATTCATTTCACTCCGGCAATCAAAACCATAAATATATGGGAAAGCAACTTTTAAAAAATGACAGCAATATTTTTTTCCTCTCCTGGCAATTTCAGTGTTAGACTTTTCCAAAGTCAGCTCTTGTTTGCAGTCCCAAAGGACGAGAAGATGGAATGTTTCAGAGGGTTGTACCAGTCAGTCAACAAATCTGTTCTGACTATGAACTGTAGGGTTTGCAAACAAGTCATATGAATTAGGAATACTGGTCAGAGCTGCAATGGGAAAGTGGGTCAGATCTTACATCCTTGTGCTTTAGATACTCCACTGGCCCAAGAAAGGAATGAAGACATGCTTATAAACAAACTACATCAGCCTGCATCAGCCTCTGCAAAGCCTCTGCGAAGAGTCTGTATCCTTGTATATACCATATCATATCATACCATATCAAACTAATTTATTCAAGGTTCAAGGTCGCTTGATTCAATTAGTTCAAGGTTCTTTGGGAAGGCAATACTATATTGTACAGGAGGGGAATACTTTTAATGTTCAACAGCATTTGCTGTTATCTAGTTAGTTACAGAGTGATCAATATTGATTGCCTACAGAGATTTCTATCACAGCAGCTTATATTATTGCTCTAGATGAGAGTTTATTTGAACTTGGAACTGACTTTTGCCTACCAGGAGAACAGACCAGTGTCAAAGTAGTATAGTTGTGCTAAATTCAGTTACTGTATGTCTGCCTGAAAAAAATGGCATGACATCCTCTCCAGGTATGAGCATAAGCTTTACAGACATGACTATGGTTGAAGAGAGTGCACAGTGCTTGCACAGGTACTGAAATTTAATTCTGTAGTTTTCCCTCCACTTTGCTGCTGTAGCTGCCTGCATTATGCATACCAGACAGGTCTAGGACCCATAGGAAATACTCCATTTCCACATAACGTTGCTATATACCGCCATAGCAGTGGGCTGTTTCCAGGTGAGGAGCCATGTTTCTGCACAATGTCATTGCTATCCAGCTGCTATCCTGTCCCCAGGCATTGCAAAATCACTGTATTCTATTTCCAGAAAAAAAATCCATTAAAAGCCTCCATTAGCATTTCAATCCCATCAGCTGGCTCAGTGCGGTATTGTTATAGCACTTGATAGCATGTCCAGTCATCATAAATCCAGCAGTGGGTGGGCTGTGAACATACCCAGCTTGTCCCTCCCTCAGTGACTCCCATGGGTAGTAACTTCAAAATCTATCACCTCTCCATGTTTATTTGAAAGTTCTCCTTTGAGAACTTTGTGAAAAGTTTTCTTTTTTAAATACATTTTTAAGCATTATAGCATGAGAATGCAATAGTATACTGCCATGTTTAGTACTGCTTCCAAACAAAAACAAAACAACCCTCCCAACCAATCAGGGGTGGTGTGGCAGGATGAAAGTGGGGACAGGGAGTGGCCATGGACACTGTGCCCATTTCCGCACTAGCCTGTTCTAGCGCTATGATTCCACTTTCAATATCCTATGGAATCCTGGGCTTTGCAGCTTCAGGAGGGGCCGGCCGGTGACTCCCATGGAGAGTCTAGTGTGGAAATGGTCATAAAACGGTAACATTCTCTCTCATCCTAGTCATACAACACCCCCCTTGACTATGTGGGAATGGGGGTGGTGGTCCTCCTAGCTCTTTTACAATGCTAATACATCATCTCTCCTCCTAGCGATTTTTGGCTGGCACGGTATTTCTGTTCTGCATTCTACCTATATTTTTTTCTGCTGGTCATATTGATCTGAGGAAGTAGCATTGGCAGATGGCAGAGTTTAAGAAACGGACACAAGGAGTAAAAGTGGCAGTAGTGGGATAGAGGCACCTGTACGTCACTGTGCTCTTAATTAAAATGTTAAGAGTATGGATATGTGATCTCCCTGGAAAAGTAAATAACTAGGAAGATGTTTCACTATGTTTTTCTCTCTCTCAGATATCCAGTTGGTATGGAGGAAAAAAACACCTACTCAAAATAAAAAGAGTGAAGTATGCTAATCTCCTTATCCTTGAAAATGATTAATGTGTATATATTATACAAGTTTGAAGAAGCCAAGATGCAGAACCTAGTTCCAGGTATAGTTTACAGCCCCGAACAGGCATACAAAGATGTGACAAATACGTGCTAATATAACTTCTGCTTATGCGTAGAATTCTGTTCTGTTACCTTCTGTTGGTGTTCAGTTTGTCTCCA
This sequence comes from Ctenosaura bakeri, assembly GCA_948474755.1. NCBI lineage: Eukaryota > Metazoa > Chordata > Lepidosauria > Squamata > Iguanidae > Ctenosaura > Ctenosaura bakeri. The sequence goes on along the minus strand of CAOLHI010000138.1, from coordinate 380,391 downwards.
TATATGAAGTTCAAAGCACTAACTACTATTCATACCGAAAATATGAAATCTGGTATATTAGAATATTGTCTGGTTTATACAAGCTCTATATTCCAGTCCCTATGTAGAAGCCAGTGGTGGCTGAAAGTAGTACACACAAGCTTAACCTTGGCAGCGTTTGTGTGTGACAAGGGATAACACTCTGTTTTAACTTCTTACACTTTGCAGTCTGGTGAAAGGCATTTTAGTCCTCATCACTTCAAACCAGGGTGCCCATTTGTCAGGGGAAACCTGATTTGGAATGCTGCAGGGTTTGGTAAATAGGATCTAGACCTTTCTATCTCCGGCTTGCTAATTACAGTTGAAAGGGCATAGATTTAAGGGAACTGTTATCTGATGGTGGCATTGTGATTCTGAGAACAGGGCACTCTAGAAGAATCTCTCTGTTTCTTTCAGCCTCCAGCAAAGGTGGAACAATTTTAACATGCCAGCCCCACAGCTACCATCAGCTGGAAAGAAAACACTGACTACAGTGCAGCTTTTTCTATCCAGATATCTGGAGTAAGGGACTAGGGCAGAGTGAGAGGCGTGCTGATTTAGATCATTAAGATTCCTGCTTAATAGCTGTTGCTACTGTTAACCACAGGCTACCACAAGCATATCCTTGCAAACTAATTACACATAAAAACAAACAAACAAACAAAATAATCAACTGCACTGGAAAAAAAATGTTAGCAAAATCAGGACAAACTATTTGCTCCAAGAGTGGGTTGATTCCAGGCTTTCTTGGTCTATTGTACTAGAATCCCCATGGTCCGCTGACTCACTTGAAACTGATAAAGGATATCACTATTTATGTCCAACCTATTGGCATAACAAATCTTTCTTAAGTGCACCTGAGCCTTCTAGCTTGAAACAAGAAGATATAAGGGTGGCCTTGATGTTTGACCTCAAGTCCACACTTATTAACAAAACTCCAAGGGATGTCTTGATGGTCTTCTGAGAACTGGCCAGCAGCATACATTTCACTTGACATATCTGACCTTCCTCAAGTCCATCAGGGGAAAGAGGCTTTGGAACAAACATTTGTATGGTCCTTTCAGATTGTGAACTCCCACAGTGTGGCTCCTCCACAAGTTTTGCAAGTTTTTGTTGCTTCCATGCCCATGCATTCCCTGTCAGTGCACTCTTTTCCATTCTTTTGGAGCACTCTTTTTTCACCAGATGCAGCAACTTTTGGGATCTGCACTAGGTCTCTTCCTAAATTGCTTTTTTTAACATTTTGGGTATGGGTCTGTAGGGTAAAGGGCAAATTTTCTCATCTTTCTCTCTTTTAAACTTTTCTTAGGGTTCAGTGCAAAAGTTCCCTTTCTCTAATCACTGGTTCACCATAGTGCTAAAACTCTTTCTTTAAGTATTTTTTTTCTAAAAGGGAGAGCAAGAGAGAAGGAGAAGAGGATTAAAGAAGAATCCCTTCTCTTTTCCAACATTCATCTTGAAATAGAAATAACAGGTAGGGGAAGTGGACGCTTCAGCCCCTGCTACCACAACCATCATGAGAGTTGTTGTTGTGTTTCTTCAAATTGTTCCCAACCTATGGTGACCTTAAATTGAACCTATCATGTTTTTTTTCTTGGCAAGATTAGTTCAGAGACGGTTGCTTTGCTTTCCTCTGCATCTGAGAGAGTGTGACTTGGCCAAGGTCACTCAGTGGGTTTCTATGGCCAAGTCAGGTTTTGAACCCTGGAGTCTCCAGACTCTTAGCCCAACAGTCAAGACTACACCATGCGGGCTCTCAGTGTCCACCAAAACACAGTATGAACCACAACTATCTATGCACACATGCCCCTTGGGACTTTTTTGGCCCAATAACTTCTTTTTTTAAAAAAAACAAACAAAACACTCTACAGTGGGAGTAAAAAGGTGCAGCTGCCAGCAGGAATTGCAAGAGTTTATTAAAAGAAACCTTTACACAATCTCTAGCAACTTGGCAATACATTTCACCTGTCTAGAGGAGTCTTAAGATACAGTTTTACACTGAATGCAAAAATTGAATGGGGTGGAAAATAATTTTATTATTTAAAGAAACAATATTAAAATATTGCATTCACTAAGAAGGGCAAAACATTTAAACTACCACCATATGGTACCATGTCTTGGTAATTCATAAGAAGCCGCTGTGCTCAACTGAATGGATTATGCCACCCCAGTCCTTTAAATTCTAATGACACAAAGCCAACTTTGTCTTAACAATACCAAGAAAATCTACTTCATCTTGGCAGGAGCTAGGTGTATGCTGAACCATGCTATTAAGAGGGAGAGAAAGCCCTGAGAAGAAGTATTTTTAGAGATCTGTTTACTGGAAATAATAAAAGAACTGTCTTTGCTTCCATGTGGCATATGGAAAAGTACAAGTACTAAGATAAAAAAGGATACAAACTGCCTTCAAATAAAATACAAACATGACTACTGAATAAAAATAATTTATTAGCTACTAAATCAAGGGCATGTTTGGAAACAAGTCCTACTGATCCTAAAGAGATGTACTTCCTAGTAAATAGAGTTAGGATTGTGGTCTGCTTTCCATACAAATCGATTATCATGATAATACTTTAATATATGGAAGTTTTCAGCACAAAAGAATGCTACAATCCAATAGAGAATAAATTTCTTCAAATTAAATCACATTGCAATCCTGCCTACTCATAAGTAAGTCCAATTAAATTTAGCAAGAAATAATAGTGGCAGTATTCATTTGGAAATGAAGAATTTAAAAATCAGAAATCAATAAAAGTAATTCTTCTGAATGCAAATTTTTGTATTCACAGAATTCTTGTCGGCTACAAAATACTGACTACATGGCAAAGGCATGATTTTAAGTCAATCTGCTATTCAAATTATGAGTTCAAAGAAAGGGACACTGGGAATTAATTTGTCCACAAGTTAATGGAGTATGAAATAATGCACACATTGAACATTACAAGTGCAGGAGGCAGGGATACATGAGGTTAGGGTGTATCACATATTCACCTGTTAAGAGGTTGCAATATTTTAAAAACATCATTTAAGGAGAAAATGAGATAAAAATTGAGACATTTTCCATTATTGTATTTTTAATCTGCACTCTTCAGAAGATTTAGAAAACTTGAAAAACATCTTTGTCTGTTTACATGGAAGACAGAAATCTAGCCACCTCGTTGTTGAGTCTCATGAAAATCATTTTTCAAGTGTCAGGTTTGAAATGGAACTTAATGCTGGTAAGACTCACAGAGGATTTCTTTCCAAAGACCTGGGCCTAAATCCAATTGCTATTCCAAACAAAGTAGACCTGCTTCATCACTACAAATGTTTATGTACCATTTAATAATAATTGCTTCAATGGGCCTATCCTCAGTGGGACCAGCAATTGAATCTAGGTTTAGGTTCCCCACCAGAATATCAGAGATCAACATCAAATTATTTGTAGAAAATCTCCTCATGAGATCCATCACTATATATTTTGCAGACATTATGACTGAACGTTGTTTGGTTTACACTGAACTCACATACAGAATTGATTGTCCAGGGGTCCATTCACACTACACAATTATAATGTTGCTTTCACTTTTAACAACCATGGTTCAATACTATGGCATCCGAAGATTTGGACTTTAGGAAGGAGGTATTCAGCATTCTCAGCCAGACAGTGCCAGTGCCTTTCCAAACTACAGACTCCAGAATTCCATAGGATGTTGGCATGCCAGTTACAGCAAACTATACCACTATAATTGTGTAGTGTAAAAGGGCCCCAGAAGTCACTTCATAGTAGCTCCTTATAAGCACTGAATTTCAGAAGCAGACTGATGGGGGATGAAAACCAAAAAGAACACTTCCTCTTCTACCAGACAGCATTTTTATTTTGCTTGAGAAGCTTTACTAGGCTTCCCTTTCTGCCAGAAAGCCCTTAAAGCAAAATATTTCTGCTCTTGTCTTATTTTCCTTTCTTTTTTTTTTCTTTTAATACAGTGTACATTATTATCTGCTTTCCAGTTTTAAACCTGTTTCATTAACAAATGATCATTCACCTCTGCAGTCTGGCACCTGCAGCCCAAACATCCATACTAAGAAAAGGGGGATGGGGGAGAAAAATAGTAGGAACTCTGGAAAGAAACAGCTTACAGCAATTTGCTACACATTTGTTGCAACAGTTCACACAGTTTTGTTTCCCTTTAACATCATGTTAAGTTCAGCATTTGGCTTCTTCTTTTTTTCAAAGCACATGCTGTGTGGCTGTCCAAAGGGGGAGTAAAGTAAGAAGGCCCACAGAGATGCTGCTGTTTGACTCAAAATACTTCTAGAGCCATTTTATTTATGAAAATCCATTTAAATTATCCTTTAAACACCCTCAGGAGTCAGAATAAATAATATAAGAATGAGGGCCATATGCTAAAATGTAGCCGTCTTCCCTATTTTTTTGTAAATCTGTGATCCTCCCTCTGTAAAGATTTCAATTCTGAACTGAAAAAGAACCAGTACAACAAACTCCTCTCAGAAAAGGGCAAGTTGATTCCACCCACAAAGAAACAGAAGTTAGAAACCTACTCATAGGCAGTTTAAATCCTATTGTAGTCAATGGGATTTTACAGCACTATCCTATGCTATGTCTTTGGTAGGACGCATGAAAAGTGCTGCTGTACTAAAATTACAGTCAAAGCTGCTTTCACTGACACCAATCTATGGGTGCAAACGTACAGGTTAAAATAATCTATTAAATAGAAAATAAAAATGTAATAGACTCTCATTCTAAGTAAGTTCCACAAAGCAACAGGACTTACTTCTCAACAAGCATACACTGAGAATCAATGTCGAATACATCTTTGCTTTAGTGCTAGTAATGCATGAAAAAGACCCTGTGTTCTGAACTGCCATCTGTAATCAGGCAAAAACACCTCATCAATGTGTTAGGTATAAAATGCTGAAAAGTTACAAACTCAAAGAACACTTTATGCTACAAAACAAGTTCAGCGTTTTGTGAAGTTTGAGGAGACATTCCTTTTCACGTCAACACAACAGATGATCCATTACTTTCTTTCCACCGCTGTCTTCAGGATAGGTTTCGTGCTGATTTTAATAGGATGTGTTCTCCTTTACTCACCAACGTGAGGCAAAAACTGATTTATTGCCTTAGAAAAGCAGTACAGCCTGAGTTAAAGAAATCAGCTGATGCTGCTTCTAAAAACACCACACACCCACAGAACTGGAGTCTTGCAAAAATAATTGATTCAGACAGAATTTACAGTCATGATAAGGGCCTTTACCATTTAGAGGAGGAGAAGATCTGAAGCCCACGGCAGAAATGGCAGCAAAACGTTCACCTACCTGGATTGTGTGTCTGAAGTCAGTTTGGCAGCATTCACTGGAATAAGGAAGAGGTTCTGGGCAGCAACCTAATGCATCTTCTTGCTTTTTTTTTTTTTTTTTTTGTAATGGCCTGCTCAAATGAGAAGTGTTGAGCAACTCCCCCTACAATGCCACTAGCTACAACAGATCTTTTTCGCCTTAACCCCCACGTTTCACTCTTGGCCTTTGGGAGTTTTTCTGAAGACTGAAAATGTGTCCAGAGAGAAACTTGCAATTAGTGGAACCAGCTGAGCAAAAATCCTTGCCTCTCATTGGCCTGGACGACACATTCCAAAAGTGCTAAAATGAGTGCTAATCAGGAGGCAATCTGTTAGACTAAATTCCTGACTAGACATAAAGCATTAAGTTAAGCTATTCCGCTTCCAGAACTTAAGTTTTCTGCCTCCTGACAGGGAGGGTCTCAGGCCGAAACTGGAACTCTGAGGAAAATGTCGTGTATCTGTCTCACTTCTCCATGCCTCTTCCCCCCCCCGCCCCCCTTCCTCACAGAAGCAAGGTTGTCTCTCTTCTGCTCCCAGCTCACAAACTCACCAAACCAGATTTTTTGCTCACAACAACTTCCCTTAAATCTGAAGTGAAATTTTATCCTGTTCACTGAGCTTTTACTGGCTGAAGGCCACTTTAACATTCCTGGTGTTTTAGCAAGGTAGATAACCTTGCTGTTGCTCATCCATCTATCTATCTACCTACCTATCCCTTCAGGAACCTGCTGAGATTCACAAGACTCAGGACTGAGAAAGCAAACTTAAATAATGCTCCTGATGTTGATTATTCTTTCTTTCTTTTCCTTTCTTTTTTTCTTTCTCTCTTCTTTCTGTGCTATTGGGTGGTGTGTGCACATGCTTTAAGTCTACATGCAGATTTACTGACTCATCTGCTTTATTCCTGCAAACTGCCAAAAAGTCTCTCTAGAATCCAGTTACAGGCCTAGTGGTGAGAAATCAGCATAACTGGAGGGAGCAATAATGAAGAATCACACAACTCTGGGCTGGAAATAAAAGAAGTCACAACTTTATTGTTACAGCTGTACAGTGTCGGCATGACATGAGGCACAGATCCTCTAACTGGATGGCCCACTTGCCATCTGTCAGTCCCTGCTCCACTTGCCAGAGGGACACTCACAAATATGTAGTGTTCTGCCTTTATTTTGAACATTTCCCAGGCATCTAACATGTGTGAATTTGTGTGTACATGTGCCTTCATGTAACCTGTCAACTTATGGTAAGCCCCATAAATTTCATATGATTTTCTTAAGCAAGGAATACTCAAATGTAGTTTTGCCAGTTTCTTCCTCTGAAATGCACCTGGTATTCATTGGTGGTCTCCCATCCACGTACTAACAGAGCTGACCCTGCTTATCTTCCAAGATCAGACAGGATCTGGTGCCTAAAAGAAGAAGAAGAATCAACACAATAACAAAAAGTAACAATTAGAATAGGAAAGCACCAGAGCAAACCAGATGAACAGAACAAACTTAATCTATGAGATGCAACCTCTGACAAGCTTTGCTGCAGAGAGTATTCCTCAAAGAAGAGATATAACCCTTTTTTCTGTCACTGCTCAACTAACTTTTGGAGGAACCTATTACTATTCTAGAAGTTTCTTGTGGAGGTTGGTGGTCCTTCAGATATCTGGATCTAAGCTGCATAAATATTTCAAGGTATGGCTTATGACATTCTTATTCCAGAATCAGATCTTGGAAGTTATTTTTCAAAAATAATTTGTTCTGTTACTCACTAAAGTTAAAAAGTAACCTGTTCCTATGACTCATTATAATGATGGGAAAAAATTAACACATGATATTACTTGTTACACCACTCATTACTTTTCCATTATTTGTGTTACTTTTTTTGAGAAACAGATCCTTTAGTATGGATAAGAAATGGCATAAAACTTGAACATTTTCTCTTAAAATGCCCTTAAAAGTAACTTTTGAATACAACTAGAAACTGTTCCTTGTTGGACCAACAAAGGAACTTTGCTGTCACTTGTCACATTGCTTTTAACATGTAATTTTGTTGCATTCTGATAAAAAAAGTCATCTGTAATTAATTACTTCCAAGCTTTACCCAGAATAATTACTACTCCCTCTTTCCACATTTAGAATCTGCACTTCACACATTCATCTTTGTGCTGTACACTAAGCAAACACATTTGTTGTCCTTTTTCACACCTTTGTCACTGTTAGTTAGTGTAAGGATGGCAGGGTAGTTAAACCTTCCTAAAGCATATGCACTTGAGAGTAAACGTCCCACCTATGGGACTTACTTCTTTAAGGAGTAACAAATCTGTTCTATGTTATCCAGAGTATGTATACTCATTGTGTTATGTATCTCAAATATACGGGAAAATATGGCCATTGTATTCATCTTGCTCATAATAAATATGGAATTGTAGGAATAATGTGTAAAAGCCAGCATGGTCAATGTAGTGGTTGAGAGCTGGACTATGACACCACCATGGAAACCTTCTCAGCGATTGTAGGCCAGTCACATTCTCTCACCCTAATTGGAGGGCAATGACAAACCTCCCATGAATAAATCTTGCCAACCCCCACCCCAGGATAGGGTCACAATAGATTTTTAAGACACATAGCAACAAAATAATGATGACCACAGGGGTAAGAAGCTGAATAATTTCTGTCCTCTTTTAACAACTTGTTTGTCAAAACTGGTTTATGCTCTTTTGACCTAACACTGCTTCTAGGTTGGTGAAAAGGAAACAAACCCAAAAAAGAAGCTAGTTAGAAATAACAGGCAAACTCTTTTTAATCTCTCTGACAGTTACTTGCCACCCTCAAACAAAGGCATGAGAGTCAAGTACATCAAGTTATCCCTACCAGTTTAGTAGCCACCCCATTGTTTCATGGCTAAAGACCTGATGGATTTAAACAAAGGATAAAAGCTGCTTTACAATACATGCAATCAGGAATCTGACTCAGAACCTGTGACTAAAACAAAACACACACAAGAATACCACAAACACTAGAAGAGGAAGCTTCTAGCATAGCAGAGAAATCTTTTTGACAGTTCTAATTCCTGCTTCCATTCTTATGCAATGGGCAAATGTTGCCATTTCTTTCATTTGAACTATTGCTTCCCTTCACCAATATTTGAAAACAGACATTCTAAATACTCCCCCAACCTCTGGCATGTTTACTGGGATTCCCCGTTGCAAAGTGGGCCCTGACATATCATATCAATTTTAAAAATGCCCTTCTTTTTCCTCAAAGCTGGAACTCAAGGGAGTTAAGATTAAATCTAAAAGAAGTAAAAACAAGCAAAAAAATAAATAAATACAGAAATGTTAGTGTTAAATTGACTATAGCATTCAAAACACTGATTTAAAAGCAAAGAATACAAATAGTACAGTACAGAAGCAAAACCCCATTCAAGTTTTTTAAAAAATCAGTTCCCAAACGCCTGCTGGAATTTTAAAAAGTCTTCGCTTGCTATCAAAAGGACAGCAAAGAGAGAGCTAGCCTAGCTTCCCTGGGAGCAACCATGGAGAAGGTCCTCCTTTGCATTCCCAATAAACATACCTATAAAGGCAGTGAGACTGAGAGAAGCATATCTTCCAATCTCTCAGAGTAAACTCATATGGGAAGATATAGCTCTTTAGATGGCCCGGTCCAGGGTCAAATAGCAATCAACTATTTCTGGCATTTCGCCTTGGAAGAAAGGTTTTGCCATACAAAGAAAAGAGGGACAGGTGGTGCTCAAAATATGCAAACTCAAAGTGCCTTAGGGACAGGGAACCAACTCTTGCTGATAGGGGACAGTCATGTCATTTGCATTCTGAAATTGTAACAATAACATGAACTATTGATATAATACTTCATACATTTCTGAAAGTTTCATATATATTATCTCAATTATGCAGGGATGGGCACCTAATTGTCTTCCAGATGTTGTTGGACTTCAGCTCTCATTAGCCCTAGACAGCAAAATAAATTGTAAGAGATGATGGAAACTGCAGTCCATCAATGGACCACAGATTTTCTGCCCCATCAGTAAGTGTTCCAACAAGCTTGCAGAGTAGGTTAATATTATTTCTATACTGCACATGGCAGGAGCTGAGATAAGAGGTTTCTTGCCTCAGGCTGCCTCCTCAGTTGATGAAAAGAAATCAACAGCTTCTCCATTGACAGTACATTCTCTAACAAAGAACTCATACAGGTACATGTCTACTTAAAAATAAGCATCATTGAGTTCACCACAGTTCTGTTCTCATTTTCCTGGGTGTAAAGCACCACTGAGCAGAGATTCCGTGGAAGCATTATGAGAGTTGCTTGTTTATTACAACAGAATGTCAAGACAGAAAATTCCATATTCCATGTAGCTGAATAAAGAGTGATGTCATCTCAGCTATAGGATTATTTTCTGAAAGAATGGATGTAACTAACTAAAAAAAAAATCCTTTAAAATAGTATTAATTTCATAACTTTATAATGTTTAGTAATTATTACAATTATAAATATAATAATTATAAGACATTATTATAGTACTTAGAATTATTATAAATGATAACTTATAAGTTACTATTATAAAATACCTCTGGTATTTACAGAGGAGAATGCCATCAGCCTGTGCTGGGTGGGGTTATACTTCCCCTGAAAATGCAGGTTTATTCCTTGGGGGTACTACTGAATTCATACCTGTGCCTGGAGACCACAGATTCACAGGCTCCTGTATGGATAGGCCTTTGCACTGACCAGAGATGTCTGATCTGGCCATGGCAACATTGCCTCTGTTCCATTTTGTTTGAATTACAGTACTGTTAGCCTGCCTTACAGTAGGTGGGCCTGCCTTTGAAAAGTTCTCAGAAACTTCAGCTTCTGGCCCAAAGAACTGCAGCCAGAATGTTGACTGGGGCTGGTTACAGGGAGCTCATGACTCCTTTATTGCAAGAGCACTGCTGGCTAACAGTCTGTTTCTGGTTGTGACCTAAAACAAACTATATGACCGGGACCAGGCATTCGGAAGGGCCATTCTCACATATGAATCTGCCTAGGTTTGATATCTTGGAGGAGCTGGGGGGTTTTCAGTCCCATTACTCTCACAGGCATGTTTGCTGGTCATGTGGGAGAGGGTCTTCATGGTGGCTGCTCCCAGGCTCTGGAACTTCTTTCCTAAAGAGGTTAGCCTAGCTCCCTCCTTGTTGACATTCTGCTGGGAGGATTGTATTAAAAAACAAACAAACTGACAGGCTTTGGGAAAGGAATGTTTATAACATGGTCTCTTAAACCATGTGTGTGGGTGAGTGGGTGAATGGATAGACTTCAAGGAGTCTGTAAACCAGGAGAAAATATGTGCATATCTAATACATAAAACTCAAAGTTTGTTTGTCTGTGTTAGGTGAAGACCTCATATGATTGACTGTGCCAGGTGAAGACCTCATATGATTGGCTAACTAAGAAGATTCTATGGAATCCTGGGGTTGGTAGTTTTGGGAGGGGCCTTTAGAATTCTTAGCCGGAGAGCGCTTGGGCCTCAGTCAACTGTGACTGTTTTGAATAGGCCAGTTGCTATGGAGATGAGGCCTAGCAGCAAGGAGGAGGACACTGTATTTTCTCAGGAACCCAACCTGTGTATGTTGATAACTCTGAATACAGATTGGATTGGGGAATATGCGGAAAGGTTACAGGTACTGGACAAGACAGCTTGGGGAATTAGAGACACAGGATCTCAAATCTTCCTAAAAAATATTATCTATGAGAAAATAAAATCCAGGGCAACGCCATATCTTCTATTTGAATATATCTCTAACTGTCCCAATTTGACTGGGACAGTCCCAATTAATCCTTTGTCATCACCCTTTCCTTTTAAAACATCTCAGGTTCTCTTCCCTCTTCCCACTTCCCCCCTTTATCCTCAGCTTACTTCATTTATTGCAGAGTTCAAAGTACAAAAGTAGGAGGAGGAGAGGAGGGGCCGGAATCTTACTCTTCCCAAGAAGCTAAGGCAAAAATCAAACTTCAGCAGTGTCTCCCGGCTTGCATATTTTCCTTTGTTAATGACCTTTGCCATCTTGCCCATACTAACATAACTTGACCGCACATGTCCCAGTTTCCATCTGTACAATGTTGGATGGCACATATGACTATGATCTTGCATATGCATACATATGAAAAAGCCTCACTAAACTTAGTGGGACTTACTGCTAGTAAAGCATGCCCGGGAATTGCTTTGTTAGCCTAAATTAACAGGCATATGTACACAGGCATTTGTATATTACTGTTAGGAGGTCAAAGAATCTTGAGAATTGTTTGTAGTTAAGTGTTGAGAATCAATTGTCAAATAAGTCTAACCTCTTTTGTAGAATTTTAGTTTCCTGAGGAGAGAGCATAACTGTTAATCCAGTTTAAGTCTATAGTGTAGCTAAATCTCTTGTAGATTACAATGTTTATCTCCTTCAAAGACTAGAAGTCAGAGAATTTTCTACAAGGGCAAAATATATTTGTTCAACAAAAAGATCTGTGACAATTTCTTTGCACTTTTCTGTTTTGAGTGAGATTACAATTGAAGGTTTCAGGAGTCAATGTTACTTAAACATAACCAACGTTTCTCACATCTGGCAAGATACTTATTCTCTGCAAATTATTTGCTGTGAATAATTACAAAAAAAAAAAGCCAAACGCCTATCTGAAACCAAAGATAAAGTACCAACTAAATTTTGATCAAGGATTCTTCTTAGTATATCATTTCCCTAAATTGGAAGAATACTTCAGTATAAATGGATGTAAATAAGATCACACTTGTATATAACAAGACTGGACACTTGGGACAGGGGATTTCTCCCCATGGACTGCTTGGTCACTCCCAGCACAACCAGGGCCATTTCTGCACTAGACTTTTATAGCACTATGATTCCCCTTGAAACATCCTATGGAATCCTGGGGTTTGCTGTTTTGGGAGAGGTCAGCCTTTTCCCTCTCCTTTCCCTGACCTGGTACCCACTTTCCCCACCATACCTCAGCCCCCTTCCCACAGACAAATAGATACAGACGCACACACGCGCGTGCACACACACACGCACATTTTGATATTTGCAGTTTTTGCACTTTTGCAGAGGTCCTGTGCCCCCGACCCTTATTAATGGGGAGGGCTAACTGTACAGCTGATCTTTGCAGTGGGGGGTTGGAGGTTTGGAGGTATACTGTTGGGCAGTGTGTGGTATTTCATCCACTTGGGGTTGCTTTTTTTAAGAAAAGTAAGGGTATCTGGAATCTCTGGGAGAGGCTTAGGGGCTGCATGTGGCCTAAAGGCCACACTTTCCCCTCCCCTGATCTGTTGCAAATCAGGAAGACTTAGCACTAACGTCTTTCATAATCAGGTTGGTCATATTTCTGCAGTTGTATGCGTTTACTAGTGTATGAACTACCATGGCCAATTTATTGCTTTCCAAAAAAGGCTGTGACTGGTGGATCAATCAAAAATGACCCCAGACACTCAGAGCAATGGAGTCCACTTTCCTCTCCAGTAACAGAGGTGAATCCAGCAGTCTGGCATAGTGAGGCATTTGCTGTCCCCTACACGCATCTAGTCATTCCATCTATATTGGCTCTTATCAGCCAACATAGGCAAGGAATAAGCTTACATGCGCTAGGATGGATTTATTCAACTTGTCCACACCATCAGGCCACAGCTACTGAAAATCTCTCTTCCTTGAATATACTACTTCTCCTTTTATGTTAGGATAATGAGATACAGAAGAGGACAAGGCTCCTGCATGTTTACTGTTTATGTAGAAGCAGGGATTTCAGCAGGTGAAATGGGTTCTTTGCATGGGGCAAAAAGCTGACCAAGACTTGTGCCTCTTCACATTGTCAAAGGTAGATGTTGTGTGGCAATATTAGGTATAATCACTCTCTGAGGCAGTGTGCTTCAATTGACCCATGAAGTCTGTCCGAATGAGTGAATAACTTTCCAATCATAGAGCAGTGGGTGCATTTGGCAAACTTTTGTTATCTGCTGTCTGGCAGTGTCTGGGCAGACCCAGCTGTGGTCCTTGGGGTCGCCCTGATCAAGAAGAAGAAAAAATTACACTATGACCTGTGGCTTGGTGTTGACTTGTCCTGTTGACTAGCCTAGATGTCTTAATCCATGAGATGTAACTGCTCTTTGTTGCACAGTTGGAGAGTACAAGTTCCTTCAAATCAGGTGGTCCTTCAATTAAATCCCCCAGATGGAGCTTTTGAAATGGTTTGGGACTAGTTCACATCCTCCCCAAACCTTAGGATTTTCCTGTCCCCTGCATTAGCTTTTCTAAAGGCTGGTTTATTTACATACCCCACTGCGGGGGACTGGTATGTAAAACTTTTGACTTATTATAGAAAACATGGGAAATTAATTTGAAAAAAAGTCTCATAACTAATTGGGAATGGATCAGAATTATTGGCAGGGGGCTACAATAAAATAATCATTGAGCCCAAGTGATGGTCATACATTCGGTGCATTATGTGCCATCTTAGTCAACATATGCGTTTTCCATGTGGCCTTCCCATTCAGATCCATCTCAAGACATTTTGCTCCATGGCCTGATGAAGTTGATGTGCACTGCTTAGTAAATGAAACGTGATCTGATATTTGGTGAAGACTTTTGATACAGAAATAACATGCAGTATATCTGTTTCCTTACTATCTCAATTTTTAGATTTTCTGTTTGAAAACAGAAATGATAGGGTAGGTTTTATACGGCTTGTAATGTTTTTGTTTTATTATACAAGAATTATATGAACGTTGTAATTAGTGGTTTCTTACTAGTGCTACCAAGGTCGTCTTGAATAACTCCTGACAAGAGTTGTACCTAACTTAAAAACCGGTTTTTCTCTGACATTACTATTCTTTAGAACACATTAGAGAAACATGCCCTCCAACCATACCTACTGAGTACACCAACTATTTTTCTCATTCTGTTTGCTGGTTCCTAGTGTACATGATCTTTCTTGTTTAAGAACTGTAAAGTATAACATTGCAACACTAAGTTAGCAAATACATATTGTGAGACCATTTATAACTCTGGCCCCAGTTCGTTTCATGTTAGTTGTGACTGTAAAGGGTCAGACCACACAAGACATATATGGCATACCCTCCAACATTTCACAAAGGGAGACCAAGATATGTATAGCCAAGCAATATCAGGCTGGTCAAGATGGCAAAAGTTATTAATAAGGAAGGACATGCGAGTTAGGAGAGGCTACAGCAGTCTGCTTTTGCCTGAGCCGACTAGGCAGGACAAGATTCCGCCCCTTTCTCTCTTCTCTCTTCTCCCCACTGCTGAGTCACAATCTACTTTTGCTGAAGACAAAGGGGGAAGGTGGGTGGAGGAAACTTTTAAAAGCAGCTGAAAAAGTGGGCTGACAAAGAATTGTCTCTGCAAAATCAGAACAGTAGGAGTGTATGAGCTAGCAGCTACATATTTTTCCCCTCTTACCAAGAAGTAAGCAAGGGGCAATCCAATTCAGATCCCAATCATAATGAGTGAGGGGAGGGCTTCTTTAACAAAAATTCCCCCCTCCCATTCTGATCCTTATGCCCACAACTGGATTGGACAAAATTTGATCCAGCACCCTTACACACAACACAATTAAAGCAACATCTTTTCACCTCAACCGCCATGGTTTCTTCCCATGAAATCGGGATTTGCAGTCGGGGTAGGGGGATTTAGAGTTCTCAGCCACAGAGTCTGGTGTCTTACCAGACTACATCTCTGGGATTCTATAGGCTGCAGATGTGGCATTTAAAGCGGAATCATAATGCTATAGTTGTGTAGTGTGAAAAGACCCTCAGTAAAATGAATAGAGCAAGATCTATTTCTTACCTAACAGGGGCTCAGTGGAGGGAAACAAAAGATTAACACCCCTGCTAAACTCACCCATCATACTGGGGTCTGGAAAGCGCACCCAACAATTACAGACTGGTTCCACTCTGCTGTGTTGTACTTGTTGTCTCTAACTATTAAACATGCAATCTGGGACTAACAGTAGTGGTACTCTAAAATACCTGCAAAGCTCTGCTTTGAGAAGAACAACATCTGTTCTGTTTTTCTAAACAATATCAAGAGTAAACATAGAAGACATGAGTCACATCAGCACCCTTATGTGGAGTTAGGTTTATTTTAGCACATTACACTTTCCCAGTGTGGTGCAGATTTGAACTCTCCGTCCCCAAATACACTTGAAATTTGCATAAGAGAAAACATTTCTTCAGATGAGCTGTTGCTGCTGTTGTTGTTATTACTATTATTAATTTTCTCACCTGTCTTTCCCTAAGGCTCAAGGCAGGGTACATGTTAAAATACAATTAAAACACATTGTAGAATCAAAATACACTAAAACATATAAAATCATTTAAAATACATCCATTTAAAATTCATAATTAAAAAATGACTGGGTAGGTCTGCCAAGAGTGATAGGTCTTTAGAACTTTTTAAAATTCCAACAGCATATTTGCTGTCAAATCTCTTCCAGCTGGTCATTCCACAGTCTATGGATGGCTGATGAAAACCTCCTCTGGGTGACCATTGCCAGTCTAGTTCTGGCTGGTTTAAGTAAATAAATGGCCTCTACAGGACTTAAGGATATGGGGTGGGTTGTATGGGAGAAGGTGATCCTGCAGGTAACTTGAATCCAAACCATTGTAGGGCTTTAAAGGTAATAACCAACACTTTGTACTTTGCCCACAAACTAACTGGCAGCCAGTAGAGTGATTTTAACATCCGTCTGATATGCTCACTCTTTGCTTTATACAGAATGGGTGCATCAGGACCAACAGTCTAAAGAGCTATATGCTGGCCTCCCATTTGGATCCAGTCATCATGCTTACTTTTTAGTTAAAATACAAAACAATAGATTCATGCTACATATTATAAGCAATATCTTGTCTGGCTATAAATCTCATTCTTTTCAGTGTGAAAGCAGTGGTATTTAGACTGGAATCCTATGTATTTAGACTGGAATCCTATGTACACTCACCTGAGGATAAGTCTCATTAAATTCAGTTGAAGTACATTGTCAGTCACAAGTAAATTAGGTGTGTTGATAGAGGAGTTCTGGATTTTTGAAGGTTTGGGAGAAATAATTTCTTCTAATACTGATTCTGAGGGGTCATATGCCAATCATTTTGGAAGTGAAATGAGGCCACTCACAGTGTTGCTACCCAAATAAAAACTACTGGTTTTTTTGGTCTTGGAGGACTTTCTCAGTAGGCAAAAGTATACGTTTCTAAATTAAAACAAAAATGAATTGTTAAAAAATAGTAAAAATAGTCTTGTGTGCTTCCAGAAGATATGGAATATTTCAAAGGATGTATAACACATTTAATTATCTGAGGAGGAGGCTTCTGTATCAACATGCATCTCCAAAGATAGAATTTTAATACTAATGAGGGACTTAAATTATTAGGTAAGATCACAATTTGTCCTCAACTGACTTTCCCTCTCCTCTTCATTTTTAAGCTAGGAAACAATCTAAAATGTAATCTTTGGGTTTGTTTATATAAAGACTGTCATGTTTTGCTGTGCTTCTGCTGCACTCTGACTCTGCAACCAGTATGTTTTGCCCAAGGCAGAGATTTCCAGACTTTTCATGTTGGTGACACTCCTTTTAGACATGCATCATTTCATGACACAGTTGCAAACAGGACGTTAAACTAATAGCTAGTAGTAGTAGTAGTAGTAGTAGTAATAATAATAATAATAATAATAATAATAATAATAATAATAATAATAATATTTATTTGTATCCCGTCTCTCCACATGGATCGAGGCGGCGAACAGCATGAAATACATTATACATTATATACTCTGGTTTCTCTTCAGATCGTATAAATCTTTCGCCTTATACATTAAAATACATTAAAAGACATTAAAAACATACCCAATCCTCCCCACCCACCAACCCATCTAAAACCAACCCCCTAAAACACATAACAATTAACAATTAATTAACTATTAAAAGAACAGCAGGACAATTGGTGGGAGGCAGTGGAAGTACTAGTCTTGGAAGGCCTGTCGGAAGAGATCAGTCTTGACTGCTTTTTTAAAGCAGTCAAGACTGGTAATATGCCAGGTCTCCTCCGGCAGGCCATTCCATAGCTTGGAAGCGATAGAAGAAAAGGTCCTCTGGGTAACTGCAGCCAACCTAGTTCTGACTGGCTGCAGTAAGTTCTTCCCAGAGGACCTTAGTGTGCGGGGCGGATTATATGGGAGAAGGCGATCTCGCAGGTAGTCTGGCCCCAAGCCATAAAGAGCTTTAAAGGTAATAACCAACACCTTGTACTGTGCCTGGAAACTAATAGGCAGCCAATGTAATGACTTCAGAATTGGTATTATGTGGTCAGTTTTAGGTCTACCGGTGACCAACCTGGCTGCCATATTCTGAACAAATTGAAGTTTCCAGACTAAGCACATGGGTAGCCCTATGTAGAGCACATTGCAGAAGTCAAGCCGTGAAGTTACCAGCGCATGCACCACTGTTTTTAGGTGTTCCAGCTCCAGAAAGGGGCGCAGCTGGCGTATCGGCCGAAGCTGATAGCAGGCACTCCTGGCCGCCACATCTATTTGAGCTGTCATCTGAAGTGGCGAGTCCAGGAGCACCTCCAAGCTGCAAACATAGTCTTTCAGGGGAAGTGTGACCCCGTCTAGAACTGGTTGACAAACCTCCATACCTGGGCTAGGGCCCTTAACAGCGAGTACCTCCGTCTTATCTGGATTCAGCTTCAGTCTGTTTTTCCTCATCCAGTCCATTACTGCTTCAAGACATTCGTTCAGAGGCGAGATGCCACCCTTAGTTGATGCTATTATCCGAGGCATGGAGAGATATATCTGGGTGTCATCAGCATACTGATAGCACCTTGCTCCATGCCTCCTGATGATCTCTCCCAGCGGTTTCATATAGATGTTAAATAGCATTGGGGACAGGACAGCGCCCTGAGGGATGCCAGATTTAAGCTCCTTTTTCGAGGAGCAGCTGTCCCCAAGCATCACCATCTGGTATCTACCTGAGAGATAGGACCAGAACCACTTACGTGCAGTGTCCCCAATCCCCAGCCCTCTCAGGCATTCCAGAAGGATACCATGGTCTATGGTATCGAAAGCTGCTGAGAGGTCCAAGAGTACCAGCAGGGTCACATTTCCCCTGTCGATACCTAGGCGAAGATCATCCACTAAGGCAACCATGGCAGTCTTGACTCCATATCCTGCCCTGAAGCCAGTTTGAAATGGATCTAGATAATCTGTTTCATCCAAGACAGCTTGGAGCTGAAGACCAACTGCCCTCTTGATCACCTTGCTTAAAAATGGGAGATGGGAGACTGGTCTATAATTATTCATATCCAGGGGATCTAGGGAGGGCTTTTTCAGAAGCGGCTGTATAATCGCTTCTTTTAAACAAGCTGGAAATTTGCCCTCCCTGAGGGATGCATTATGTATCTTAAATAGGTCTTAATTGCAACTCCTCCCTGGACGACCAGCCATGAAGGGCAGGGATCAAGAGGGCAAGTTGTCTTTCTTATATTTCCAAGGAGCTTGTCTACGTCCTCGGTACTCACTGACTGAAACTGATCCAGTATAATCCTGTTCACGGAGTCACCGGACACTCCATTTGTAACCTCTGCTATAACACTGGCATCCAAGTCAGCTCTTATCTGAGAGATTTTATCTGCGAAATGATTATTCAAAGCATCACAGCAAGCTACACTAGGTTCTAACAGCAAGTTCAGGGGAGTGGGTAGCTGAGTCAGATCCCTTACCACCCTGAACAGCTCTGCCGGACGAGAAGTCGCAAATGCAATACGTGCAGAGAGGAAAGTCTTCTTCACTGCATCTATTGCCACTCTATAGGAATGAAGGAATTCTCTATAGTGTGTCCTGTCAGATAAGAGTCCAGATTTCCACCAGTTGCACTCTAGTCGTTGTCCGACCTGCTTCATATTCCTGAGTTCTACTGTATACCAAGGATTACGATTTGAAGCAGGCCAGAAAGGACGCTTGGGAGCAATCATGTCGATAAGAGATACAGACATATTTATAAATTGTAATAATGAAATGTATGGATAGACAATATATCTCATGAAAACCTTTCATATATTTTTAAAAATATATGATTTATAAATAATAAAATACGTTTCCAAGATTGTAGGCAACACACCTACACACTTCAGGCAATACACTAACGTGTCATGGCAAACTGTTTGGAAAGCCCTGGCCCAAGGCACTGAAGAGATACTTAACTTAGAGCTTACTTTTGTGTTCCAGAAATGAAGACCCACATTATCTCCTCATCTCAGTACACACTGCTAAGTGGGGTCAGATGATTCATGTGCTCATCAATGTCTATCTTGAGACTGTGTTTGACAGTAGATTATCAACTGGCCAAATGTTTGAACTACCTGGTTTCTTTTCTGGTTCTTAATTTTTGTACCACTTAGCTTAAGGCTTCAGGGGAACTTAGAAATGTGCTTACTTTGGGGGACATTTAAACTGGTCCTAATAAAGATCTTGCCCAACTTTGAGGGTATCTTTTTCCCCTCATGGATCAGCTCATCTCCTTTGCTTCTCACTGTCTTTGCTATCTTGTCTTTGAAAGAAGACTGATACTGAGCCACACCTAAAATACTGTACTTTATTATTTTACAGTCAGATCTCACTTCTATCACCAGAAGCTGGTCTGATGGTGTGTCTCTAGTACTAAACTCTAGAGCTGATGTTGACTGGAGTATGGAAGATCTAAAATGAAGTAACCCAAAATAAGAAGGAGAAAGGTTACTCACCTGCTAGGGCCCCTGGTAACTTAGTATATTCATTTATTTGACTCAAAACCTCACCTTTATCCCATGAATGGGATTCAGGGCAGCTTAGAACTAAAAAAATATAAATTCAATTAAAATATGACAAGAATAAAAGTATTAAAAATAAAATGCAGTTTTAAAAGTATACCATTAAACAACTACAACATCTGTCCACTGTTGTTTGCACAGCAAGTAAGGTCCCAGATAAGGTCATTGCCTCCCAATGGAAAGATAACAGAAAGGAAGCCAATGTGGTTAAGGAGTCTGATAGAAATTCTAAGCATGCACAATATCATTGACTAAAGCCATGGATCACAAAGTCCAAAACCTCTTGTTACTGCGGCCCAGGCCTACCCAGAGATAGCACTCAATATCACTTTGATATCAAACCATTCGGCCTTCCTCTGCCACCCCGCTCCACGTGTTTGTGAGGCCTCCGGACAAGCACATAAACAGGCACAGCCGATAATTGCTGGACATTCCATTCTCCACCCAGGCAGGCCAGACAGAGCCGGTTCATCGCTTCAGGGACCTCTCCAGCAAACACCTCATTGCATATGCGCGATACTAACAAAGGCTCCCTGCCCCGAGCAGGCAACCTGACAAAGCTGTACTAAGCGCTCCACATTTGCATACTGGCTACACTATTGTTCATTCGGCTCTAAGTCAATCATGCTAAAACCTGACCTTTCCGAAGCTTTGTCCCACTCCTAAATCGCATTGCTCTCACCGAGTAAGGAATGGCCTGCAGTCACAATTCACCCTATAAAAACCCCTGATTCCGAGACCTTCCTCGGATCACTCCCGAGTTCCGTCCAGCCTTGCCGCCGCTCTGCTTGGTGAGCTCCCCTCAGCTAAATGCGCTGAGCTTCTTCTTCGCACCCCAACTTTGCTCTCAAGGTCCAAGACTACGAGACAGGTGTCGTATCACCCATTTCCCTCTAAAAATCCCCATTTCTGATTCTTTAGTTAGCTGTGTGACTGTGGTGTCTTTAATATTTGTCTGTATTTAATAAAACATCATTTTTGCTATTTTAAACCGTCTGACTGCTTGACTGGCCTGACCCCATAGACACTGGGTTGCAAGATCCTGCTAAGTTACCTTGCCTCTCACTAGCTTTAGTGAGTGCTCCAGCTAATTTTCCCCAAAGTTGTGTTGTTGTTTGGTCATTTAGGTGTCCCTCCCGGGACTCCCAGAGATCAGGGTAACACTCTTCCCCATGTTCTGCCCACACCCACACTCCAGTAAACACAAGGCTACAAGGTTTCAGAACCACAGCCTTACCATCAGGGATTGGGAAATTATAACATGCTGTTGCATCAGACTTGTATTTGGTGTAGTGCCTTTCCAATGTCAAGAATCTAATCAAGAAAGCCACTTCTGATGATACATTTGGCCCTCCATGTCTGTATGATGAGGATGAGGGATGAGGAAACTATTTTACTCCAGTTGTTGACATATGACAACTCTTATCTTACCTTGACAATTGATTATGGTGGCTAGGGCTGATGGTAGCTGGGGTCCAATGACAGCTTGAGTTCTGAAGGAAGAAGCGTCTTCACGTTTTTGGAGTTGCATTCGCTGCATAGAACATCTCCAGAAAGACTTTCCTTCCTGATTGCAATGCATTAGCTCAGAGAGTTCTTCCATGTGCATTTTTCAACAAGTATTATGTATTAAACATTTTAAAAAACTGTTTGTTTTCTTAAAAAAACGCTGAAGTCTCTCCAAACCAAGGTCAGATTAAAGTGTGTACACCAAAGTACTGGGCTGTGTGTTAAAATTACCTATCTCTCTTTTGCCTTGCATACATATATGAGAGCTGCCTCCAGTTGCATCTTCAACAAGTGTTCTTTGTTTAACCTTGTTTTCAGGCTGCTTTTAAGGGCAAAACTTAGTAGGTTGTTGTGTGTTTTAAGGGGTTGGTTTAGGTGGGTTGGTGGGTGGGGAGGATTGGGTATGTTTTTAATGTATAATGTATTTCATGTTGTTTGCTGCCTCGATCCACATGGAGAGGCAGGATAGAAATAAAATATTATTATTATTATTATTATTGTTGTTGTTGTTGTTGTTGTTAGGTGTGCAGCAGTCAGAAAGGGAAAATATCAAATTTAATAGTTTGTTGTCATGTGCTTTCAAACAGGGTCCAGTTTACAGTGACCCTGACTTAGGATTTTCTAAGCAAGATTTATTCAGGCAAGAGGTTTTCCATTACCTTTATCTGAGGCTGAGAGAGTGTGACTAGCCCCAAGGTCATCCAGTGGATTTCCATGGCTGAGGCCATTTCTGCACTACACTGTTATAGCACTATTCTTATACTTTCAACATCCTGTGGAATTCTGGGGTTTGTAGTTTACTGAGGCCAAACAGCTCTCTGGCTGAGAATTCTAGGTGCCCCTTCCTAAACTGCAATCCCCAGGATTCCATAGGATGTTGAAAGTGGAATAGCAGCACTATAACAGTGCAGTGCGGAAATGGCCTGAGTAGGGATTCAAACCCTGGTCTCTTGAACTTCTGGTCCAGCACTCAAACCACTACACCAAACTGGCTCTCATATTCCTTGGACATAATGCTTTCAATCTACTTTTTCTCTATTTCACTAAATTTTCAGGTTTTATCTCTGTGAGAAGCCAATATTTTGCTCTTCATTTTTTCCACATGGTTCATCACTTTTATTAGGTCCCTCCCATTGTGTCTTCCTTGTTTCTCAGTCTTATCCTAAAGTTTATGTGCTGTGGTTCTGCTTTCGCCTTCAGCAACACCATGAACTTGACACAGCAGAAGAAAGAAACTTGCCTTGAACTTTCATTTCATTGCCTTTTACTCTTCCAGCACATACCGTACAATATGCTGACCATCAACAACTGCCACTGTTTATTTTTGCAAAAATGGACACCAACTGAAGCCTCAGTCACTCAATATAGAAAATAGCTACTCCCTTCAAAAGCTCCTCAACAATGCACAGATTCCTTTCTTTACACATTCCTCCCCTCCTTTTTTTTCTTGGTTGCTTGCTTGCTAATGAGCCTTTCAGGATTTGATTGAGCTTCTTGGAATGACTGCCTCTTGCTGGTAGAATGTTAAGCTGTCTAAACCCATTCAGCTCCCCTTGTGTAGAAGTCAGTCATCTGAAGTCAGCATTTCAAAGAGATGCTGGTTAATAAAGTCACAACAGAAGGGATGTTAGGAGGCAAGTCTTACAGCTTAGCCTAATCTCAGAAGAGACTAAAAATAACTTTATGTTGGCTTCTAGTGGGAGAGGGAGAAAGGCTTTGCTTATAGAATCTGAGTTCAAACATTGCTGGAACAAAATGGCTAACAGCAGGTTGTTAACAGGCCAGGTAGAAAGGTACCAGTTATTTTCACATTGGCTCCCTGCTGCAGTGCAACTATTCCACAAAATCTCCACCACTCCATGACCGACTGGTTAATTAAATCTTTATTCTACCACTCCAAGTAAGAGAAGAGTACTCAAGGCAGCTAAGAAACATTACCAAAAACAAATTAAGAACAAAAACATATTAGAATAATAATTGTAATCAGCTTGTAGACTGCATGTTGACATGCAACAAAACTGTACAACCTGTCCCCCAAACCAGTATATTTCCAGTGGGCTCCATCCAACATCAGAAGCATCTTATGATAATGTAACAGGACTTAACTTTCCTTCCTTCCCTTCTCAATTCTGCTTCAGACCATAACTGGGGTGGTGGTGGTGCAGGGACAGAGGCAATCTCTTCCACCTACTGTGTTTGTTTGCTTGTAGACAGGCACCATTAGATTTCACTCCCTGTTTGTACTTGTGTGACAAGTATTTCTATTTTACATGCCTGCAAAGCACGGCTGTGAATCAGGCCCAGCCTTTCATCTGGCAGCCGCCCTAGGCAATTAATGCTACACACTCTATATACGTTCAGAGAAGGCATATTTCTCACATACGAACAATGGACAAGGCCATCTCCTTCCTGCCTGTGAAAGCTGAGACAAGATATTTTGCTGTATGAGACAAAAGATCAGATGGTGCCTTTTTCCATTCCACACACAGAAGTGGACTGGACTGAGAGAAGCGGGAGTGGTATCCCCTACCCTACTTGAGGCAAAAAGCTAATTTAGAGGATCCAGATCAAGGCATGTGATATAGGGTTATGTGCCCTCCCGACAGAGGGGGAAGCCTGAGGAGTTCAGAAAGAGTAGCCCAAGAAGCTGCTGCCACGCCACCCAATGTGTTCCACTTGAGGCTGTTGCCCAACTTGTCCCCATTCCGCACTTGACTGTTAACAGCGCTATTATTCCACTTGCAACATCCTATGGAATCCCGGGGTTTGCAGTTTCGGGAGGGGCCAAGTGGCCCCTCCCGAAATTGCAAACCCCAGGATTCCATAGGATGTTGCAAGTAGAATAATAGCGCTGTAACAGCCCAGTGCAGAAATGGCTCTGGTCTAATGACACAGCCAGTCTTGCTACTTCTGAGGTTTGACAGCAACAGGGTGGCCACTGCTAGAAACAGAATGCTGGCCTAAAAGTGGCTTGGTCTGATCCAGCAAGGGATTCCTGTTTCCCCAGATTGTTGCTGTTGTATGCCTTCAGGTTGTCTCCAATTTATGGTGACACTAAGGTGACTCTATCATAGGATTTTCTTGGCAATATTTATTCAGAGGGGGCTTGCCTTGGGCTTCCTCTGAGGCTGAGAGAGTGTGACTTGCCAAACATCACCCAGCAGCTTCTCACAACTGAGTGGTGATTCAAACACTGGTTCCCCAAAGTCATAGTCCAGTGCTTAAACTACTGTACCATGTTGGCTCTCAGTTAAAACACTGTAATTCTTATAGTTCATTGGGAACTTACTAACTGGTTAATTTGATTATATTGTTTGCAGTTGCAACCCTACACACTTACTTGGGAATAAGGCCATTTCCACACTAGCCTGTTATAGCACTATGATTCCACTTCCAACATCCTATGGAACCCTGGGTTTGCAGTTTTGGGAGGGGCCAGCTAGAAATGGCCTAACTAACTTCAGTGAGGTTTCCTTCTGAGTAGACATGCATAGATTGGCAGATGTCCACTGGGGAAAAATCCTGAGAGGTACAGCTCCCAGTTGAAGTTTACTGTTTCTATTTCCACTTTTAAGGCTGAAATCCTATGGACACTTATGGTGGAATAATCACCACTGATCTTCATAGGATTTACTTCTCACTAAGTAAACAGAGATAGGCATGTTCTGCCTATCTGTAACATAATTGCAAAATCAGTACATCAGTGTGATTTGATAAGTGTCTTGTGGTTTATGTGTATTTCAAGCCGTAGTAAAATAGTTTCTATTTTACAATACTGTAACATGTTAGGCTGTTAGGCTGTGAATTATTACTGTTCCTGTTGGTGTTGTTGCTGTTATTCCTCCACAAAGTTTTGCCCTGTCACCCCATCACAGCATGAAAGTCTGGGTCTTAGAAGCTATGTCAGCTAACCACAGACTCTGGCAGTTTCTACAATTTGGTCAAAGTTACAACATGGCCCCAGCTGCAGGCTGTATGTCTGCTGTCCCAGGTCCAGTCTAGCTAAGTACAGAGTGTATTAACATCAGAAGATTGGCTACTGCCTGACCAACTGGCCACAACAAAACACAACATCAGTGTGGAATAGTTGTAATCTGCAACAATAGACTATAGCATGGATGATATCACAAATCTTCAAGAGATATTGATGATGACTCAACAACTAATATTATCTTCCTAAAAAAAAAAAAACCATTTAGGGAGGCTATGCTAAAACCAGTAACACTATCCTTTGGTAAAAATGCAGAATAGACACTTCCCATGCAATTCCTTTCTACAAGACCTTTAGGCTATGAAGGCCTCCTTATTGTCATGCCTCCCAATAAATATACATTGGCTTCAGGCCATAAAAGGTGCCAGACTGCCAACCACACCTCTTAATTAGTTATGTAGAATGAAAAGTTGCCTAACAAATTGACATTCCTGATTTCCAAGGTAGATTTGTTTCCTTGAAGCCTAAACAATAAAGAATTATCAAGCTGGCATACTTTTGCTTTAACGATATTTAATATTATTGTCCTTTCCTTCTTCATTTTATCCTTCCTCATTCTTTTTTCTGCTATTCTGTTTCTTAAAAGTATATTAAATCTTGTGTGCTTTGGGCATTCTACCTGACATTTTAACTTTCTAAAAAGAGAAATGACAGCCTAGGGGGGTAAAAACCCTATGGGGCTATACTGTGTGGAATAAAAGCTTTCTGCTTATACAAAACACCTTTGCCCACAAAACATGCGGTTTTCAACAGTATCTCTTACCACCACATACTCATATACATGCCTAAAGCTGCTCTTGAAAATTATGATATCTTCCAGAACAGCATGAGATATGGTACAGAGAAATGTTTTGTGTGGAGTTATGTGGCAAAAAATTAAGTGCCCTGCCTTGTACATTTTCTGCTAGTTGTAAGACCAGCGTTAGATATAAATCCTAGAACTTGTCCCAACCATAAGGAAATCATTTTACAGTATAGGCTTGCTTGAAAAAGCAAGTCAGTGTAACGTCCTCCACCCCAATCATTATTTTTAGGATTGCAACATTGGTGTTTTATTGAGATGAGAAGTCTGATATGACAAGACATGGATTTATTGGGGGTGTGGTAGGTAGTAGTACTCAATCCATCATGGAGTAACTCTTGATCACAGTAAATCTAAAAGTGCAGTTCTAAGAGTCAGTAAATGACATGTTTCCTTTTTACCATGTGCAATACATTGGAAATATTGTTTTCAAGTTACATTTGAAACCTTACCACATGCATATCCTTACCTTTAGAGGTCTTAAGACTGAAGTCATAACTGTCTTATACCAGGTAGTTTTGTGTAATTATAGTTAGTGTAGTGTAATGTAGTGCAATTATAGTTAGCAACATCCTATGGAACCCTGGGGTTTGCAGTTTAGGGATGGGCCAGCCGGCCCCTCCCAAAACTGCAAACTCCAGGATTCCATAGGATGTTGCAAGTGGAATAATAGCGCTATAACAATCTAGTGCAGAAATGGCCTCAGATGTGTGTTTTTTCTTATGTGTGGTTTTTTTTTTTTGTGTTGCATTATATATCGATAAGGTATATGTTTAATAAAAATAATTTTAAAATAGTCTGCAGCAACAATACTGTTTTGTGGGTGTTTACCTTCTAAAATTTGTTACATTATGTATTTTTTAGGCTGTACACTCTGCCTTTGTACTGTACTACACATCTTGCCCAAGAGCATTGTCACACACTAGGACATACATGTAACTTTTACAGGCTTTGAACTCACCTTATTATCAGTAATGTTTAACATTCTGAGATCCCAGCATGGTATAGTGGTTTGAGGATTTGACTATGACTCTGGAGACCAGAGTTCAAATCCCTGTTCAGCCATGGAAACCCATTGGGTGACCTTAGGAAAGTAATACTTTCTCACTCTCTAAGGAAGGCAAAGGCAAACCTCCTCTGATCAAATCTTGCCATGATAAGGTTGCCTTAGGGTCACCATTAGTCAGAAACTACTTGAAAGCACATAACAACAACTCATAATTCCAATTGGGTTTGCTCATCCTTCTCTCTATGTCCTCTTTCATTTTGCTCTACATTTTTTCCCATCTGTCTCTTCTCTTAATAGACAGCACTGCCTAAACCAGAAGAAAAATCAAACAGTGATATTGCTGCTGGTGTGCCCCACTATAGCCTGAGTTGCATAAGCTCCAATTTACCCTTTCAATGGTGATGCTTAGGGTAAGCAGCAGCACATGCAAGATCCCCTTTCTTCCAGGATAAAGTATGTAACACATTACAAAGGCAAAACAATATGATTGGGAGATGACTTCATGCAAGATTTTGGACAATCTATGTGACACCAAAAAATTACCATGTTTCACCAACATGAGGGAGCCTTCAGAAGTTCAGCGGGTAAATCAGGAAAATAGTGGGGTGTAAGGCAGTGATTTTACCATATCTAAAAGTAATATAGTGATAAGGTGTGATTTTATCTGCTTCCTGCTTAATATGCTCCCTAGAGGCAGCTGCTTCTTTGAAACAAAACTGATAATTATTTTCTACATATAGCAATTAAAAATGTTCAGCTTAATAAACCACCTCTTAGAGTACAGACAATCATTTCACCCAGTTATAAGAGAAGAAAATATCAGCTAATAAAACCAACATGAAAACAATAAATTAAACCTGTTGGTTCTGTCTAAATTCTAATCCTCGGGAAGCAGAGGGAAAAAGAGAGCAATCCACAGTTCTGCAATGGTACACAGGTATCAAGCCCCGGATTAAATCTGTAAGAACTCCAGCCAAAAAGGTATAAATGAGTGGGATGGACACATAGTATGATTGCTTCAGATGCTTAATACTCAAGTCATTGCCTTTGTGGCAATTAAGATTTTGTCAGGAATAAGTGAGTGTACTCTCTGTTAATTCAGTCTTTGATTTGACATTTTTCTCCTCTCTTAGAACTCAAAGCTGCTTACTTGATATTCCTAAGTAGTCTCCCATCCAAGTCATGAACAAATTCAGACCTGTTTAGCGACAGCAAAATAGCTGCATCATGTGCTCTCAGAATACCATTTAGCAATATTTTCAAATATTGTGTTTATACATACAGTGGACTTTTGCATCAAATTTTAGTCATATATGTATTTGCATGCATCTTGAACTTTTCTTGTATTAATCTAATCTTCACCACAACATAATCATAATATGACAGAAGTAAGATCTCAGTCCTGAAAAAGCATTGTGTGAGTGTGCGCATGTGCATGAGCTTTCAAGTTGCCTGTCAATTTATGGTGACTCCATGAATTTCATAGGGTTTTTGTAGGCAAAAAATGCTCAGAGATGGTTTTCCCAGTTCTTTCCTCTGAAATAGTCTACAGCACCTGGTATGTGTTGTCTGTCTCCCATCCAAGAATTAACCAAGCCTGACTCTCCTTAGGTTCCGAGATCAGATGGGATCTGGCGCCATTAGGTATTCAGATAGCTTTTAGGGGGGGAAGCATTTTACTTGCCCAGCTCCTGCACTTCCCAAAATGTAACTATTCTTTTATTTTCTAATGAGACATGAAAGATATAATATCACAGTTATACTATTTACATAGCTTTACTCACCTCTGTACCTCTCTTCTCTCCCCTTCCACATTGGAGCCACGATGCATGCATTATTCTAATTTTGGGTCATCTATTCATAGGTTTGCCTAACTGTGACATTCTCATATCTTTGAAACTAGGTTGACAATCCAGGAATGCTGCAGGACAAGATTGTCCTATCAATTTATCTCCATGTCACAGAAGTCTTTCCTCCTAAAAAGTTCTTTGTTTCACACTGTTGTAAAAGGTACAGGAGCCAGGCTAGAGAAAAGTTAGCAGCCCTAGACTGGCACCTGTAGGGTAAGAAGATGCAGCCCCTATAGTTGTTAAACTATAGTTTAACATAGTTGTTTACATAGTTGTTATGTAAAAGCTGCCTCAGTACCTTAATGGTACCAGATCCTGTTTGATCCTGGAATTTAAGAAAGGTCAGCCATGCTTACTACTGGATGGGAGATTGCCAATGGATACCAGGTGCTGTAGGCTGTATTTCAGAGGAAGAAACTGGGCAAAATCACCTCAGAGTATTCCTTGCCTTGAATTTCCCTATGAAACTCATGGTATTGCCATAACCCAACAGGCAACTGGAAGACATACACGCTTACACAAAAGCAGACATTTAAATAGAGTAGATTTTCTTACACCTATACCTCTGGAAGTAATTTTTAATTCTACACAACAAAGAGTGGTATGAGAGCCATGCCTTATATTTTGTATGATCACAATAGTAGACTCTAGCAGATGTACAGTATGATCCTATCTATGAACACTTCCGCACTGGACTATTATAGCGCTTTGATTCCACATTCAACATCCTACGGAATCCTGGGGTTTGCAGGTCAGGGGGGCTAGGAGGCCCCTCCCGGAACTGCAAACCCCAGGATTCCATAGGATGTTGAATGTGGAATCAAAGTGCTATAACAGTCTAGTGCGGAACGGCCTATGTCTATTGAGAAGTAAGCCCCGCTAAGCACAGAGGAATTACTCTCAGGTGAGCATAGGGCTGGAATATGGTTGGGTGTTACATCTTACTGAAGACATTGGGTCATAAAATCATAGAATCATAGAGCTGGAAGAGACCACAATGGCCATCGAATCCAACCCCCTGTCATGCAGGAACATACACTCAAAGCACCCCAAACAAATGGCCATCCAGTCTCTATTTAAAAACATCCAAAGAAGGTGATTCCGCCACACTCCAAGGCAGTATATCCCACTGTTGAATGGCTCTTACCATCAGAAAGTTCTTCCTGAGGTTTAGATGAACTCTATTTTCCTATAGTTTGAATCCACTGCTTTATGTCCTAGTCTATAGAGCATCAGAAAACAAGCTTGCTCCATCTTCAACATGACATCCCTTCAAATATTTAAACATGATTATCATGTCACTTCTTAACCTTCTTTTCATCAGGCTAAACATACCTAGCTCCCTAAGCTGCTTCTCACAGGGCATGGTTTCCAGATGCTTCCAACATTTTGTTCACTCTCCTCTGGACACGTTCCAGGTTGCCAATGTCCTTCTTGAATTGTGGTGCCCAGAACTGGACATAGTATTCCTAATGAGATCAAACCAAAGCAGAATAGATTGGTATGATTACTTTCTTTGATCTTGACACTATATTCATATTGGTACAGCCTAGAATCGCATTGGCTTTTTTAGCTGCTGCATCACACTGTTGACTCATTTTCAGCTTGTGATCCACTAAGACTCATAGATCTCTTTTACATGTACTGTTTTCAAGCCAGGTATCCATCTTATATCTATGCATTTCATTCTTTCTTCCTAAGCGTAGTACTCTATGTTAAACATATTTAATAACAGGATGCTAATCAGCCATGAAGGAAAATCGGGTTGCCATGCAGGCTTCTGGCACAGCCTGGTCTGCTCAGTTGCTTGCATTTTCTGTAACATCAGCACATAGGATTAGATAGAAAGGGATCTTGTTACCTTGCTTTTGAGCTGACTCCTGAATAGCAAACTGAAGCTACAGGAGATAATTTCCTTTGCCACCTCTTCCCTACTTTTGTTCATCCATTTGAAATGGTAAGGTCAAGCAGTCAGTTGCAAAATTATGGTATGGCTGCCCTAAAATGAAATCAAGAGACTTCCTGAATGTGCTACTGCTGCAAGTTGTAACCACAAGACAGAAAAGTCTCTACTTCCTCACTCTCCTCCAAAATTGCAACACAGAATCAAGAGTTTCTGGTGAGAACTGGGCATGTGCCAAATTACCCGGTGATTTTCTTATGAACTCTGTAAGCATTTTAGTTGACAACCTGAACAGCTCAGCCTACCAAAGCAAGTATTTTAACCCTGAATTAGCAAGATTGATTAAATTTTGATTAAATATGGCAGGGTCGTGAAGCCAAAAACTTACAGAAGACAGAAGAGGAGAGAGATAGCAGTACTTAATTCTTTCCAATCCTGATGATTCTATCAAATTTTTCTTATAGAAGTAGTATCACAATATACATACATTGATAATTCATTACAACTGCTTCATTGAGAAGCTTTTTGAATTAAAAACTTACTCACCTTTTGGCCTAAATACAAACATCCAGTATCAATGTTTTTTATAATGACATTACTCTAAGTATGAACAGTCCTAGTACATAACTTCCTTATCAAGGATCTGCATGAAAACACCACCTTAAAGAAGAAATCGTCAAGGAGAGATACCACAGTATAACTCATGATCAGCCCACAGCCGGGAACCCTGAAGCAATCAGGTCATAGGTATATTACTCTCTTGATAGTTGTAGAGTTAACAACTTTATAATAGATACCATTGAGGGAGGTGGAATACATTTGTCATGTTTCAAACCAGGAAGAAACCAATTGGTTCACAGTAAGTAATAACCAGCTCAAAAAGTTATCTATACTATATTTACTAACTTTGCATTTACAAGGTTGCATCATTATCTAAACAGAGGCTTGAGAAGCTGAAGAAGTCGCATAAGAAGGTGAAACAGTTCCACAGTACCCAGGGACAACTGTCCTTCTTGCTGTGGCTTCTTTGCAACCTTTATAGAGAAAGAGCTGCTTCCTCACTTTTGCTTTTTTGCAACCTCCACCGAGAAAGAGTTCCTTATATGTAAACTTTTGCTACCTTGGATATTTGCATATACAAAATAATGGACACAGATGGTGTATAATGTCATGTACTAACTATGTTTAACACTTATATTGTTTAGAGGGGAGGTTTTC
This sequence comes from Ctenosaura bakeri, assembly GCA_948474755.1. Taxonomy (NCBI): domain Eukaryota; kingdom Metazoa; phylum Chordata; class Lepidosauria; order Squamata; family Iguanidae; genus Ctenosaura; species Ctenosaura bakeri. Next base: position 347,893 of record CAOLHI010000138.1, on the reverse strand, counting down.
TACAGATACACAGCTAGCTAATGTAGGAGGCATCAAACTGTCCTGGATTATATTTATTGGTATGACCAAGCAAAACAATTGTTGTATCCCATATGGGCCATCAAAAAGCACGTATCATAAATATTGTGGCCTGGCTTGAAGTCATTTTGATTGCAGGACAGAAGAGAAATAACCTGTTAGTAAATTACTATTTCATGTCAGTATCTAGAAATGATAGCTACTTAACATTACTGTTTTTCAGGCTGTTGAGGAACTCTGATGTTCCTTGCAAGCATATCAGTGGTTTCTTAATGAAAAGATTATTCCTTTGTAAGCCTACATCTTTGAAAGACAACTTGTCTACCATTATTGGTCTTCCATATGAGATTCACAGTGCAGGGTGTTTATTTGTACACATTCAGTTTATGTGTCTGGCATGGCCCACAGTGTCTGTGCATCGCTGTGTAATATGTGAGAATCAATTTAGAGCAGTATCCAGAATAAACTGTAGCATGGCAGCCAAACAGGGGTGCTCTCCAAGAGCAATTCATCAGAAAGTCAGAAAAATTACTTTAATAAGATATATCACAAATGACTAACATAACTATATGTTTCTAGCATCAATGTGTAGGATATTTCATTTGGGACCTAAAGTTTAGGAGATGTCAACTGGAAATGAAATAATCATTTCCTGGATTCACCATACCAAAGGAAAATATCTATTTGGCTTTTTCAAAGACCAGCAGCAGAATGGAAGACATCTTGCCTCAATGTTCCATACATTTGTGAGGCCTATGGTGCATTTCACTGGATGTGGTGGGGATAAACACAAAACCATATGGATGTTTCTGAAACATGTGCATAGCTGAAAAAGTGTACAATCCAAATATTAAAAAAAAAACACCTGCATTTAACATTGTGTACATCAGAAAACTGAGTCCAAAAAAGCATACATTTTGAAAGTGCATGCAGGCTGCAATGAAAATGCCCATGGATTTCTGTGCAGCAAAAAAGTCTTACAAGCTTATGTGTAAACAGAATAGAATTAGAATGTGACAAGGCTGAGAGATCTGCACATTCCTAATGTCAATCTGTTTTTCTATCTGCATTGTTAATCAAGTGTTGCTGTAAAGGAATTAAGTCTGAATGACAATACATCTGTGCGAACGTAAATGCCATTTTGCCTAAATGGAGACATTGCCTTAAGTTTGTAAACAATTTATTGTGAAGAACAATAATTAGACTTTTGCACTCCATTACTCTTGGTCCATTTCCGCACTAGGCTGTTATGGTACTATTACTGCACTTTCAACATCCTATGAAACCCTGGAGTTTGCAGTTTAGGGAGGAGCCCAGGATTTCATAGGATGTTGAAAGTGGAATAACAGCACTATAACAGCCTAGTGCAGAAATGGTCTTGGTAAGCAACATGAAGGAAATAAAATACACTGTTAAACTAAAATGCTACAAAAGCTACAAAAGCATTTGTGGGGGGCACAAATGTGAATGTAAGCATTCTCAAAACTCCTAAAGAAATTTGTCCACAGACAAAATCGTGGAAAGAATTGTTCCTGTAGGAGGATGCTCAGTTGTAGTCATTTGTCCTTGAAAACAGGTTCTGCCTTCATAGCCAGATGGCTGAGAGCGAAAGACTTAGTAGAAATTTGGTTCTTTTCCAGACATATGCAACACTGGCATGGAAAAAAAAAATCTCTCTCTCCCTCTCTCTGTCACTGACAATGGCCCTTTGTGAAATGCTGGCTTTTAAGAAAATTATTTAAGGGGGGAGTGTGGGATCTGTTGTATTCATTGTGATGAATGACAATTTCTGTAACGCCATTCTTTTTCCACTAGCATTGGAGCCATCTCAGGCAGCATACACCAAGCAGCCTACAGTGTTCAAAGGATGAGTATGCTGTGGATTTTCTTTCAATCTTTTTTGGTCAGACAACCTTTCTGGTGAATCTAGATTAGGAGCAACCAGTTCTTCCTGCTGCTGGTGGAAACTAGTTTTGCAAACTGGTGGACAGGTAACGTCACAGGAAGGAGCCTTACCCTATTGCAAGTTACTCACAAAACATTGCCCCCAAATGCCACCCAATACCCTCTGGGGGAGTGGGGACATATTCACCATACTTTTAGGCCCCTCTGTGGCATTTTAGGCATAGGAGAAGTTTTTTTAAAAAACAACATTAATTAAACTGGAAATCACACTCCAAGAAATCATTTCCTGTTACAAAAAAGGCCTTTCCTCAGACAAAAATGGCCCTTGAGAGCCCAAAAGTGTGGCAAGAATGCCCTAGAGGGCATTTCTGACCCCGAGGTGATCTTGGAGGGAGTACAAAACAGCTTGGGGGCTACATGTGGCCCACAGGTCGCACTTTCCTCACCTCTGCACTAAAGAGCCAGTCATGGCTGGTGGCTTCCATGTCAGGAGTGCAGGGACTTTCCTCTGAGTTTTATTCCAGACTTTAAAGGATCTACATAAAGTGTTACATCTATCTCCAAAATAGATTCAGGATCTTAGAAAGAGTCAGCATCTTTTAACATTTGGAAGAAAACTGAAAGTAGATTTACCATACACTTCACATGGAAGTCTTCTCATGGATCTTCTGCCTTGGCAGTCTAGCCATTTTCTGTCTCTTACAATGCCCAAGATGGTGTCTACAGGCTACTGTTCTCAAAAAGGGCAGGGAATATTTGGCACAATTTGGGAGTGGGGATAGGAGAGAAAACTGATAGCAAGCCATATTCTGAGAAATTTTGGCTCAGCTCTTTCACCAAAAGAATAGCCCAAGTGTGTTTCAATAGCAGATTGAATCACATACTGTGACACTTCCTTCCTTCTGAACATAAATGCAGGCTTATGTAAGAGAAAGTTGCTGATTCTTTTACCATTCCTGCTCCATTGACTTTTATAGATAGCTGTCAGGCAAATAAAATTATCACTCTTCACTCAGAAAATGTGTTGCCTATTAAATAGGTGCAGGCAAGACTCAACCAAAAGGCAAGTAGTAAGGCTACCCCAACAAAAAAGGTGAACAATCCTTCTTGTTCACGTACACATTGAACGCATTACATTACATAAGTACATTGGAAATAATGTAAGTTAGTACTAGCCTCATCTAAAGCCATATCCACACTAGACTGTTATAGTGCTATTATCCCACGGAAATGGCCTAAGTGTGTTATGCAAGCACTGCTGGGCAAAGAAGGAGTGAAAGTTCATTATGAGTTGATTCTTCTATTGAAAATGCAGTCCCTTATAGTGCAGAAATATATTCCATGGAGTTTGATAGGCATAATCCCACATAAATGAACCTGGGATTACACCCTCTAGTCAACAGTCTGTCAGGGTATTGCTGGAGTATAAAACTTTCAGTGTACAGACACTGGCCGATGAAGGCTGCTTCTTTCTCTGTTTGTAGAATACAAGTCAGTGGACTTTCAGATTACCTTCACAGCCAGTGAGTGACCAGGGTCACAGCTGCAAACAAGCGATGTCTGTTTTAGCATTGACCAGATGGGAAAAGGACCAGCCTTTGCTCTTCCTAAGGCCTAGAAAGGAGAAAATCGGTGCTTAGGAATACCCCTTGCAGCCAATCAGTGTCTGAGGAGTGGGACCAAGGCCATTTCCACACTGGACTCTTATAGCGCTATGATTCCACTTTCAACATCCTATGGAATCTGAAAAAATATGATATTGATATGGCTCAAGTTGTGACCAGGAGATTTCCAGTCGCATTTAAACAGCTGGGGAAAGACATTGCCCAGTGCTGTATGTCTCTTTTCGTACAATGTTTTTAGAAGTACCTACACTATATCAGTATACATAACCAAGAAACTTCTTGCCTTTTAAAAAAAGTACTGCCAAACAAGCAGCATGCAACATAAATAAACATTGTAAATAAGATCCTTAATACTTCCAATCAATCATTTTGTTTGCCCACTAAATTATTTGAACTAAAATAACTACTTATGACAAAAGCCAGAACCAGATGAGTTCTCTGTATAAACTCCTTCCACAAATCAACCCCTGCTCTGTATTACTTACCTCATATGAGGTAAATTCTTGTATAAAGTCAGTGAAAACCCCCAGATTGGACCATGATCTTCTCTCCAAAGTTGGGGGGAGACAGATCACAAGCAGCACCTGCTAAAATTCTGCGTCCTGTACAAAGATTAAAAGTACAGGAGCCCTTTCCAGTTTTCAACCTGGCAACCCTAGACCTGTGTCATCTTTCACAACTATTTCTGGGTTTATGGACTGGGTTCCCATTTTCATCTTTCAGTATCCTATTATATCCTGATTTCACTGACATAATCACATCACTGCAAATATATTTGTGGCTTTAATAGTAACTCCATCATTGCATCTGAAGAAGTGGGATAAAATCCACAAAGGCTCATGCTGAAAAAAAAAATCTAGCTGCTGCTAGATTCCTTCTTCCCCCATTTTATCCTTTTTTATGGTGTAACAGACTAAAACAGCTGTTTCTTTGAAAACTCTTCTCCCTTTGGAGTTCCAAACTCTGGCCAGAAATCTTCCACATACAACCCTAAAGCAGCTTTTTTGCCACTATAATATTGCTTTGAATTGGAGGAAGGAACTGTGTCCTTAGCTGATGATTTTGGCCTTCAACTCCCATCGGCTCTGGCCCTCAAAGATGAGAAATTATCAGCATTCTAGTCCAATGACATCTACCAGATTACAGTTACATATTTCTACTGCTTATCAAAGCCTTACATATTCAAAGCTACATACATAGCAAATGTTAGCTTGCATGGGAGATTTATTCAGAAGCGAAAAAACGAGGATTATAACAAATGAACTAATATTGATGACATCCAGAGAGAATATACTGTAGTTTTCCAGTAGGTGGCAGTGCTAAACTATTTACAAAAGTGAGCAGGCTGGTAAGAAAACTTTCTTCATTACAGCTACATGCTTTCCTGGGAGCAGCTTACTTCTGAGTGTATATATTAGGAGAGGTTACACTTCCAGCCTGAATTATGAGATTCCATTCTAAGTTTTCCCTTAACTATGGATCTTCCCCATAACAAATGAGTTAAAAACCAAATGAATCAAATGTTAGATTTAACATAAACACATCCTAGATCATTTGTGCACCTTCTCCCTTGCTGGAGCTCCTATTAGGAAAAAAAAGTTAAAACCAAATATTTGAAATAAGAAACTTTGATCATTGTTCGTTTGACAGAGAATTTATGAAATCTTCACTGGCTGAGGCATGCCTTTTTATCAGAGTTGGGAAATGTTAATATTTTTGGAATACAACTCCCATAAGCTTACCATCTCCACTGATATGGAAGCCCCCAGACATTGTTAGATAAAAGTTCTAAAAGTCATGCGACAGAGGACAGGTCAAATCATTGAAGGCATTCTAAAAAAAATCCCAAAGGCGAAGAAGAGGCAGCAGCTTTCTGATGACTTTTAAATATTTGAAAACTATCCTCTCAGCACCTTCAGATCTAAAATGGCACACTGTGTCCTCTGTCATTGGAGCACTTAGCAAAATACACTCTGAACATACTCAGAGGTACTCTGTTTTGTCTCTAGAATGCACTTTCTAGGATTAAGACCTGGCCCTAAGACAAACAGCCATAAAGGTTTGAGAATGTATCATGTTACTTTGTTAAACTTGATCCAAATTTCAACCTGACTAAAGAAATATCTGGGAGCTCCAAAGAAGATACTCTAAAGTTGCAGAGGAACAGTATATAAACTTCTGGAGCTGAGCCATGACTTAAAGGAAGCCTGGGTGGAAAATATCTGTTCGTGTCCTTAAAGGCAAAGCTGGTAGCCAAACCCAGTAAACAAACAGGAAATCGCTTCAGATTAATAATCTACTGTAATTATATAATGAATCTGGAGTGAACAATGAGGAACTAAGTGGTATCATCTGTGGTTGGTATTAGATATTTCATACTGGTGAAAACCAAAAAGGATGCAAAGAACTGCGGAAGGTGCTCCAAATTGGTAAATGGGCAACAAAATAGCAAAAGCAGGAAAAGAGAGTAGAGTGAAGCACACTGGACCCACCATGAAGGAGATCTTGGGATCACAGTAAACAATTCAAAGAAAATCTTCATCCAATGGCTGCTGTGTGGGAAAAGGTGAATTCCATGCTAGGGCTCATTGGCAAAGGGATCAAAATCAAAATTTTTAATATTGCAATGCCCTTATACACATCTAGTGTGCAGCCATGATTGAAACACTATGTATAGTTCCAGTCTGCTGAACAGAAAACTTGTATACCAGTGCTGAAAAAAAGAAAGAAAATGACAACCAAAATTATGATGGGGCTGAAGCACCTCCCTATGAAGAAAGGGCTTTGTGGTCTAGAGAAAAGGTTAGCAAAGGAGAACATCATGGGGGTTTAGAAAACTACGCACAGTTTGGAGACAATAAACAGTGAAATGATTCCCCCTCTGTGATATTATTTTGGATCACCCAAAGGAATTGATTGGTGGCATTTTGGGAGAGATAAAAGTACTGCTTCATAGAACTCAAGTTAACCTATAGTATATACAGGAACATCAATGCCATTTCCGCACTAGACTGTTATAGTGCTAATCCCATGATTCCCTAAGAGGTGGAAAGTGGAATAATAGCACTATAACAGTCTAGTGCAGAAATGGCCCAAGCTATGGTTACAGCATAGAATTAAAATGGCTTGAAAAGGCAATTTTCACAGAGGATAAAATAGTTTATTTATAGGTTACTCTATGGCCCTTTTCACACGCGGGCGGCGGAACGGGGCAAGCCACGCCAAAACGGGGCTTACATTGTTCCGTCGCCGTGCAGAGTAGTGCATTTCACTGCTCTACACGCAGCAGCGTCCCGCAGCGTCCTCGGTGCCTGGTAGCGCCCAAAATGGCGGATTTTGACTGGCGGAGCCTCTCCGCCAATCGGAGAAGCTCACCAGCCATAAATCCTGCCCCCTGCCCGATCTGCAGGAACGCCCTTTCGCACATCCGTAAATCCATATGGGCACTACGACGGGGCTGGACGGGGCTGGATGCCCCCTGCCTTTGAAAAACCACATAAAATGTGGTTTTTCAAAAGCACACAGCGGCGCTACTTGTGGGCGCCCGACCGCAGATTGGCATGTGGATTTACTCTCAAGTAATCCACCCCAATTCGTGTAACGGTGTAGACTACCTCCGTGGAGGTCGATCTACACCGTTTTTTAAACCCCATGTGAAAAGGGCCTATGTGATGGCTGGCTGTATTCTGTCTCCTGGTTCAGAGGCAATATGCTTCAGTATACCAGTTGCTGGGAAATAGCAGAGCCAGGGAACTGTTTCTCTCATGTTCTGCTGGTGGGCTTCCCTAGAGGCACGTACCTGTTTGGTTAGATAAGTAGTTGGTCTGACTTGCTAAGAGTCTTCTTTTGTTAGTTATATGTGAAGCCAGTCAAGCAGGAAGAAAAGCTGTTTCTCAATTAGAGACAGAAAATAATTGCATTGGATTTAAACATGTTGACAAAAGTAGCCTCTTTGCACCTCACAAAACTAAAGAGAGAAAAAACACACTGAGCCTCAAGAATTCACATGTTTGTGAGAGTTAGGGGGTGTTTTGAAGAAGTGAAGTACAGTCAGCCCTCCATATTTGTGTGTTTGATTATTTGCAAATTTCTTCAACTCCTGCCCCCACACCTCAGGCATGTCTTTTTCTGTGGAACCTTCCTTCTTGGCAGCTCTGATCAGACCCTTTAAAAACAATCAATATTGCAACTTTAAAAAGCAGCCCTTTAAAAAGCAGCCTCTGGTCCTCTTCTTCCTCTACCAGCTGCTGCCTGTCCAGCTAAGGATGGATTGCAGCCTGATCTCTCAGCATCACAGTACCTCTCATGGTGTCCCCTAATACTCAACAAAGAAGATGGATGAGGAAGTAGAAATACGCCTATCCTCTTTCCCTCACCTGGTTTAGACTCTGGTTGTCCATTCTCCCCACCACATTTTGGCCTTCTTCCCACATACATATACACACACATTTTAGAATTTGCAATTTTTCCACTTTTGTGAGGGTCCTGAGCCCCTAAACCTGGTGAATGTGAAGGGCCAACTATATACCTAAAGCAATGCACATGTTTTAAAATCAAATGGCCAAAACTGTATACAATTGGAAAAATGCACTCATACATGTTTTTCCCAATGCAAATGTTATGTATTAAATAAACAAACAACAGATAGATTCGTTTTTTTGTTTTTTTTAAGTACATAAATTTCCATACCACACCACAAAGCCTCTCAATCCAATGCAAACCACCAATGTGCAGGAGAAATACAGCAAAACTGAGTCTGAAAGATTCACATCCCTATTCAGAATAAGAATCTTGCAGAACATTTTGCTGCAGTGGGTTTCATGTAGAAAGGCCCTCTCAGGTTACACAGATTAGAGGCAATCTTGCTAAAGATGAGGAAATTCAATTTTTTATATTTCAGTTTCACAGCATGATCCTGTCTATATATCTTTTGTCAAAGAAATTAGAAGGAAAATACTTGAATGCAATTAGAATCCCATGTCTGAACTTAATAATTTAGTCTTCATCTTAGCTCACAACAAAGTGCTGTGCTCCAAATTAATTTGTCTTAATAATTAAATATTTTTCTGGAGGGTTTTTTTCTCTCTTGCCATTAGTCAGAGCTGTCAGTCACCCTGGCTTTAATCTTAGACGTTCAAGAGGGAAGACTCTTTTTTAAAAAAGCTATAAGGAGACTATGAAGAGAGAGTTTACTCATCTAAAACCTCAAACAAGGTTTTAACTGCTCCTTGGAGAGCTTTCAAGAAAAACTAGTCCTAGTAATAGAGGCACAGACTGATTAGATCAAAAAGCTATCTTCTTTGTTCCACTGAGTGGCTTCCTTAGCAACCAAATCCATTTTTAGCTTTAAATAATGTAATTTAAAACATGGAATGCAAACTATAAAAACAAGTTTTGTTTAAAATCTATCTTGATTCTAAATACAAGTATCAAATGTTTATTGACACCAATGGTTGTAATTTGAGAGACGGGAAAACACTTCTCAGTTCATTGCCTCCTCACTATGCATACAGCACATTTATAAATGGACATTCTCAAGCATTGGATGTCAGAACTTCTTTTGAATACTCTAACTCAACTCTGTAATATGTGAATTCATAATAAAAAGACATCCTTGAGCATGTGCAAAGGGTATTTCTGAACAGTGAACAGCCACAGTCATCCTCACATTGTGCATTAGCCCAACTGGCTCAGACAAGGTTCTAAAGCTGTGCTTCTCAAGCTACCTGATGTGGGGCTCAACATTTTTCTAATTTGCCAAAGACCAGTACTATATCTGCACCTACTGGTTTAAACTGTATATTTCTTTCCTGGACTAGCAGCCAAAATTTTGCAGATTGGCCCTGGCCCAGGAACCATCATTTTAAGTAACTCTGTTCAAAAGCAAGGATTAAGAACCTGCAGTCTATGTACTTCATTCAGCTCACTAATCCTCCACATTTGTCTTGGTAAAATCTTCACTGAGGCCCTTTCTTCAAGCCCCTTCAGAGGACGGCAGAGGGGAGCCTACTCCATTGGGAAAAGTAAGGGCTGAGTGAAACTAGGTCCTGATTAAACCACTCTTTATCGTGCTCTTGACAACATGAAGTTATGGATCAGTCAGCTTGGATAGCTTTAATCAAATCTTTTAAATATGGAGAGGCAAAAATCAGGCCAAGCTGTTTCACTAGGAAGCTGTGCAAGGAGTTAACCTGTACCTCCCTGTATAAACAGGCTTCCCATCTCTCAGGGTCTAGTCTCCAGTTTTTAACAGGCAGGAGTTTTTGTTGAGCATTTTGGTCATCCTTGCTTTTGATTCCTGCTTTGAGGTTGGCAAATGGGGACTATTTTTATTTATTTATTTGTTTGTTTGTTTGTTTGTTTGTATCCCGCCTCTCCATATGGATCGAGGCAGCGAACAACTTACAAATAGCATGTATTTCTATACATGCCCCAACAAGCTGGGTACTCATTTTACCGACCTGTGGAAGGATGGAAGGCTGAGTCAACCTTGGAGCCTGGCAGGATCGAACTCACAACCTTGTGCCTTGCAGTACTGGCATTTAACCACTGCGCCACCAGGACTAGCTGAAGCATGGTCATTTTTCCTGCTTTACATCTCTCTGATGAGCTAAGGAGTCTTATTAAAGGAAATTAGCTATAAGAACAAAGTACAAGGGCTTCAACATTGCAGATCCGCACGTTAACACCCAGGCAGGAGAATGAACAGGAAGTCATCTGGCAGTCATATTCCTTACTCTGGAGAGAGATACAATGTTCTGTTGAAACTGTGGAAATAATTTCTAAATGGATCTTTAGGCATCTAAAATAACACATACAAATTATAATGGAAATTTGATTCATATTTTGTCCTCTTTTTCTGGATGATCCCTTTTTTTTTTTTTTTTTTTTTGGTGGGGGGACTTAATGTGTACGTCTACATTCTTGGGAATCTTATTTTTCTACTCTTTTTAGAGACTGGAGAATCCCTAAGGGCACATTTGCTCTATGAAGGCATATTTTCTCTCCTTGGATCTTTCAGACTCTGCCCTTTGGGCTCCTGTCTTAAATTAAATCTGGAAAGTTTCCAAGCCAGTTTCAATTATGCCTGAACTCTTGAAAGTTAAAACCATATAGTGAACACTTCTACTAGTAGCCCTGTTCATCCAAATTATCAGGACTGCTTGATTACCTGACAACTGGTCCCAGGCTATCATAATCCCTATCTATAAAAAAGGAGATAGAAACAACCCCTCTAATTACTGGCCCATTAGTCTAATTTCAATAGTGGGTAAACTCGGTGCCCAGTACCTTAACAAGAGGCTTATTAGCTGGACTGAGAATGAAAATATTCTAGGAGATGAACAAGCTGGCTTCAGAAAGGGCAGCTCAACTCTTAACCATTGCTTAATTCTAAGCCACCTGTCTGAGAAATACAGTAACAGTCTATACATTGACTTGATAGATTTGAAATGAAAAAAATGCTACATTCTATTTGGGGTGGTGGGTTGGATATGGTTTGGACCTCCATTTGGATACCTCTCTGTTCCAGGGTTTTCCAAATACCCAAAGCTGAGTCTGCAAAAAATAAGATCACGCAGACACACATCCATGCACCCACAGACACACACGCACAGCAAGCAAGCAAACGCTATGATATCTTGTTTTGAAAATATGAGCAGTGTCCCCATTGACATTAACCTCTTGACTTCAGTGGGAACTCTGCGAACACTCAAGGAAAGCAGAATATGATGCCAAAGCTGAAATTCAATACATTATCCTGAGATGAGACCTGCTCCCTTCACCCCTCTTATTCCTGAGTTATGAAACTTAAAACGTCTCAAAGGATATGGTTAGCCTGGAAGACACACCTCGGAGAACAAAGATGTAATATAAAGGGGAGATGTTTTCAATGTCCACCCCCTCCCCAAGCAGTGCCCCTGACACTCCATGTAGAAGCAGGGGGAGGGGACGTTTTATGTGGTCCAACAGTACAATCAGTATATGCGAACCAGACCTTGGAAACATTACTGTTTTCGACTGTCATTCCCAGAATCCCTTTCTAAGTGTGGTCACTGGGATTATGAGATATGCAGTCCTAAAAAATTATGTTTCCTAGCTCTGATCTGCACCTTGGAATAAGCCCAATTGAACTCACTGGGGGTTACTCAAAGCTACAAAATAAATCACTGAACTGTAAGACTTGCTAGCACTTCATCTGGGGCTTTCTACTACGTGTTCAAGGAATGGAAAATAAAGTCTGCATCTTTATGTAGATTTTTTCAATGACATCAGCCTTGACCAATGCAAAGCTTTTCCAACCTTGAATCTTTGCGCACTAGTAGATATTTTCTCCTTCAGCTGGACCCAGTGATTCCCTGTTAGTGATATGATACATTTCTAGTTATTGTTCTTCCTTTCATTCTGTTGGGTTGTTAAGGTGGAGTTGCTGTGCCTTGAGGAGACGGGTTTCTATGGCTGCGCATACTGGTTGTTTTGACCAGTGCTGTACTCAATCAATGCTGTTGTTCTGCTGGTTGCACTAGCAACATCACAATGGCTTTAGGTAACTGTAAAGGAAATGCTTGGTGAAAATATAGCTTTTATGGAATTAAAATGAACTCTTCTGAAAAGCAGGTGATAGATGGATATACTGTAGATCTAAAGATAAATAGGTAGTAGATGGATGTAGTATAGAATATACATATAGTAATGTACTATCTTTTCCCCATTGATGCTCATTATTGTAACATATTAGAGTAACTTTTATTCATCAAAATTCAGTACCAAGTTGTGGAACAGCTGTCCACATGCTGTTCCAACTGATATACACAATACACACACTGCTTCTAATAGCAAGCTCAGGATATGGTGAAACACGAACGGGGTGATGACATGCTTGGGGAACCTTCAAATGTTCAGAATTACAAAACGAACAGACCTTTAAGCAAAACCTTAGGGGGCAGATAGGCCGTAGCCTATGCTCAGTAGCTATGAAATGCTGAGCACTGGAAAAGAAGAAAAAGGGGAGGAGGATGGAAGGGAGTATCTTAAGTGAAAAACAACCTGGTTGGCTGGAACCCTGAAGAAAAGCAGCACTATTAAGAAGACAAGAGTACCCTGCAACAGCTTGTTGTAGGTCCCATTTGTGTACTACGGGTATAATTGCCAGAAAGCATATTCTAATGCAGCAGTCCTAATCATATTTAGCATGCTATGGGCTATGGGCCTCACTGAAGACAGTCTGGTGTAGCAGAGGATCACACTGCACGTTGTCTATTCTGTCTATTGTGACAGACACTGCACGTTGTCTATTCTGTACACCAATAGGAAGATGTCAACAAGCTCAGAGGAACCCAAGGTTTGCAGGCATATAAGAATTTTAGGACAAAGCCAGTGGGTTGAGCATTGGACTATGACCCTACAGACCCTACATGACCTTAGGGATGTCACACCCTCTCAGACCCAGATAACCCCGTGATAGGTTCACCTTAGGATCACCATACATTGGAAATCACTTGGAAGGCACATGACAGCAACATGAATTGTCAGGCATGGTAGGCAAAGTATGGCTTTCCAGATGTTGTTGGACTGCAATACCCATCAGCCTTATACAGCCTTATATATAGTCAGTGGTGAGGAATGCTAGGAACTGCAGTCTGACATAATCAGGAGAGTCATATTTTGGCCACACGTGTTTTAGAGGAAGAAATCACATTGAGGACTGAGCATATTTAGCAGGTAAAGAATACTGACTGACTCGGTCTGAGTCTGAGCCATTTGCGCACTAGCCTGTTATAGCACTATTATTCAAAGGCTTCTCCCTAAACTGCAAACCCCAGGAAGGAATCCAAAGGATGTTGAAAGTGGAATAATAGCACTATAACAGGCTAGTGTGGAAATGGCCTGAGTCTGAGTCTGTCTGACACTCTCTCTCTTTCTCTCCACACACACACACACACACACACACACACACACACGTTCTCTTTCCACCATAGCACATAAGAAGATTGAGATAATTTTGAAAGTGGGGACAACCTCAAATCTATTTCGCTTCCCTATCCATACATTCACTAATCAGAAACTGCTGTAATTAAACTACTCTATAGCCAATAAAAAGGCTATCATTTAAAAATTCTAAACATACATTGACTATATACTACAACCAAGGAGAGCTCCACAGCTACAGTGACCCGATACAACTACTGGAGCCGCAAAACTTCTCAATCACACTTCAGGCCAAGAAGAGAACAGTGTATAACAGCCTTGTTTTTAATCAATACAATTTTTCTTGCTCTGGCAAGGGGCTGGATTACATGAAACTTAAAACTGCACTAAAAATGCTGGTGTGACATTAACTTGTATTCATTGTTGGCAATGTGCTCTATGTGGGCTTGCCCTTAGAATAATAAAATCATAGAATCATAGAGTTGGAAGAGACCATAATGGCCATAAAAACCAACCCCCTGCCATCCAGGAACACACATTCAAAGCACCTCCAACAAATGGCTATCCAGCCTCTGTTTAAAAACCTCTGAAGAAGGTAATCCCACCATACTCCCAGGCAGTATATTCTACTGTGAAACAGCCCTTACCATCAGGAAGTTCTTCCTGATGTTTAGATGAAATTTCTCTTCCTGTAGTTTGACTTTACTGCTCCATGTCCTAGTCTCCAGAGCAGCAGAAAACAAGCTTGCTCCATCTTCAACATGATATCCCTTCAAATATTTAAACATGGCTATCATGTCACTTAGAATCATAGAATCATAGAAATGTAGAGTTGGAAGAGACCACACGGGCCATCCAGTCCAACTCCCTGTCATGCAGGAACACCCTCAAAGCACTCCCGACAGATGGCCATCAAGCCTCTGCTTAAAAACCTCCAAGGTAGGAGACTCCACTACTCTCCGAGGCAGCAGATTCCACTGCCGGACAGCCCTGACTGTCAGGAAGTTCTTCCTGAGGTTCAGGTGGAATCTCCTTTCCTGCAGCTTGAATCCATTGCTCCTTGTCCTGGTTTCTGGAGCAGCAGAAAACAAGCCCCCTCCTTCCTCTACATGGCATCCCTTCAAATATTTAAACATGGCTATCATGTCCCCTCTTAACCTCCTTTTCTGCAGACTAAACATACCCAGCTCTCTCAGTCTATCCTCATAGGGCATGTTTTCCAGGCCTCTCACCATTTTGGTCACCCTCCTCTGGACTTGCTCCAGCTTGTCAATATCCTTCTTGAATTGGGGTGCCCAGAACTGGACACAGTATTCAAGATGGGGTCTAACCAAAGCAGAGTAGAGTGGTACCAGTACCTCCCTCGATCTAGACACCATACTCCTGTTGATGCAGCCGAGAATTGCATTGGCTTTCTTGGCTGCCGCATCACACTGCTGACTCATGTTCAGCTTGTGGTCTATGAAGACTCCTAGATCCCTTTCACACGTACTGCTATCCAGCCACGTGTCCCCCATCCTATATTTCTGTATTCCATTATTTCTGCCTAAGTGTAGGACCTTACATTTCTCTCTGTTGAATTTCATTTTGTTCGCCCTGGCCCAGCTCTCCAATCTATCCAGGTCATTTTGAATTTTGATCCTGTCCTCTGGCATATTAGCAACCCCTCCCAATTTGGTGTCATCTGCAAATTTGATGAGCATGCCCTCTATTCCTTCATCTAAGTCATTGATAAAAATATTGAACAGCACTGGGCCCAGGACAGAACCTTGTGGCACCCCACTAGTCACTTCTCTCCAGGATGAAAAGCAGCCATCCGTGATCACCCTTTGGGTTCGGTCGGTCAACCAATTACATATCCAATTAACAGTAGCCCTGTCTAGCCCACATTTTACTAGCTTCGATGCAAGAATGTCATGGGGAACTTTGTCAAAGGCCTTACTGAAATCGAGATATGCTACATCCACAGCATTCCCTTCATCTATCAAGCTAGTAACTCTATCATAAAAAGAGATCAGATTAGTCTGGCATGACTTATTTTTGAGAAATCCATGTTGACTTCTCGTGATTATTGCGTTGTTTTCTAAATGATTAGAAACTGAACGCTTAATGATCTGCTCCAGGATCTTTCCGGGTACCGATGTCAGGCTGACTGGGCGATAATTATTTGGGTCCTCTTTTTTTCCCTTCTTGAAGATGGGGATAACATTTGCTCTCTTCCAATCTGCTGGAACTTCTCCTGTCCTCCAAGATTTCTCAAAAATTATAGCAAGCGGTTCCGAAATGACCTCTGCCAGCTCTTTTAATATCCTAGGATGCAATTCATCTGGCCCTGGAGACTTGAATTCATCCAATGCGGCCAGGTATTCCTGTACCACCTCTCTACTTATTAAGTGCCTCATTTCCTCTGCTTCCTCCCCTGCTCCCCTACCGCCAGGTTGAGTGCTTGTATCCTTCTGGGAAAATACGGAGGCAAAGAAGGTGTTAAGTAGCTCTGCCTTTTCTCTCCCCCCTGTGAGTAATTCGCCATCTTCTCTGCGTAGCGACCCTACTGTCTCCTTCTTTTTCCTTTTGCTGCGGACATATTTAAAAAAACCCTTTTTATTGTTTTTAATGTCTCTGGCCAGCCTAAGTTCGTTCTGTGCTTTAGCCTTTCTGACCTCCTCCCTACATCTCCTGGCTACTTGCTTAAATTTTCTTTGTGGTTTCCCCCTTCTTCCATTTCCTATACGTGTTTCTCTTAACTCTTAGCTCAGCTGAGAGTTCTTTAGTCAACCATTCTGGTTTCTTCAGATGCCTTCCATTTTTCCTCCTTATTGGCACAGTTTTAGACTGTGCCGTCAGTATCTCCTTTTTAAGGAACTCCCATGCCTCCTGAACTCCTTTCCCTTTCACTATTCCTGACCACGGAATTCCAGCCAGCAGCTCCCTAAGTTTACAGAAGTCCGCTTTTTTAAAATCTAAGACGAGTGTCTGGCTACCCTTATCTTCTCCTTCCCACTGAATGCTAAATTCCAACAGGGCATGGTCACTCCCCCCTAAGATCCAACCACTTCTACCTCATTCACAAGGTCATCCCTGTTGGTCAAGACCAGATCTAGAATATTTGATCCCCTTGTGGCCTCTTCCACCTTCTGGACCATGAAGTTGTCTGCAAGACAAGCAAGAAACTTGCTGGACCTTGCTGTCTTGGCAGAGTTTGACTGCCAGCATATATCCGGGTAATTGAAATCTCCTATTATTACTGTATCTCTCCTCTTTGAATGTTCAGTCATTTGGTTGAGGAAGGCGTCATCCAAGTCCTCAGCCTGGGTTGGAGGTCTGTAGTAAACCCCCACCAGAATATCCCTATTGTTTCTCGCTGCCTTAATTCTTACCCAAATGCTCTCTACCTGGCTTTCTGGGTTTAAGCCCAGGATCTCTTCACAGGTGAAAACATCCTTGACATACAAGGCTACTCCTCCTCCTTTCTTGTTTGGTCTATTTTTACAAAATAGGCTATACCCCTCTATTCCTATATTCCAATCATGAGACTCATCCCACCAGGTCTCAGTGATGCCTATCAAATCGTATTTATTTTCTTGTACTAGGAGTACAAGCTCATCCTGCTTGTTTCCCATACTCCTTGCATTAGTGTAGAGACACTTAAGTCCCCAGGCCCTTCCTGCAAGTCCTGTACTATTGTTTCTACTCCTCCCGCCATTGGCCGCTTGTACTACTTGTCCAGTATCATTTGGGCCTTTTCCCCCTGTGTTCTCTGAGTCCTTGCCCTGAATAATATTGTCTCCCTCCCCAGTGGATCTTAGTTTAAAGACCTCTTAATCTTCCTTGCAAGACTGTTTGCAAAAACATTCCTGCCCAGTTTTGTGAGGTGCAGCCCATCCCTCGCCAGAAGCCCATGTTCATGGAAATTCAGGCCATGTTCCAAAAACCCAAACCGTTGTTGGCGGCACCATGTGCGGAGCCAGTTGTTGACCTCTACTATTGCCCTTTCCCTACATGCGCCGTATCCTTGAACAGGGAGGAGAGACGAAATGACCACCTGCACACCAAGGTCCTTAAGCTTGGTCCCCATACGCTCGTAGTCCTTTGCAATGTGGTTTAAGCTGCTCCTCGCAGTGTCATTGGTTCCCACATGAACCAAAATGAGGGGCTTATAGTCAGTGGGTTTGACTAGCCTGGTTAGCCTCTCCGTTATGTGGTTGATCCTGGCCCCAGGAAGACAACAGACTTCTCGATTGAGCTTGTCCGTTTTGCAGATTGCTGTTTCAGTTCCTCTTAGCAAAGAGTCCCCAACAACCAGAACTCGCCTCCTCTGAGACTTGTCCTGGGCTCCTCGGCGAACCTGTTCTACTCGGACTGCCTGGGCATTCTGTTTAGGCTGGGAGTGTTGATCTAGTCCCTGTTGGTGAAGTTTGATTCCTTCTTGTTGACATTCTGTTCCCTCCGCGTGGTGCTCCTCATTGTTCATAAGGCCAAGTAGTTCGAAGCGATTGTGTATGCTAAGAGTCTCTGTTACCTTCCTGGTCCTTTTACTCCTCCGTGTGACATTCGCCCAAACCTCCGTTTCCCGGCAAAGTGTGGTGACTTCCTGATCAGGCAGCTCCTCCGTGCATTCGGTCTTCTGAGGTCTTCTCTGCCCTATCCAAAAACTCCTCCCCTTCCCTAATAAGATGGAGATCAGAAATTCGTGCCTCCAGCTGGCGAACCTTCTCCTCCAAGAAGGTGACCAGCTTGCACTTGGTGCAGGTGTACCCGAGAATCTCTTGTGGCAAGAAAAGGAACATGCCACAAGCGTTACAGGTGACTGCAGCAGCTCCCTCACCTTCCATCCTTGAAACTACAGAGAGTAGTACAGGAGAAGCTCGAGAAAGTAAAGGAGTGCAAGTGCGCGCGCCAAAGGCGCGCGCCGTTGGTAGCTCCTAATAAAGCTCCTCCCCGCTAGCTGCTCCTCCCTCTCGTTAGTCAGACCGTGTGATCAGGCAGAGCCCACGGCCAGGACAGTAGCCAGCAAACAATAGCAAGCAATTAACAGCAAAAACAAGCAAGGCCCCCAAGCACAGCAAAAACAAGCTCAGCAAAAAAACAAGCCTGTGGAACACACCTGGTCTAGGACGTCTTCACAGGCCCAGCTCTCCTCTGCTCTTTCCTCTGGGAAATGAGCCAGAGGCCCGTTGGTAGCTCCTAGAAAGCTCCTCCCCGCTAGCTGCCTCCTCCCTCTCGTTAGTCAGACCGTGTGATCAGGCAGAGCCCACGGCCAGGACAGTAGCCAGCAAACAATAGCAAGCAATTAACAGCAAAAACAAGCAAGGCCCCCAAGCACAGCAAAAACAAGCTCAGCAAAAAAACAAGCCTGTGGAACACACCTGGTCTAGGACGTCTTCACAGGCCCAGCTCTCCTCTGCTCTTTCCTCTGGGAAATGACCCAGAGGCCCGTTGGTAGCTCCTAATAAAGCTCCTCCCCGCTAGCTGCCTCCTCCCTCTCGTTAGTCAGACCGTGTGATCAGGCAGAGCCCACGGCCAGGACAGTAGCCAGCAAACAATAGCAAGCAATTAACAGCAAAAACAAGCAAGGCCCCCAAGCACAGCAAAAACAAGCTCAGCAAAAAAACAAGCCTGTGGAACACACCTGGTCTAGGACGTCTTCACAGGCCCAGCTCTCCTCTGCTCTTTCCTCTGGGAAATGAGCCAGAGGCCCGTTGGTAGCTCCTAATAAAGCTCCTCCCCGCTAGCTGCCTCCTCCCTCTCGTTAGTCAGACCGTGTGATCAGGCAGAGCCCACGGCCAGGACAGTAGCCAGCAAACAATAGCAAGCAATTAACAGCAAAAACAAGCAAGGCCCCCAAGCACAGCAAAAACAAGCTCAGCAAAAAAACAAGCCTGTGGAACACACCTGGTCTAGGACGTCTTCACAGGCCCAGCTCTCCTCTGCTCTTTCCTCTGGGAAATGAGCCAGAGGCCCGTTGGTAGCTCCTAAAAAGCTCCTCCCCGCTAGCTGCCTCCTCCCTCTCGTTAGTCAGACCGTGTGATCAGGCAGAGCCCACGGCCAGGACAGTAGCCAGCAAACAATAGCAAGCAATTAACAGCAAAAACAAGCAAGGCCCCCAAGCACAGCAAAAACAAGCTCAGCAAAAAAACAAGCCTGTGGAACACACCTGGTCTAGGACGTCTTCACAGGCCCAGCTCTCCTCTGCTCTTTCCTCTGGGAAATCAGCCAGAGGCCCGTTGGTAGCTCCTAATAAAGCTCCTCCCCGCTAGCTGCCTCCTCCCTCTCGTTAGTCAGACCGTGTGATCAGGCAGAGCCCACGGCCAGGACAGTAGCCAGCAAACAATAGCAAGCAATTAACAGCAAAAACAAGCAAGGCCCCCAAGCACAGCAAAAACAAGCTCAGCAAAAAAACAAGCCTGTGGAACACACCTGGTCTAGGACGTCTTCACAGGCCCAGCTCTCCTCTGCTCTTTCCTCTGGGAAATGAGCCAGAGGCCCGTTGGTAGCTCCTAATAAAGCTCCTCCCCGCTAGCTGCCTCCTCCCTCTCGTTAGTCAGACCGTGTGATCAGGCAGAGCCCACGGCCAGGACAGTAGCCAGCAAACAATAGCAAGCAATTAACAGCAAAAACAAGCAAGGCCCCCAAGCACAGCAAAAACAAGCTCAGCAAAAAAACAAGCCTGTGGAACACACCTGGTCTAGGACGTCTTCACAGGCCCAGCTCTCCTCTGCTCTTTCCTCTGGGAAATGAGCCAGAGGCCCGTTGGTAGCTCCTAATAAAGCTCCTCCCCGCTAGCTGCCTCCTCCCTCTCGTTAGTCAGACCGTGTGATCAGGCAGAGCCCACGGCCAGGACAGTAGCCAGCAAACAATAGCAAGCAATTAACAGCAAAAACAAGCAAGGCCCCCAAGCACAGCAAAAACAAGCTCAGCAAAAAAACAAGCCTGTGGAACACACCTGGTCTAGGACGTCTTCACAGGCCCAGCTCTCCTCTGCTCTTTCCTCTGGGAAATGAGCCAGAGGCCCGTTGGTAGCTCCTAATAAAGCTCCTCCCCGCTAGCTGCCTCCTCCCTCTCGTTAGTCAGACCGTGTGATCAGGCAGAGCCCACGGCCAGGACAGTAGCCAGCAAACAATAGCAAGCAATTAACAGCAAAAACAAGCAAGGCCCCCAAGCACAGCAAAAACAAGCTCAGCAAAAAACAAGCCTGTGGAACACACCTGGTCTAGGACGTCTTCACAGGCCCAGCTCTCCTCTGCTCTTTCCTAAACAAGCTCAGCAAAAAAAGCCTGTGGAACACACCTGGTCTAGGACGTCTTCACAGGCCCAGCTCTCCTTGCTCTTTCCTCTGGGAAATGAGCAGAGGCCCGTTGGTAGCTCCTAATAAAGCTCCTCCCCGCTAGCTGCCTCCTCCCTCCTTAGTCAGACCGTGTGATCAGGCAGAGCCCACGGCCAGGACAGTAGCCAGCAAACAATAGCAAGCAATTAACAGCAAAAACAAGCAAGGCCCCCAAGCACAGCAAAAACAAGCTCAGCAAAACAAGCCTGTGGAACACACCTGGTCTAGGACGTCTTCACAGCCACTTCCTCTGCTCTTTCCTCTGGGAAATGAGCAGAGGCCCGTTGGTCTAAAAGCTCCTCCCCGTAGCTGCCTCCTCCCTCCTTGTCAGACCGTGTGATCAGGCAGAGCCCACGGCCAGGACAGTACCAGCAAACAATAGCAGCAATTAACAGCAAAAACAAGCAAGGCCCCCAAGCACAGCAAAAACAAGCTCAGCAAAAAAACAAGCCTGTGGAACACACCTGTAGGACGTCTTGGCCCAGCTCTCCTGCCTTTCTGAATGAGCAGAGGCCGTTGGTAGCTCCTATAAGCCCTCCCCGCTAGCTGCCTCCTCCCTCTAGTCAGACCGTGTGATCAGGCAGAGCCCACGGCCAGGACAGTGCCAGCAAACAATAGCAAGCAATTAACAGCAAAAACAAGCAAGGCCCCCAAGCACAGCAAAAACAAGCTCAGCAAAAAAACAAGCCTGTGGAACACACCTGGTCTAGGACGTCTAAGGCCCAGCTCTCCTCTGCTCTTTCCTCTGGGAAATGAGCAGAGGCCCGTTGGAGCTCCTAATAAAGCTCCTCCCCGCTAGCTGCCTCCTCCCTCTCGTTAGTCAGACCGTGTGATCAGGCAGAGCCCACGGCCAGGACAGTAGCCAGCAAACAATAGCAAGCAATTAACAGCAAAAACAAGCAAGGCCCCCAAGCACAGCAAAAACAAGCTCAGAAAAAAAACAAGCCTGTGGAACACACCTGGTCTAGGAGCTTCACAGGCAGCCTCCTCTGCTCTTTCCTCTGGGAAATGAGCCAGAGGCCCGTTGGTGCTCCTAAAAACCTCCCGCTAGCTGCCTCCTCCCTCTCGTTAGTCAACCGTGTGATCAGGCAGAGCCCACGGCCAGGACAGTAGCCAGCAAACAATAGCAAGCAATTAACAGCAAAAACAAGCAAGGCCCCCAAGCACAGCAAAAACAAGCTCAGCAAAAAAACAAGCCTGTGGAACACACCTGGTCTAGGACGTCTTCACAGGCCCAGCTCTCCTCTGCTCTTTCCTCTGGAAATGAGCCAGAGGCCCGTTGGTAGCTCCTAATAAAGCTCCTCCCCGCTAGCTGCCTCCTCCCTCCGTAGTAACCGGGACAGGCAGAGCCCACGGCCAGGACAGTAGCCAGCAAACAATAGCAAGCAATTAACAGCAAAAACAAGCAAGGCCCCCAAGCACAGCAAAAACAAGCTCAGAAAAAAAACAAGCCTGTGGAACACACCTGGTCAGGACGTCTTCACAGGCCCAGCTCTCCTCTGCTCTTCCTCTGGGAATGAGCCAGAGGCCCGTTGGAGCTCCTAAAAGCTCCTCCCCTAGCTGCCTCCTCCCTCTCGTTAGTCAGACCGTGTGATCAGGCAGAGCCCACGGCCAGGACAGTAGCCAGCAAACAATAGCAGCAATTACAGAAAACAAGCAAGGCCCCCAAGCACAGCAAAAACAAGCTCAGCAAAAACAAGCCTGTGGAACACACTGGTCAGGACGTCTTCACAGGCCCAGCTCTCCTCTGCTCTTTCCTCTGGGAAATGAGCCAGAGGCCCGTTGGTAGCTCCTAATAAAGCTCCTCCCCGCTAGCTGCCTCCTCCCTCTCGTAGTCAGACCGTGTGATCAGGCAGAGCCCACGGCCAGGACAGTAGCCAGCAAACAATAGCAAGCAATTAACAGCAAAAACAAGCAAGGCCCCCAAGCACAGCAAAAACAAGCTCAGCAAAAAAACAAGCCTGTGGAACACACCTGGTCTAGGACGTCTTCACAGGCCCAGCTCTCCTCTGCTCTTTCCTCTGGGAAATAGCCAGAGGCCCGTTGGTAGCTCCTAATAAAGCTCCTCCCCGTAGCTGCTCCTCCCTCTCGTTAGTCAGACCGTGTGATCAGGCAGAGCCCACGGCCAGGACAGTAGCCAGCAAACAATAGCAAGCAATTAACAGCAAAAACAAGCAAGGCCCCCAAGCACAGCAAAAACAAGCTCAGCAAAAAACAAGCCTGTGGAACACACCTGGTCAGGACGTCTTCACAGGCCCAGCTCTCCTCTGCTCTTTCCTCTGGGAAATGAGCCAGAGGCCCGTTGGTAGCTCCTAATAAAGCTCCTCCCGCAGCTGCCTCCTCCCTCTCGTTAGTCAGACCGTGTGATCAGGCAGAGCCCACGGCCAGGACAGTAGCCAGCAAACAATAGCAAGCAATTAACAGCAAAAACAAGCAAGGCCCCCAAGCACAGCAAAAACAAGCTCAGCAAAAAAACAAGCCTGTGGAACACACCTGGTCTAGGACGTCTTCACAGGCCCAGCTCTCCTCTGCTCTTTCCTCTGGGAAATGAGCTAGAGGCCCGTTGGTAGCTCCTAATAAAGCTCCTCCCCGCTAGCTGCCTCCTCCCTCTCGTTAGTCAGACCGTGTGATCAGGCAGAGCCCACGGCCAGGACAGTAGCCAGCAAACAATAGCAAGCAATTAACAGCAAAAACAAGCAAGGCCCCCAAGCACAGCAAAAACAAGCTCAGCAAAAAAACAAGCCTGTGGAACACACCTGGTCTAGGACGTCTTCACAGGCCCAGCTCTCCTCTGCTCTTTCCTCTGGGAAATGAGCTAGAGGCCCGTTGGTAGCTCCTAATAAAGCTCCTCCCCTTCTTTGCATCAGGTTAAACATACCTAGCTTCCCTAAGCCACTCCTCATAGGATGGGGTTTCCAGACGCTTCACCACTTTGGTCGCCGTCCTCTGGACATATTCCAGCTTGTCAATATGTTTCTTGAAGTCTGGTGCCCAGACCTCCAGGTGAGGTCTAACCAAAGCAGAACAGAGTGGTCTTGTTACTTCTCCTGATCTTGACACTATACTCCTATTGTTGCAGCCTAGAATCGCATTGGCTTTTTCAGCTGCTGGATCACACTGTTGACTCAGATGATTTGGAAACTGCAGCTAGTGAAAATTGCAGCAGCTAGATGGCTGACTGGAACACTACACAGAAATCATGTAACAATAGAGTTTTAAAGGAACTGCAGTAGCTGCCAATATGCTTCTGGTCTGTGCTGGTGAAAACATTTAAAGTGCTATGGCCTGGGAGCTCAATATTTGGTGGAGTGCCTCTCCCTTTATAAGTTCATGGTGTGATCTGTTGGAGCGGCCCTCCTCTGTGTCCCACTAATGGGAACAATACACTGTGGGAAGACATGGCAGAGGGCCTTCTCAGCGGTGGCACCACCATTATGGAATACCCTCTCCTCAGAGGCCCAATTAGCATTAACATTGGTGTCATTCTGGTATCAAGTCAAAACATGTCTTTTTTTTTAATTAAAACTTGTAGGAGCTGATTTCATTCAATTTTCACATGTGCATTATTTTAAATTGTTTTGATTGTATTAAAATTATCATGCTTTAAGTCACAAATGACAGTGTGCTAAAATTATTGCTATAGCTTTAAATTCTTCTAAAATGATTTTCTATATGCTCCTCTGGGTTCCCAAGGGCATAGTAAACAAATTAGTTAAAGAGAAAAAGTACAGTCACCTCTCCACATTTCCAGTTTTCACTTTCATGGATTTGATTATTTGGAAACTTCTCCAACCCCTGCTCCCCACCTCAGCTACTTCTTTTCTGGGGGAACCTTCCCTCTCAGAGTCTCTGATCAGGTCACACAGGCCCTTAAAAACCTACCTCTGGTCCTCCTCTTCCTCCACCAACCTCTGTCTGGCTAGATAAGGATGGCTTGCTACCCAAATTCTCAGCGCCACAAACCCTATCCTGATGCCCCCACACACACCCTTGGAAGGAGATGGGTGAGAGAAAGGAAGTATAGGGCCACCATGCCAGTTCCCCTTTTTTCTCTGACCTGGGCCATTTCCACACTGGACTGTTATAGCGCTATTATTCCACTTGCAACATGCTATGGAATCCTGGGGTTTGCGGTTTAGAGAGAGGCCTCAAAGGCCCCTCCTGAAACTACAAACCCCAGGATTCCATAGGATGTTGCAAGTGGAATAACAGTGCTATAACAGTCCCATGAGGAAATGGCCCTGGTTTGGATTCTGGGTACTTGTTCTGTCCACCATGCCTCAGCCCCCTTCCGACAGACAGACGGACAGACAGACAAATTTTGATATTTGTGGTTCTTCCACTTTTGCAGTGGCCCTGCACTGATAATGCTAGCAAATGTGGAAGGCTAACTGTATAAAGAACATAAAACAAATATCCCCAAAATTGTACATAATCATTCTAAACTAAGAAACAACTGAAGCGGGTCTAAGTGAAAAAATAATCCATGAAAGTTAATTCCATATGCGCATTTTTAGTGAATAATTTGATCAGAATTGCTGTATCAATTCATTATCACTAGACAGAGCAAGAGGAAAAAAATGTGAGATGTCATTGGTAATGCTGTATCTTATTAATTCATCATAACTTGATAAATAGACTTGTGCATTAATTTTGTAGTTCATATTGGGGTTAAACAAAGATGTCTCAGGCTAAACAGACAGATGACAAGTGCAATCATAATTCAGTACAACTGTTAAAACAACATAGGGGCAGCAAGAAAACCTATTTTATAAAGCTTTGTGATCTTTAAGCAAATAAGTTTAGGCCTCTAATCATATGAAGGCTAATTATTAGCTTATAATAAATTATTTATTGAGTCTTTTTTTTTCAGTGTGGGGAGTCTATCTAGCACAGTGTGGTATAAGGACCTTGATACTACCTTTCAGAAGAGGAAATGGGCCACTGGGAATTGACCAAAAGTAGGTTGCAAAGACTGGGCTCTGAAAAGATTGTGTGTGTCACTGTGTTCTTTCTTATAGATTTATTTGGTCAAATAAAGTTGCAGGGTGTCAGGCTAATGATCCATTTCCCTCCATTTGATGGTTCCAATATCATCCATCAGCTGTAAAAAAAGATCTACAGTATTTGTAAGAAGGTTTGAAATAGAAAATTTGTCAAGATGGATAGACAGGTTGCATTGAACTGATTAGCCTGATTTCCACAACTACTGCTGCAAGAGGCATTACAAACTCAGTTGGATGGCTGATCTATAATTAGCCTACTTCAACATCTTTCTCTTTTGAGTTTCCAGACCACTTAAAACATGAACAGAAGATTATTGTCAACATATATGGACTTTACCCTGATGGTACAAATAAAGAAGGAAAGTGGAAACTAAAGTTGCATGCTGGTATGCAAAAAATGTGTTCTGGAGGAGCGGTACATTTATTCAAGGGCTTTTAATGAGAGTAATTCTAACAGGTCTGTGCATGCTGTGTGAAATAATCAAAACTGTATTGCATAATATTGGGTTTTCCAACTTAAAATGTCAGAACAAGACAAAGTTACAATGACAACAGGGTACTCAAAGGATTTCAAAACCAAGAGGCAACGCAGTTAAACAGTGAATAGTATAGTAATAGTTCAGCAGGGCAGAGAGTGCATGTTGTTATGACTAATTGGACGGACGGCAAGGAAGCTAACAATAAGTGGAGGCAAGGAGCAGACAAAGCCAGGATATTGACATAACACAAGATAAGCCCAGCTAAAGTTAATAGGTGAAGCTGGGATCTGAATACCCCATAAAGCCACTTCTTTGCTGTTCAAGCAGAAACCAATTTCTCAGAAAGGCAAACTGAGGTAAGATCACAGTGTATACTGGGGATGGGGGGTGGGCAGTCTGAGTATCATAGTACACCATACATTCATTCCTTTGAACCCACATTTTTCTGTTCCAGAAGAAACCCACTGATTTAAAAAAATGGGGGGGACAGCAAGAGGTTGGAGCTTGGTGGTTAGGGACATCTCTACCTGAGGATAACAAAAGGTCTCCTTTTCATTCTCAAAAGATTACCACTATTTTCTTTCTGCATGCCTTCGTTTCATTTTACTGTATGTTTATATTTTACTGCATGTTGCTTTTGGATTTTCTTTTTTCTGCTAGAGCTATAGCCCTCTTAACTGCCCGGTTTGGTTGAAAGTGGGAGGAACCTCATTTTCATGTTTCTTTCCCCCCTCACCTGTCAGGTAGATCTCAGATTCTGGCCTTTGGGTAGTTCATGCACTCTCTCTCTCTTTTGACTTGTCATATTGTATCCTTCCATTTCTTGTTGTTTTTTCCAACATCTACTTAATGTAGTTGTTCAAAGATTTGAGGGTAAGAAGTGATAAGTATTTTTGGGATATGTTTTCATTTCAGTAGGCATTGGGCAGGTGAAGCAGAAGCAATCTGGTTTGTTTAGTTCAGTGCTGTCTTACCGCTTTGCAGTTCTAATGGACAGCTTTTCTAATTAATCTCTTTCATTTGTTTATTCAGGATATTATTATTATTTGTATCCCGCCTCTCCATACGTATCGAGGCGGCGAACAACAAAGGATACCATCTGCAAGCAGTCCCAAGAGTTATTTAACACCGCACAAAAGGATTCAAATATTTGTTGTTGTGTGCCTTCAAGCTGCCCCCAACTTATGGTGACCCTAAGGCGAACAGGGTTTTCTGGAGGCTGAGAATGTATGATATACCCAAGGTCATCCAGTGGGTTTCCATGGCTGAGTGAGAAATCAGATCTGGGTCTCCAGGGTTGTAGTCCAATGTTCAAACTGCTACAACACCCTGGTTCTCTGTTAATATATTTATTAATTCTATATCCTTCATGAATGAAAGCATCCTATGCACATGGTTCATGGCAGCTGGAGTATCATGACAATACAAAGGTCTAGATTTTTTTTTTTCAAGATGATCTTTTACTTATGGAATGTTCTCTATTTTACTCATTTGTTTCTTGTTCTAGAATATAATAATAGAATCCTTGGTTGGTATGTGCAGGACATTCAGGCAGACAATACACAACTTCTTTCAAAAGAAAGCATGGACAGGGAGAAGATATTCGTTACCTGTGGCTTACAGAAAATAATAGCACATATCTATCAGAGGGCCCCTGTGATGTAGTGGATAAACCTTTGACTGAGACTTGGGGAGATCCAGATTTAAGTATGGGCCTCACTGGGGGTACTACATTCATTCTTAAGGGACCTGCAAGTCAATTCTGTCTTATGGCAACCCTCTCATAGCGTTTTCTGGGCAAGGTTTATTTTGCAAAGGTTTTCTGTTGTTTTCCTCTTAGGCTAAGAGTGTGACTTGCCTAAGGTCACTCAATTAGAATATCCCTAAACCACATGGAGGGCTTGTTGATCCCTTGTAGTCTACTTGGAAATCTCTTCTTTTTCCTCTTTTCATTTCAGTCTCACAGAGTAGATGAATGATCACAGAATAAAATATCCTTCATAGATAACCTTCTTCTTTTTTTTATTATAATTTTTATTGATTATATACCAAAAAAACAAAAACAAAAAATTAAAACACCATGTGTTGGTACATAATAGTGGAGCAAAAAACAAACAAACAAAAATAATAAAAAAATACAAACTTACATTATTATTTTTCTCTTTTACCCTTAAAATCATAAACTTATTCAGCTTATTCTATATCATACTACTTGTATATTTTTGTTACCTATCTTTAATTCTTATTCTCATTATATTCATTTTTATTATAATAGTTTCATTCTTAATTCTATTTTTTTCACTTCCCCTTAAACTATTACTATTACTAAATATAATCTTATTACTTAACATATCGAACTATCTCTAAAGGTAACCATTCCCCAGAGCCATTTATCTTTTAACTTTTTTTTTCTCTTAACAAAATTAAACATCACACATCCAATTTAATCAATACATCACATATTTAACACACACACATAAAAAAATGATTACCCACTCCCCAGAGCCAACTTTTTATTTAATCCACTTTCCAAAATTGCCATTCTTCTTGTGAAAGGGTAGCTTTACCATCTCTTCATAGATAACCTTCTCATGGAGTACACCATAATGCATGTGACAGGCTAGTCTACACACACAGGTACAGAGGGTGATGACAAAAACATGAAAGTATGAACTAGAAAGAGTGAAAATTATAATGACCAACATGATGTAAGGCAAAAGGTTCTATGTATTCTGCTTTTTCAGTGAGATTTCCCCAGATGACCTTAGCATCAGACAGATAACCAGTGCTGGAGATGCAGGCAACAGTGAACAACCCCACTTGTGGAATGTCTTCTCAAGGAAAATTGGGACTACCCCTTTGCCTTTAGATGGCAGATAAAATCTGTATTCATGTGTTCACCTTTCATGGAATTCTTATGTTGTATTGTTATCTTGTTAGTTGAATTGCCTTCTTTTAGCTTTTGTAATGTTTTGAGTATCTGTATTATTTAAAAGCTTTCTTTTTATGGTCTTATTGTAAATCACCTCAAGCAAAACTCTTGAGTGGTGGGGAACTTATTATTTTCCAAAGAGATAGCCGTTTTCAGGAGCCAGGGTGGTATAGTAGTGCAAGTGCTGGATTAAGACTCCAGCAGAAAAGAGTTCAAATCTCTCCACAAAGATCAAAATGTTCTGTAACTGGTTTTTGTGTATTCCTAGTTGTAATGTCTGATTTATGCCTCTGGCACAGATTGGATTGTTTACCCCATGTAAAGTGCTGAAGGGCATTGTTGAAAGGATGGCATATATCACATTAGAGGACAAGCAAGTGAAAGTACTTCTAATATTGTGGCTGATGTGATTAACTTTTATGATGACATTTCCCGAGTTGATGTGTGGGCAAAGTTGGCATCTGGGTTTGTGACAAGGTCCCCTCTGAATAAGTCTTGCCAAGAAAACTCTGTAATAGGATCCCACAAAACCATTTTAGTTTCTTTTAGCAAAACAGAGTTGTGTGGTAACTTAAAACTGATAGCTTTATTATAGCATGAACTCAGATACAAGAAGTATAATTTTAGAGGTTCAGGTATATACACAGTTCAATCTTAAACTGTTTTAACTGATTTTAAATGGCCTTGTCTCAACTTGACAAATTGTTTAGTATGCTTTTTGCCTGTTTCAAGTAATTTTAAATTAGTCAGATCAATTTTATTGTATACTAGTCTGAGATCCCATGACATGGAGATAGACATAAACATTTGTTGTTGTGTGCCTTCAAGTCATTTCTGACTTATGGCAACCCTAAGGTCAATCTATCATGGGGTTTTCTGGAGCTGAGAGTATGTGATACATCCAAGATGATCCACTAGGTTTCCCCGACTGAGCAGGGAACTGAACCCTCATCTCCAGGCTCATAGTTCAGTGCTCAAACCACTACAACATTACAACAAACAAATTGACAGCTAGGGCCTGGACTTACACAAACTCTTAAAAGGGATAGCAACTGGTGCTACGATTTTTATGCTAGTGTAGTGCTTAGGAATGGAAACTGTCAATTCATATTCTTCAACACTTAGAAGAAGGCAATGGGAAACCTTTTCTGAATAAATCTTGCCAAGAAACCCTTGTTATAAAGTTGTTGTAAGCCAGACTCAACTTGAAGGGATAAACAACAACAAAGTGTCCCAATAGGATTGTGGCTACGGGACCAATGGCTGTGAGTGGGATGGAAGGGATGAAGCACTTGTGAAGCCAGATAATGGATTTGGAAGTCATGCTATTAATACTGGCTATTGTGACACAACAGACAAGAATCTGGTCAACAAATTAAGGAGCATCCTAGTGAACTAATTCATCATTGCTGCTTAGCTCCCTTAAAGTTGAGTTACATAGCTTAAAAAAAAAAAAACTTGGGGTAAATCTTGAGGGAAATCTGGGGAGGTAGGCACTTACTAACATTCTTGATGAATTCCCCAGTTTCATGATTTTGGGAAAGTATTTTTAAAACAGCAAGTAAAATCGCAAACCAAACTATTAGTGCATTTCCAAAAATTGACTTAGTTTTCACATTCTTAAACAAAAGTAAAACATTAAATCTTGAAGATGTAACTGTGGTTTGCCAGCCAGGTTGGATTTGACACAGTTTTGGAATAATATGACATCTTTATTCATAATTGGGTAGTTGAAAAGAATTTGGTATTCAGTGTTGGGATAAACTAATTTGAGAAAGTTAGAATAATAAGAATGATATGAATGATTGATAATTTTATTATATTGTCTTCTGCTTACTAACTATATCACCCTTTGTGGACACCAATAATTCATATTTTTTAATTGAATTATGTGTAGAATATAACAAGTTTTACATATTTCAGCTTTTTTATTACATGCACATTGGGCCACCGTATAGGAAAATTTATATGCTCATGAAGGCTTTACTATAAATTGGTGACAATATAAGAAACTGCAGATATGTTCCAGTGTTGAACTCTTTCCTCCTTCTTTCCTTTCAGCAAAGTTGGTGTCCTGTGTAAACAATGTGAGTATTAATGTTTTTATTCTCTTCATGTAATTTTTTATTTTTAAACCATTCAATAAAATTTCACAAGTAAAAAAAAAAATTACTGGGGGAAAATACCAGCTTCAAACACAGATGCCTCTCCAACACATATAGGCCTTGAAGAAGTAATTGTAGTGATTGTTTATGGCCATTTCCGCACAGTGCTATTATTCCACTTTCAACATCCCATGGAATCCTTGGGCTGGCAGTTTAGGGAGGGGCATCAAAGGATTCCATGGGATGTTGAAAGTAGAATAACAGCACTGTGCGGAAATGGCCACAAACAATCACTACAATTCCTTCTTCAAGGCCACAGAGGAACCCTCCTTCCCCAACCACAGCTGGTCAGCTCAGAACAGCTTCTCCCTCTCCGAGCCCAACCCTCCCACCGTCTCCAATGGAGAGAACCGCAAACAGAAAAAGTTCACTCTCAGAACCCGAGCAAGCCTCGGCTCCAGTGGCTGCGGCTGTACCAAAGCACCAAGCAAAACAGGTGTCGTCTCACGCTGTGAAGCCGTGTGTGGAAATAAGAGGATGGGAAAAAGAAAGAAAAAAATTCAATTGGCAGAGCTAAAAAAAGGACGTGTCCTCATTAGTCTAAACACGGGAGCAGATTTCGGGGTCTAAGAGAGGTGAACCACACCCTGCCCTTCCCTCCCCTCCAGACAGCACAATGGTCAGGCTCTGATTTGAATGAAACGGTCGGTGGCCCTCCCCTCCCGCTCCTTCGCGGCGGTGGGTGTGGCATGTGGGCGGGGCGAGGCGACGCCCGTGCCCCTCCTCTCCTGGAGGGGACAGGACCAACGCAGTCTAGATTTGGAGCCGGCGGAGGCGCGCACTGACCGAAGGGGGGCGCTGCCGGGCCCACAGATTTGTGGCGCTGGAGGCTGCCGGCGGCCCGGTGAGGGAGGGGCGTTCCTGAGGCGGGGGGGTCTTCGACGTCGCCACCTTCCCTCCTGGGCTTGAGGATGCTCTCCGCCCCTTCTGGCTGAGAGGAGAGCAGCTTTTTGTCACGGGGAGGATTCTGGGGCTTGTCACCGGGGATTCAGCAGCGGCGTGAAGACCTGCGTGTTTGTGGGGAGTGTGTGGGGGACCTGGCATACCTTTCGGGGCGAGATTTTGAGGACTTACCCAAGAAACTCAGGCTCCAGGGTAAGAGGGGTGCGTTCGAGGTGTCTTCCTGGGTTGGAGTTTTCTTCCTTTTAAATCCCTTTATGATCTTAGAAATTCAACAGGTGGAATCCAGTATTCTCCTTGCTCTGCCCCCCGAAAGCTGGAATTCTGCCTGCCATTTTCACAAGCGGATAGGCAATACTTGTGGTGCATTTGAGTGCATTTTCTTTTAAATGCTCTTTGGTTTCTTAACTTCGAGCGTAAAGCAGGAGTTTGGGGTCGGGCGTGGAGCAATGGCCTTTTCCGCACTAGACTTGTTATAGTGCTGTTAGGCTAATATTTCCTATGTTATTGAAGAACCTTCAGGTTCTGATGCAATGACACTTGTGGTGCAGAGGAAAGTAAAGGAAGAGAGAGAAATTCACTGGGGAGCTGTTCTGTGGAAGGCCAAAGCCCTCTGGGGGTTTGAAGGGGGGTTTCTGAGAACTGTGGTGGGCAGGAATCTTTCATTTGCTAAATTCTTTTATGTTTTGATGTTAATACCTGGTATATTTTATGAGACTACTAATGCTAGTCTTTTTTGGCCAAAGCTCAATTTAGCTCTCTTGGATTTGTGGAGTCTGGATGTGGATTTCGCCACTGGACATTTTAGCCTTTGCAGGTTGTTCAAAACATTGTGAAGAAGATTTCAGACGGTAAGAAAGTATCCACAGGGCTATTTTACCTGTGATGACTTTCCTGTTTGGATATCTGTACAGTGATGTACTTGTCTTTAAAAACATGCACATATATCGCACATATGAAGCAGTCTATAATGTTGTGAGTTGGAAGATCATTCCACAATTATCTTACTGTCAGGGAGATTTCTGCTGGCGTTCACATCATTTCAAAATAACATTGTATTCGAGTGGTGTTCAACTGGTAATGCTTTTTATGTTAACAAGGAAAGATGCTTGTTGGAACTAGTAGAGTGTTACAACAGAAGTTTGTGACAAATGGTGGAGGAAAGGCACACATGACATAAAACTGGAAATAGGGAATGACAGCAACTTTGTTATCTTTGGAGGTGCCAGTCAGATCCTTCACCTCCAATTTGGACACTTTAAGAACTGGTGTTTGTGGTGGGTTTGCTGTTCATCCCTTTATAGGACAGGGAAAGATTTTAGGTGAACTTTTGGATGCAGACATCCTGGGCGATTTAATTAAGTGTGCTTTGATATACTATTTCTGTATTTTATTTTCTTATGCATTGTTTGAGATTCATTTGGGTTGTACAGTATGGACATTTAATAAACTAAGCTCAGGAAGGAAGGTGAGTAGTTTTCAAAGAAGTAGCAATGTTAGTCTCTTGTGGATTATTGATAGAGTGTGTTGTTTAGTCCACAACAAAGCAACTGCACAACGGACTTCAATGTACCATACTGTATTGAAAACCCACAGATCACACTACACATACGTACATGCCTTCACTTTACTCTCAGAATACACTACAAAAGTTTACAGCCAAGCCCTCTGATACAACTGCATCTGCTCAGACCCACAAGATGGAGACTCAAAATGTTTGGATTTACAACAGGGATTTCTCACAGTAGAATATCCACCAAAGGAAACAAAAAAACAAATCAGCAAAGCAAGATTAATACCCAGGAATAATCTGCTACAGGACAAACCAAAAATACAGAATGATAGAACTTCTGTAGCAGTCACCTACAGACCCTAGCTGAGAGCGCTCAAATGCATCATCAATGATCTACAACCAATTCTGGAGAATAACACAGACCTCTCATAAGCTCTGGGAGGCAGTTCTTTACAGACAGCTTCTCAATCTTAAACAACTATTCACTTACAACAGGACACATGATGTGGATGGTAATACAGAGACAAGACCCTGACACAAACCCAGATGCTAACTCTGACCCCACATCTACTCTGTGAGCAGTATTATAGGAGCCAATAATGTCAACCACAAAATCAGAGGTGTATTTACTTGCTTTTTCTCCAGTGTGATATATGCTATCCAGTGACAGCAATGCCCCTCTACATTCTACATTGGATAAAGAGGACAGTCTCTATGCAAGAGGATAAGCGGACACAACTCTGACATTAAAGATAGGAATACCCCAAAAAAGTAGTTGCAGAATGTTTCAGTCTTCCTGGACATATAGAAAGGGATTTGCAGTTTACAGTCATTGAACAAAGAAATTACAAAGGAAGACTAGAAAGAGGAACAGCTGAATTGAATTACATTTACAAATTCCAGTCCAATAACAGAGGTACAAACAAAGACAATGGCTTCATTGTGCACTGTACATATTAATACAGGATTCCTCACTACTTCACATGTGACAAAAAGAATTTTCTCATAGAGAGTTTTGAACCCACTTTTGGTGACCAGATTTATTGCTTTCACATATCAGCATTAACTGACCACTGTAAACATCTGAAAGACCTGTATTACCTTTGAAAATTTGGGGTAAAGGACACAGTTTGCATCTTCCTGGATCCTGTTACATTTCTACCACTGTATAAATATGTCTTATACTTAAGGTTTTAATATCAGTCTGTACTGCACTTGAAGAAGTGGATTTACATCCACAAAAGTTCATTCTAAAAGAAAAAAACGTAAGTCTTAAAGGGGCTGCCACAATTCTTTTTTCTCCCCCTCCCTTAATCTTTTTTAAGGCAGGCGAATTTTCCTAAAAAAAAAAAATCTGTTACATAGGTCTTCTATACAATCAATACATTAGCAGCATCACTCTGCTACAGCATAATCTTGTAAGAAGAAATGCCTGTTGGGTCTAATCCAGTGGTAGTAATTTCTCAAGTCTGAACTGCAAGTACATATACTGTGTTGGCCTTAAAGATTGCATTGTATTCTTGTTCATAGTGTCTCCAGTGCTTTATTGCTGTGAAGTTTAGATACGATGCGGAATAAAACAAGAACTGTACAATGTAATGCAAAAACATAAATCTTACACTGCACTGGCTTGAGTCATTTCATCACTACTGCTTTCTGTGCTGAATAATGGCTTTGTTGGTCACAGCTTGCGTTGTTCATGTTTCTTGGATTGGTCTGTATTAAAAGTTGTGGTATTTCAAATACTTCTTGTGCTTGAACTGGGACGTATAGTTCCTGGCACTGTGGTTCCTAAGATCAGATAGCTGAAGAGTTTCCTATTGTTCGTGACTGTACCAATGATTTCCTATACTGGTTGTTTTCTGTTGTGTGTATCATACCTTTCTGTATTTAACCCTGTATTTAGTCTCAGAAACTGAGTAGATCTTTTACACTTTTTCATGAACCCTAGAATGGTGATGGTGGGGGAACAGGAGGAACTTGAATTCTCCTAACACTAGGCTGTGGGGAGCAACCCCTCCAAAATGATGTGGAAAAATTGCATGGCCAAGACTTCTATGGTAGTTGAACCTCCTCAGACATTATCAATCAGAAGTGTACTACTATGAAATGGAAGAGTGCAGGAATTCCCCTTGGTCTCATCCTTAGTGATTGACTGGACTTGACTATGGATGAGACCAAGGAGAATTCCTGCACTCTTCCATTTCATAGTTATGTGCAACTGGAAAATCACACCTAGCCTGCCCAGTCTGTACATCTAAAAAGAAGCAGCACATAGCTTTCTGATGTACCAGACCTCTCACCAATCATCTTGTATCCCTTGGCAATTATGTGTCCCTCAATTTGAGAACTAAAGTATTGGGGAAACTTTTATAGATGTACAGTACATACATCTTTATAAATGTACAGTATATACAGCTACAAGGCCTTTTTTTCTCCTTTATGATCAAAGATTGTCACACTGGAAATCTTGAGCTATCACAGTAATCCACTTTTTGCTGGTCAGCTGAAGTTTTAAAAGAAAGTGATTATAGGACTTCTACTTTAATGCAATCCCTGATTATAAGATGGATTTGTGGGAAAGATAGCAACTGATTGTGACTTTATGTCACTTTTGGTTTTGTAGTCTAACTAAAGATATTATAATAATAATAATAATAATAATAATATATTATTATTATTATTATTATTATTATTATTTATATCCCGCCTCTCCCCATGGATCGAGGTGGTACTACAACAGTACATTAAATACATTAAAAGCATTAAGACATAACCAATCCTCCCCACCCACCAACCCATCTAAAACCAGCCCCCTAAAACACATTAACTACAATCATAAACTATTAAACTACAATCATTAACTACAATCATTAACTGTTAAAAACTGCAGGACAGTTGGTGGGAGGCGGTGGAGTACTAGTCTGGGAAGGCCTGTCGGAAGAGAACAGTCTTTTTAAAGCAGTCAAGAGAACAGTCTTTTTAAAGCAGTCAAGACTGATAATATGCCGGGTCTCTTCCAGCAGGCCATTCCATAACTTGGGAGCAATAGAAGAGAAGGTCCTCTGAGTAACCGCAGCCAACCTAGTTCTGACTGGCTGCAGTAAATTCCTCCCAGAGGACCTTAGTGTGCGGGGCGGATTAACATTTCCAGAAACTTTGAAACCATATTTAAAGCCATGTTCCACCTAATTTTTTTCCAGAACAAGCCCCCTCCAGAAAAATTGCAAGGAAGAT
Organism: Ctenosaura bakeri; assembly: GCA_948474755.1. Taxonomy (NCBI): domain Eukaryota; kingdom Metazoa; phylum Chordata; class Lepidosauria; order Squamata; family Iguanidae; genus Ctenosaura; species Ctenosaura bakeri. Next base: position 310,862 of record CAOLHI010000138.1, on the reverse strand, counting down.
TGAAAATATATGCAGTGCTCATTTTTACTTTCAAATGTGATGTCATTTTAATGCTTTAGCAACATGCAGTGCTTAATCTATAATCTAGTTAGCATTTGACTTTTACAAAGTAAAAGTCATAGTTATTTGCAAGCAAAATTCTCAATATATCTTACTGAATCAAGAGCTGCAGACTACTAAACCAGTTGTGTAGGGATGGGGGTGATGGGAACGATTGTCCCGGGGTGGCAATGTTTTGGAGGTAGTGAAACCCATAGCCATGCTCCCACATGCCCTGACCACGCCCCCACGCACCATGATCATGCCCCCTGCACCGTAGCCCCCCGCCCCCCCACACTCCAAGTTCTGCCACTATACTAAACCAAATGCTACCTAGGTACACGGATCTTAATTTTTTGTCTATCTAAGAAGTATGAAAAAATGAAAACCAAAAATGTTGGAATAAAGGAAACAAAGTGTGCTTTCTCCAGTTAAAGACTCAAGGCAGCTTACAAAAGTTTAAAAGATACAACTTGAAAAATCTACAACTTATAAAAGTTAAAAATATAATAGAATTAAAAGCGTTAAAGGAAAACAACAAATATAAACAATACAGCACAGTAAACAGCACAGTGAGCAAACAGCCCTCAAAGATCTGCTGAAAAAAAAAGAAAATTAATTTGCCTAGGATAGCCAGGAGAGTGTCTCTCTGATCTCTCTCGGAAGGGAGGTCTAAGCCAGTGAACAGCCACCAAGAAGGCCATCTCCCATGTTTCCACCAGAGGTGCCTCTGAGTGTTGTGGGACAGAGAAGAAGGCCTCCACAGAAGATCTCAAAACTTCTGGCATGTTCATCTGCCCCTGAGCCACTAGGGCTAAATAAGTCCTAACCAGCACTTTGAATTTTCCCAGAAACAGACCAGTAGACATTGGAGCTATTGCAACAAGGGAGTTGTGTCCTCCTGTAGCTAGCCCCAGTTAGCAGTTTGGTTAACTAACTGAAGTTTCCAAATGCTCTCAAAGGCAGCCCTACGAAGAGTATGTTACAATAATCCAAACAGGATGTAACTAAGGCATGTGTTTGAATCTAAGATTTAACTCAGCCCTGAAAATACTGAATGCTTCAATAGTATGTTGTCACAAGTAGTGGGAAGCCTTGTATGGGGGCAGCCTTTTCCTCTTGCTGCTGCTCCTTGCACAACTGCAAAGCAAGTGGTACCACCAACAAAACAGTGGATCACAACCAACAACAACTGTAAATTAGGAGCTTACCTGTTATAAATGACCAACTCAGAACTCCTTCTAATGTTGTTTTTCTGGTTCTTTTTTTAATCTAGAACTGTTATAATTTGCAATGGGTGTAGCTAAATCTCTGATTTGAAACAAATAATTCCAAAGAAGCATCTTTTATTTTATTACTACAGTATTTTATTACTGTCATTTTGATCTTCTGGACAATATTGTGCCTTTACATGTTCTGAGAGGAACACAAAATGAATTTGACAGATTACTGCTTAGCTTATCTCTTGTAACTATGCCTCATATTTCCACAGGGATCTTGAAATTCTGACCTTGCCCCACTGTTATATACGGAGCCGTCCATACAGCAACAATGCCAGTTCTAAAAAGCAGCCTCATGACTTCGAATGAGAATAGTGGGAATGATATTTCAACTGTCCCTGAAATGACTTTTTCAAATGAAATAGTATCTTCAGAGAAGAGTTCAGCAAGTCTAACTGAGAAGAATGGCTATCAGGACTCTATTTACTTAAATGCTGCCAACATTTTTCAAGGCATTCATAATGAAAAACCCCAAGATAAAATACTGGTAAAGTATGGGAATGGGCCACTGCCATCACTTCCTGATTTCAAAGATGAACGCTTCCAACGTTTGTCCTATGAACTGGCTTTCAGCGCTCTCAAATGTAAGTAGAAAATTTTTCCTCTCCTCTTGGGGAAAGAATAACATAAAATATGTAACAAATTCACCTATCTATTACTTTGTAATTCATCTAGTTCAGGGCTGAACAACTTGTGGGATTCCACATGTTGTTGCAGTTCTCAGCATCCTTCCCCTTTGCATATGCTGGTTGGGGTTGATGGAAATTGCAGTCCAACAATGTTTGGCAAGCCACAGTTGTCCATCTCTGCTAGCTAACATAAGGGCAGCGTGTTTTAGGTAGGAAGAGGTGCTAAGGTGATCAGTCTATAGTTACTGGATGTTTGAAAGATTTCTCTCTCCTTGCCTTTCTGTCAATAGAGTAAAGTGAGAATAGGCTTCTGGTTGCATTTCCCAGCTATAAGGGACAGCCCGACACTGAGGACAGAACAGACCCATGTGGACATGTGTGCCTTTTTCTCCCTACCTTTCATCAAAGTGCTAAAAACACCTGAAGGTAAAAGGGGAGCACAGCTGTGTGTGTACACACATGGCTTAAAATAGGCTTTCTCGGTTTCCTTCAGCTGTATTACAGCCAGGAGCAGTGTTTGACTGACTGTGCACACAGTTTTGGTAGTGTGTTATGCAGGTTTTTACCTGGGTGTTACTGCAGCTTGCCTCAGATGAACTGGGATCAACAATAACTAATGAAACCTGTGCTAATGCACACATAGACACTCCATGTTGGAAAGTAAATACGATTTCCTACAATTTTGGCAGTTTCACATTCAGTTTTAATTATTAAGGATTAAGACACACCTCTCTTTACTTGGAAGTACAGGTAAAACTACAGACTTTGAATGTCCCCGTGTTTACAACCTTTTTAGTGGGATGGTATTTGGTTTGAATGCTTTTATCTTTTCAGGGTGTAGCCCTACAATCTTTACTGCTGCTGAATACAGTGGTTCTTCCTCTTTCAAGTAGAAGCTAGAGTACACCTCTTGCCCTTCTTTGGAATAGAAATTAAGATGTAAAAAGGTCCATCAAAGTAATCATATTTGCAGTTAGCATGAGAAAGGCGATCTGTGATATGAATTTTCTTCCTTTGAGGGGATACAGATTGCCCTATAATTTTCCATTCTACCGGTCTTTTTTTTTTTAAAGAAAATCCCTGCTTTAGGAAATGTAAAAGCACTTTCTCAAATCCAGGTAGTCATAATTGCTTATTAATATTGTTTCCTTTTTATGTAAATCACGTGTTGGTTCATGAACATCACATTGATATCTGATTTGGGAAAAAGGATATCTCCCAGAGTTGATTCATAGATGCAAAGAGTAGGCTTTCTTAGAGTCTTTGCATGGAACACAGGAGTGTACAAATGGCAGCCCAGTGTGTTTTCTGCACGCCCATGGTGGCTTTTTTTTCTTTTCTTTTTTCCTTTTTTTTGGTGGGGAGGCTATATTTTCTGCTTGCAGAGCTCCTGTGTTTTCAACAGCCATAGGAGATGGAAAAGTTCCACACAGGCTTCTAAAGTCACAGATATTCAACAGGCATTCAAAATCACCCATGTGCCCACTGTTCAACATCGTGCCCACATCTGTTCTGCAAAATGAGAACAATCATGCTGACCTTACTGACAGTTAAGCCTGCTTTACAAACTACTGAGTTGGGTAGAAGAAGGGGGTATTATGCTGCAAAAACTTTTTAAAGGAACTGGTTTTTTGAAGTTATTTCTGAATATGTGCAGAAGACTTCCCACTTTTAAACTGATGCTATTTTATTTTTAAAATTTTATTTTTTTTATCTAGTCAGAATCAATTAACACTCAGCAGAGTTTAGTAGTGCATAGCCTGCAAGATAGCTAGGGGGCCTTCACTCTCTACCCCATTCTCGCTTCCTCCTACATATACCTGCTGTAGCTTCTCCCTCTCTGATCCCACTGAAGGGAAAATGCAGTTAACCAAAAAGCTACTTTCTTGTAACACATAGAATCATAGAGTTGGAAGAGACCACAGGGGCCATCCAGTGCCATGCAGGAACCCACAGCAAAGCATTCCCAACAGATGGCCATCCAGCCTCTGCTTAAAAACCTCCAAAGAAGGAGACTCCACCACATTCTGAGGCAGCATATTCCACAGCTGGACAGCTCTGCCCATCAGGAAGTTCTTCCTGAGGTTCAGATGGAATCTCCTTTCCTGCAGCTTGATTCCATTGCTCCTTGTCCTAGTCTCTGGAGCAATGGAAAACAAGCCCACTCCCTCCTCAACATAACATCCCTTCAAATATTTAAACATGGCTATCCTGTCCCCTCTTAACCTTCTCTTCTGCAGACTAAACATACCCAGCCCCCTAAGCTGCTCCTCATAGGCATGGCTTCCAGACTCTTTACCATTTTGGTCACCCTCCTCTGGACTTGCTCCAGCTTGTTGATATTCTTCTTGAAATGAGGTGCCTAGAACTGGACACAGTATTCCAGATGAGGTCTAACCAAAGCAGAACAGAGTGATACCATTCCTCCCTTGATCCGTACTCCTATTGATGCAACCAAGAATGGCGTTGGCTTTCTTGGCTGCCGCATCACATGCTTGAGTATTTCTGTAGTTCAGTTGAGAGCCATCACTTTACCCTTCAATACCTATGTCATTTAACAGGCTGTGTGTTTATGTTTGTGTGTATGTTCAGTACAGAGATTGATGAATCATCCTACAATTCTTGAGGACCCAGATATTTCAGTCATAATTGTGACTTCATTCACTGACTAGACTTCTATTGAGAACTGTTGTCTTGAAAAGCAAATGATCAAAATGATGACTTCGTATTTTGCCTTATATCTCAGCTTCTGAAAACTTGCCGTGTGTTTACATACACAATTATGTCAGTTTCATACCACTTTAAATTGTTGTGACTCTATCATAAGGAAACTTGAACTTTGTAGTTTGGAAAGTATTTAGAATACTGCGCCTGATAGCTGTAGGTTACTTGCCTGAACTACATTCCTGAAGACATCCTGGGTACCTATCTCTGTTACAAAATTAACAAGACCCGTTTCCTGAGGCTCCACACTTTCCATTTCTTCTTACACTAGAAGGTATTGCTTAGAAGGTATCTATGGCATATTATGGGCTGCTCAAAATACCTCTTCCTGAAACTAATGCCAGCATCATAAGGGTTCTACTAAAATGTCCTCCCTGAGGGTGTGTGTCTCTGTCAGAAAAGTACAATTTCTACCCCATAATTGAGATTCTTTATTCTCCACCTAGAAAAAGGCACAATGAAAGATCTCAGGCTTTTGACAGTAGCTGGACAGCATGATATAGCTGCAGCATCTGTGAATAACGGATGTAATTAAAAGGTTGCCAAAAAGAAGAAAGAACAGTCTCTGCCACTCTTTTCTGCAGGGGAGATAACATGGAAATCTGGCCAACACTATACAATGGCTAGCATTACTGTGTAATAAAAAACAACAACAAATCATATATTTCCTGAGCACAGTGTCAAACACAACCCTAGTCCCATTCTAAAAGCATTCATGGCATGGTGAGAATAATTTGCTAATCCTTACCTGTTTGTTAGACTTGTTGAAGATGTTAATACAACCTCATTCTGAAAGATGTAGAAAAGAGGAGTGATGATAGGCACTTAAAAGATTCAGGCCGCAAGTCCTTTCTCTGAATGAAATTTAAATATGCTATTGTTTGTGTACACATGCAAATTTGGAAATAATTATTAGCTATTTAAATTTCACAGAAAGGAAAATCAACCAATTTCTGATCCAAATAGCACTCAATAAAATTCATTATTTAATTTGCAACCATTTCCCAGAACCTTCTAAATTAGTAGTTTCCTCAGTTACAATTATTGTGTGATGGGGTGAACAGATGTGCCAAAAAGATAAGTGAAAGATGTTTTTTTTTTATGGCCCTTTCCCACACATGCTCCTAAAGTATGCACCATTTGCACGAAATGCAAACCAAGGCCAATCAGGGTGTCACATTCAATTAACTTTCCAATTTCCACCCAGATCCTATTTCAATACATAATTAGTTCAGTTTCAATTAATTAGCCATATTCCTCACTCATCATTACCTCCGTGTATCAAATGTAAAATTCAATAAAGTGGTACACAATTCTATTCTGGTGTGGAAGGAGCAAGGGCTGAAGTGTGAGCTAGAACAGTGCTACCAAAAGTAGTGATCTGTAGGCTAGGAGCAGTCCATGAGCCATTGGTTGCCTGTCTACAACAAGTTTTCAGGAGAAGAAGAAACGATTTTAGCCAGTCGGCACAAATTTGGTAGTCTCTGGTGCATTTTTTTTTAAAATGCCTGCTAGATTCCCCATTAGTTAGCTGAAGAAACACTGGTCTAGAGGAGACAGAGGAAAAGGGCAAAGAAGAGGCTTAGGAAGAAGAGCATAGGAGGAACCTGAGTAGAAAGAAGGGGCAAGCAGGTCTGAGAGTGGGGATCAGTGATTGGGGAAGAATGGATGTAGGACTTGTTTGTGTGAAGGAGTCAGCAGAAGTTTGGAAAGACAGAAAGAGATGGTGAAGGTAAAGGGCTGGTGAGCTTTCTTTCTTTCTTTCTTTCTTTCTTTCTTTCTTTCTTTCTTTCTTTCTTCTACATTTCTTCAGACTATCTGTATATTTTTGAAGACTTGTGGCTTTCTCCTAAGTTTGCAGAGCAGTGTTGCAGCATACAAACACAGGATAGGGATGCATGTGGCAATCAAGAGGAGCCATAGCTCCTCATTGCCTGTTCTGTCCCATGAGAAGATGATCTGTAGCGGTGCTACTTATGGACCAGTGCCATGGGTATCAGTCTGCAGCATGTTTCCGGGAAATAAATAAAGAAAACGATTGTAGTCCATGAGCACAAATATAGTGCTAGTTCCAAACAAACAACCTCTGCTGGTCTCCCCACTTCAGATAGCTGAAGTAGGATATACAGTACACTTAGGTGTCCTTGTAGGAGGGGAATGGGCACATTTTTCTTCCCCTTTCTTCCCTGCTTAGCACTGTCAGCCCCTTCAGGCATTTCTTTCCCAACTCCAACTTCTCTCAGAGAAAAATTATCTGCACTTCATGCAATAAAGCTTAAAAAGCAATGTATCTGTTGGCCTCAACATCAGCTTAATTGCTAGCTCTTTGGTAATAGACTCTTTGGAGCCTCATGGGCTCAGACTTAGTGCACACATTACCCAACTTTATAACTGGGGGAAAAATCAGGACCATCTATATTGTACAACTAAAATAAAAATCTGTGGTCCAAATAAGTCAAGGATATTCTGCAGTTTATTTACAATCAATTTTCTACCTTAGTAGAAAAGTTGATTTGAACTCTTCTCTCTTGTATGGCATGTTTTCCTGAAATATTTGTTGCAAAGGGAACAGTGGAATATATCTCTGGCAAAGGTGACATTTCTCTTTTCAACAGACTTACGTAAGCCTGTTAATGTCTCTTTTCCAAAAGTCAATGTCTTTTATATCCCAGAAGGTCAGCCACTGCTGAAAGGCTGTTCAGGCACTGTGGGATATGAAACAGGACAGGAAGGTTGGGTGCAAGGGGAGTTACCCTGGCAGCTTGCTGGATTGAGATAAGTATGTCTGAACTGGTATGCCTAAAGTGAAAAGAAGCTGTCAAGAGTCTATGGGAACTACTAAAAATATGGCAACAACAGCTTGTCTCATTCAGGCAGAGAATAGGAGCTACTTCTGTCCTGCAGTGATAAGCCATATTCATGAGTTAATGTGACAGAAAGTGGTGCTTAAACAGAGGAGAATCAATAATGCTCCTAGTCCATAATGCATAAATTAAATTTCTGTGTTTACTGTGCTTTCCAATTTGTGGTATTGCAATGATCAGTAAAAGCCTTAGAGAGTCAAGACTGTTCTTGAAAGATATCATATGGACAAGAGGTAGGAACAAGACTTGATACCTTTTGACTGTTTCATGTCAGGAAGAAACTGACAAACAATGCTGTGTCATCTTTTTGTGTGTTCTCTCCCCATTCTTCCCTGGACAAATGCTTGTTTTTCAGTGGGATGGTATGTGACATGGTATTAATAGATGGACACATTCCAGTACTTTTTTGTGTACTCTTGCTTTCTCTTTTGAGGATCTTGATGATGCCTAATCCACAAAATAATAGTCCAGTGGCGAGCAGTTTCTCCACAAATAAGACAAGAAACAAGTATTGCTTACAGAATGAACCATGGAGTCATCATAAAGCTTATCGTAAATACATAGACTTCATTGTCACATAGGATTAGAACTATATACAAAAGACATCCAAATGGACATGTTTTAAAATGACAATGAATAGTAGAAGAAAATGAGAGATTGATACCTACTGTGAATAATCATTCTGAGCAGACTGAAGGAGCAATCCATGACATGTGGATTAACCCCTTGTGCCAAACTTATTGAGGCAGGACTTTTCCAAATTTATTTTCCTTTGCATCCATTACCTCCTGCACACTCTCTCCCCTCAGCTTGATTATATAGCCTTACTGACTGTGGGAGAGATTAAACAGTGACAGAACAGACAGAAATTGAGGGGGGGTTGTATCCTGGATGGGGGTGGATTGCTCCATCAGCCTGCCTACATTGGTTATTCACAGTTAAGTGTCCTTTTCTCATTCTTAGGTAGGCTGAAGGAGCAATCCACTATACATGTGGGATGTACCCAGGCCACCACCTCAAGGGTGGGCCTCAGAACTATTGTCTTGAATCACTGCCTACAAAACTGTTCTTCTGAAAGCTGCTTGGCCTTATCTGAATTTATCCATATTGTAACGTCTGACAAAAGTACAGTGTCCCCTCCCTTGTAAAAGTGGAAAAACCATGAATAATCCCCTCACCGCACTTTCCCTCCAATACTTGCCTTGGTGTGTGTGCCTTCCTTCCCTCTGCCTGGGCAAAAGGCAAGGGAATGGGGGGCAAGGGATGCATGCACTTTCCTTTTCCAAATATGGTGTTCCCCCTCCTATTCCCTTGCCTTTTGCCAAGGTGTGGAGAAGGAAGGCATGTGCACTGTGGCAAAAGGCAAGGGAGGCATGAGGAAGGCACACGCACACCTTCCTTCTTTGTACATGGTAGTCTCTCCCTCCATTCCCTTGCCTTTTGCTTCAGCATGCCTTCTCTGTGCCCAGGGAAAAGGCAACAGAAAAGGGGGAAAGGCATGCATGCCTCCTCCAATTCCCTTGTCTTTTGTCCCAGTGTGTGTTCTCCATGCCCAGGCAAAAGGTGAGGGAATAGAGGAGAAGGTGCGTGAGTGCTTTCCTTCTCCACATGCAGTACTCCCCCTCCCATTCCCTTGCCTTTTGCCCAGGTGGAGAGAAGGAAGCCCACATGCCTGAGCAAAAGGTAAAAAAATACAGGAGGAGAATTGTGGGGAGGCACATATGTGCCTTATGAATAATCAAATTCATGAAGGTCAAACAAAATTGAATGTGGAGGAAGGACTGTAGATGACTCTTTCCATACTGAAGTTCTACATACATCTTCTGTTGAAGGTGTCACTCTAAATGCCATTGTAGTTGCCATTGATCTGGTAGAATGAGCCCAGACACCCTGGGGACGTGGTACATTAGATAAGTCGTAACACAGGTAAATGCAGCTTTTAATCCTTTGTGATAACATCTGGTTAGTTGCTTTGTGTCCCAGTGTTCTTGGATTAAATGAGACAAAGTCTCTCGTTGTCTGATTCTTTTAGTCCTCTGAAGGTACATTTTAACTGTCTTTCTAACATCCAAAGAATGCCATTTTTTTCCTAATGGATGGACTGGATTTGTGCAGAACTCCAAAGACTGACCAAAAACACTCAGAAGAGCACACTTTAGAATGAATAATAGGCCTATAATTAAGGATAGCTTGTCACTTGCAAACCTGCTGAAATTTGGGTTGACAGACAGTGATGCCAATTCAGAGACTCTTTGAGCTGATGTTATTGCCACAAGAAAAAGAACTTGAAATGGCAAAATTTTCAGAGAGGGCTCTACTCTGCTGCAGTGCTGCTTCTGGTCTTTTGAATGCCTGGGTGGGAATATGGTGCTTCTGCTCAAAGCAGTGCTGAGTGAGTAGAGGAGGGCTGGTGCTTCTTTTATGTTCTCCCAAGATGGACTAAGCTCTCACCTTTAGCCACTCTACTTAGAGAAAGAGGTGGTACCTTTTTTGATGAGAGTTAACATACAGTACTTACACTGACCCACAAATAAGTTGACCCAGGTTTTTTCGGTCAGTTTTTTGACTAAAATTTTTGGACTTATACATGAGTATATACAGTTATTAAATTTGGAATTGCTGTGACAAATTATAGGTAAAAGCTTTCAGATTCATCCTCAGCAGCGGAGCAGGACAAGTACAGAGAGTGGGCTCACTACAACTTGCTTTTTTTAAAAATTATTATTTATTTGCTGGGGCATAGTGCATGAAACCAGGGTTCAGGCTTTTTTTTTAAAATCTCCAGAACCCCCATGTTCATTTTTTTTCCTGGAAAGAAATTGTTTATCCTCCACAACAGCCTTTGGAAAATTGTACAGCAAGTTCCCACATTTTGGCATCCACATTATCTGATAACTTGCTCCTTTAACACTTCCACATTAAGGACAAATTCATTAATTTGATGGGGGTCCCATTCTTTCATCAATTCTTTATGTCTGTGGAGGCTCACTTGGAACCGCTTGCATGTATGTGCTGCTTGCAAAGCAAGCATAGAGGGGAAAAGGCACTAAGCCAGTTGAGAGACTTTGCAAGTAGTATGTGCATGATCCATCACAAGTGAGCTTTCATAAGTCCTTTATACTCCCTACAGTACAGTAGATGGGTTCCACTTTTCAACCAATTCCATTTTCTGGCAGTGCTCAGGTCCCCAACCTGTCAAGTGGGGGAAGCCTCTACCTCTAGATGGCATGATTCTCTAAAATAAAGTGTGGGGTCCCTTATGTTGTTTTGCAAAAAATCGATTTCCCCCCCAAAGCTGTGTTTTTTGTTAAAGCTAGGAGTAACCTGATTGCCCAGGGAGATTCCTCCAAATGACCTCCAAACTCCTGCAGCATTTCATATCCTTCTACTAAACCATAGTTTAGCATGATGTGCCAGTGCTTCTAATGCTTAATAATACATGTCTGTGGAATATGACCTATGGATCTATGATAATGAAATGTTACAAACTGGCCACACATAATTGCAACTTCCTCATTATACTTTAAATCCTATTCAGCTGTTAATTGTACATAAGCACAGTGTGTATAATTGTATGATGAAATATCCTCATAGATCTTACTTAATGGATTCCCAGAGGCTTGCCACCATTGTATTGTACTTTCTAGAAATCAGATTTGTGCACCAGACTTTCTATATCATTAATGACTGATTTACCTGCTAACCTTTTATTTTTCAGAATTTATCTTATTTTTTAAATTTACTTAGTGAAAAACTAGTTAGTGCAAACAATCTCTGCAGTAATTTGTATATCTATATAACTATGTTCCCTTCTCTCTTTTAGATCAAGACGTTCTTGAAAATATACTAATAGACAGTGGCATATACCCTATCCAGTCAATCGTGAGTAAATAATTTGATCAGTAGTTGTTTGCATTTTGTTGTACCTTATCAGTGTAAATGATGGGTGTGAAAATGTATGTTAGTTTTTTTACATATTTTACATGTCTTGCATCTCCCTTGAAGGTACTGTTTTGTGTGGACTTTAATAATATTGGGTAATATAGAGTGTGGAAGATAGATATAAAATTTACACCAAATTTAAATTTAAGAGAAAACTTTTATAAAATGTTTTACAGATGGTATATGACCCCAGAAAGATTACAAAAAATAACGAAAAATGGGAATTCAAATTGTTGGAAGTGTGATGAAAAGATGGGGTCTTTTTTCCATATGTAGTGGACATGTCAGATAGCAAAAAAAATTTGGAAGGGGATACATGACAAAACCCAAAAAAATTATAAGCTGAATTTTGAAATGAAACCAGAGCTTTATTTGTTAAATATGCTAGGCCAACAAAGGGAAATAAGAAGTCATCAGAAGATATTATTATAATAACTGCAGCAAGGTTGACATACGTGCAGCACTGGAAAGAAAAGAAACATATTGATATAGAAGAATGGAAGTTAAAAGTTCTGGATATGATAGAGATGGAAAAGTTAGCATTTTCTTTGAAGAATAAATCTATCCAGAACTTTGAGAAAGAATGGAAAAGAGTATTGGATTGGGTAAGGATATAAATGTATAAGAAATCAAAGAAGAAATGATGTAACTGTTCTTCTCTCTGTAAGATGAAAATATGTTTGTAATGGAATGGAAATAAGCAATTTCAACTGGAAGATTTAAGCATGGAAGTGTGTGTGGGGTTATTTTCGAGACAAGCTTTTAATAAAAATTATACAAAAAAATTGGGTAATATAGTTAAAAGTACAAGTAGTTAAAAGAGGGAAGAATTTTTGCTGTTTGCAGATGCAAATAAAGCTTACAGGAACATTATCTTGCTCACAAGTTCAACATTGCTTCCATTAGGACTGCTAGAGCCAGTGTGGTGTAGAGGTTTGAGCACTGGACTATCATGCTGAAGACCAGGGTTTGTCCTGGTTTGGCTGTGACAACCCACTGGGTGACCTTGAGCACATCACAGCCCCAGAAGGTCTACCTGAGGGCCACCATAAGTCAGAAATGACTTGAAGGCACACAACAACAACAACAACAACGCTAAAAGGAATTATATATTTTATTTATTTCTGGGTTCCAGCTGCTTCAAAATCCATACCAGCATCATCTAATGACATGCTGTCCAGATGTTTTGGACAACAGTCCTATTAGTTCTAGCTAGCATAGTCAGGGATGATGGGGTTGTAATGTAGGACATCTGGAATGAGGGAAGGCTGATTTACACAAACTTAGTTCCACTGGTGTATAACCATTCAGGAGTCACCCTAGTTTGATCTAAAACTAAAGTGCTCAGTAGAAGTAGCAATTATGGGCATTGTAAATTAGTTTCTCCCAATCTGTTTACTGTTTTGGGATAGAACTCCCATCATTCCTGAATGGCATGCTGACCAAGACTGATGAGAGTTACAGTCTAACAACATGCAAAGTGTACCAGGTTGCATCAGCCATACAGGGGAAAAAGGGTTTTTTTGGGGGGAGAGGAGCAAGAATTAAAATATAATTCTCAGTAATTGTGGAGCACACAAACACAACTACTAGCTATTCCAAGACTGCAGTCCTGAGAATACATATTAGAATAATAAATAAGTTCAGTGGGCAGATTTACTTCTTGAGGCCAAGCTACATCTGACTTCTGTTCGCAAAGAACCTAGAGCAATCAAGATCTTTTTAGTGGTAGTTTGAACAATTTAGTGCCAAGGAATGAATGTAATATCTTTGATTTACTGTTTGAGCTGGATGTGCATTTTTAATTGATTTGGAATTCTTGTTATATAAGATTTTGGAATGAGTGAGCCTGTGGGTTTATTTTATTTGACTCTGATTTCTCCAGTGACTGCCTACTCTTAGAAAATCTTTAGTGTTTATCATGAGGAAGAAGTAGTATGTTTATATGATTGCATGCTTCTTTGCGATCATTTCTCCAGTCATTCTTAATGCCCATTTCAAGACATTATTAATAGGCAGGAGGGAGAAGACTTGAACATAAGGTTTAGTGTTTCACTTCTTATCTAAATTTTTTTCATCTGATTGATTAGTGGGTCTAAAAGTAAACCATTTTAACAAATTATTTTAGCACTTGAGATAGTATTACAAAGAAAAGCATTAAAAAACTGGCTATTAAGTTGACTTTTCAGTTCATAATTCAAAATCAGCTGGTATATACTATCTAACAAATATCTTATTAATGTGTATGTTCCATGCTAGACCATTTGTCCCTAGTTATAGTGTTGAGGGGAAAATGCAAGAGGTTCAGTGTTAATAATGTAGTGACTTTTTGAGTTCTTCTATATGAAGACAGTTTTGGACACTGTTTGTTTGTTTGTGTTTGTTTGTTTGTTTGTTGCAGTCAGACGATTTGACCAGTTTAGTGGTTGTGATGCTGTATGATCTCCAAGATCGGAAATTTGAAGCACGTTGCAACATTGATGATGATGATGATGAGCCGATAGCAGAAGTCCAAGAAGTCGAACATTATTTATGCAGGTAAATGGGTAGAAAGTATACGTGTTCTTCTTTGGTAACTAGTACTGAAATCAACTTTTTTTAGATGTGAAAAAAGGTATCCTGCATTATATTTGCATAAATAAGACAGACTTATGAGGGTACGAATGTGAAGTTAAAGAGACCACAGATGATCTCCTTTTATATCTAACAAGGAATACATGTTACAAATATGCCTTTGTTCATGACAAACTATATGAGCAAAAAGGGATATAAATCAAATAAATAAACACTAATACTTTCACAGAAGCAGTTATACAATTTGCCCAATTTTCTCCAGTTGTTCCTTGGTGGCACTTTCATATCTGAAGGGATTAAGTTATTTCTGATCCCACTTCTGGTCGCTTATCATTAAAGTGTTAGTACTAGGTCAAAAAAATGGGCTCTGTGGATATGGTGGTCACAGAAGGAAGAACTTTCCCTTTGTAGGTGCTGGGAGTAAGGGTCAACAAAGAAGGCCAAGAAGCTTTTATGACAAGGAGGCACAGGTAACACCCATATTCCTCTGAAGCCCAGGTAAACAGCTAGATTGCAGCAAAACAATTATTAGAAGAACAAGTAGGGTTAATGAGGAGGTGGTGAGAAGCTTTCTTCAGAACTAAGCAAGGAAACCTGGTCTTAGCTCTGATCAGAAATGAGAGTGATTTTAAGACATTAAAATTTATATACTGAAGTGAATGGAAATTTTATATGTATAAATTTTAATTTTATAGATTTAAAATGTAAATAAATACTTCAAATACTTTACATTTTAAAGGTATTTAATGAGTACAGCAAACTTCAAAAGCGAAGAGCTGAGCTGTGTTTTGTATACTGGAAAGCTACTACAGCAGGATATACTTCTGAATACAGAGTGGGCAGCTCCCCTGGTCCTCAGTCTAGTAAAGAGGGAGAAGAGTAAAGAGAGAAGAAAAAGGAATGTTAGGACTGCATTTTATTCAGAAATTGAGAAGAACATACAGATTTTTCCAAAGAAAAGACAGTTCGTATACCTTGCCACATGTCTGCAGTCAGCCAGTACTAAAAGAGTTGATGATGAAATGCTTAAAACCTTGCTAGTCATCAGGTGTAGCAAAGACATTGGGAGAACAGCTGAGCATTTAAAGAGGAGGCATGGAGCAACATTATTTCAAACCCATCATTGGCTTGCTTGAATGCTGTTTGAGTCAAATCATTCAGCATTACAGTTTGGTGTAATGTTATGTCTGCTCCAGACTGATCATTATGATTATAATTTGAATATATGTTGTCATGACGCCTGGGCATGATCTTTGTCATCTCTGTTTATTAAATCCCAGTGTTTATTTTAGCAAGGGGACAGGAGCTAATGTTGCAACGAGAAGGAAGAATAATGAGACAAAGTTTGCTAAAATATTGATCATTTTTTTAAACCTATAGTTTTAAGACAAAACTGGCTGCTGCATTAGCAAGATGTCGAATCAAACATGATGCTCTATCTATAGAGCATATTCTGCCAGAAATCATACGGAAACAGGAACAGAGGGCTTCTGCACTGCCCTTGTATGCATGGATAAACACACTTAAAGCAAGGTGAGAACTGAAAGCTTACCAGCTTTGAATATAGGTTTTCTTCTTACCTCTTGCATATTTTATCACATAAGCATGTCCTCTTCATATCAGTGTGTCAGTGGTGAAAGTGGATTGTGTGTGTTCTTTCTCTGCAGTGGTCATAACACTCTCCTGTTAGTTTAAGCATAGTGATTAGCATGGGCGGCATATATAGCTGGTAGTATGCACTTGCCTGTTTCCACCACCAAAACAGATTAATCACTAGTAGGTGTTTTGGCATGCACAACCTTTATGCTAGAGCTATTGGTGCCCTTTAAATTTTGTAGCACATGTTATTTTAGATATTATATATCATTACTATTTCTCTTCCTACACTTTCACCATCTCCATAAAAGGATATTTTTATTCTTTTTCCCATTCTCTTGGGAATCGTCAAAGCTCTGTCCTTGGCCTTCTACCTTTCTCTCTCATATTTCCCCCCCCTGGGCAGCATCATTACTATCAGTGACTTCTGTAACTAGAGTTGCCAGATCTCAGGGTCTGGCCCTGAGTCTCCAGGTTTCATGCACCATTTGCTGGTTGAAGATAAGGAAGCAAATTCACCAGTTTTGGTGGGCTTAGCTCCAGGCAAGATAGAAGGGCTATGTGTAAATCCTTGCTCAGCTGGTAGAGCAGCAGCTCACTAAAATTTGCTGGGCTGAATTAATTTGTTTCTACAACTTGCAAAGACTCTGTAGGGCATTTATGATTTCTCCTCTCCCTGTCATTGCAGTGTCAGGGCTCATCCTCCATTCTGTTTTGCATCCATCTTCTAGGTCAAGTGGGTTAGATTAAATCTTTCTTATTCCAAAATGAGTGAGAAGGAATAATCTCCTCGTTTCACCTTGATCTAAGAGCAGCCTCTATACTGCCATCAACTGTGTGGATTCCTCTCAGGCAATCTCACTACTGTTCCCAAATGTGGGGTTTCTATCCTTTAACTCACCAACTGAAGATCCCATAGTGCTTACTGAAATTCCAAGATCAGGCTTTCCCTGATCACCATGCCTCTGTTACATTGTAAGGACTTCCTCCTGTCCCACCTGTATGACACCAGCTTTGGGGACCATTTAAATGCCCTCAAGGTACCTGTGAGGATTTATGCAACCTGTATCCTCAGTGAATACCATCCCTCTATATTCAGTGCAACCACTTCATTGTCTGGATCCAAGCTCTTAGAGGAAAACAAAAACAAAACTTCATTTATAGAACTTAACACAGTAAATTAACTTGTTACTTACTGCATTTAAACTACGCTCTTTCTCTTTCTTACTCCTCTGAAGCTAAGTCAGACCCTTACCAAACACTTAACTCAACTCCCTTCACTCATTCCAATCCTTGTCTCACTCACATCTTTTTCAAACTCTTTTCTAACTGCACTTTTCTCAAACCCCAGGCAAAACTCCCAACTATAATTCACCAGCTGTCATTCATCAGCCTTATGCAAATCTCCCCAAACATTCCACCAATCAGCATTCAATTCAACAGTCCATTCTTCCTGCCTAAACAGGTCCTTAACTTATATTCTAAGACATTTGATAAACAACTTTTAAATATACAAACCCATGACATCACACCCTTACCACAATACATAGAGTTTTATTATTAGCAACAATAGCAGCAGCAATTTAGTCAGACATACTGACCAATTGTCTTGTTCCTGCCTACAGTTGCTGGCTAAAGACTTCATCTAAACATCCTGGGACCATTTTTTATGTTTTGAATGGTTACTGAGGTAACTGCTTTCTTTCATTCCTGTAAAGAAGAAGAACAGCAAAAATCCCTCTGTCCAAAATGAAAAAAGAATGACAAAATGAGTTTCAGGCCAGGTGGTTTAGCACAGTGTTCTCAGCTTCTGACCCTCTAGATATTTTGAACTTCAGCTCTCAGAAGCTTTCACCAGCATGTTCAGTGGTCATCAGCATAACTGGGAGATGCCCAAAATATGTGGAGAACCACTACTTTAGCAAGAAGTAAGCCTTTTTCGGTAACTCAGAGGGGCTCTCCCAAAGTATTGGTGCCTAACTCAGAAGCTGAGGGTGTGTCCTGTTGGGAAAGTAATTGGTTGTGCACATGTAGATCTGGCTTCAGATTCAGGTCAGCAGTGCTCTGATGTACTGGGGATTAGCTGTTCTTAGTAAATGGATTGGAGGAAAATGTTGAAAAGCAGGAAGTGTTTGAAACACTGTAGACCTTGATTTAAACAGGCCCATGGAGTATTATCTAGGCGTTTTTTGTCCCTGTCCTTTTTACATCCTGCAGAATTATTTGTGAGGGGTACAAATAGATGTATCGAGCTCCCTCACCGTGGAACTTGATGTATGAAACCATTGGAGAATTTGTACTGGGGCAATCACTGACAACAAAAGGTGAAACAAATTGAATGAGAATTCCTACAGAGGGTGCTAATGCAGACTTACCTTTCAGATACAAGTACAGTGGACCCTCTGTGTGTGCAGCTTCCAGATCTGTGATTTTCCAGCAATCACAGAGCATCACATTCTATACTTAAAGTGGTGGTGATGTGAACACAGACATGCTAAAGCATCTGTGCGCACATCACCACCATTTAATAATATGGGATGCAATCATTTGCATTTTTTGCCACTCACAGGAGTCTTCAAGCAGAACCTCTCCAGACACAGAGGATCCACTGTACCAAAAAAGAGGTCATTTATAACAATTTTTCATTATTTTATCGTAATGCTTGTTTTCTATGCTACAGTCCTGAAGAAATCCACAGTTCTTTACAGAAAGAGGGGTTCACTAAAGTGGAATCAGTCTCCGATTTTGGTGGTTATTCATATTGCCTGGATATGCACTGTGAAGATGTACTTATCTTCCCTTCATTTCTTAAAGAACAGCTACTTACGCTGGAACTCTTTACTAACCAAAAGCTGCTATTGCAGGTATGTTAAGTTACAGTGGGAACAGATAAAAAGACCTGACTGGAACAAAACTCTGCTTCATAGTCGTTCAGTGTCAAAGTATGTGCTTCTTTTAAATGTCTTGGTAAAGTATACCGTGTATTAAGTAAACATTCATATTTATTATTGTTCATTAGTTTTATTTATATCCCGTCTTTCCTCCAGTGAACTCAGTGTTAGCCTCTTCTTTCCCACTTTATCCTCACAACAGCCCTGTCAGGTAGGTCAGGCTGAGAGCATGCGTGGTCTTCAGTCACCTAGTGAATCCAGTGTCACAAAGGGGACTGGGATATGGATATCCCAAAATCTAATCTAACACTTCAACTACACTGCATTGACTCGCCATGATAATAATATAACTATACAGTATTGCTGGTGTCAAATTTGTATTTAGTCCGTTGATCTCAAATTGTAAGTTAGGAACCTTGAAAAATCTTCATATTTTTCTTAGAATTTATATCTTACTAGCCTGTTAAATAGCTGTGCAATTAGTTGTCGAGAGTGGCCTAGTTATAATAATAAACTTTGTATTTTCCTGCTAACACTTCCTGTATCCACCCATGCATTAATTAGCTCATTGCTAATTTGGAACATTTCAGATAAATGTTTGGATTGGATTGATTGCATCCCGCACAGATACAAAATCACAGTTGAGCTGAATAAATAGAGTAAAGCCCATGCATGCTTTTGGTCCTTGTGCTGGCTTAATTGTTGCTGCCATGGACAGAGATTGTAGTTTGGGAGAGGAGAAGTCATGCTCTAGAAGTGTGGCTTGTTGAAAAACTGTGTTAGTTTGTGTTTCAAAACACTTGAGTTCTGCTTTTGCATGGTATTTCCTCCTATATTGTCCCCTACCCTATCATATTCCAAGAAGGCTGTTAGTTCTGTGGTGGACTGGGTCATCACCAAGGCTACTAGTCAGGGAATAGGAGCTGGTCTGTTTTGGATGGAGTCATATTCCTCCTGAAAGGAGAGATTCACAGGCCCTTTCCTCACAGCATTTTCCATGCGAAAGGGCGTCTGGAGCGTCGCACCATTGTGAGGAGCGATCTGCATGACGCACTCATAATCATGTGATGCTCCAGGTGCTAGCAGGTGCTGATTGTACACCTTTTCATTTTCAGCTAGAAGCTGAAAATGGTGCATGATTGCGCATTGCTCCTGGGCCCCACGTGCACTTACCTGGTGTGCGGAGCCTCCGGAGCTGCACCGGTCGTGCTTCCTGCCCCAGTGCAGCCTGGGAAGGTCCCAGGCTGCACTGTGGAAGGAAGAGGTGGGGCTCTTGTGTGAGCAGGCAGCTCATGCGGAGCCGAAGGACCCCGGTCACGAGAGCCTCTCACCAGAGGCTGCTTGCACGATCCCTGCACCCCAGTGCCGGAAGAAGGTAAGGTGCGGAAAGGGCCACAGATTTGCAATATTTGGATGTTATGTTGCTGCCAGATGCCCTGGTTGTAGCAAGGAGTGCCTTTGCTGAGCTGCAGCTGTGCCTAGGAAGAATCAGTCTGGCAGTATTAACTGTTGCTTTAGTTACAACACAGTTGGAGTATTGCAGTGTACTCTGCAAGGCCTTCTTTTTCAATTGACCTGAAATATCCTCTGGACCAGGATGCAGAAGAATGCTGACAGAAGTAAGTTGCCAGGATCATGAGATCCTTTACTAACTTCCCTGATTTCTGGGCTTTTTCCAGGTCAAATAACACAGTATGTTGAATAAACAGCATGCAGCAGATCTCTCTCATCTTTTTAACTTAAATAAGTAAATTTAGATTCACACACATAGGTAAAGGGATGTTTACTTCAGATGTTTCAAAATTTATATGCTCTCATCCTTGAGACCCATGGCTGAGAAAGCAGGGAAAGCCCCTATTGAGAGAATTGGAGGAATTTTTACTTTTCTGATGTTTGTGTGTGGAAGGTGGAAACCTAGGAAAATGAGTGGCAGTGGAACAGTGTAGTAGCGTTAAACTTCTTCTGCCTAGTATTGATCAGAGCCCTCCTTTCTTGCTTGTAAGTGGGAAAGGTAAGATGGTTGAATTGCATGCTGTACAGCCTAGATCCAACCTAACTCCAACTAGAGTGGATTTATTGAATGGGATTTACATAGTCACTGGCATGCCATTCAGCAAGTCAATAGGTGGGGCCTACTGCAGTTGGAACTAGCAGTTGGATTTAGGACCATGTACCTAAATACCCTAATGGCACCAGATCTTGTGGAATCTTGGAAGTTAAGCAGAGTCAGCCCTGGTTAGTACTTGCCAACAAATACCAAGTGCTGTATGCTGTACTGGGGAAAAAAAAGGCATCTCTGAGTATTCTTTGCTTAAGAAAACAATATGAAATTCCTAGTGCTGCCATAAGTTGACTGGCCACTTGAAGGACATATACACACCTTTTAAGTTGTCCTGTCATTTCTTCCTCAGATTGCTGTATTTGACCTTTAGAGCCCTGAACAGCTTGGGATCCAGTCATCTGAAAGTCTGGCTTTTCCTATAAGAGCAACCTATGGGTCAGGACCTGTTGGGAAGGCTCTTCTTCACTTGCTACCATCCTTGGAG
This sequence comes from Ctenosaura bakeri, assembly GCA_948474755.1. Classification (NCBI taxonomy): domain Eukaryota; kingdom Metazoa; phylum Chordata; class Lepidosauria; order Squamata; family Iguanidae; genus Ctenosaura; species Ctenosaura bakeri. The sequence continues at coordinate 289,777 of CAOLHI010000138.1, read as the reverse complement.
TGGTGTTTGGTTGGTAGGTGGGGAATAGCTTTCTCAGGGGCCCCATCCAACCTTTGGAGCTCAATTGATAGGGAAGTTCATCCTTCTCCTTCCCCCCCCATCTTTCTGTTGGTTTGTTAGGATTTTTTTTTCAGACCAGGCATTTAATCTCCCATGTAGCTGATGCTTTTATTGTCTGTCTTTTTTTATAATTTGCTCATTAGTTTTAATGTCACCTTGAGGATATGTGTTAACAGAAAGGCAGGGTATAAATATTTTTAATAAACAGCATCTGGTTGCCAATAGGAGGGTTTCTTTTCTTTTCTTTTCATGCCTGAGCAGAATAAAAGCATGGAGGGAGCTGTTTGAAATGCCATCTAGCGGTGGCACAGCACCATCACATCCCGAAGTTTACCTCCCAACTTAGGCCATTTCTCCGCTACACTGCTATTATTCTACTTTCAACTTCCTATAGAATCCAGAGGTTTGCAATTTATGGAGGGGCATTTAGAATTCTCAGCCAGAGAGCTGTTTGGCCCAGTAAGCTACAGACCCCAGAATTCCACAGGATGTTGAAAGTGGAATAGTAGCACTATAACAATGTAGTGTGGAAATGGCCTTAGAGTCTTTCATTGTAAAAAGCAATACTAGGGTTATAGAATAAGTCAAATAAAAGGGGTTTTTTTGTCTTGCTATTTTTGTGAAGCATTGGTGACCTTGTAACAATGAATTAAAGTAATCTGACAACCCCCAACTGCAGTCTTGTTACTTTGTGCAAGTTTTTGGTTTCCCCCTTCCCTGCAGTGGAAATGAGAGCTGCTGAAAGAAGCTACTGTACAAGTAGAGAATATTCCTGTAGACAGTTTTGATCAACAGTATGTCCTGTTCTCCTTGGTCTCAAATAAAAAACAGTGGCAGAATTGGGGTCTTCCTGTCCTTAGCCTTAAGCAGAGATCAACAAGTTTTCTCACTAGGAATAATTAACTATTCTATTTTCTCACCTCTGTCCCTTCAACTTTTGCAGGCCATGTAAGCTCACAGTGCATGTGAGGTGCTTTTCATTTACAAACTTTGGCGTAGCTTGTGAATTTTTCAGGTATATATATCTGCCTATTAGCTCTGTTTCTTTTCCAAATGGATAACTCCTTGAATGAGTTTGCTGTTGGAAGGAATGATCTGTGTCTGTTTGTCTGCTATTAGATATAGTACATAGCACTCCAGGAATAATGCTCTTGTAAAAGTGAAACTTGCAGGCATTGAAAAGAGATTGTCTTAGGCAATGAGAGCAGATGGAGCAGCAGGACTTGTGTACCATGGGATAATGTGTTGGGAAGCACTACTACCATGTGCAGGGTCCATAAGAACAACTTTTGAGTAGAGGAACTGACATGAAACTGCAAACAGAGAAAAAGACGGAGGGAAAAGACTGAGGTCTCTTAATACGGTTCCAAATACATAGCTGCATCAGCCTGTCGCTACACTGATAAGGTAGGCTAGGGAGTGGAGAACATGCAGCCCAGTGGCTACATACAGCCCTCAACTGGTTTTCTTCTGGCCTTCAGGCCCCATCCCTCCCTCAGTATTCCCAAGATCCATGGGTCTTCCAAAAAATTATGATAAGAATTTTTTTTCTTTTTGGAGTTGTGGTAAAAATGATCCCAAATACTCCTTTGACCTCCTCAAACTGAAAATCAGAATAAATAAAGACGGAAGTAAAATATGGAAATATAGTTCCAGTTGCTCCTGAGAGCATTTTCAGCTGATCTTTGGCCAAAATGTGGTGCTGTGGTCCACTAAGTATTCCCTGTCAAAGCTGTCGGCCCCTGATATTGGTGTTATCATTTTCCTTGCTGCTTTATAGAAGACGAAGAATGCCGCCTACCCATGACAGAATGCAGTCTGGATCTGTGTATATCTGTGAGATGTTCTTAAAGAGGCAGAGAATAGTGGTTTGTTATAGTCATTATAGAGATATTGGGAACCATATGAAATAAGCATTCATTGTGGTTCACATAGGACTTCAAGCAATAGTGGTTTTGCTTTCTACTGTGTATATGTGGGGAGATGTGATAATCAACAGTTAACCATCCTTCTTCTGCAGTGGAAATGTATGTCCTTTGCAAGTACTGACATGTTTCACATGTGTCAGCATCCAGACCGAAGATGCTGGGAGCACAGGTAACAATTATTTGAAGGCTCTTCAAACTTTAGAAAACAAAGTGGCACACTGTTCAGAGAAATGTGCTTCATTTGGCCACCTATATGCTTCCATGTATGAAGTTGTGTGAACAGGAATGGAGTAATGACTGCATGCTCCTCATGCAAAAACAACTTCATTTGGAAGGCTGCTTGGATCTAAATCTGATGTTGGCTATTTGGGATGGCCTGTCAAAATGAACAAGCTTCAGTAGTTGAGTTATGTGACAGTCACCTTGTTAATCAGTCTTACTATTTAACTCTTAGGATAAATCCCGGAGCCTTGCTGTACATTCAGTGAAGGCCTTGATGAACATGGATGATGACATCTTAGTGGCACACATGAGTTCATGGCTCACTGTGGCACATATGTCAGCACTGACAAATCAGGGAACTTCCAAAGTGTTCGTATGTGGTGTGAAGTCAGCAGCAAAGGAAGCTGAACTCAAGGGCTTGTTTGGACAGATGGAGTGTAAAAGTAAGGATATGATTATTTTTTCTTTGCCTTGCATAAAAATAGTTTCTGGCAGAGAACAGATCCTCATGCCACTTCCTAACAGATGCATTTGGAAGCTTTGGTAATTATCTTTTAAAAACAGGTTTTCATTCAATGTGCATAGTAACTTTTGTGAAGGTATAATTATTGAATTTATATAAATTCATTTGATTTATTAGCTTTACATTGTCTAACATGATGATATTGCTATTCTCTCTGCTCCCAGATATTGAGTTACTGCGCGAGGATTTTACATCCATTGAACCCACTGATCACAAGCTGCAGAAAATAAAAGTTATTTTGTTGCTTCCTCGCTGCTCAGGACTGGGTGTTAGCAATCCAGTAGAGTTTATTCTAAATGAACATGAAGGTAAATTAGATTTAATTACTTTTCCAAATACTTCCTTTGTGTTGGCATAAAATAGATTATTTAATCTGCACATTCATCACAAGCCAAAAAATGCATAGTGCTCTGCAGAGGATTTTTATCTTTAAGTGTGCTGTCTGACACATCATCAGTTGCTAGCAAAGACAAAAGTAACAGAATCCTAATATGTACTGTAGTTACTTATTTTTCTGTTTTCTGTACGTACTCCTTTTAGATGCAGAATTACTTAGAGATCTCTCTCAAGGATCTGTTGCAGAAGACAAACTGAATATGCTTGCTCAACAACAGTTTAAAGAATTAACACATGCAATGCGGTGTAAGCTCGTCTTTATCTGCTAAGAATACAGCATAATGTTAATGTGTTCTGAACTTTCATTGGCTTGTGATTAACAGCCTGTGCTAAGATTTTTTTTAAAAAAATAAATACATAAGAAGAGGTTCTTCTCCTTTGAACTGTGAACTGTGTTTGTTGCTCATACAGTGCACTATGCACAGCACATAAGTTACTGGATGCAAAAAGGATATTTAAGGGTAGGAAATAACACTACAAACTGGCCATACTTGCTTTCATGCCATTTTGATATCATCTATTCATAGAAATCTGCAGGTGAGTCTTTAAAATGTCCAGTCTACATCTCATTACTGGGTTCCAAGGCAAATTATTATGAGAAAAGCATATTAAGATATAACCTTTTGGGAAACAAGAACAGAAAAAAAAATAACAAAAGGATTAAAAATAGAGCTATGCATAATTGTGAATGTCAGTTAAAATAGAGCTTGCAGGCCAAGAGCCTGCCAGAATGGAAAGGTCTTTTGCCTGTCAGCCAGAGGCCTGTGGAGTGAGGGTGATCCAGAAAGGGAGATGAATATTTTCTGTAGATCAAGCTGCTCTTAAAGGCAGACCTGCAGTGTCTGGATGAAAAGCTGGTAGATCAAGGACATGTAGAAAAGACATGTAACAGGCAAAAACTGACTGGAGGGAAGGTGAAGAAGAGCTAGGCTGTATGTTTTAAATGATACAGGAAAAAAAGGGGGCAGTGTAGAAATTCCTGAGAGCAAGCATGGTATAGTGTTTTGGATGTTGGACTAGGACACCCGGATATCAGGGTCTGAGTCATCACTCAGCCATGGAAGTCCACTAGGTGATCTTGGGGAAGTCATACTCTCTCAGCCTCAAGGAAAGGCAATGGCAGACCTCCTCTAAATAAAGCTTGTCAAGAAAACATGGCAGTAGTTTTGCCTTAGGGTCACCTTAGGGTCAGAAATGCCTTGAAGGCACTCTACAAGAACTAGAGGTCCCTAATCAGTATGAGAATTTACCAGGATATTCAGTCACTCCTGGTCAAATTTGAATTACTTGTTGTTATAGTAAATTTTTATACTCACAGCTGTGTAAATCAGATTAGCTTATAATGTTTGCAGTTTCAATTAATGACTAAAAGTGAAGTTAGGAAGTTTGTGCCTGCAATAGAAATGACTAACAGCTGTATTAATTGTTGTCGCCTTGAATTCTTATAGTTAGTAAAGTACAAGCGGTTGTCTACTGCACTTGCTCAGTTTATCCAGAAGAAAATGAAGGTGTGGTGAACAAAGCGCTGGAATCTGGAGCAGAAGGTGCAAAGGCCCAGCCTTACAAGTAAAGATCAGGGTTTGATTAATTCTTAATTGCATTCTCCTATTTCTTACAGTGTTTATAGTACCCAGATATTCCTTGTTGTGACTCAGAAAGGTAGACAATACTTAAAGATTAAGTGAAGAATCCACCTCAGCTGCTATTACTGTTGCAGTTAGCACAGTAAACGACAGAATTACTGATATTCTACTTTTTAAATTGATGTCTGTTTTCTCTCAGGTCTACATGGTTTGTTTCTTAGTTTGGTTCTTAGTGCTAAAGGAGAAGTTGCTAGAGAAAGATAGTACTTGGCTTGCCCGAGAACCATGCAACAATTGCCTCTGTTGATCCCATGTGCAGTAAATCCTGTGCATGTTACTTGGGAGTAAGTTTTAATGTATTAAATAGGACTTCTTTGAAAGTAAGCATGCATAGGATTTCAGATGTAGGTTCCTAAGGAGGCTTGACAGCTAAATGGGAACAGTGATAAAGAATTTGTTGTTTTAATTTGCTTTTCAGAATATCAGTAAGAGGGGTGGCTGGGTTTGAACCATGGCCCAGTTAAATATGTTTGGTCACAAAACGACCAATAGTCATCTGGCCACTACTGGTTTTGAAAAAGTGCTCTCCCATTGCAAAGCTGGCTCAGTAGTGGCAAAGATGGCCAGAAATGGCATATTCTTCCTCCTCAAAATCTTAGGGACTCTGTTGACACCTCTGTGACCTTTTTGTTTTTTTCAGAATATATTTTGAGGGCACAGGACATTAAACAGAGAGCAGTTGGTTTCCCCGTGGCTGCTGGAATTGGCCCTCCCCTAGTGTAGTTGGCTGCAGTTTAGATCTCTCCTTTTTTGCTATCAGACAAAGGATATAACTAAACACAAAAATGAAAACTAAAAACACAGAGGTGGTTTTTGGAGATGGTGTCTAGTTTGGCCCTGGGGAATCAAGAAGAGTGTGAGAAGTGTAGCAAATCAGATGTGTAGTGGTGGATGTGTGGTTATGCCTTCCAAGTTATGATGATGGTATAATCTTTAATTGAGCTCTTCGTGTTTTCTGAAGAATTTTACTTTATATAACAAGAAGAATGCTGAAATCAAGCAGATATATTTTTGCTAAAGGCAGTTGTTCCTTTGATTATGTTTTGATGGCTTATAAAGAAAGGAATAATCACTTTATATGGATACCACTCCCAAAATGGTGGTTGCACATTTTGGCTGAGAATGGTTATCTTGTACCAGGAATATCAGCCTTAAATGAGAGCAAAAATCTACAACCTTTTAAGTACACATTGAATATTGTGCTTTCTTCTTTAATTGTAGATAATAAGATTGATTTTTTTTTCTGTCTGTTCTTTATTCATCTGAGAACTGTCAAACATGTTTTCTGTAAAGGAACAAAGTTTTTCTGCATTTGATATCTGCAGCATTGACTTGGTTTGGCCTCACAATTAGTGCTGAACCAAAATGTGTAAAACAAGAAGCATCTGGGTAATTTTCTGATTGTGAAGTACACAGACTCTGTACACTGAAACATATCAAGAGTCTTTCACAAGATTCTGAGTACGGCAGAAGTGATTACATTCAGGAAGAAGAGAATAACTTTTTAAAACATTTTATAGCGATAACATTGGTTTGGAACTAATTTGGATTAAAGTTTATTAGCAACGTTATATTCTTCCTGATGCCTTAGCAGTTGGAGACATATAAAATGTGTGTAAAATGCATTCTATTTGAATGACTTAGAAAGTTCTGTTGTGCATTTATCAAATGTACCTATTAAGGTAGGATTGGAAACCTTTCAGGAGTAGAGGACCCTATGTCTTCCTTGAATTAAATAGGAGGCTACAGTTGACACTGCTACCCGCCCCACCCCCCGCCAAATATTCTGTGGTCCTTGCTGTCTCAAAATAAGTATTTACCCTTAGCAATGCTATTTTCGTTTAAAATGAGGCACGGGGACCCCAGTGTGCTTTGTTTACAGGTAGATAAGCCCTTCTTAGAATGCAAATCTGCTTGAAAACAAAACGTGTGAGGAATATGCATCTTATTATGGAGATAAATTTTTCTTAAAGATAAACCATCATGAAATAGCTTGCTCTACTGTTAGAGGTGCTGGAGCTCTGTCAGAAGGAAAAGGCAAAAGATAAAAAAAAAAAACCAAGCAGCTCCCGCTTTGAAGCCTTTAATTTGGAAGCATTTAAAGGTAGATTAATGTGCTGGAATAGCTGAAGAATATTGTCTTGGGAAATGCTAATACCATTTTTCATTCTTTCTTTCATTCATTTTTCATTTTTTACTTTGAACCAATTGCCAGAAATGGTTTAAACAATCAAAACTAAATCTGCAGGTGTCAGATGGTATATCACCTCTTTTAGGCATAAGGCATCAACAAAAGATATCAAAAGTCTGTGGGTGCTTCTGGATGAGCATTTTATTATGCAATTGCTTGGCAGAATGGCTCCACAGTATCTTTTCACCAGTACTACTAGGAGCCCTCAACTCAGAGGCACCCCATGTCTCATGTGTATTTAATATTGTTAAGAAAAAATCAGCAATAGTACTTGAACCGCAGGGAATCCAGAGGGCTTGGCCACTTTATGTTTCCTGGCAGCTTGCTTAGCTGCCTTCCAGGGTGAAGGACATGATTTGGCAAACTTGTATTTTACTGAAGAAGGTAATAATGACAGTTTCAATATTTTGTGTTGATTTCCACTACAGACTTTGTCCTCCTGTTCTTCCTTTGTGTTGCAAATCAGAAATAAATGCATCTGCAGCAAACTTTTTCAAACTGGAGCCATCAGATATTTCTAATAGCTGTTTTATAGCAGTTTTAACTCGAGAGGTAAGTGCTATTTTTTTTTAAAAAGGGGTTTTGTAGACACCTGTAAAACAGTGCATTTTTATATTTTACCTTTTAATTATTGAATTAGATTGAATTATATGGACATCTATACTGTCTTGTAAGTACTCTAGACTTCCTAGACAAGGGATATCATGCTTTATCCTGAAAGTTCACTGAAAGATACAGGAACCAATTGAATTCAGTTTCAGAGGGATTGTCAGGGGCCATATTCCAGTGGCAGACACAGCAAAAGGATAACACCAGAAATGCTGACATAATTTAGCTTGAAGCTAAAGTGCCTGTACCCGAGTCTTAGGAGAGAGGCACTTCAGTCTTTTCAGAGAGGGAAAATCCTCCATAAAAACTGGGAAACAAATAAACGATGGGTGTGATGGGGGAACAGGGTGCCAATCTGAAGATGTCAAGAAGGTTCCAATTAGGACCTGTATTTGTACTGAAGAGCTGATACCCCTCCCCCCGAACCAAAGGCAGTTTTTGAGAGGGGTGCTTTGGCATTCCTGTCTTCTGGCAATCCCCTCAGAACTGCTTGTAAGTGACAGACAGGGAACCTTTGCCATGGCGTATGTGTGATGGTATGTACATGTGGGAAATCAGCATTTTTCCCCACCCAGTTCACCTTTTCTTTTTGTGTAAGGGACTCTAGATCCAAGCAATTTCTAGGAACTGTAAATTTTGAATGTTAGAAAAGACAGCCAAGTGGAGCTCTGCTTATGGCTAGTGGTGAAAGTTTGCAGGATTTCAAATAACAATGGTCTCTTTTGAAAGCTTGAAACTAATTTCAAAGGATTGTGGGTGTAGTTTTGAGTATATCTATTCACATTTAACATAACATTATTTCCAGGATAGGACATTTCTATGAGCAATAGTGACTTGTTCAAAATCACCAGCTCCACAGCCATATAAGCAGGGGAGAGAGGTACTTCAGTCCAAAGCTAACAAGATCATTTGATACTTGTTAAATGAACACTGCAGACCTTTTAATAATATGATGTAAAACAGAGTAATTCACTTCATTTACAATAATGTAGAACACAGCAAGACTAGAACCTCCACAGAACAAGGTTGGGTAACCATGAGATCCAGCAGGCCTAAACTGCTAAAGAATAGTATAGTTAGTGATACAGAGCAGAGGAACAGTTTAGATTTTTCTAAACCTTGTTCTGTGGAGTATTCCTTTGGACAATATATATCACTAATAGCTCAGACTAGTGATTTGAGTGTGATAACGTATGTTCCTTTCTTTTAAAAGAGGGATCCATCTGAGTCAGTGTCAGTGAAAGATGTCTTAGCTCGTGCCGCAGCGAAAGGGTTACTGGAAGGTATTGATTTGGCAAAACCAGCTAAGAAAGAAGAGAAGAAGAAAAAGAAACAGAAAGTAGCTCAGCCCAAGACTGCCAGGAAAGAGGCAGTGGTACAGTCCAAAATTCAGGAGTTCTTGAATCGAGAAATGAAATCTACTGTTAATTCAGATGCTTCAGTATCTAATGTAACTGCCAGTATCTCTCAGACTGTGAATCAGACAAATGTTTCCATTGTTCCGAAGAAAACAGCCAAACCCCTCTCAAACTCATCTCTGCCTGTGATGTCAAAGAACACTCTTGCTTCACCGTCCATGCAAAAAGTGTTTGAAAGACAGCGAAACATTAGGAAGCCAAAGTCTGAAGAAAGAGTAATGATCTTGAAACCCGTTGAGATTGTCCTGCCTCCGATAATGATGCCATACTTCAATCCGCAAGGGAACAGATCTGAAATTTCATCTAACCACTATTACTACCGTTGGGTTGGAGCGAAAAATGGTATGGTTACCCCCTCTCCATCAAAAAAACTGATCAAATCAAAAGAACCCTCATCTTCTGTAGCCAAGGATTCTCGCCAATGGCTTTGAAGGCTGCCTTTTATACTTGTTTGTCTTCATTATTTCAGAACTCAATACTTCAGTTTCTGTAATGGTTAAAAAAAAAACAAAGACACAAACCCTCCTGTTATCACTTAGGCATGAAATATTCATCTACATAGGAATCATTGCTTTTGGCAGCGGTAAAAACATGCATCTCTTTCCATGGCTGTTATGAGGGTGGCAGTGGGTTGTCCTGCAGCTTTTACTATGTAATTGCTACAATCCAATTGCAGTAAACATTCAGTGCCAAAATGCTTAGATCTAATGTTTACACTCGGATTATGCGAATCATTAGGGGTAACCTAAGAGAAAAGTTTATATGATCAATAATTTAGAATACAGCAGAGATTTTGTCTGAATGTACTTACAGATATTGAATTTTAAGGTGACCCAACGCAGTAGTAACCAAAAAGAGGACTTGTAAACATAGAAGGTATGTCACTGTATATACTTCAGAATTTTGAATATATTGCCTTTTCTTTCCTTTTCAAATGGGTTTTGCTAAGTAATCATACAAGATTTCAGCCTATTTTATAATCCGCTCATATTTTCTCTTCTAAAAGGACAGAATTTTTGAAAGCTTGTGACAATATTGGCTTTAAGAATAGACCCTTGACACTTCTCACTGAAGTGTTAAGAAGTCTGGACAAGAAAAATGGTTTCGCTTTCTTTGTATGTCAGCATAATTACTGCATGGTTTCATTCTGCTACTGCTAGACATTGAACTTGACTAGGAAGTCAGTATAAATCTTCAGGTTATGCAGCATAGCAAAATAGAAACAAAACCTATTAAACAATTCCCGATTACTGATTTTCTTAACTGGAATCTTTTGTTCCCTCCAGCTGGTATCCATTATTAACCATCTAAGATTTTCTGCATACATTTGTAATATACTGGTGTTTGGGCTGCTTTTTACATTACAGTGAAGCCAAGGCCTTACATTCCCATCAGAAGTAGAATTAATTCTTCTTTGTGGTCTCTGTGGAATGTAATGGTTGAGGTGTATTCATACAGGGCTGGCCTTACTGCTAGGTAAGAGTAAGATAGGTTACCCTGGAGGCAGATGTGGGTAGCAGCAGTACTCTAGCCACTGTTTCTCTGTTGTTTGGCCATTCCCTTCTCTTGGAAGACAAAACTTGTGTATTCCAATGTCTGCTCGTTCCTTAAGTCAGTGCTGCTTAAGCTATCTGATGTAGGGGCCAATAGTATTTTTTCCACAATGTGCTAAGGATAGCACCATATTTGTGTTCATAGGATTCAGATTGTTGTGTTAGCCCATTTTTGGTGTTTGAACTGGTATTAGCCCAGTTTTGCAGTTTTTAGCTTTTGAATAGCAATTTCCCAATTTCCCAATATCAACTCACTTTGAGAATAAATTTCCCATCAGTGATAAAAACTGCTATTAAAATGACAGGTTACTTTACTATGCCCCCACTTACAAACCTAGAATCTCCAGATTACCGTAATCACTGCATCCACCTCTCACAAAGTTATGGGTGAATTGGTTATTATAATACTAATTTCATCCATTTAATAAAGATGCTCCACCTTTTTAGAGTGAAGTATATTATATATTTTAAACTGAGATAAACATGCCTCATCTAGTTGCAAATATTCCAGGTAGTCTTTCAGAGAGCAATGGTCAGAATTCTGTAGGTGACTTACACCAGCTTTTTAAAGATTTGCAGAAAAGATCAGCCCATTCTTTTCTGTGCAGTGTGTTTCCTCCAGGTATACAAGGGCATGCAAATGAGTCCTGGGTACAGCTCACTCTGACCACTAAGTGGCATGTACCTTGGCACCATTCCAATGCCATTTCATGCCAGGGAAGGAATAGCAGCTTGTAGGACACCAACAACAGGACTTCCTTCCCTAGGTGTGTAACAGCACTCCAAATTATGCTCCCCATGCTAATCACTGGCAGGATGAGATGCTCCTAGAGCCCTCTGGGGGCTGCTGAGCACCCAGAAAACAAAGTGATGCTATTGTCCTCTAGACTAGCAGCATTATACGCTGACAAAGATTTATACTCTGCCAGTACTCAAGCAGGATCTTGGGCAGAATGCCATAGTTTCAGTCTTGCAAAAAGAACTAAACTCCAACCATGTGAACACAACAAGCTCTTAATGCAGCTAAATTTATTCTTGCAACAGATTACATTTAAATGTGTAAAAAGTGGACAACACTGGAAAAAACGCCTCTTTTTCAAATCAACTACTTCACTTAATACCGAGAGCTCCTGCTGATAAACTCTGTGGATTTTCCCCTTTCTCTTATGAAGATAACAAATCAGACCGACTTCTGCTCATTCCTCCTTTTCTCACTCAGAAGCAACTATGCTTGCCAAAGAGAGGAGCCATTGATGGTCATGACAGCCCTACAGGCTGACTGAAAAGCGAATGCGTAAAAATAGCACTTGTGATGATCTGTTTACTACAAAAAAAACCCAAATTCTTAAGACTTGATAAATGGTGCAGTCTTTGATTTGGGTTTCCAAGGGGTTTCGTCTATTCAAATATGAAAGACTCTCCCTTTCTCCTTTAAAGTGGGGTAGTACTGCACACAAAGTTTATCGCTAAGAACTCTTTGTAACAGAAGTAGGATTGATGCCATTCCATGCAATTTCTTTCCTCTTGTAGGTGATTCTTTATGGAAAAAAAACACATTTAAAGAAACAGTACTTGGTTTGTATAAACAAAGCGGGTTGAGGGAAGGAGAAGACATTAATCTGTTACAAATGACTGTAGTTGACAGTCTCCTTCCTTCCCTCAACAGAGTACATGAATAAGATGGTTTGTGAGAGCAGCATCTAACTTGCTTTTTGTGTTTTAAAAAATAATAGAAGTTAGCTTTACGCATTTTTTTTTGCCATTTACTTCTACATACTCAATTAAAAAGGTGACTACAAATAATTACAAAAAATCCTCTTGTCTTTTGACAACCTATAGTACACTGAGATTACTTAGCACTGGATATATTTGTGAGATCACATCCAGTCATAAAGATATGTCAACATAATTGAATATTTCAGTAAAAATAGAATAAATAAAATAAAATATTTAAGCTGTATTTAACAGGTTAATCAAAAAAAGACATGAAATATCCAAGGCATAGTGAACATGGCTGCCTTGTAAGATATAAAGAATGCATAGATAACAGAAGTGTCACTACCACATTGAGTAAAGTCATTGGCATTTGTTCACACTCAACCCATACGTACATTTTGGCCATGATAAGAAAAAAACGCTTGTGTGTTTCTGTGATAAGAACTACAATGCTGGATCAGACCAAGCTCCAGCTAGTCCAGCATTCTGTTTCTAGCCACCACAGTCTGATGCCTCTGGAAGCTCAGAAAGCAGAGCATAAAGATGAGGGCCTTCCCTATGGTTTGTCCACTCACATTCAGAGAGAGAGAGAGATACTGCCTCTGTACATGGAGAATCCATAAACAACATTCAGGTAAATAACCGTCCAAGATATGTATAAAAACTTTTGCAATAAAATGGAGATGCCACGCTCAACCAGTGCCACTAAACACTGAAAATCAAAGTTTAAAATGCTTTATCAGACAGCAACTAGAATTCAGCAACTTCTTGAAAAAGAAAAAGATGGTTTTATTTTCTCAGTACTTTAATCAGTTCTATCTAGCCCTCTTTGTATTTCCTGTTCAGTGGGAAGAAGTTGTGCTCCAGTTTGTTTGTTTTTTAAAAAAACAACAATAAATGAGTCAAGGTTTCCTGTGTGAAATGAGTTTTAAGTTGCTAAAATTACAGGACAAGGTCATATCATTTGAAAAAAACTGTAGGTTTTACTGTTTTTTCCCCTCACAAATGCCTTTTGTAAGTTATGGTTGCCAATAATCAACAGGCAGTTTCTGAAAATGGGAAAACTGAGATTGGAAGTACTCGGCTAAGAGAGACTTAAGCTTTTGCCCACTTTAAAAGAACTATATCCTTGACATTTCTGCAGTTATAACATCAAATTAACCTAACTTTTAGCTTCATTAAGCCACACAACTGCATTTCTCAGAGTTACTTCTCTGGTGCAAGATAAATTCTTCCTCCACTGATTTTGCATAGGTGGTGATGTTAGTTACAAAATAAAAAGGACTTCTTTATATTAAAAGAGATGTACATATCTTATGCACAGGGTCATTTCTGTTCTTGTTACCCAGCATTATATACCTCTTGGAGGAAGACCATTCTATGTTTTCCATCATGTAGATCTTAAAACTCTATGGGCTAGTTCACACATGCATGCACGCTGGTTCCACATTTGATGATGTGCAGCTGAATGCCTGAACTGACTCCGCTGAAAAGCAGCATATTCAAAGTGAAATGAACGGGGTGTGATATGGGGGCCAATCACACGTGCAACTCCTTCTTTGATGCTCTAGTCATCAAGTGATAAAACATGCACACATAAAGCAGTGTTATGTTGCCTGTGGAAATGAATTAAGCAGTTATTGGCTTGGCAGCAACTGCTCCTTAGAATAAAAGTGAAAAATAACCATTCTGGTATGTCTCAGAAAATGGAAGTGCTTGTGGGTGCAGAGATCCTTTCTTAGCACTTTGCATTGGCTTTTCATTCCTTGCTGTTCTCATTTGCTTCTTTTTCATCTTAATATTGTCCACATTTTGTATATGTCTCAGAAGTAATTTACAGGAAACTCTTGATATGTCTGTGTAGGAAAAGAGAATGTACACCCTCATACATCAAAGTATATGTGTCTGTTCCAATTTTTTGTTCACAATGGGAAGTTGCTATAGAGTGAAATGAAAGCAAGACAACACCAAGGGAGAAACACAGTTCACAGCCCATGCTTCTCTCATGATATCTTTTAGTTTTCAGTGCCCCCCTCCCTTTTTTTCTCCATATGTAGGTAAACCATGTTTCATAAATGGAGGAGATCCTGCACTGGGAAATGTCTCCTTACCACCCCTGCAACCCACCGTTCCTTAGCAGCAGCCCCTGCCCAAACCTGGCCATTCCTGGTCGGTGAGGAGCAGCAGCCAAGTTTCCAGCCATTTTACTATAGCTAGCTACACAGCAATAGGCATATGAAGGGATCTCTGGAGGTCCCGACAAATAATGTAATTTCTCTACTTCAAGTTATAGAATAACATCTGGAGACTGGCATGCTGCTCCCTTGCTCTCCACCCACCAGAAAATGGCCAAGTTCAGGGGGATGCCACTAAGAAAGGAGGGTTTTGGGAAGATTTTAGTAATTGGGGAGATTTAGTCATTTGTCAGTAGTGAATCCAATCTCAACAACCACCAAGAAAGTGAGTTGTGATAGCATAGGTCTCACTCATGCCATCATAATTCACTGACAAGATGCTAGCCACTATTCATGCAGAAAATAATTTTATGTAAAAGGTGGTTATTGCTTGAATTTTAAAATGCAGCATTCTATTCAATCTCTTGTTCTACAAATCTTAGGGGATGCTATGTAACAAGAGTTTTTTTTCATTTTGATGCCTTCTCAGTGTGTTAGAAAAGTCACTCATCCCTAGTCAGCATGGCTAGTAGCTGTATTTGACTGGTAATGATGGGAGGTGCAGTCTCACACTTGGGGGGGGGGCACCAGGTTGAAGTCAGCTGCTATAGGCTGATTCATGTCTTAATGCTGCATCAGGCAATATTCTAATGTGCATCTGGACACACAGTTTGCAATATGAGCTTTAATCACAAACAATGTTATATCTTCGGATGAATACATGGGAGAAAAATAATTAGAAAAATAAAACAATTACTGTTATTTTCAGCCTTCATAATCTTAATAGTATATTATTGGGACTAAATACCTGACTGGTCTGTCAAGGAAGACAGGTGCATGGAGATCTATCTAGATGTTTTGAATCCAGCTGTGTTGCTGTAGGCCTTGTTGAATTAATCCAGCACACAATTTGCTCCATAACAGATGGATTCACTATTCAATAAAATTTCTATTAATTCTGGTCCACAGTGCCATCACACCTCACAGATAACAAGACTCTATCTTTAGTCAATCTCTTGGAGGAGTTGTCTCTTTTATGTCTACAGTGCACTGCATGGTCATGAAAAATAACAAATAATGCCTGACAGATGGGAAGAAGCATCTTCTGGGTTCTAGTACTCCAACATTTTGTGCAATTGGAAAAAAAAAAGCTTAGTATAAACCTGTGTTGAGTATCTGACAGGACTGAAGATGAGGCTTGGGTTTAGAGGCCTTCACCACAAGGATGCTTTGTACATAAATTAAGAACTGATAAGATCCGAGAGTAGGGCTTTACTCATGTAGACGTTTATGGGAATAATCTCCTGTTCTCCTTAAAGCACAGTTTTCTGGACTATAAGAGAAGTCCAGACTCATTCCCTGCCCTCTCTGAGTACTCTGCAGGTGGGGACTATCCATGAACCTTCCCCACTTCTGCTATTGCCCCAAGTTCTGATTCATCACACCATAAATGGAGTTTGAAGGCTCTTCCTTTGGCAGCTGTGCAGGTGAACTTCTGCTACATATTACCTGTATTATGAATGGTAGTACAGTACACATAGAGAGAATAACCTGAAATAGCTGTTAGAAGTTAGATGCCATTGCCATGGAATCTTCAGCATGACTAGCTTACTCAGAATTTTAGAGATCTAACATTATAATCAGCGCATTACACACAAGAGCTATTGTAGAATCTGCATTTTCTAGCCTGAAATTCACTATAGAACGTAGCTCCTCATAAGGTTACAAATGAGAAGAGACTTTTTCCAGCAAAAATGCCATAAAACTACTGGTTCAGCATCCAACCTAACTGAAAAGAAACAAAATGGGAAAAGATAAATTGAATTTAGTAACACAGATGAGGAAATATCTGTGGGCATTCTGCAACTAATGGTGCCCTGGCTCTTCTCATTAAAGATTACTGAAATTCAATTTTAGTTATACTGACATTTTTATACTACTTCTTATGTGCCAATTTTTTTTAAACAAATACATAGGTTTATTCTACTGCATGTATTTTGTAATGGGTGAAGGCTATGAGTCTTGGTTTTACTGTGCTTTAGCTGTTACATGTCTCAGCAAGCCACTAACTTGTTTCCTGACTCCTTCAAGATGAAAATATACAAAAGCACTAACATCTATGAAAATATATGGGGCACTTGCGCTGTAACTTGAGCTGTGCTGTTTCAACATGGAAAGCCAATACATCCTCTGAGACTGTCTTCTGAGCTCTTAAATGTGGTTAAGTATTTCAACAAACACAATTTCAAGACTGAAGGCCACTTTGAAGATGATGGATTTCTTACAGGGGTAGCACTCCCATGCATGAAAAAGCACATAAAATAACAAGTGAATAGCAACGTGTGACAATACTGCACATCTGTTTTGTTGTGTTTATGTGAGTGCCAGGAAGGGATGGCTATTGGTATATGCAGTGAAACAGACATGCACGTGATTGTCAGACGTTGTTATAAAAACGTTTGCTCATTTTTCCTACAAAGAGGTGCTATGTGTATAGCAAGCGTGTCATGCTAAACTGTACCTGACTTGCAGACAAAAATTTAAAATATTAATTTACTACAGTGCACAAGATGGAAGGTTGGTTAATGAATGCAGTTTATAAAAAATGAAAAAAAGCTTGGTATTCCTATTACAGTTAATGCCAGAGTAACAGAGCAACATGTCAGGGTTAAAAATGAGGGCAAAGTGCTGCAGGAGTTAAGGACTGTATGTGACAAATCCATTTCAGGATGGGGATGAGTAGCAATCTGGGCATGGTTCTCTCCACAGATCAGGAGTGACGTGCCATATTCCTTTCTCATATATGTGTGAATTTAAGTAACGTTCATCATATTTACAGTCGGAAAACAGACCTTCCATTTCTCACGTTGTGTAACTCACAGCAAAAAAATTACTCATGCTTCTTTTCATATCACATGATGGTGGTAAGGACGAGAGAACATGCTTGTCTAATATTATTTTGATAAGGGTAAATTCTCCAAAGACAAAGCATCACCAATTTCAATTGGAAGGCCAAAAATCAGTTCATCTCCTTTAATGTGGCTACTGTATCTTCTGCTAGACGTTCTAAGAGAACTTGTCCTCTCACAGGGCTTCTATGGTGTATCGGTAACGGGGCGTTTCTGTTTCAAAGTGTCAATGAGGGACAATACCCCTCGTTTTACATTAGTTGTGACTCTTCTGGTCATTGAGTCTGCAGGAGGAGGTGGTGGCCGGACTTTTTGTGAAGGAGGTCGGGCTACCAAGCACTTCTGATACCGCAGCTGAAAGAAAGCAAATATGTTCTGCTGTCATTAGTATGGTTTAGTATCCTCAGATTTACTGATAACATTAAGGTAACTCATGCTGATAACTCATTAATTTCCATAGAGAACAGAACTTGCTTGCGGGTGGAACTGAAATGTAGTCCACAAGGGGCATCATCAACCTGCTTGTATAGCAGCGGGGAGGATTCTGGTGAGTTGCATGCACTGCAGGTCTGCCTTTAAATACTGTTCCTCCCTCCCCACATATACCCGACAAGCAAAAGAGCAAATCTTTTCAGATTTCAGCACAATTACTAATTTTTATTGTGGACAAGCATTTCCAAGTGACGTGAGGTCAGTGGAAGATTGCCTTCTCAGTGGTAGAATCTTGGCTGTGAAATGCTATCTCCAGAAAAGGCCAACCAGTGTCTTCTTGGTGAAGACTTTCATTCTCTCAAAATTTTAAGTGATTTTACTGTTTCAAGTCACTACTTATGCGTTGTGGATTTTTCAATCGTCTTGTTTTATTCTTCTCTCTCCTGAGAATATTTTGGTTGAAAAATTGTTCTGTACTGATGACTCAAGCCCCTCCAACCACTAGATGACAGGACTGGACTTCAACTTTTTTTTTAAACTTAAATGTAATCTCAAGGTTTGCTGTTATGAAGGCTGCCAATGTTCCTCTGCGCTTCTGCCTGAAGCCTCCTCAGGAGGTACTGTGCTTTGTCTGAGGCAACAGATCCCTCCCTGAGGTTCTGCCAGCTTCGTCTCCAGAGATGGAGAGCAGCCATTAACTATACATCCCAGAAAACAACACTAGGTGTAAACACAGACTTTCACTTCTGATAATTCTTTAATCCTTTTTTTTTTCAACTGTATTTCATCATCTTCTGTGAGCTCAAGTTCATTTATGTCTGTTGAAGGGACTCTTAATCCAAAGGAAAGTTATGCTGGTAGAAAGAAGGGGGGCATGTTTTCATTGCTTTCCCCTCCTTTCTGCAGCCTCCTGTGCTATTCCCTATACTGTTCCAGAGGATCCCCAGCCCACTGGGTAGAAGCTTAAGGTTGTCAAGGAGGGAGGAGAAAGGAAGGGGAAAGCACTTCCCTCCCCACTCTTCCACTGATTGGTTGGCCTGTACATGGAACTCCACTAAGGGAAGTCTCTTGCCTATGAAACTTTAATTACGTTGCTATGAAGGAGAGACTGATATGCAGGCAACCAATCATGGCTCAGAGTCGCTACAGATGGGGTTGTGGGGTGAACAGCAGTATCAAAATGGAGAGGCTTGCCTCAGAGAGATTCAGACAAGTGTGAAGGAGACGGGGGTGGCACTGACAGTGTGCAGTTGACAGGATTGTGAGCTGAAAGAGGCAGGACTATGGACTGGAACAAGAAGGAAGAACTACTTATAATTTTGGGGGGCTTGAAATATATATATTAATTATTTGTGATTGTTATATTGGTTTCTACTGCACTTAATAAATTAATTTAAAGCCTGTCTCTGGCTCTCTATCAAGCCTGATGTGGAGTCACATACCAAAACTGAAGAACCCACACAGCAACACAGCCACAAGTCCACACTCAAATGGTGGCCCTGAGGCCTAGCAACCCAATCCAACAAGGTAATACAAGGACAGGGTGAGTGGCAGGATTCCTACGGGATGGAGTTTTAGGACCAGTCTGGGTAAAGGGATCTGTCACAGCTGCAAACCAGTAAAAGTAAATTAAATAGTGAAAACAGGATGGAATAGAAATTACTAGTTTTATATGCTACGAAAGTGGCCTTCCTCTTTAACTCCCCTCAGCACATTGTCAGCTTTGTCATCAGTCACTAAGTCTCCAAATCTAACTAAATATGACTTGATGGTGACGGCTTGGATTGAGTACCAGTCTCCTGGTCATGTCTTGGACCTGCTCTGTAGCACCACTATTTCCTCCAATAGCCCAAGGGAGCACTCGACAATTTTAAAAGGATGATGCTCAACAAATGAAGCAGATGCTGAATAACAGTGCTAAAGCAAGGGATTCTGGTTCTTCTCACCAATCTTGCAATTTGTACTTTCCATTGTCTCCTTTCAATAAAGACACATTGTTCTCCTGCAAAAAGACAGAGCCTGTTTCTTTGGCTTTTGATTCCTGATTCTGCTCATCTCATTATCAGTCTATGCACGTAATAATTTGCAATATTGACTTCTAATAGCATTAAAGCAGAAAAGGTAGGAACAGCTGACACTAATATTGAGAATCATGATGTGAAATGTTAAAATCGAAGTGCAGAACTGAAAAAAGCAATTTAATTGTAAATGGTAATTGACTTATTGGGGCAATTTGAACAATTAACTTGAATTATTCTTTTACTTAATTACAATTTCATATTGTGTTAACACTAAATACCACAAAATAAGAACTCAAAATGAAGTTAATACTCTGCGTTGTCTGAATGTTATACTCTTAATACATACGATACTGTATTCATCTGTGGTTACTTACCATACAAGCAGCCTGAACAGCTTCTGATACATTGCCTGCATTGGGCTCACACCAGAAAACATGGCACTCAAAATGCTGGTTTCCTGTATCCATAATGAAGGCAAATGTATGGACATCTTTCCCCACACCCATAAAAGACAAGAACCGGACACGACATTCCACCACAATCTCCTCTTCACTCTGGTAAATCAGAAAGAGTTGCTATTACAGTTTGGTTTTCAGGAAAGAGTTAAAATGTTCACAGCTTGGTACTGAAATATTGATTCTCTGAATAGCACCAGTTATGGGCTACATGAGCAAACAGGATTCCAAAAGACACAAAGAAAAGAGTGACTAGAGTGGTTGGCACTGAACATTCTATAATGGGTTTTCATGTCAGCGTGCAGGCATTATCGCTACACGGCTCTGCACACAGAAGAACAACCTATATATGAGAAGCAGCAGACAGGATGTCTGAAAATTATTGTTATAATAATTGTAAATTGAAATTGTAAAGATAATTTTTTGACACTCTGTACATTCCTAAAAATTAGTTTACAACAGAATAAGGATGGATTGCTTATCTGTAAGTGTAATTCTTCGAACGGTCATCTATGAACTCACACAAACGGATTTACTGTGCCTCTGCAATGCATCATTTGAAACCTTGCAGGGCTGTTATGGAAGCATTTTGGTGGTAGCCTCTTCTCCCCTGATCCATGTGACAAACTTGATTCCCACTCAGACTCTCAGTTCCCTAGGTGGCAAAGCAGCAGCCAGCTTTGACAGATCTCCCCCGGTGTCAGTGGCACTCCAGACCAAGCCTCCAATTCAGACTCACAAATTGGTACTGACTATTCTTCAGTTCTAACCGCTGAATCAAAAGCAGGCCTCTTGGCCCTGGTCTCTAGCACCTGAGTCTTGTAAAGAGCATTTAACCATGAGACGGACCAAAGAATCAGAGACAGTCAGTGCAGAAAAGGGCTGTGAAACCACATCACATCCTGAATCAGAGGAGATTATGTGCAGCCATCTAGACTAGCTCATACAAGAACACCTTACGTTGAGATGAATGTCTTTTGCATGTTTAAGAGGTCATTGCTTTACAATAAGCATACAACTCAACATTGTGGTCTTCTCCCAAATACACTAAACAGCACAAATGCCCATCTACACCAAGGATCTTCACCCTGCAAGAAGCACACTTGTTGAATGAACCAGAACACATTTTTAAACCACTGTGGGAATTGTAAATACCCAGGCCAGAAACATAGTGAAGAAAAAAGCCCAAGTCAAATGTAGACAAAATCCAAAAGGCAAAGTCAAATCAAGATCTGAAAGAGAAGAAGCCAAAAAACAGTCCAAGGGTCAGAGCCCAGGAAAAAAGTAGTAAGAATAAGAAATACAGCTCACCAACAGTTCCTTCAATGCTGCTGCTGTGGTGGACAAAATGGAACTGAGGGTTTGAGTGGGAATTGCGCTGGTCACATGGACCAGGGGAGGAGGGGCTATTGCCAAAAACTTACATAGCCATTCTAGAAGGTTCTGAATAATGTACTGCACAGGTGCAGTAAACCCATTTGTGTGAGTCAGAGACAGCATGAAGAAGAATCAGGGAATGTTCTGTGAAAAATAACAGTATTATTCAGTAGAACTGAATGCCAATAGACCTTGGGCATGATCCAATAATCCTCACATAGTGAGTAGAGATCAGCATTGATCAACTTGAGGGGACAGAAGAAGGAAAAGTGCTCCACAGGTCAGTCTTTAAGAGCCAGAGTGACATAGTGATTAAAGTGCTGAACTTTGGTCTAGGTTCCAATCCTCACTCTGTCTTGCAACTCAAAGGGTGACTTTGGGCCAGTTTCTCTCACCTGATTTACCACACAGGATTGTTGTGATTAAAAAGAAAAAAAAGTAGGGAGGACAACCATGTGAACCGCTTTGCCTACGCTAGAAGAAAGCCATTATACTTGTATAAATGTTGCTAATAAAGCAATCAGTCAGTCCGAGTATAAATGCAGCAGAACTGTATAAAGCAGCTCAGCCTCTAATATCAGTGACTACTTAGATGAAGGAACAGAGGGCATGCTGATCAAATTTGCAGATGATACCAAATTGGGAGGGGTTGCTAATACTCCATAGGAGAGGATCAACATTCAAAATGATCTTAACAGATTGGAGAGCTGGCCCAAAGCAAAATGAATTTCTACAGAGAGAAATGTAAGGTCCTCCACGTAGGCAGAAAAAATGGAATCCACAAATATAGGATGGGGGACACATGGCTGAATAACAGTACATATGAAAGAGATCTAGGAGTCTTGGTGGACCACAAACTGAACATGAGTCAGCAGTGTGATGTGGCAGCCAGGAAAGCCAACACGATTCTTGGTTGCATCAATAGGAGTATGGTGTCTAGATCAAGGGAAGTAATCGTGCCACTCTATTCTGCTTTGGTTAGATCTCATCTGGAATATTGTGTCTAGTTCTGGACACCTCAGTTCAAGAAGGATATTGACAAGCTGAAATGTGTCCAGAGGAAAGTGACCAAAATGGTGAAGGGTCTGGAAGCCATGCCCTATGGGGACCAGCTTAGGGAGCTGGGTATGTTTAGTCTGCGGAAGAGAAGGTTAAGAGAGGACATGGTAGCCATGTTTAAATATTTGAAAGGATGTCATATTGATGATGGAACAGGCTTTTTTCCCACTAGTCCAGAGACAAGGACAAGGAGCAGTGGATTCAAACTGCAGGGAAACAGATTCCACCTAAACCTAAGGAAGAACTTCCTGACAGTCAAAGCTGTTTGGCAGTGGAATGTGCTGCCTCAGAGTGTGGTGCAGTATCCTTCTTTGGAAGTGTTTAAATAGAGGCTGGATGGCCACCATGCTGAGAGGGCTTTGATGTGTGTTCCTGCATGGCAGGGAGTTGGACTAGATGGCCCCTGTGGTCTCTTCCAACTCTATTATTCTATGAGTCCATGATTCTATCTCAGGCACAGCTGGAAGGCTCCTTTCTCAAATTCATCAGGTTAGATTAAACAATGATACAAGGTAGGAATGCTCCTGTTCAGCATTCCAGTCAGCCATTCATGTCTTCCTCTAGGATACTGTAAACTGGGGTGGAGAAAATGCAGCCAGGGACCATATGTAGGCCGCAGCCCTTTTTTGCAGAAAAAATGGAATGCAAAAAGTGGGATCAGGTTTCCTCAAGCTCCCAGGGGCTAACAAGGCCTTCCCAAATTGGTGGTGCATCTCAGTTGAGCAGTTTGTCATGAAAATTCTGTCAGGAAGTGCCATCTAGGGAACTGATTAGGGTGAGGAAGATATTGCACTGTATTATTCCTTACCTAAGAGAACTCTATATATTCAGGGGGTTGCCATAAGTTGACAGGTGATTTGAAGGGATATACACAGACTAAGTATGCCCTGTGTGGAGAAGCAAAGACAGCATTTCTTGGGCAAAGACATGCATGGCAAGTGGTTTGGCTCAATGGCCCTTGAGCCGTCTGCTAGCTCTGTGATTCAATGATTCTGTGCCAAAGAAAGACCCTTCCCTGGGCCAAAAATGTAGAAAAGGCAAAGGCAATGGCAAATATAGCAACACTTCCGTCCTCTTAAGGGGACCTTGCCTTTCTTCTCAGCATGGTGAAACAGGATTAATAAGCCTCTTGAAGATGAAAGCAAGCCCGTAGTCAATGCTGCTTAAGTTTTCCTAGAAACAGGAACTTTATTGTCATCACATCAAAAAGAAAGACAAAGCACTCTCAAGAGGAGGAAGGGGGGGGGTTAATGTCAACCTTGATGTTACTTTTTCCATGTCTGGTGACTGGACATCTCAGCACTGCTGCCCTGTCGCTGCCTCTGTCTTCTCCTTTCCTCCTCATTGCATTTAAAAAAAAATGTCAAAAAGGTTAAAAATAAAGTAAAATAAAATAAAATAAAATGTGAAGTTAGGGTGCGTGACATCTTGTTTACAGAAGATCAGATGCTCAGTTCCTGCTGGGGAACAGGGCTGGGAAAGTCACTGCCAGACAGAATAGAGAACACTGGGCTAAAAAAGACCCATGTTCTAATCACATACGACAAGTTCTTAAGCTCATATGTATAAACATCAGATCCTGAGACCAAAACATAGAAGAATGTTTTTAAGTTCACTTCACTTGGAGTAGACTGTGACTGAGATGTGTACTAGTCATTAATTTTTTCCCCCTTAAACACTTAGGTAGGTATATTTTAACTGAAAGCCTAATTGGTATGAAAGTTTTCTTTCATACAATGTTTATTAAATTGACAGTTTTGTTATTTTTATAGGAGAAAACGGTAACATATGGCATACCCAAAAATCCGAAAAATGCCATGTGAATAATAATTTGTTGCCAAATTTCTTGTGACACTGCATATGGCAGCTGTTATTTCTCTCTAATAAACTTGAGCATAGGAAAGTTTGAAACAGATAAGGGACTGACAAAAGAAAAAAAAAAGTCCAAATTCTAGTTATCAGTTAGGACAATCTATTCACAGATGGAATATTTCTACTTTTAGAGGACTCAGGTTGTGCCTTACTCCTTCACTGATGACTGTCACTGTAGCATCAGCAACATTCATGGTGACAGGCATCCAGTCCTCTCTGCCAGAGGAAGCCATCAGACTCTCTATAGCACCATTTAGTGTGTCCATACCTGTAATTGCAGAGGGAGAGAGAACACCAGATCAGTTCAAAGGCCTTACTGAAACACCAGGAACACCTGGCCCCCTCTCTCCTTGAACTACATCTCTTTCCACCTGTTTGTTGTACGAATTTTATACATAAGACCCAGTGCTGGATTTTTTCACCCTCTCTCCCAATTCTCCTTCCTTTTCCATTATGTCTTTCAAATCATAGCAGAACTATTACTAGTTATACTGGATAGGATTGTGGAGAGTTGCAGTCCAACAACATCTGGAGAGACACACTTTTCCCACCCTTGATTTGTGCTTTGATTAAAGAAACAATAATTGCAAGTCTGAAGCCTGCTCACTCTTCAGTCCCTGAGGATAGAGATTATTACTCTTTGTAAACTGTCCTGGAAGCCTTTCTTTAAAAAAAAAAGTGGGCACTTCTGATTAAAAAAGCAACTAAATCTCAAAGCTCAGTGTGTGATCTTAAGTTACATTTTCTCAGCCTATTACTTGAGTGTTGTGAGCATAAAATGAATAACACCTTTGCCAGGGTGTGTTTCTCATGTTACTGTCATATGAGAGGTTATCCTTCATTGGAAGCTTTTAAACAGAGGTTGGACAACTCTCTGAAAGGGATGATTTAGTTGTGGATCTCTTGAATTAGCAGGGAATTGGACCAGATAGCCCTTCGGCTATGTTCGCACTCTGCAATTCCATGACTCTGTTTTAGTGCCTCCTCTCTTCTTTTTGATTGGTTGCATTCTAGCCATTGTGTTTGAGCAGGCTGGCTATGCTACCTTTCATTAGGCAGACCACTTTTGATTTGTTCTGCCAAGGCATATGCCTCCTTGTATAGTTCCAGTAAACCTAACACTAATACAAATTGGATCACATACTTGATTTGATTGGATTAAATCAAATGCTACCATATAATTAATCTGCAATGTATCTACCACTGTCTACTTAAAGAGAATAACCATATAATGAAAATCTGGAAAAAAGCTAGACCTGATTTAATTTGCTATTCTTATTTTCTACCTGTGAAGAGTAGACAGAAACTAGCTCTCAGATGCTGCAAGTAGTTAAAGTAACTAAGGTAGTAATGGACAAAGATGCTTATACATACCCACTGGCTTAGCTACAGGTAACATGCCCAAATACTGTACATGAAACTTCTGCACCAGCTCAGTCTTTGGTGTTGGGAAATCTACTGCATGGGAAAAACAAAAAAAATCAATTTCACCTTATCAACATTCACATCAGGCAAACCAAACCATCCTTATTTCAATGACAGAACAAAAAATTACCAGATAATTGAACTCAAGGGATACTATTATTGATCCCAATAAATCTGTGTTCCTACTCCCTCATATTAAAGGATCCTAGTTCATTTCTGATTGAATTAAGGAAAAATGTACCATAACTTTATACTTGTAAAAGAAATTTTCTTTCGTATAAGACACAGAAAGAGAGGGTGGGATAGAAGCACTGCCAGGACCGAGAGAAGCTTACCTAAACATGCCCCAAATCCCCAGGATTATGCACCTGTTCAGCACAAAGGCTGGGAAAGGAGCCATAGCTTAGAAAAGGAGCTTGGGGATTCTGGGAGTTTCCATCTAAAAAAGCAGCCTTTCTAAGTTCTGGCTGAGTCAGAATATCTTTAGTTAAAAGGATCAAAAAATCCATGATAGTCATTGCTGGGTAGATTCACTCAATTGTACAAAAAGCAGATTAGGAACCAGACTTGCTTTATAACATTAATTTATCTAATTCAAACCTTCCGAACTAATACACAACCCAAAACATCTCCAGAGCAGGTTTTTGAGGTGTGTGGTGAGGGCATTCAGTGGAAGATGCCCCTTCCTGTCTTCAGTGGATTCCACTGTTTTGTCATTTGAAATCTGGCACTGGACCATGTCCTGAGGGTGCTTCAAGGTTAATGGATGCTAACGCTAAAACCAGAATAGGGCTGCGCTATTATTCTGCCATTTTCTCCCTCCCACTCTTTTTCTGGTATGAAAAATATTGCCTAGAAGCATCCTGCCATGCTACTCCTCCACAAGCAAGCCATAAATAATTCTGTGTTTTAAAAAATTTAGCAGCTATTTCAGATTATGAATTAGAGAATGTGTAGTGAATGAAATATTCTGTCCATAACAGTACCTTGCAAAGGAACCTCAAGGGTAACATTTGTCCGGTCTTGTAAGGAGCTGCAAGCCACAGCTTTGGCATTCTTCCGTTCAGCCATAATCTGGAGATGGTAAGAACACAGGATTTTTTCCCCCAGCAAACCCCACAGTGGCATATGTTTTACCCTAATCTTAAAAGTTAGTGTTTTAAAATATTTTAAAAGGTTTCCTATTTATATTGTAATTAAGGTTGGTTAAGAAGCTGAGCAGACTTGATCCCACGCCCATGTTCTAAGAAATAAATTCCATTGTCTTCAGTGGAGCTTATTTCCCAGGAAGTTTGAACAGGATGGAGGACAGACAGCAGAACAGTGTCCACAAATCCCATGTCAATCACACTTCAGAGAAGGATGTCATACATAGTATAATGTGTTGTTCAAAAGTCTACCTGACCCAACAGAGATGACTTCACCAAGCATCCACCAAAGTGAACACAGTTGTTTAAGGCCTGAACCCAAACTGCAACACATCCAAACATTCAGCTTTATCTAAGGAAGCCTGGAGTTGCACTGCCATCATATGGAACAATGAGGGCAATAAGGCTATGGGCAGCTAATGTGTGATCTCAAAACCTTCCCACTTTTCCAAGTACAAACTGCACATGTTATTCTAAGGTGTTGGGTTGCCTGGTTAAGGTCTGAATGGCCTACCACAAGATGCTCTTGCTTGCTTGTGAGTGAGAGGACCTCAGGACCTGGAGCTGAATTCAGATCTCCAGGGGTTCAAATAATACCCTCTGAGGTTGCTGAGATGGCAATATAACCTTCTCCATGACCCTTTCAGAGAAGAGGGAGAAAGAAAGAAAGAGAGAGAGAGAGAGAGAGGCAGGCAGGCAGGCAGACAGAGGAAGGAAGGAAGGAAGGAAGGAAGGAAGGAAGGAAGGAAGGAAGGAAGGAAGGAAGGAAGGAAGATCACTTGCCTTAGAACAGATTTCGTGCAGGCTTGTGGCAATGGCTTTTGCTGGTGTGTCACATCGAAACACGTGACATTTCAAAATCCTTGTCTCTCTGTCTCTTGCTACATAGGCAAAGTCTCTGTATAAACAAACATACAAAAATACAGTATAATTAAATCAGAAACATACATCCATAATAATGATAGTAACTATGATGTAACACCTTTTTAAAAAGGCACCAAATTGATCAGAACATAATTTTGTTTCTGCCCTTCAGGAGCAGCTGTCCCTTTGCCTGCTTGCCTTGTGGAGAAAACAGGTGCTAGCGTACAAGAAGACTTGTTCTGTGCGTCCTTTCCCTCACTCACTTCACTTCAGCTGGTAGCCTAAGCCACGTCAGGCTTTGAGCAAGGTGGAGAATCTGTGGCTTTCCAGATACTGCTGAACTCAAACTCCTAGCAGCTCTAGTGAGCACTGCCAGTGATTGAGGATAATAGAAGTTGTCACTCAGCAACATCTAGAGGGCTATATCTAGAGAGCTATATGTTCCTCAGCCCTGCTTTTGCTTCCTGGAAACACTGGAGAACTAAGTTTTGATTTCCTCATGTTTTATCTAGGGTACACATCTTGTCATGACCTTGCAGGAGTCCATTTAGGAAACGCATTAGAATGATGGCCCTCCCCAGATTCAACACAGATGTCACTGTTGGTCAAAAGCACCATTTGTCTTGGTCCCATCTGATGTATGATTATTACATGCAGTTAAACTGTCTGATGTGTTAGCTACGCATGCCCATGGCACACATCCCTTTGTGTGTGCATGTGATTGTTTGAAATGCACTAATAACATCCTTAAAATTATCAAGATCTTTTACATGTTATGATGCTCTTCATATAGACTATTTTTAAAAAATAATTTTATCCAGATCTTTAAATGCTTCTGTCCTACAAAAAATATTATTTGTCCATCCCTCCTGAAGCAATCTTTCTTTGTTGTCCACATCAAAGTGTAAAATACTGATAGCTATATTAAATGCTGACAGATGTATGAAGTACAGCTTGCCATGCATGCCATGGTTCCACAAAGTTGGCACACTGGCTGGCAGATCTGTCGCTACAGGCAAGGAAACCGCATCAAGAAATTCCTTCACTTTTTTTTTCTTAAGCCAGTCATGCTGTGCAGAAACATGAGGTGGGGGGTGGGGAGGAAGAAGAAGCCATCTGCTCTATCAACATTAGCAATCAAATGCAGATCTTTCCTTTCAGCAAACTCATAGACAGGTAGACTTCAATAATGAATCGAAATCCTTAAAAAGCAATGTTCTAGGTAGTATTATTTATTATCCCCTTCTTGAAAATCATGTAACTTATTACATATTATTCCAAGTGGAATGGTTTGATGCTGTGTTCCTAGCAAGTTACTTTGCAGTTACAATGTCATCGTTATTACCACTATTATCATAGTTACTACTATAAGAATAAATTTAAAAATAGAAAAATAGCCCCAAATCCCCTTAGGTAAATGTAACAAATATATATTCCTGATCATATAGGAAGAATAATAATTACTAGACGTTACACTGCTTTGGGGGGAAAAAACACCATTATGCCCCTAATTCTAGAGGGGGAAAATAAGTGTCAACATTTTTCCTTACAACCTATTACTTCCAAGCCCGACCAAATTTTGTAGCCACAAGCGTTTTTTTTTCTCTAAGTGCCACTGGAGAAGAGCAACCAAGTTCAAACCTTTCTGTATTGCAATTACTTCTCTCCCATGTAAACCATGAGAGACCTCCAATTCATGTTGTCCCTGTCATCAAGGTACACTGACTTTACACATACACAGCAAAGCTAATCTCCTGTGCAAAGGATGGAGAAGTGAAAAGGGCACAGTCTTTGCAGCAAGATGTATTCAGTACTGAATACATCACTGGGCCCTTAATCTTTGCTTTCATACCCATCTCTCTTACTGTGGAATCCTTCCAGGGTCACTTGCTTTGCTCACCTCAGTTCTGCTTCAGGTTATTGTAAGCTGATTAATATGAGGAGAAATTTATGGGCACAAATATTTACCCTCTTTACTGAGGAACTCACAGAATTCTTAGCCCTATGTAAGAAAACCTATAAAGAAATTCAAACTACGTACCCTCTGCAACATAGCAATTTTTAATTAGTCAGGAAAACTAGGAAATCTTTGCATTTGATTTTCAGCCATTATACATGATGCTCAGGTTGACATACAGGTTGGTGTCCTAAGAACTGTGATAGGTTAGACTGAGAGCCAATGAATGAACCAGAATCACTGATTCTTAAGGCTAAGCAGAAATTTGAGTGTGGGTCTCCTCAGTCCAATGCTACATTATAAACACTACTATATTAGTAGGGAAGGAAGGAGAAGAAAATAAATGAACAAGTCAGACTAGAGCTATACATCAGTTAATGATGCAGATGCATTCTTGGATATTACTTCTTTAACAGAAAACTTCATTCCAGAGGTAACAATAACATGGAGAGAATAGGGATAGGTTCCTATGCTTCATAAAAAAGCAGTTCAATGTGCTTCAGCACACTTTTTACTCAAAAATAACATCATGCACATGTGAAATGAAACAACCAGGTCAGATAAGCCTTGCATAAGTATATAAAATTTTTTTGAGCTTTCCAGAGACTACCTTAAAGTTTCTTCCAAAATGCATCCATGGAAGGTTTTTTCTTTCATCAGCTTCCACTTCGCTTATGATTTCCATTTTAATGGTCAAATGTATACATCTATGCTTCTTTAATATGTTAGTGGGTATGTCCATGTGTGAACAATGTGTTTGTGATGAACAAACTGTTGGCCTCACAAAATTCAAACAGTTGCTCTCTTGATTCACTTCTTCTTCTTGTAGTGTTTTTACACTCCTTTTCTTGTTCCATTATATCTGGCTTCCCCTGATTAATGCTCCTCACATTCAATGTTCTTATAATATGTGTTGTGCAGTTTCAGAATTTCCTTTCACCTCTGAGCATGGCAACAGCTGAATGTCCATTCAGCTTGAGTCCAGTTGTGTCACTAGTCACAGTGCTACTTGTAGTTGTCTTCTGCTCTACCCCTTTAGCTCACTGAGTCCCTTCCAACCTAGGAGTGTCATTTTTCGCACAGTCTTGTTTCATATTAGATTGTCTCATCTTAGGGTTTTCATAGTAAAAGATGTTTGAAAGGGCTTACCAACCAAGATTTTGCAGGATGAGGCCATGGCAGTTAACATGGAATCAAAGTGCTATAACAGTGTGGTGTGGATACACTACAAGTTATGATAGTTGCTCTCAAAAGAGTGATATAGTGACGCAATTTACAAATGAAATTTCAGATATTTGGTCTGCTTTTATTGAAATTTATGAGAAATGTTTTTTAAAAATCTTATTCCTTACTGCTATGTCAGAATATTGTAATAAGTAACTGAAAATATATAATGTATTCTTTGCTTTGCATATAATGTTGAATAATATACACATTTCAAAAAATATTAGCTGCCCTTTGGATTTATAATGTCCTTTGGATTTGTGTGAGTGCGTTTGTGTATTATATTTATATCCTGCCCTATATCATAGGATGTCAGGGCAGCATAAATATAAAACAGTTTAACTAGTTTACAAACATAAAACAAGGAGAAATAATTTAAACAGGCTAAAAGTATCTTAAACAATGTGACAAGTTTTAAAAATTGAAAAATTCAAACCAGTTAAAATGGTTTAAAACAATTTTAAACCATGATGCATGGCTCCCTCCTTGTTTTCATTCTGTTGGAAAGGAAAAAGTTTATGCTCTGATAGGTTTTTTAGTAAATGACTGTAAGGGCTTTTAATGGTGTGCTATTTTATGGTGTGCTGCTCTACTGATTTTTATCTTTTGCCTTTTAATAGATTTCTTTTAAAGGGTTTTAAATTTCTATATTGTTCAATTGTATTTTAATAGTAACTTTTCATATGTTTTTCTGTCTTTCATGACTGTTTTTAATTGTATGTATCTTTGCTAAGCTGCTTTGGGTCCTAATATTGAGGGAAAAGCTGGATATAAATGAAAAAAGGAGGAAGAGGAGGTGGCGGTTTGGATAAAATTATGTTTTTACTTGGTATCAAAATGAACACTTGTGCCCATCAGGAATCCAAGGGGAGGTTATTCCATAACTGGTATGCCACAGCAGAGAAGGTCCTCTTCCATCTCTCCCACAGTGCACTGCTCACTGTGGTTGGACGGAAAGAAAGGTTCCTTTTGTAGACCACAGTTCTCAGGCAGGTTACAAAGGGAAAGACTCTCCTTCATTTATTGTTCCAACTGCAACTAGATATTCTCAAGTTAAAGAGAAGGAGAGAGAGAGAGAGAGAGAGATCTTCTCCAGGGGTGGTGGTTGTTGGAAGGAATGGCATACTGCAATATGCCAATCAGTTCTAAGAATCACTTTTTCTCTTTGGCTGGTAGACATGTGATTAGGTAGAGACTATGTTCTAACACTACTCATTTAAAATATGGGCCCTATCAAAAATGGTTGCCAAATAAGTGCTCAGAACATTGTTTGCCAATATCTGCCACATAGTGTTCAGTTTTCTGCAAAAAAGGCATTTATCAAAATGTTCATCTTTTATGCACATACTCTCTATGCCTACTCTGCTAGTGAGTCTGCAACATCCGTAAAATCAGAGTGAGTTGTTATTCTGAACCAAAGCCAGAAAGCAAGTTGATGGGAAGAAGGAATCAATACAATGTTTTTGAATGCAAGGCTGTGCCTTGGTTTTGTTGATCGGACACAGTACAAAAGAGCATTCTTTGAATTTAAGATGTTTGGGTTAGCCTATTATAGAGCAAAGGAGGGAAACAAAAAAATGTAAAAACAAAAATTATTCAATTTTTTTTTTAAATTAAGAAGATCTATCTTGGAACTAATTGACAGAGCTTGGATTGCTGTGCTTATTTAACAGCTGGTTAAGCAACATTTAACAGTGCAATGATAGCTAACTGTAATGACATATAACAGAATTTATGTGCTGTCCAGTGAATCATTATACTAATGCTTGATGAGACATCTCTATTAAATGCAACCTGAAAGATGTTAACAAATACCCCTCAATAAAAATGACAAGACCTGATTCATTTGGGCAGCAAGAGTCTGCATTTTTAAAAGGCATAAAGAGCTAGAGTGGGAGCTTTTTCCTGCTCACCTTGAGGGGCAATGCCTTGTACAGGATGTACCTTTTCCTGGGTTCAGCATTCCCAGTGCACCAATTTGATGTCTCACAAACTATTACTGTTTTATTATGCAAGGTTTCAATTACCTTTTAGATACAATTGCTTGGATAGGTTAACACTTGGTTCTTGTTCATCCACTAATGAATAATCTTGCTGGGAGAATCAATTTATAACAAACAGCTAATTTTTAGTATGATTAGATAACAATCATTCTCATCAAACCCTTTTCTTTCTCCAAAGAAAATGGTGTATAGTTGTTGGTTTTTTAGTGGTTCTGCAATTTAGAATGGTCTAGACAACATAATCTGCAACTATAATACATAAAGTGATGACATGAGAAAGCTTTTGCAATAGGAGCTGATCTTAAAGATTTTTCTTTGAAAAAAGAAATTAGCTAGTAAAAATATCAAAGTGGTGATGGATTGTAAAAGACATGTCCACACTTCCCTGAATCCTAGTTCTCGAGCTGAGAGATCATCAATGTTCACAAACATCTATGTATCAAACCTGCTTTTATTCAGTGACGAATTCAGTTCTTCCTCAGCTTTCTCATTTTAATGTCAACAGCAAACAATGACATGCTTCCTCTGCTGTGACTTTCCCTCCCCTTCCCAGTGTCATCTTCTGGAAACTTAGCAGCTTTCTATAAGCTTTTCCTGTATCCTAAGGTCCTTTAGGCTGAAAGCCTAAGGAGACAATACAACTATTGCTGCCACTATAGGAATGTTGGAGCATGGGCTCCCACTGCAAGAATACACTACTGTCATTGTTATTCCCAGAATTTTCATTGTCCTGGACCACCACTGTGTCTGCACACTGAAGTGGATAGGATTGAAGTTTTATTTTAATAATTAGATTTTCGTGTATGCTATCATTTGTTTATTACAAAAAAAAAACCAAAACCCTCAAGATAGCATACAGCCCCTTGTTTTTTATCCTTTGAACAGGCCTGCGAGGTTAAGTTATGCTAAGAGTGATCATTCTTGTGGAGTTACTTCTGGAGACTGCTACCTCACAACAAAGTCTCAGTATCTTTTTAATGTATATGGAATCTTTACATAAAGCAGGTGAGGGGAAGGATAAGAGAAATAAGCTCCTTTTCCCTGTATGCTCTCCCCTTTTCTCAAAACAGCATGACACTAGGGCCTTGGCATATGAATTTCCCTCAACTCGAAAGCATAGCACACTATGCCAATACAAAAGGCTGATCCCCAGGTTTTTGTATCACCAAGACTGCTTGCCATCCACAAAGACATCAGACAAGAGTGAAAGCAGAGGCCTCCTCACATTCTGCTGCTCTAATATGTAGGGTTGGCATACCAGAACTAACCCAAGCCTGGAGATTTTGAGGTCAAAACATGAGATCTACGGATGGGCCCCTATAAAGTCACAGGTGGTAGGATTTAATGAAGTTACAAAGGTGATGTTACCTGGGGCAGTCCTTGGTGCTTTACGCATGAAGCATCAATCACAGTTGTGCACAGTACTCAATTAAAATAATAAAAAGTGTAATAAGTGAATAAAATGTATATGCAGGAACTTTTAAGACATTGCTCTTCCCCTGTGATTCCTCCCCTGTGCTCTGACAATAGGAAAAGAGGGAAGAGGTCCCAAGACTCAGAGTCAGGCCCTAAAATCTAGGAATCTTATTACAGGAAATGTTAGGAGGCATGCTTTCTAATACTTTACCCCACTGACACTCTAGTCTGAAATTTGCTTGCTATATTATCAACTCCTATCATGCAGTTCAAGTTTCTATTATAATAAGCAATTCTAGATCATCATACAATTGTGTTTAAGACATACAAATCTCTTAATTCATGAACACAAATAGGAATTTTTGCATGTTTAGCAACACTATTCTCTTCTCCTCCTGAAAAACTTAATTGTTGTGAGGAAGATCACCTCTTCTCAGGAACTGAAAAGAGCAGACATTTTTTTCCACTGCCATCACTGATCACCCTTGCATTTTAATTATTTGGCCTAAATCCAGCAGCCAGTCCCAGCAGATGCACTGAATCAACTGCTTAACAATAGATCAATATTTATGTAAATCTCATTGATTCAACGGCTCTATAGGTGTTGTCAGTGATTGGATTTAGGCTCAGATTTTTTCTGTATTTGTTCAGAATTTCAGAACACACAGCATTTCTCATGGATTTAGACCTTTTATGTTATTCTTCTAGATTCCTTGAGCATACTTTAGTTGGTAGTTCTTTTCTAACCCTTCTTTAAAGGAACTCTGCAACATAGATGATATTGTGGGGCATGAAAGTGAAAAGACTGACTTTACAAATGTTGCCATTCAACCTAGACTTGTACTCTGGACAGCTAAATTATTTTCTGACAAAAAACAAGAAACAAACAAACAAACAAAGGTACAGAGAACAGTGTCTTTTTACAGATATTCAGTCTTCAGTTCACTGTTCTGTGAAAGCCAGCTAGTCCAACAGCTAAGCTTAGCCATGTTTTATTTATATTTCTTGGGCTACACTTCAGAATTTCACTACTGTAGTGTCTTTTCCACTTCAAGCACAACAATATTTCTTCAACCCCTCCATGAAGCTCATGAAATATGAATATCAAGGAAAATCACTTTCTTCTTCCTTATCACTGCTCCAGGGCCCAATAAGGAGAGTGTATTGCTGTGGCTCATAGAGTTTGAGACTTGAAGAGAAGAATTTCCTAATGCTATCAACAGTGGTGAATTTCATAACTCCTGAGCTACATTAAGTATATGGTTTTAGACTGCTCTTGTTAGGCAGCTGAATAATCCTTCTTCCCGTCATCCCTGCAACTTGTATACACACATACAAGGAGTTCTTGAAATGTAATATTTATAATAACCTAAAGGTGGATTATAAGAACAGAATGGACCAGAAACCATCTAGCCCTATTCAGTGTCTTTCATAGAATGAAAATAATACAAAATTAGTACTTGTAACAGCACTGTTATTTACAACAGCAACAATAACGGTGGACAACTGTGACTCTCCAGATGTTTTTGGACTATAAATGGTACCATTCTTCACCACTGGCTATGCTGGCTAAGGCCAGTGGGAGCTCTAGGCCAAAGACATCTAGAGGTCCACAGTTACCTGTCCCTTACCTAAAGTAACTGGGCACTGTGTTAAGGCCACTGTATATGTAAGCATTGCTAACAGCAGCTCAAAAAAATAAATAACAGTTGAGGTGGTGAACACCACTTGTCTTTCTCCAGTCTTTGATCCTTCTTTCACCTTCCCCTTGTTCCTCCCATGGTGGTTCAATGGCATGCCATTTTTTTCTCCAAGTCCTAGATCACAATAGCACCTTTGAGCAAATTATATGAGTGTAGGGAATAGTGAATTCTAGATGTATGTTGAATTTTCCTACCATTCTCATATCCATATATGTGTGCGTGTGCACATGCAAGCAGGGTACGTGTGCTATAGAGAGTCACTTCATAGGAAATACACAGTGACTAAACTTCTGTAATAAAAACAACAGTTGCACACTATGACTGTAAATTTCCGGCTGAAGAACAATTTCCCAGAATCCTAGTTGAGTCACCAAATATCATGATCAACAATACCAAGAGCTGAATTATTCAAGATTATGTTGGACGTAATGGGAGAGAGACAACAAAATTATAAAAATTATAAAAATCACTTTTCATGAGTTATTTTATCACACATTTCAGAACCATACTTAGTATGGTCTACACCATGTTGAAAATGCACTGAGAAAAATTAATTATGAAAATTTGCATGATTATGCCTAGTCTGGAGTATTTAATCTACAATATTTTGGTTGCTAACCGGTGTCAACTTTGACACTATGGTGGCCCTATGACTGCGAGACTGCCAAGTCACCCTGTCATCAACAGCCCTGCTCAAGTCTTGCACATTCTTCATGAACTTGGCTTCCTTGATTGATTCTATTCACCTATAAATAGGGTCTTTCTCTTTTCCTACTGCCTTACAATTTACCAAGCATTATTGTCTTTTCTAATGAGTCCTCTCTTCCCAAAATACAACAACAGCCTCACTTTTATCATCTTGCTTCTAGGGAGAGTTCAAGCTTAATTTGCTCTAAGACCCACTCATTGCTTTTCAGGAAATCCATGAGATCCATAGAGCTCTATTTCAGCACCACATTTAAAATGAATTGATTCTCCTTCTGTCAGTTTTCTTCACTGTCCAGCTTTTCACAACCATACATCAAAATCAGAAATATGATACAGACAAACCTGACTTTGGTAGTCAATGATGCATCTTTACACTTGAGAATCTTGTCTAGTTCCTTTCTAGCTGCCCTTCCAAGTCCTAGTCATCTTCTGATTTCTTGATTGCAGTCTCCCTTTTGATTAATAACTGAGCCAAGATACTTCAAAGTTATATAAATCATGGGTGGTCATTTTTTCCCTTCAGTATTCAACTTTAATCCTGCCTTTGCATTTTCTTCCCTGACTTTCTTCAATAACTGTTTCAGTTGTTTGCTATTTCTGCCAGTAGCATGGTGTCACCTGCATATCTTAATTGGTGATGTTCCTTCCTCCAATTTCCATGTCTTCTTCCTCTGAGTCTAATCCAGCCTTGCGTACGACACATTTTGCGTACAAGTTAAACACCCAGGGTGATAAAATACAGTTTTGCCTGACTCCTTAAGACTTATAACTCTTCTTATATTCTTACAGCTATTATGTTCCCCCAAATTTCAACATACAGCTAAATATGTTGCCCTTAGTTTTAAAAGTTGAGATTCTCAGAAACTTGGGTTGAAACTTCCTCTAATATCCCACTGTGCTTCTTCCCACTTTGCAATAATCTAGAATCACACAGCTCAGCCAAAAGGCGGCACCTTGTTAGTGACATATGTGCACACAAGTGTGGCTTATGCATGTGTATGTACCTTCTGGACAGAGCACACTCTACTGTTTTCTAGCCCTTTTGCTTTACCCAACACCTCTCCAACTGTCAATCTTGAGAAGGGCCGCCGCTGCTGCTGCTGCTGACCAGTGGGAGGGGGAGGGATGCAAGAGGCAATTCAAACAATGCAGCTTGGTTCCCAGGGGAAAGAAAAGTAGGGTGCAATGTATCTATGAGTGCACCCTCATTTCCTCCCCTCTATGAGCTGAGACCAAGTGGTTCTCCATCATCTGAACTGCCTCTCCTCTCCTGCTCCTCTCCACCACTAAACAGCAGCAGCAGGGCTCCTTCTGGGTTTTCACAGGTGCCAGGGTTATAGGTGGTGGGTGGGACAGAAGTGCATATTATAATCCACTTGCTTGATGCAGAATCTTGGTCATAGTATTCTGCTATCAGATTTGGTTTCTACAAAGAAACAAAGCTTTTGCCATCTGTCACCACTGTCCTATCCCATGATCATTTTTGGCATGACTAACTTCTGATGAATGCATGTAAGTGAATATTCAGCTGTACAATCACAACCACATTTCTCAAACCAATGAACATAGCCAAGGAAAATATGCTTGGAAAGTATTCACATAGATAAATTATTTCTTTTTCTACTGCCAAATATTTGTGACTTTTAGAAATAAAGGCAACAAGGCAGCGTTGAGCTTCTGATATGTATACCTGAATCATAAGCACATAAGAAGAACCATGTTGGATTAGAGCACAATTCCAACATTCTGTTTAGACAGTGGCCAAACTGTCTAAATATACTAGCAGGACATATGCAACCATTTTCAATTGGTATATTTAGATGCAAATGACATATTTGTATTGCTCTTGGTATCATCCAATATTCCTTCCCAAATGGAAGCTTATTTCTGGGCAGAAAAAAAATGGTGATGGTAAGTAGAATATTGCCAGATTGCAAAGACTTGCTTGTTTCTACCACTTCATAAGACTTGCAGGTTGCTTCTGAAAGAAATGGGAATCTTGCTCTAGAGCATGACGAAGGCAGACCTTGTTGCCTTTTCTCCCACCAATGAAACTGTGATTCGTGGCCCAGTGGCTGCAGACTTTGCTATCAGAATGGACTAGACATCTTCCCATGTTTTAGGATTATCAAGCTGATTAGATTTTTTTAACAATTTACAGTGGCCCCTCCACTTTCGTGAGGGTTTGGGGTGCAGAACCCTTACTAAAATGGAAACACTGCAAATAGTCCCCCAATCCCTCTCCCATTCCCTCCTGGGGCTTCCTCTTTCCTGTTCCCATGCAAACTGGAAGAGAAGTGGAGGGGGGAAGCCACGTGTGAGCTTTCCTTTCCCTCTCTAGAGCCCCGCTTCCAGTTCCCATGCAAAATGGAAGGAAAGGATGAGTGGGGAAAACCTTGTGTGAATTCTCCAAACCAGAGCAAAATGCAAGGGAACGGGAGGGACAGCTCCGGGAAAGGAAGGGTCACTCGAGGCTTCTCCCACCCCACCTCTTTCCCTTCTGTTTTGCCTTGGCATGAGTTTTCTATGCCAAGGAAAAATTCATGGGAATAGGAAGTGGAAGAGGAAGAGGAAGAGGAAAACGGCAGGGGGCATGCATGCTTCTGAATAATCAAATTCATGAAGGTCAAACCTGTGAATGTAAAGGCAGGGAGCTGGAGTAAATAATGGGGCTGAATACATAGACAGCCCTTCCCAACTTGCCATACCTCAAAGAAACAGACAGACCTTGCACAGTCCTAGATCAGTCATCTTCAGCTTGATGGGGATGATGAAGACTATAATGTGAAGGCCATCAAACTGAAGATGACTGATCTAGGACAGTGCAAAGTTTATCTGATAGAGAAATCTCTCTTTCCTAGTTTGAAGAATGAGAAACCTGTTCTGCCATTTGCATTTTACTATTATTCTTTCGTCTAACATTTGGACGACACTTGCTGAAGATGAACATCCAAAATTCAAGGCAAAAGTATTGTGCTGAAAACTGATACCAGTAACATGCCTCCTTCATTACACTAGGTACTGCAACAAATAGTATTGATGAGAGACAGGAGGAACATTAAGAAAGAGAAAAATATTTTACCTTTCTCTGAATCCCGGAAAAGCATGGAAAAACAGAGCAGAAAGAGTTAGAAAGTATTCCCATGGATATCTCCAGCTTTGCTATTAATATACAATAGGCCTTCTCTGCTCTTCTCACTGAACTATACTGCAAAAATTCTGTTATCAGTTGAGACAATATTTTGGTTTGAGTCCTGTTGTGGCCAAGTCAGTATATATTTTAGGAAACATATAATGAGGCCAATAAGTATCAGTCAAATTTAGAAAGGCAGGCAGCACACAAATATCAAGCTTAAAATAACACATACTAATAAGGGAAGCAATTGGCACAAGTATGTTTGGAAAGCCAGTCACATCAGTCTTTGCACTTCCTTGAAAAGATGATATTTAAAAAGACAATGCAAAAAATATCATGGCTTGACGTTCCAGCACAGAGGCTATTTCATCATTCTTAATGCTGTAGGGTTGCTGTTTTTTTCAAAGCAAGGATTTTTAAAATGTGACATCATCTTTGTCTGTTATATTCTTTGACCCTCATGGTCTATAGGAAAAAATATACAAACAGAGAAAGCAAACATAAAAACAAGGAAAAAGAAGGATAGTACAAAAAAAAGAATAAAGAATAATAGAAAAAGGGTTCACACTTGACCTCTTTGATTTTCCCTATGATGACCATACACAACTATGTAAAATAACTTCTTCAATTGTAAAAAACAGTCACATATCTCTACTGCTCATATTTTCCAGATATACCACTTATCAAAACCTACTGCCCATATTTTCCAAATATACCACTTATCAATCAAAAACTACAGCTAGCATATTATTCTCCTTTCCTTGAAAAAAAGCCAGCTAAAGGTTCCTAGTCTTTCAAAAAAGTGGCCAGTGTTTTTTCTCTAATCAATATTGTTAACTTGTCCCTTGCAGCTAAGTCCATCAGTTTTAGTATCTTGTAATCACTTGTTGGTATTGCTGCATTTTTCCATTTCTGTGCATATAGTAACTTTGCCACAGTGGTCATATATTGTAACATTTTTCATAATTCTTCTCCAGTTGGTCATCCATCATTTTCAGCAAATATAATTCATGTTTCAACTGAACATTGATTTTCAGATGTTTTTCTTTTTTTGCACCATACAATGTATTTGATTCCAGAATTTTTTGGTGATTCTACAAGTCTACCATATATAGTAAAAAGATACCACCTGTTGCTCACATTTCTGATATATATTAGAAACATCTCTATGCATTTTCCAATTTTTCTAGGGTCAAATACCAATGATACGCCATCTTCTAATAGTTCTAAGATCATTACATAACATGACTATTAATCCCTTTACCCACATTTTCTCACATTTTTCCAAACGTGCTCATTTTATCATGCAGTCTTCAACCTGTTCCTCTTCCATCTCTATTTTTAACAAAAAATTTACATCTTACCAACCAAATGTTCATGATCTGAGCACAGCTGCTTCCCAAATTCTGATTCAGTGAGATCAAAATCATATTTTTGTATATCTTAAATCTTTCAATTATTTGTCTATACAAGAACGATCGAAAGCCATAACTGTCAGACAATAATTCATTTGACTTAATTCCATATGGTTCTTGATCAAATTCCAAGAGATCATATTTCCTTTCATATTGTCTCCTTCCTATAAGAATCTTCTTTCAACGAAACCCACAAAGGCACTTTGGTTTGTATCTATTTCAAATTGTTAACAGAGTACAACTGTTTAAGTGTACATTCCATTCACTTTAGTTTTATCATACCATAAATAATCATGCCATCCAAACCTAATTTCATGCCCTTCTAGTTCCAGCAATCTCTTATTTGTCAGCATAATCCAGTCTTTCAGCCAAACCAAACGGTATGCAGAAAAATACAATTTCAAGTTTTTAAACCCCACTTGCCCTCTTTGTTTTGCATCTTGCAATATTTTATATTTAACTCTGGGATCCTTCTCTTATCATATGTATTTCAGGAAGTCACTCTGCCATTGTTCAAATAGCACATCATTAGTCAAAAACAGTACTGTCTGGAACAGAAACAATATTCCTTGGCAAAACATGCGGTGGGGGCCAGTGTTTGGGCCGGCATCTAAGACGACCCCCAACTTTTGAAAAGTTTTTTGGGGGTTAAAAAGTAGTCCTATACATGAGGATATACAGTATGTATGGATCAGTCTGGTTTCTACATTCAGCCCAACAAAAACAAAAGTGATCTTGTTCTTATCAATACAAAGGTAAACAACTCTATTATATAAATTCTTACACAAAAAACTCTATTCTCATACAAATAGTGACCTTACTATTCTTCAAATTATTTATTATTAGACTTTGCATTTGTTCAACTAAAAAATTCTTTTAAAAATTTCTTAAAGTCTCTCAGATCATGTTTTTCACTCTTCATTAAGGCTGCTTTTTTTTTAAAGCCCCTAGAAAATCCCAAGTGCACTTACTCACAAACCCTTGATCATACAGAATGCTCTTTTCAAATGAAGTACAGGTCTCATCATTGTAATGCAATGTTGGTTAAGTTGATTTAATTTCTTTAGTTTAAGAAAGAGGTTTTGCAGCTCTTCATTGCCTTTTACAAGCAGATACCCCACACAATGGGACACAGTGATAATTTTGGTGCTCTTCCAATGGCGAACACACAATTGTACACCACTGACATGGCAGTTTGATCACCAAGAGAGGACCCCCAGACTTTCTTAGTTGATCCTCTGAGCCCCTTTTAATCCAGGGGGCAATTTTAACCAGTAATCACAACACAGTGCCCCTCCTACCACAGAGTTCACAGAAGAAGTGAGTAGCAAGCCGCCATGCCTCCAGAAGTCACAAAAACCACTCTTGTGATATTCACCGCAATCATGTGATTTCTACTGCATTTCTGAGTATACAAATTACACCAATGCAGAAGAAAATAATTCAGACAGCTAGTGTGTTATTAATGACTTAATTTAATAGGATTCTGCTGCCTGCCTATGTAAGGATTTGCTGCGTGTAGTAGGGAGCTTTTCTCTACCATTGTGCAAAAAAGAACTGTAAAGTATTCCCAGCTGACAGTGGCTTTAGACATTCTAAAATACCAAAAACCAATGTCTAAGGGCCAAAGGAGATATGACAGAGATAGGTAGAAGCTGGGGGAGGGGAGAGATTATCTGAAATAGAGTTGAGCATGGGAAATAGAATTTTGACCTCACCCTATGGTACTGTACTATGATATGATTCTATTGTTGTTGTTGTGTGCCTTCACATCATTTCCAACTTACAGAGACTCTAAAGTAAGCCCTATGATGGGATTAGCATGGCAACATTTGTTCAGATGGAGTATGGCATTACTTTCCTCTAAGACTGAGATAACGTGACTCACCCACTCACCCAGAGGTTTCCATGGCCCAGCAGGGATTCAAACTCTGGTCTCCTGGATTCTTAGTCTAGTGCTCAAACTATTACACCACAGTTCCATATCGCACTAGATATTGGGAGGAAAAAAGACCATTCTTGTACAAGAGATTCCAGGCATGGTGGCCTGATCAGAACACTAGTAAGGGGCTCCCATCCCCAGGCCAGTGGTTCTCATGCTCTTGTCTTCCAGATGTTTTGGACTTCAACTCCCAGAATTGCTCATTAAGACAAAAGATTGAGAACTAGTGAACAGAAATAAGGTATCTTTAAAGTAATGTCTGCTCTTGTCCTACAGTGATGAATACTGACAATGACAAATGACATTTAAATCAAAATTGGGTTGACTACTGGGGAATTCAAAGGCTTCTCTGTTTGCAAAGTATTTTTTCAGATTCTTGACAGCATTTCACATGAGTAACT
Organism: Ctenosaura bakeri; assembly: GCA_948474755.1. Taxonomy (NCBI): domain Eukaryota; kingdom Metazoa; phylum Chordata; class Lepidosauria; order Squamata; family Iguanidae; genus Ctenosaura; species Ctenosaura bakeri. The sequence continues at coordinate 245,877 of CAOLHI010000138.1, read as the reverse complement.
TTGCTTCTCTGAAGGAAGAAATGATGACTTCTGGATGATCTCACCACCATTTGCAAATTAAAATCTGAAGAAAGAAATTTAGCATTTAGACTATGGAGGGCTGATATATTTGCAGAAGTAGAAGGCAAGTTTAGAGATTTCTTTACTCTAGTACCAAATTTACTTTAAAAAACCTAAACAGTCCTAATGCATAGGGTGGGTAAAATGTGACCCTGCAGATGTTGCTGGACTGCAACTATCAGCCCTAGCCACCATAGCCAATGACAAAGAAGGCTGGGGGCTGTAGTCCAATGGCATTTGCCCTATCCTTAAAAAAAAATCTCAAAATATTCTAGCAAAACCAAGATATTTTCTAATAACTTCATACGTTATGCCAAGGTAATTCAAAATTTGCATTATTCAAGGTTAAATTCTTCAATCTGTAGGTAATATGGAAAGCAAGAATTTTATCTGTTTTTGCAGTTTGCATAATTTAAGCACCAGTTTATTCTGTTTTGCCCAATAATGGGGAAGGGCAAAGAGCCATGAAAAACACTGAAATCCCATCCTAGACCCTGGAAGTCTTATTCAACAATGAGATACATCTGTGGCTGTTAGATATTGGACGCACACCGTGAAATATACATTCACAATCATACAATCATGACAAAGGAGGAAAAAATGTTTGCATTATCAGAAAGCCCAACTTCCCATTCAGTACCATATTGCTATCTTTCAGCTTTTACAGAACTGTACTATGTGCAGAGGTCTAAACTTTTTCCCCCTGCTTCACAAAGCTGACAACAACCTGGGAAATAAGAAATGAAAGAAGGAAGAAGGAGGGAGTTATGGTTCCCTGGATGCTCTTCTTTACAACTTGATATGACTGTGGCTGCACTGAGCACTTAGTTCTATGCCAGTGCAATAACCCAAAGCATGACGTCTTGGATGAAACACTCAGAACTGGTTGCCAATCTATAACCACCATCTGGCAATTGTCTGCAACATTATTTTAATACATTATTTTAATTTCCTAGCCTAACTCAACACAGCAAGTTATATACACTACTCTACACATTTGATTAGAATCTGTCAACATTTTCAAAAAATTAGACTTAGTTGATACCAATGTTTTAACTGATAGGTTTACTCTTGTAAACTACATTTCTTTTCTTGGGATAGCAGACCATGAAGACTTAAGAAGTCAGAAGATACTGGAGAATGGGGCTCAGTGACATTACTTAGACGAATACTGTATTTTTTTTCCTGTATTTCTGTCTGTCAGAATTTATAATTACATCTCCACTAATTATTCCATTTACTTTCTCCTGCTAGACTTCATGGTGTGTTGGACCATTTCAACTGCAGATTGTTGAATTCTTGAATGTTGATCAGTAATTGGTAATACTTTGCATCAGTGAATCAGTGAACCAGTAAATCTGATATTTCAAAATAATATGCTTCAGCTAAAGCTACATAGCATCACATTGCCAAGTTCTTCTCCATCCTATATGCAAAAGTTCCAGAACACAATTTCTCTCTCTCTCTCTCTCTCTCACACACACACACACAATGACTCCCAGTGCAACTCAACATTTCCCATGTCACTGTTCCGTCTTGTCTGAAGATATTAGCACAGTTAATAATACTCCTGAGGGCACATGGACATTAATTATTATATCTCAGCAGTACCTGTTACTGCTGTGAAAATCCTGGTGGCTATTTTATGCTCCCTTCCCTTCCAGCTTTTAAAAAAATATAGTTAATGTTTCTTTAGGAAACAACAGAATGCCCAACCATTTCTTTTTAGGAGGAATTAAAAGGCAGTTAATATAAACAGCAAATTATCTTCATTGTCCTTAATGCCAAAGCCCTGTAGATGCAGTAGTGGCTAATTAAGCTTTTGCGCAGTGATAATATCCCTTTGCTGGTACATCACAATACAATATAATACAATGTCACAATATTCTATTAATATTAGCCATAAGCCATCAAAGTTTCTAAAATATATAAAATGGTCAAAATATAAGTTACAAAGGTTCATATTATGACAAACAGCACTTTGAAAAAAGAAAGAAAAAATGGATTCTACACTCTGTATCATAATTTAAAGCTTTACTGCATTTATAGTAATGAGTGCATTAAAAATCTAAATCATTTATCTCAACAACAACAACAAAAAGAGAGCATGCCAGAATACATGTGATTTTCCCAACTGGCAATATTCCAGAAAACAGTTCAGAATATTGATCAACACACCTACTCAGTATTTTTATGAATATGTCATTACTACGATATAAGCAATTGCTTTCAAATAAAACCTTCTGCTTGCTAGTACTTAACAGAAGAAGGAGCAACTTCTTCTATAGGTGGGCAAAATGTAGATCAGGATCTACCAGTAGCTCTCTGATTGAGGCGAGGTGATCAGAAGTTTTCTGAGTGTCACTTTAACAAGAGCAGCAAGAAAAAGACACACTAACACCACCTAAATTAGACCACTGAAATGAAAGCTTGGATAAGGGATGGACACATGCATGAAAGGGACTATGAGCTCCAGTTTTGATACTGAGCACAATTTTGTCATCTCAGAATGAGATCTCAGAGGCACCTCATTCTTTAATTTTATGTCTTCTATATTTGGCTTTGATTGATAGATCTTGGGGCTCTAGGAAAAAGCAAAGTAGACACTATAAATCTGAAATCTGCCAAACTCTGAATGGTCACTGAAGGTCCAACTATATATACTTTTAAAAGTAATTTTGCACTATAGTATCAATAGAAAGTACAGACAATTATTTAGATGCCATGTGTCACTTTATTTAATTGAATCTACTCCTGAGCAAGTTGCACAGAATTGTAGTCTATGAGTGAATGCATACAGATGAGCGAATCACATTGAACTTAGTGATAAGCTACTTTTGAGGTAACATGATCTATATCAGGCTTTCAAGGCCTCAAGTCTGAAAATCAATCTCTAATTATACATGACAGTTAGGATGTTAACTCTGTTTCTCTCTAGCATGCCCTACCAGGGCATTGTCTCTCCCAGTATGAATTCTGTGCCCCATGAATTTCTCTTCAGTCTCCAAATTCATTCCTTTGCAGAGAGTGAAACGTTGAAAACTATCCACATGTAGCTTTTTTTTTTTTTTGCTGCATTTCTTTACTAACTTCTGCCCTTTTTCTTTGGATACCTAACTGTTTTTCCTAAATGTTCAGGGATGCATTAAGTTACTGCTGTGGTAGAAATTTGCGAAGTGAAGGAAAATTTCAGTGGGATGGCAAAATTCTTATGAGGAGGACAATTATCACATTCTGCCCACTTGTAGTTCCACCTCTGGTCTTTTTGGTTGTCAACTGCTGTCAAGTCGACTTTGGCTTATGGCAACCCTCTGAATGGGAGACCTCTAAGTTAACCTATCATCAAGAGCCCAGCTCAGGTCTTGCAGACCTTGATTGAATCTACCCACCTTTAATGAAGTCTTCGTCTTTTCCTACTGCCTTGTACCTTACGAAGCATTACCGCCTTTTCTAGTTATTCAAGTCTTCTCATAATATGTCCAAAATATAACAGTTGTCCTACTCCTTGCAAAGTTAATCCCGCATAAGACAATGTGACTGCTGAATGGCTTTCTTTCACAGATGGCTAAACCCAGCATGGCTGACTGTTTCTCTGTGTCTTTCAGGAAATTTACCTTTAGGCTAAAGTTGAATTATATAAAAAATAGAAAGAGATGCTTTCACCTCTGCCTCCACTGTTAACAAACCATTTCTATTTCCAAGAATTGGGGAAGGGGGGAGGGGAATTTAGAGTGGACCGTGGGAAATACTACATTTAACCAACTTGTTTTAAAGCCCTCAAATTAACAAGACCATTGCACCACAATTCCTACTGTAGACAGATACTTGCTGTTGTTGATTTCCTCTCAACTCCAAACTGTAAATAAAATGGTGCTACCATGGATTTCACACTATGTATTCTACGAATATTGATATCCTTAGTATTATTGTCAGTAGAAATTTAAATTCAAGGCTGGTTAAAACACCTTGGTAGAATAATATTATGGCCTAAATCCACTTGTTAGTTCCAACTAAAATAGGCCCACATATTCAGTGGAATTTATGTCAGTATTGACTTACCAAACTTCCACTGATTGCATGAAACAATCCACTTTAGCTGGGATGAACTACTGGAAGCAGAGCTATGGTTTCCTTTAAAATATAATACTGCAATTCCATCAAGTTAGCTTGCTGGCAATGGAATTCTAAGCTTCTTCTCACATTAGAGTTATAACTGTAATGGAATATTTGGTGGGTAATACATAAAGATGGCTGGAACCAAAATGACAAAAAATAGTCAAGGGTGTCATTCATTTTCAAATGGCAAATCACAAGGCCTGTGAACAAGACTGTAAAATTTGAATGGAACAATTTATTCAAACCAATATATCAATAATTTAAATCAGCACAATGACCTAGTGTCTTCAGCTTATTGTTCAATACAAACTGTATTTTATCCTCAGATCCGGAGTGGAAGAAAATTAAACTAAATTAAAATTTAAAATATACGTTCTAGTTCCACATTTACTTTCTCTGAGCATTAATTTATGTTACATATTTTAGGGTCTGGTGCATGTATTTTGGATTATTGTCAATCATAAATTGCATGCACAGCTTTTCAGACTGATTTACATATTCCACATATAAAGAAGGAGGATTAAGTTGGAAAAGGAAAAGGCATTCATTTCCAGGGTAAATAATTTACTATTCTTTTGCCTGTTGAGAAATGCTTCAGGCATGAATATTAAAAAGCCCATCTTCCCCAGTTGTTAAAATTATGATAATGGTGAAGTAAGACAGTATAAACACGTAATTAAAGTCATTGCTCTAAGATAATGCAATTTGCTGTGGATTTTATTACACTAGAGCAAAAACGCAGCAGCACTTTATATTCTTTTATATTCAGAAAGCAAATATAGTGGCAAAGACAATAGGCAAAGCAGAAAGGCTTCTAAACACATGTGAGAGTAGCCCAAGTTGAAGAACAGCAACGTTGAGTGATTTGAAAGAAAATGGAGGGGGGGGGATTGGAAAGAAGAAGAAAAACACAGAGAGAGATCATTCTAAAATTAGTAGCTATTAGAAATACATAATAATGGTACAATCAAATTATTCATCATTGCAAAAGGCTGGTTTATGCTCCACACTTATAAAATTTAATTCAAAAGTTTATGAATTAGAAACAAGAACATAAAATCTAGTATGTCATGGTAACTATTTTAGATAAGCAAATATTCATGCCACTAGCATAAGTATCCATCTATTTTTACATCATCTTCAGAATATAAATTGTCAATTGATAATTACTGCATTTCCTGCCCATTCCAGCCACTACTGTGATTAAGAACAAATTACAGCCAAGGCTGCCAATTTACGCAAGTAGATATATGAGGCAAGTAACTGCAGCCAAAGAACAGCAGGTATTTGAGTGAGCTGAACAGTGAACAATAAAAGCAGCTGAATGTCAGATGGGTCTTGGTCTGCTACAGGTCATCAGTTTATCACAGCCAGCTTCTAAAATCAGAAAGGGGAATAATAAAGAAACAGGCACTGTACTTACAGTGTAACCCTCATCTGGCTATTAGAGCTGCTGCTCCTTTCCAAAGCTGGTTAAGTGTCATTCTTGTACAACAAGAGATATAACCTGCTGCTTTAACACTCCAAGCGGCTGTCCGCCTTGGAGGAAGCTGTACTGGATCATTAAATGAATTAATATCTGCTCTAAATGAACACAGAACACTGCTGAAGACAAAAGGCTACTTGCCTTGTTTGTGCTGCTTGCATCTGCATAAGACACACACAGGAGATTTCTGTTGAGTTTAAGTTACTTACCTTATTCTTTACAGCAGTAAACAGAGATTTGTAATGCCAAGCACGTCAGGAACCATCAGCCCCAACTCTCCGTGCCCTGCCTGCCTGCCTGCCTCCCCCTTCACCATTTGCACAGACATCTGACAGTGCAAAGGGCGCTCTCTATTCAGCCATACACTCCTACTTCAGCGACATGGGTCGAATACCCCTGGGGTGGTGGGGGCAGCCACTCATTCATTTTGTATTAAGTTGGAAGAAATCCTGTCAGCTGCAACTCTCCTCAACCAGACGCTCTCTTCTTCTTTCCTCGCTTAGTGAGCCCAGCTGTGTGATTGGACATAGCTGCGGAGGAACGGGTGTCCTCTCCTCCCTCAGCCAGCCAGCACTCCCTGGGAGGAGTGTCTTTGCTCTGCTCTGCTTTCAAACCCATGTTATATTCAGTGCTTTGGGGGCTTAAAAATGTCTCAGCCCCTCCTTCCACCTTCCTCTTCCCTCTATCCTCCTAAGAGATATATACTATCACAGGCTGTCTTCCTGTCTGATTGGCTACCAGAATCATCTACTAAGTCTCTAGTACAATCCTCAAAAGTGTGCAGAAGAAACAACATATTGTCACTGTGTAATAAACTGATTGCATAGCTAAAGACCATCATACTATCCCAAACATCCTGTTCTTTTCTACGTTGAAAGCTAAGCAAAGCTGGGCCTACTTAGTCCTTGGATGGGAGACCAGCAGGAAACACCAGAAATCTTCAGGTAGGGCTTGGAAAGAACCCTGTCAAAGAGCAGTTGTTCATCAAAGGTGACAATACTGCTCTAGATGGACCAATACTCTGACACAGGGTAAGACAACTTCCTGCGGTACTATGTAGAAACCTAGATAGCTGTTTTGGCCTCAATAACAGTACCAATTATTTAGCTAATATTTTTCGGTTGTAAAGCACAAGGTGAGATGTGTTGTGAAAAGAAATGAGAAAATAAGAATAACTATTCTGTAATCTTAAAAACTGCTTTTCTAAAGGAATTATAATCAAAAGCAGCTCATAAAACTTTGCCAGTGTAGTTAAGATTGTGCAGGTGTGCATCTGTATAGGTCCCATATATGTCTAAAGTATGAATGTAACAAATACATGTTTGACAAAACATATATATCATGAAAGTTCACACATGAAGAGCCAAGATGGAGCTGTGCAAAGTATGAAACGGTATAGACACTGGTCACAATCCTGCAACAAATGTTGAACATAAAAACACACACACACACAGCTCTGGACAGCTCTGCTTCTATACAGGGCCTGACAGCTGTCAACCATTCACTCTCCATGGTAGCTACACAGGCAACCCTAGAAGTATCCCATCTTGGATGCAACTGCAGCTGTAGGGAACAAAAACATGGTTGCTCTTATTTTATTTCCCCTTGCAGCCAACGTAGACAGCTTCTTGGTTGCTCAGGTCAACTTCATGAAGGGAGTTGACTCAAGATCAAATAGAATACACATTGGCTGAGATCATGCAGGTACAACTGCAGCCAAGGAGAAGAATAAGGTCTTTCTCCAAGATGGAAAGCAGTATCATTTCTATTCTCTTCAGAACTGAGATGGTCAGCTTTTTTAATCAACTGAGTTACCTTCATATTCCCTCTCCCCAGCCACAGAACAGATATAGCAGCAGAATGGCTCTGGCACTGCTACTCCAAGAGCCTGAGAGTTGTCTTTGGAAAGGAGATTTTGGATGGCATGCATCTAGTGAAAATATCCTTCTCCACTGTCCAAAAAAACCCAAACCCTCACACATATGCACAAATGACCCTGAGTTATGCTCATGTATGTCACCAGACATTGTTTATTAATTTCTTAGAGATTTTAAAACCGATTCTCAAAACTGGGTCTTAAACCAGTCCTTTTTTGAGGTACCAAAATGGTAAAAATCACAGAGATCATGTGGTCAACTCTTACACTGAAGCATTGGTTTAAGGAATTATAGAATTTTGTCCTAGTCATGAGCCAGTGTGGTATAGTGGTTTGAGTGTTGAATTATGACTCTGGAGCCCAGGGTTCAAATCCCTACTCAGCCATGGAACCCCACTGGGTAACCTTGTACAAGTCATATTCTCTCAGCCTCAGAGGCAATGGCAAACTCCCTTTGAACAATATTGCCAAGAAAATTCTGTGGTAGGTTTGCCTTAGAGACATCATTTAAGTTGGAAACAACCTGAAGGCATGCAACACACACAAACTCACCAATGACACCATACATTTCCAAAAGCAATTCAAAGTCATCCAACAGAAGGCAGCATAATTCCAGGTGACCATGTTCAAAATTGATTTTTATTACTTTGTCTCTTAAATTATTAGAACTTGCCTTTCTTCCATTCAGTACAACAGAATTTGACACAAATGAATGATCCACTATTGTTCAAGGCCAAAGACTAACAGCCCTCATATGAAGAACTGGATGGCTATAGATTAAAGGAATTTAACTTCCAAGAGTATTTCTTTTCCTGTTTTATTCTTTGTCCCATTTCAGACACTGCTAAAATAAGATTTACCATGTTCCAGACATGACTCTGTTTAACAGGAATGGCACTGAAAAAGAAACTTTAATCACTGTCCAGCTACACTGGAGCCTCATTTCTAATCCGAATACTATAAAAAAAAACATGGCTCACAATCCCAGACATTGCGATAGGGTAAAATCCAAAAAAAGATCCATTGCAAGAATGCCTGTCATTCTAAGACTTGTTGTTGTTGTTGCTGCCCCAGGTCTTGTACTTAGTACACGCCCAAGCTAAGGAGAGCCTTTGTTTTCGCTGGAAATTTTCACTTACTTTGCACAGTCTAGTGTCACTGTCCTTCAATAAATCTGCATAAGAAATACCTATTAAACAATTAACAAATCTTTAATCTCACCCATTTCTTCTCTAAAGCTTCAAAGCAGTCTCATTACCAGTCCTCTGGTGTTTCTTTGTTTAAGACAGTAAGCAACCACAACATGTGACAACCATACTAATGTTAACTCTCAAATTAGATTTTCAATTTAAAACATTCATCCAAGAGAAGTTCCAATGCTTTTAGAGGTAATAAGGATGGATAGACTTCGATTTCAATGGCCACTTAGCCATTACCTTTTCAAGCTGACTGAATCAGACACTTATATGAGGTTATAATTTTGTCCCTGGGGCAAAACAGCACCTAGCTTACACTTATAATTTAATGAATGACATATGTGCCTATATATGTAGAAGGCCAAACTTCATTTATTTGTTTATTAAGACATTTTATATATCACTTCTCACTTTCACTTTTAAAAAGCCATTTATGATATTGCCATGAGAGCCAGTGAGGTCTGAGCACTGGATTATGACCTTGGAGACCAGGGAATTTGTTTCCATGCTTGGTCATGGAAACCCACCAGGAGACCATGGACGCATCACACACTCTCAGCCCCAGAAAACCCCATGACAGATTTGCCTTAGAGTCACTATAAGAGGGGAATGACTTGAAGGCACACAACAAGAATGTTAAAAAAAACCCCAAAAAATACAGTAAGATTAAGTAATATATGAGTAATAAAACAAAATACTTAAGATCATAAAATGTCTTGATATTCTTTCAATGAAAAAGTGGGTATGATTTTATTAGTTGGCCCTCTTTGCATATGCTCCTTTACACATAGAGGACCCATGCACAGTCTCCAATAATCACAGACTAGCAGGGAAAGCCACGCCTACTCCTTTTCAGTCCTGTTTTTTCAGTTTGTTTTAAGCAGTCCTGGACTCCTCCTTCCTTTTCACCCCTCAAAAATCTACTTTGCAGCTGCCTCCAAAGCTGGATTTGCAGCTGGCATGTACTTTGCAGGAGAGGAGAGGATAGGCTAAAGACTTATCAGGGCAAGATGTAAAGGAAGATGTGATCCCATCACTAGAGCTTTGGAATGCCCCTACATAATCTCAACTGCTTCTTTTGGTAAGCAAAAAGAATAAACACAGCTAACTACTAACAGACGCTTCGCTTGAATTCCCTTTTGAATTACAACACTCCCAGAACTGTGTGCCAGGTTGTTTCTCAGTCTTTCAAAGAAACACAATGGATTTTAGATTCCCCCTGCCATCTCTACTTGCCCTTAAAAAAGGATCAATATTACAGAAAAGAATTCATCTGGAAATACTTTTCCTCTCACCTCCAGTTCTACCTGTTTCGTGATTTTCATAAACCTGATACTTTGAGCTTAGTTCTGCTGGTTTTCACTTTGTTTTGATCTGCTACTCAAACACATATCACAGATTGACTCAAAGTGAGATTCAATGAATTCACTGAGACATACTCCTAGGTAAATGTGTACAAGACTGTAACCCATGGGAGACATTCTAAAAGTCATTGGCATGCATGGATTTCTTTATGGTCAACATTTTTTCCCTCAACTATGTCTTTCTTAACTCATTTCATTTCAATTTAAACTCTGGAGATAAAGGTATTGTACAATATTTCTCCTCACACAACCCCATTTTTATCTGAACATCAACCCTGTGAAGTAGGCGGCTATGACTGGCTCTAGACAAGTATTATGGGGAACCTGGGATTTGACCAGATCTATAGTGTGCATGGAACAGAGGGGCAGGTGCCCACACAGAACTCATGCAATGACCATGGATCTGAGAGGATGCTGTAATTTTGATTTTACAATCATTTATTATATAATATTGTATTTACTGTTAATCTTGATACACACACAGAGTATAGACACACGACTACAAATAGACACATAAAAATCTGTACATAAATCCTAAGGTTTCTCTGCATAAATCAGTAATTTTGTGTGCTCTTCCTCATTAATTTTTACCCTCTTCTTGCCCAGCTGCACCCTTCTGACCTCACTCTGGGATGGTTCAGCCACAAATGTCCTGTTTTTCTGTCTGTGAAATGTTGGAGGGTATGCCCATGCTCCAGCATGAAAGTATTCCTTCATCATGGAAAGTTCATATTGGGTAAGCAACAAAATGCATGCATGGCTATAAAGTGAAGGTGCAATCCAAAATTCAATGCTTCAATTATTGTGTATGCTCTTGATAATTTTTCTATAAAAATATAGCTTTAAACCTGAAGTCTCCCATCAGTTTAAAGAAGACTTTTGACTACATCCTTGAGAAAAAACAATCTGAAGCGAAAACTGGAAAATATTAAATGTGTCTACAAAGCATTCAGCCCTGTGATGCACTGGTATTCCATTCATTCTAAGCTATTTCCTGCTCATTTTTTCAGCTCTCTCTTCCCACTGCAGCCCCCATGTGCTCCATTCCAGGTCCTTTGGGCCCTTACAAGAGGCTTTTGGAGAGGCACTGGGGTTTTGTTAAGAAAAGGGGAAGAGGAAGCCCCATCGCATATCTGGCTTCCATCTGCATGACATACAAGCCATTTAGGATAGAGAAACAAGAAAATATTATTTTTAATTAATTCAGTGGAGGTCTGTAGGTACAGCGGTCAGTGAGCCCTAAACATTCTGCATTTCTATTCTTCTACCTTTTTTGCCTTTGTTCTGTCTCATTGTCCTGCCTATCTTCAATAGATCTCATAAACAATGAAACCCACAAAACTGAGATAAAATGAGCCCTTTGTTGTAACAAAGGGAATCATTCACAACGATCCTATCTGACTGTTGGATTACAAAGAATTTTTCAACAATGGTTTTTGACTCTGTCTGCCAAAGTCTACAGAAGCACAGAAGCTCTATGCATCTTCCATGGTATTTTAAGATTTGGAATAAAAATTAAGGTATATGTAGGATTTTCCTTTTGACTAGGCTCTCAGATATCCCAGTAGTTCTTTGTCAGGAAGCCAACTACCTGTGCCATTTCTTCTAGTTGCAATTAAGAAATCCACCTTATGATGTCTTACCCTGTGATGTCAGGGAGAGACATGGAGCACTCAGTCATTGAGCGTATTACATATTTAAGAAGAAGCAGCATTTGGGTACCTCTGACATGAACTTTGTCAGAGGTACTCTTTGGCACTGATCATTTAAATAGTGTTTTTGTGTGAAAAGGAAATAATTCCTTATGCCTTTATACATTACAGTAGGGAAAATTCCACTGTCAGAGAGATGCAAACAGTGGTTGAGAGGATATAGGCTCATTTTAGGTTTCCAGCATAACCCAAGCATTTTGTGTATGCATGTGTGTAGGAGGGTTTCAGTCTATTTCTACATCCATTCCATTCTGTTGTCTCATTTAGCACCATAGTTTTTAAAAAAAACACACACACACAAATTCATATTAATTTTTAATGCATTTCACCACAAAACTCAGATTCTTGTATTCAGTCTGATGGTTTATCAATCTGAGAACTGTACTGAAAAATCTGGAGAACTGGAGAACCAAAGGAGAAGTGCATTCTGATTTACATATTAGTCCATAAATGTATTCACTTGTATAATTTATTTTATTTTATTTATTTATTTATTTGTATCCCGCCTCTCTATATAGATCGAGGCTGTGAACAATTTAGCATGTATTTTGAAACATTTTTCTATACATGCCCCCAACAAGCTGGGTACTCATTTTACCGACCTGCGAAAGGATGGAAGGCTGAGTCAACCTTGGGGCCCGGCAGGATCGAACTCACAACCTTGTGGTTTGTGGTTTGCAGTACTGGCATTTAACCACTGCGCCACCAGGGCTCCAAATTATAGAACTTTCACAACACTTCAACCGTTATGGCTCCACCCCTGACAACCGTGGGATTTGTAATTTGCAAAGCACTTAGAATTCTCTCCCAGCTAGCTCTCCATTGATGTCTCTAGTTCCATTTTACAGTTATCTAAGCTGACAACCATCATATCTTGTGAAAGTAAACTTCACACTATAACTATGCTCTGTGTACTTCTTTTAATCTGCTCAGTCAACATAATCCAAAGTACTCTGTATTGTCACTGTTCTGTAAAATAAAATAAAATAAAATAAAATAAAATAATAATTTTCTTGTCAATGTTGAGTCCCTGGACCTTAAAAGCAGTTTTGACTTTTTTGTTTCAGGTGAATGTACTAGAGTATATTTTAAGTTCCTCACCAAAGTACAAATCCCAGGATTCTGTAGGATGGAGTCATGGTAGTTAAAGTGATATCAAACTGCTCTAATTCTGCAGTGTGGGTACATCTCAGGAAGTATAAATCAGGTCCATTTGCTTGAAAATGTATACTATATGAAAGCATGAAACACGTGGCAGCCAAGAAAGCCAATACAATTCTTGGTTGCATCAATAGGAGTATGGCATCTAGATTGACAAAAATAATATTCTGTTACTTATTATTAAGTAATATTCTATGCGGCTTTGGTCAGACCTCATCCAGAATACTATGTCCAATTCTGGGCACCTCATTTTAAGGATACTTGAAAACCTGGAATGTGTGCAGAGGAGAGCAACCAAAATGATGAAGGGTCTGGAAGCCATGCCCTATGAGGAGCAGCTTAGGGAGCTGGATATGTTCACTCTGCAGAAGAGAAGGTTAAGAGGGGACATGATAGCCATGTTTAAATATTTGAAGAGATGTTGTATCTGTGATGGAACAGGGTTGCTTTCCACTGCTCCAGAGACAAGGACAAATAGCAATGGATTCAAACTACAGGAAAAAAGATTCCATCTAAACCTCAGGAAGAACTTCGTGACAGTCACAGCTGTTCGGCAGTGGAATGTGCTGCCTCAGAGTGTGGTGGAGTCTCCTTCTTTGGAGGTTTTCAAATGGAGGTTGGATGGCCATCTGTTGGGAGTGCTTTGATGTGTGTTCCTGCATGGCAGGGGGTTGGACCAGATGGCCCCTGTGGTCTCTTCCAACTCTATGATTCTAGTATTCCCCATTATCTTTGTGCATGCATGTATGCCTGTGTGCTTGTGTAGAGGAGAGCCTTCTAATATCGTTTGCCTAACTCATGTTTAATCTTAATGGCCAATTCATAAAGCAGTGAACTCTAACTGAAGATTCAACGTTACTGTTGTGATAATGGATTTGAAAAATAAATTCACATTTTTGATCTTGCACCCAAAAGTGTGACAGCAGACTACTGATGAAGCATGGTGACTATGTGAGCAAGATGCTAGTTAAAGTGTGCTGAGTTATTATGAACCCTACTACACGGTTTCGCAATAAGTCGAACTGAGATATTAATCTCTCATTTCATTGTACAATAGTACAATTTTATTTTAGTAGAATATATAAATTCATGGACATAAGGAATTTCAATGGACAGAGGCAGCATACTTCCCAACAGTTTTGGAAAGAAAATATATAAAACTCTCAGAATCCCCCAATCAGCATGGCCACTGCCCATGTAGACCAAGAAGAAACATATCTAAACCCTGCTTCTATATAACAGAGTTAGCCAAGTGAAATAAGAGGCCTCATGCAAAGCTCAAGCTCTGCTTACAGGCTTTCCAAAGACATGTAAATGACCTTTGTGGGAAAAAGGGGGACAGGAACAATTTGCCTGATAGAACATTTACCTGATCCCCTAGCAATTTTCCTCTCTTGAAAGCTTATGTTTTGATTCGGAGCACAAGAGTAGCAGGGGAGGGGAGGATGGTTTGGCTTGCTTCAACAAAATAACTCACGATTGATGGTGCTGTGTAGAACAATAATTTTGTGTCTCAATCCAAATTGTCCTGCAGGCAATATATTGTTTACTGTACCATTTAAAGAGTCAGATCTGTATATGTATTTTTAAAGGGAACTTGACTGAGATGCATAAGACTGATGATATTTGAGTAGGCAATCTTGTACAGGACATATAATACTGAGCAATTTTTCAGGCTCATTAATACTTAACATTATTCATGCAGAAATCTTCCATGACTCATTGAATTAATTTTTTTTTACCGTCTTTCAAATACATCTACTTTAGAGATTAAAATTTTCATGCTGAGAAATTAAAACTAAAATCAGTGTTCAAAACACATACATGCGCGTGTATGTACACACACACACACACACATATCTCCAGACATCAAACACACTTCAAGAAAAGGATCTGCCTATTTTGCCAGAGGACAGATTGCACTGAATAATCAAAAGTCTGTCCCAGTTGTGGAAATTCAGATACGGCAATCAGTCAACCAATCATTCCCCCTGTTACAAGCCTGAAGACAGAATATATATATTTTCTGAAAGTATGGTAGTTCAAAACAATTTTCTATCGGTAATTTAGGTCTTTCACTGTATGTGTTCAAAATATAAATACTCCAACAATAAAAACTGACCTTAATCCTCAACCCTCCTCCTCTCTCCTGTTCTTCAAACAGTGCCAGCCCATCACGCCCTTTCTCACCTTGCCCCTGTGGTGCCTCAGCCAGATCTTAAACCCCTTCCCATTGACTTTAATCCTCAGTCCTCCTCCTCTCCATCTCCTGTCCTGGCAGCAGGAGGAGGACTGAGGATTTAGGCTGATGGGAAGGGGTTTAAAATCTGGCTGAGGCATCATGGTGACAAGCTGTGATGGGCTGATGTTGTTGGCAGGACAGGAGATGGAGAGGAGGAGGGAGGGCAGGGAGGATAAGCGAGTCAAGCAGCGGCTACAGACTCACAAATAATCAAATCCATGAAAGAGAAATCCATGAGTGTGGAGGGTGGTCTGTAAAGGCAACAGAACATTTCCGAACAGATGACCGCACATTTTAAATAAATTTCAAAGAATAGACATTCCTCAGCTAAAAAAATAAAACAGTAACTTGGGCGATCCCTACCAGATACCACAGTGAAGTGACCTGCCACAGGTGGCAGCATGATGGGAAGGAAAGATAGAAACAAGAACTGGTGTCTGAATACTAAGGCTTTTCAAAGTATTTGCCTTAGTGGTGGTGGGCAAAGATAGAATAGTTAATAGAAAAGAGTTAATGCATTCACTTAATGGTTGATCAGCTACAAAACAAGAAGTTAATTCAAGTCAATTTACACCAGGAACGTGAAACAGCTATTAAGTTTATGTTAAATAAGCATGTATATTTATGTTAAATGCCTACTTCAAAACCCATCTGTCCTTTTTTTGAGTTTGGGAAGAGAAGGGAACAGCTGCTTGAGGTGCATTTGGGCTCTGTTTCAAGCAGCAAAATATTATAGACCAGTGCCAGCTGATGGATATTTGCCAGAAGTATTTAAGATTCTCTTCAAATTACATGATAGGAAGAAATATAGGGCAGTGTTAGAAACTCTCTCAATGATAGGTGTTTGTAAATGTGAGTGAAGACTAAATAAGCTATAATTAACTACAGCCCTTTAATAATGATTACACACAGCAGAAATACAAGTTGTATCCGATGATACTTTGACATGCCTTATGTTGATGACAGATGTAAAATATTCAAAAAGCATTAGGATTCAACCCCAATTAAATTACAGGTGCTATTCTCACCATGCTGCAGGCACTTTGGCAAGCAATTTTTTAAAAAATTCTCCAGGAACTTCTAGACCAACTATTTAAATTCCAGGCGTTGCACTAATTAAAATAGAGATGTCTTATCCAGCTCCATTTACACATGTCTTAGTTACATCCTGTTTGGATTAATATAATGCACTCTACATGTGGCTGCCTTGAGAAAGTATTCAGAAACAGCTGCAGATCCATAATGATGCAGTCAGACTGTAGAGCGGGATGGATTACAGAGAATATACAAGTTGTTTTTTACAGCAGCATCACTACTAGTTGTTTGTTTCCAAAAACAATTCAAAGTGCTAGTTATGATCTTCAAAGCACGAAACACTGGATTTGGGCTATCTGATGCTCCTTATCTCTTCATCTGATCCTGCCCAGGTTTTAAAATCTTCAGAGGAGACCCTTCTTTCAGTCCTGCTAACCTCACTGGTAGGTTTGCCGAAAGCATGGTGGAGAGCCTCCTTAGTGACTGCTCCCAGACTGTGGAACTCCTTCTTGTGAGAGGTAGGCTCATGCCTTCTCTCTTGTCCTTCTTCCAGCAAGTACATATCTTTTTATTCTAGCAGGCTTCAGGCAACTAGCTGGCTTTGAAGGGTGGAGGTGGAAATGTTGTCCTTTCTCCCATTTCCTTAATGTGTTTTAAGTGGTTTCAATTCCGTTGTTGTTTTTGACAATATGTTTGTATTTTAACATTATAACTTATTGTGTTCTTAGCTGTATTTGTTTTTCAATTATACTGTATCTTGATTCCCCATACTGGGAAAAAGGCAAGATATGATATAACATATAAATATATAACTCTGTCTATATTGTTTAACAAAGCAGTACAAGATACGCTAAGGTAACATTATGTCTAAGCTTCAGACAGAAGTACTAGAAGTATGAGTACTACTATTTTACCACTAAACTAGGATGTTCTGCCAAAGCACTTTGTGTTTTGACTGCAATATGCTTTGTCTAGGCAAACAGCCCTGATTAGAAAGTAGTTTAACAGCAGGGCCATTCTGAGCTTCTAGCTTGTCATAACTCCCTGCTCCTCTGAGTAGATTGCCAGCAAGTCTCATAGACACATCATTTTATGAAACTTCTTTTGTCAATGGTTGGCTGCTGAGGAGGCAGATGGAACTGTGCAGCAGGAATGATTTAGCCCAGGGACTTTCCATTGTTCCTACTTAGTACATGGGAACTCTGCAATTCCAGTTTTCAGAGCTCATAAAGAAACAAAAAAACCCTGGTTTTCAAAATTCACCCAAAGCTAACCCTTTAGTGTATGATCTTCTGAATAGCTTGTATATTTATAGAGCTGCAATATTTTACTATATTAAGTATATATGCAATTAATATTAAACAAGATTGTAGTCTTTCCCAATTCAGATATAGTGGGGAAATGTAGCTTAATAAATCATGGACATCCTGAATTCTGACAAGAAGAGGGAAGTGAACATATGACCACATGGCTTGTTCTCAGTCCAGTAAAATATGATTTATTTGGATCAGATGCACCTGAGCTGGACCTACATTCCTGTTGGACCATGTGATGCTTAGACCATAATAATGGTAAGTATCTGGATGGAATTCAGCCAAGTCCATACTATTTTAACTTACTGTCATTCAAATAATTTCTCAACAGAATGGTATGAAGGCATATTGCATAGTTCTACTGCTAAAGTGAAGTCAGTCCTAGAAATTGTCTAGACATGGAACTGTATGGTAGCCCAATGTAAACTGCTCAGATCTTCCTTAAAATATACTTCAAGTATTCCAAAAATCAAGACATCAATTCCAGAGTTTGGACTGCAGAGCTTTTTTTGGATTACAATTCTCATAACCCTGAGTTGTTGTGGAATTTTGGGAATCATAGTTCCAACAAAACTTTCTCAGGCTCTTCTTTAAGGTAACCTTGAACAATATTTGCTCTCCAGTTGCCGACCAATGGCAAAATTCTACCTAAATTCAAATGTTGTACACTGAGGTATCTGATCCACTGTTCTACTGATATCAGTTTCCTTTAAAGGCATTCGTCACGGCAGCGGGGTCAGCTTGAAAGGCAGGAAAGAGAGTCTGACTTGTCAGTATTTTAGAATTCATTCAGGAATCAATAACTAGGCATTCAAAATTGGGAAGAGAAAGATGGGTCCTAGAGTAAATCAGGCCTGAATTCTTTCTAGAAGCCAAGATGAATAAATTGGGATTGTTATACTTTGGGCATATCATGAGAAGACATGACTCACTAGAAAAGATGATAAAGCTTGGCAAGGTAAAAGGCAGACAGAAAAGATGAAAATCACACTGCAGGTGAATAGACTCACTCAAGGAAGCCATGGGCCTGCATCTGTAAGACTTGAGCCGAGCTGGTGATGATAGGATGACTTGGAGATCTCTCATTCGTAGGATCACTGCAAGTCAAAGTTGACTTGACAGCAGTCAGCAACAACAACAAGCTGAACAGGGTAGTGTTTCCAAGTTCTGCTGCAGCACGTTTTTTGGATTCTGCTGTATTTTCCATGGCTGTGTTTTGCATTAATGTGACTGAAAAATGCAACGGCAACAAACTTTTCATGTTATTCTTGGCATGATGTAGTGATTTAGTAATTGTGAAGGGATCCATTAGGATAAGAAAGATTGGAAAGTTGGGCAAGTCACACACTCTCAGCCTCAGAGGAAAGCAAAGGCAAACCTCCTCTCAACAAATCTTCCCAAGAAAACCCTGTGAATAGGTTCACCTTAGGGCGGTCGTAAGTCAGATGTGACTTGAAAGCACATAACAACTCCTCCAACTTCCACACAAGTATTGGGGCAAGAGTAGGGAACTCCCCGCTGAGTCCCTAAATGTCCTCAGACACCTTCTCCATCTTTTTAAGCAAATAAGGTAACTCACAAACTGTAGCCAAACCCCATCTAGAATGGTCTATGTTTCAAAACAATCTCCCATACTCCTGAACCTCTGACTCTAAATTCAGGCAAAGAAAATTTAAGCTATGTTAAACTTCTAGTCTCAAAAATGTCTAAATACCCTAAAGGCAACAGATCCCATCTGACCTTGGGAGCTAAGCACGGCCAGCGTTGGTTAGTACTTGGATGGGAGACCACCAACAAATACCAGTGCTGTAGACTATACTTCAGAGGAAGGAACTGGCAAAACCTCCTTTGAATATTCCTTGCCTAAGAAAATCCCATGAAATTCATGGTGTCATTGTAAGCTGACAGACAACTTGGCATACACACATACTTCTGGTCACTTCTGAGTTGCCTTTTTGGCTGATTTTCACCCAAAAATGAGGTAATATGGCCTGATTCAGGGGATGAAAATTGGTCCTTCGCCCCACTGAGCTATTCACACCAAAAGCATTGGCATATACAATTATAATCTGAAGAATATATATACATATACCATGGATCTTTGGGAATATATCAGTTTAGAAGATGAATCAGTGAAAATAAATGTACTGCATTAAAGTCCTGTAAGGGAAGGAAAAAAGGCCATCCGAAGGCTACATTGTCACTTCTTTAACAAGACGCCTATTGGGTTAAATGGAGAAAATCAGCAAGGCCCATAGTGGACTATGACCTAGTTTTCAAATGCATAAGGAGGTAAGGAAAAAGGAGGGGGAGTGAATGGATTAATGTGCACATGACATCTATTTTGGGAAATGCAAATTGGCAACTTATGCTCACAGCCCCAAGGAGAAAGATGAAGAACAGGGTGTGAATGGGTATCTCAGTTCACACAGCAAAACTGTTCCACATTTCCTTACCCATCTCACATTGCCTCATTTTCACTCCTGAATTATTTTGCTTTATGTGTGGAAGTCAGGAAAAGAGGACAACCACAACACAAGTGGATAGACTAAATCAGAGAAGCCACAGTTTTGAGTCTGTAAGACCTGAACAGGGCTGTTGATTACAGTGTGAGATAGAGGCTCTTATTCATAAGCTCACTGTAAGTCAAAGGTGACTTTATAGCAGTTAACAATGACAAATGTGGAAGTAAGGAGACAAAGGTGACACAGCTGGATGGTGAATTGGTAGTAGATAATTTGCAAAAATATAAATCTCAACAGCAAAATTAGACTATTTGTTAATCCAAACTAAAACAAACGCACTGAACCAATCTAAAAAAAAGGCAATTTATTTGTGTGTTAGTTTTCCAAGTTTTCACTGGAGATTTTTGCTTTCATATTAGGGTGAGAATGCAAAACCAGGTGAACTCTTCTTAAGCAATGACAAGTGAATAAAACTGAATTCTCAAGACCCACAATCTAGATTGTCCATGTCATCATAATTGCATTTAAAAAAGTATGCTTTTTCCGTTCAGGCAGGGTTTCTCAAGCAGGGTTCCCTGGAACCCTGGCAGTTCTGCAAGAGGACTCTACAAGGTTCATGAGAGATCATGACTGAACCCTTTCCTCTCATGTAATAATTTTTTATGCAGCAGTTGCCTGAGACATGAAAAATTATTTCAAGGCTTCTTGCATGGTTCAAAAAAAAAAAAAGAATGAAAAAGATTGCTTTAAGGTCTACCTAATATTTGTAGCATGGGTTCCCTTTACTTTGTGGCATGCACGTTTCAAACAGCTTTGGAAACAGCTATTCTTTTCCTATTCTTTCCTCATCTCCCCTTTGTTCTTCTACAAATTCTCTGCACCCTTCCATGGTTTGCTTTAAGCATGGTTTAATGCAAGGGTGGGAATCAGTCAACCCTCCAGATGTTGCTGAACTGTAGCTCCCAGTATTCCTCCTCCTCACTGGCAATGCTGATTCAGGAATGTTCAGTCCCACAACATCTAAGGAGCAGTATGATTTCTGTGCCTGTTTGGCATTATAATTGCACTGCCACACTGCAGTACCCATTTGAACTGACTTTGAAATCAGGTTTGGTAGAACCCAGTATTGTCATTAGGTTCGGTGAGGTGATGCTTCAGCCAATGTGTTCCAAGAACAGCAAATTGGGTGCTTTTCCTGCTCTGGCTGCTTGTCTTCACATGTCCAATGACCTGTCTTGGTGTTCATCCTCCCTACTGTACCAAAATTCATATTCCCTCCCTCCACAGACAAAGGTAGAGGCAGGGACACCACAACATCCTTCTGCTTCTTCACACCAGAGAACAAACCCATACAGAAGTAGCTATTTCCTGAACGAGTCTGCCTGTGGGACAGTGGAGATATCTTCTTCCTTCCATTAGTGGGTGTGGGGGTGCATTGCTTACATCTTTCTGCAGCAGAGGGGGTGTGACTACTGCCACTGTATCCTTCTCCTCTTTCTCAGGTGAGAAAGCACTGCCACTGCAAGGTCTGCCTTTTACCATGCTGCTGGTGGTGGGGGACACAATATGTTGCATCCCACTTCTGGCAGCAGGAAAGCTTGGGCTGGGCCTGGAAAATGAGGTTAAGGAAGGTGAGGGGATAATTGTTCCTTATATATAATCCTGGTTTACAGGGAGTTTGTCTTATATCTCACTGCACTACTCTCAGCATTTTCTGCTACAGCTTTGAGCCATATCTAGAAGGCCAAGAAATCTCTCCGGTCCTTGAAAAATGATGCATTTAAGCACACATGAACTATTAAAGCAAAGAATCCTACCACAAATAAAAAGCTTATATTATAGAATTGTTTTACAAAATTGTATTATTGAATACTACAATGGCCTTGGTCCCATTGTTACTTGGATTTACTCTGTGTGTGGACTCAGCATTTAACAACTCATGGAAAAGGTCCACTCTAGTTGAGATTAGTAGTTTGTTTCAAATTGTGGTTTTTCAGTCCTTGATCCACCCCCAACATAGATTTATTAAGGTGAGATTGCTTCAGCATTATATTTTCTTTTTGGCATGATTAAGGGAAGTCAGGGCACACTTCTTACCACTGTGTAAAATAATCATACAAATTTCAGTCAGCAAAACCGTCAAGTAAATCATGAAGCATATTTCTACCACACTACTGTATTAAAAGGAAGTTAATGCTAGTGTTCAAGATAACACCATAGCGTGTACTAAGAGAATTATTAATCTCCCAGGCTTTTCAGCCTGAGGTGCACTGGCAGACATACCCTTAGATTAAACTTCCATTAGCAGATCTCCGTTTTTCATCAATCTTTCATTAGCATGTGACTTAGAAAATCATCTGGTCAGGCGCCTTTAAAATGTTTTTCATCTTCCAAAGAAAAATCCAACCAAACAAATTACAACCAAGTGTGGGTGGGGGAATCTGATAATAAAAGTTCAAAGCCTTCAAAATAGCAATGACTTTCAAATAACTCAGTATTCAGAAGGCAGGAGTTACTATATTAGTTAACATAATTATTGTCTACCTGACATTGAACAGAATGAAATAATTTCTCTAGAAAGGGTGATATGTGAATTTTGAAAATTACTCTATGCTGTTCAGGTCACAGACAAGATTACATATGCCCTTCCCATGCTCTGTTTCTCCATGTAAATCCTGCCCTGGGGCATCTGTTTGAGATTCTGGTTTCTAGTCTTAGGTCTTTCCTCAGCTTCTCATTCTGTTCTTCATCACCAAAAGCATAACTTGATGAAAAGAGCTACCAGTACAATTATGTTAGTTTTATAAGTAATTAGTTATAGCTAAAGACACAGCCTTGCCTCCTGTTTCACAAAAGTAACAAAAATAGTTACTTTTGGCTACCAAAAATCTCTTAACATCTGAGTTGTTTTCATTTAGCAGCATGAGGCACATATAAGCCAGCACTTGAGCCAAGTGGTATTTCTTCTACACCACTTAGTGAGGCCACATCCCTCTAACTTTTAAAACAATCAAAACATTTACAGTTACATCTCAAAAGGAGAATTTTCCCTTGCTCAATTACAATAGTAATGCAATGTAGTTACACTTTTATTATTAGAAGAAAGACTGATAAGAAACCAATGAGTTATAACTCCTTATTTCAACATTCTGTCTCCCTGTACTGCTTGTCACAGTAGATGATGCACGTTAAATTAATGTCCTCATTTACAACCTTGCAAACAACCCAAAAAGCAAAGGGCACATCAGATGTTTCCACTCTTTTTTACTATTTGCAAGTAGGGATGCAAAGTATATTAACCAATTTTCTCATCTTCAACAAGAAAGGATATCTCAGCATATGAAAGTTTTTATACACTTTTCATTCATTTCCCACATATTAGGGCTTTTTGCAAATGTGTTATATATGTCTAAAATACTATGCTTTTTGAGCAAAAGAAAATGTTCACAAAAGATGCCTCCAAAGTGAAAATAAGTGTTGAAAATATACAAAACCTTTAATAATTTCCCCCCTGATGGAGAAAAAGCATTGAAAATGTTCATTCTTGTGTGTTTGCAAATACATGTATATCCCTTCATGCTGGGTATAATAGGCCAGCATCTCTTTGAGTTTCAGACCAGATAATTTACCAAAGCTAAAGAATTCATTCAGGCTGTATCTATGCAGATCTTTCAAATGGGCTCTCTTTAGCAAACTCTGGAGAGTTTGCAAAACAATTGATTAATTTTAATATAATCCAAAATTACTCAATAAGAATAACAATAAGACTTTTTTGCTTCTGTTCTAACATTCGACAAAAAAAAATCTATTTGATGTATAGATATAGAAGCACATCTTATCTATCAAAGGGAAAAACAACCCACTGAGACACTTAAAAAGCAAACACACTATTTTCATTCCAAGGACAAATTGTATATGAAAGTTTTAGCAAGTCTCTTAAATCTATATTATTATGTCTACATGTAACTAACTACAATGTACCTACTTTAAAAACAACAAAGAAAAATCACATTGCTGTGTTTGATACCCACTGGCCTTAAATTCAGTAGTCAGCTAGATAGAGATGAAATTACAGTGTGGTGCATACAGTCTATTTCCTCTACACATGAATTGTTGATGTCTTTCTTCATCCATGCTTATGTCCAAAAACGTATTGGAAAAATGTTAACATAAATTGGGCTGCACAAAGATACAGTAACAGCAAAGTGTGCCACTGTTAGCAGCTGACTGGGCAGCTGGGTGTGTATTCTGTGTTACTCTTTTCTAAGTCTATAATGGGCAGGGAGGGTCTCAAGAGGACAGCAACTGATAGGAGATAGGTTAAGGATACTGATGTTGCTCCAATTCATATTGCCTTCTATGGATGTTTAGCACTGGAAACCATCACGGCTACATTGCACACAGCTGCTGTAGAATATGTTTGCCCACACATTGTTTTAGAAATAGCTAATATAGCTAATTAACTAGCACAGTTTTTTTATTATATTATATTATATTATATTATATTATATTATAGCACTAGCACAGTTATTGCTAAAGACAATCTGAAGACATTGCTAGAGACAATCTGAAGATACAGACAATGAACACCATCAACTGCACTGTGAAATTAGTTGGTTACTACAAGGTAAAGTTTTGTCTCATTTTGGGGAATTAAAGAGATAAGATCATTTCCCATGGACCAGCAATTTCATCTGAGTGATTGTTTAATAGATTTTTCCTGGTTAGTAAAGTTAGCATATCTGTCAAGACATTTTCATCCATTTAAATATGTGCAACTTAAATCTTCAAGGAGAAGAAGTTACAGTTTCTTCAGCTATTGTGTGCAGATTTCCAGTTTTTTTTAATTAGATGAAAAACTTCAAATGAGGCTCTCACTGCTTTTTCATTAACACATCCAGTTGCAGTCTTTCTTACAATTTTCTTACTTTCCTGAAACTCCTGCTCTTTATTTTTGAAAAAGACCAATGCTCTTTGTGGCATGTTCTTTATGTTAAGTATCAAGATATCTTCACAGTTTGATGATTTCATGGCCTCATTGAACAGTACATCATTTTCTGGGCCTGTACACATGAAGCCAATCAACAAATGTTCCTTGCTATAACGGCAGCACTTTTTAAGACGACTGAAAGAAGTTTCATTTTGTTTGAACAGGCACCGTCATCAACATCATCAGTATTTTTATGTTTCAAATTGAGTCAGTGATCCACCCTGCAACTCATCCAAAATGTGTTGTTACAAAATTCACTGCTAAAAGAGATCAGTGTATGACTGTCTGTCTGCCTGTTTTAACTGTAAAAGCTCATAACACTTTTCAAGCCTTTGTTACACCCCCTGTGAGGACACCGCAGCCCCTTGAGGGTCTGCGGACCACAGATTAAGAACTGCTACTCTAAAATATCTCCTCTCTGATGACTTTATAGGACAAATTGAGACCTTCTGAAAATCCTGCCTGAATGTAACTTTAAGTACTGTGATAGGAGTAGTTAAAAAACAAAATTATTTTAATCATAACTTGTATGGTAAGTAGATAGACAGAAGAATACATTGAGAACTAATGATAAACTATGTCTTATTACTGTATGAATGAGCCTCAGGCTCAGGCGATACCCTCTCTTTCGCATAACTTCAAGGAGGAGAACAGAAGCTTTGCTTCATTTCCAAATTAATTGAAGTTTAGATTATATCTGAATGTTAAAGAGTGATTAGTCTATGGTTTATTGAAGTCCATTTAGGTGCAAATATAATAAAAGACAGAGGTTCCTTTAATTAATGGATTTTTCAAAGTGTTCTTTCAGGGCATTTACCTTCACAAAGCAAAATCATATAACCTGGAAAATATATTAAAATTCCAAATTATTAAAATAACAGCACAAAGCTATTAAAATAACTTTAAATGACAACACTAGATAAAACAGATGTTAAAACCCAGTAGCATAAAATTACCCAAAGAAAGATTGGATTAGAAAAAGTCCTTGAAGCTCTCCTGAAAGCCAACAAAGAAGGACTCATGCATATTTTCCAAGGACTGCAGGAAAAAAAGCCTGGTATTCATTAATTGACAATGTCACTGCTGAACAAGAGAGCAGGGCCTCAGATACTGTTTTTTTCCCCCAGTTGTGCAAGCTCACATGAGTGCAAACAATCCTTCAGTCATTCTGGTTCCAATATTTTAGGCCTTTAAAAGATTGATACCAACATCGTGAGGTAGGCCCAGAAAGTGCACTACATTTCTGTTATGCCTGGACTAAGTTTACGCCCAAGCCATTTCCAGACAACGCTTGTGATCAGATGATGAGATCACCTCTTAGGATGAGAAGATGGAAAAGAGAAACAAAGTTCATAAATACACTGTTGACTCCTCAGCCTAAACCTCTAAATAATTTTGCCCAGTAATTTCCTATGGAAGTTGAAAAGCACAGAGAACAAGATAGAACTTAAAGGCAACCCAAAACTCAAGAGGTGGAACAGATTTCCCCGGAACTATATTAAGGGCCTTAACCTATAGATACAGTTAAAGCCGCCACAACTACACACTCCCCTGTCCCATCCAAGACAGTCTTGGGGGATCCTATGATTTCTTGTACTGAGCACAACTAATAAAATGCAAAAGAAAACTTCTAATTTCCTTCTCATGGCTGCCTCGCATAAAGTAAAGTGAGAGGGAAACTGATGAGACAGAGGTTCATCTCTGTAATGATAAACCATAATTTATCATTATTTATGTTCAATTTATGTTTGAACACAGCCAGCCAGAAAGATATCCGTTTTGTGTCCATCTACCCACTTCTTCCTGCAGTTTCATGGCTATAATAATGTATTTAGTTGATAACTAGGATGCTGTGTATTGTTCAGCATCTACATAATCCCTGCAAGCAAATTTCATCACTCTAAAGAAAGAAGAAATATTTTCCAGACTCACCGGCCATTGTCACGGCCTACTCCCCAGACTCGGATGCTTACAATGGGCTGTGAATGAAGAATACTACGATCCATGGGGTCGACCAAATTTAGCATGTCATTCTCCAAGATAAGATACATGTCCTTGCCCTAATTAAAAAGAGATAAAAACATTCACCATTGTCTGTTGCTTCCAGAAAGGGAGCAGGACAACATATACAAGAAAAACTAAACTTTCATTCACCAGTATATTCTCTTCTCCAAATTATTCCTCCCTCATTATCTTTTAGGTTGCACTTCTATAACACCTTGCTGGCAGTTAATCTTATTGTGCTCAGTGGCACTTATTTGTACACACAGGTGCACAGAAGTAGACTCCCAATTCTTTCCCTTGTCAGCTGTCAAACCAAGTTGTTATCTTGCAAGTAGATAGGCAGGTTTGCAGGGGAGAATTCCTCCTCCAGATCTTTGCATATTGCGACTGTTATAGAAAATGTATTGTTTTGTTCATTTTTTGTAACACTAGAGCCTAGACATTCTTTTCTCCAGTACATGTGCATATTTCATCTGTCAAACACAAGCAAAATTGCCTGCACCCTTAATTATGATTCCCATTTCATTGACTTAAAAATAGTCTTCCATAGGTTGTGCACTTTCTCCTTTAGAACTTGAATAAACATTTTATTTTTCCCCTATTTTAAAAAAGCAGTGTCTCTTCCCTTTGACAGCAAAATGAATTATTTCTATCACACAGGGATGTCATGCAGAGCTACTGATAAAAGGTTACTATACCCCATCACCAGTGAAGAGTGGTTAATTTAATATCAGGAAAGGAACCTGTCTTTTTTTCTTTTCTTTTCTGATAAAGTGGACTCCTTATGATGGCCAGTACTCTCTTTCACCCTCTTCTCTATTTTTAAGTACTACCCTAACTCTTTTTCCTGCTGAGTTAGTGGAAAGAGCTATAATGTGACAAGCTACATGGTACAGAAAGAGGCTTAAGGGATTTTGTATCCCAGGTGGCAAATGCCAAGCCTCCACTACATTGTAAAACCATCCACAAAGACAAACTTATATGTAAATAGACTAACAGCAAACTGAAATCAACAATGTGGCCATATTTTAAACAGTGTTTACAGTTCTGGTTATCCTAATTCAAAGAAAGATACACTTGAGAAAGTGAAGAAACAAAACAAAACAATTGATCAACAAGTTGGAGGACCATCCTTGTGAGGGAAAATCTCATATTTGAGTTTTTTAACTGAATTATGGCAGATAGCTTTTAAAAACAGCCAAATTCGCTAAAAATAGTAATGGCTAAACACCATAATAGTTAAAGAGGCCCTTGAAGTCCCACGGAAATGATGCCTGAGACAATCAAGAAGAGTTGCTGGAAACAAAATGTTAGGGAGATTAACTCTTATTCTGACTGAGCAGTGCAGTTCTTAAGTTTTTATCTAGGCTAGATATTCCCCTCTTATTCACAAAGACTGGAGCCTGCATATAACTGTAGTGGCATTCATTTCCCACAGTCGTTACAGGTGGCCACAGCTGGAGACACCTCTTCCAAAATTATTTTGCATTGCATTTCCGACAGGAAGACAGGCATCATTGCCCACTCACACAGCAACACTTCACTCATCCTAGCTAGGGAAAACAAGGACGCTGCTCTGTTGACTACTTGACTTCCATATTCTCTCTGTCTCTGGCAGCTCTTGTCTATATTTCGGAAGAAGAAGAGTCGGAGAAAGCAGGTGTCACCAGAGAGCAGGGACAGGGATAAGACTACAGCATTTCTTACCTCTCCCCAAATGCCAACAGTGTCTCGTATATCATTTTTACAATAAGAGAGCTGCCGGATGCAATTGTTTACAGCAACACTGCTTTTTCCAGGAGCCAAATCTTCTTCTGCCATTTCTACCCATCCCAAAGAGCGAACAGCAAAGCACTGAAAAGACAGAAGAAACATGTGTTATGGTTTAGATTGCAATGGTTTTCACTACTTGCCATCAACAACCTAAACGATCTTTGTTAACAAATATTTACATTAAAGACAGCAAGATTAAACACACTTTTTCAATTGCTAGGCCAAGATTCTCACATTACTTTTTGATGCAGATGAAGTCATCAGGATATTTCTACGACACTGTAGCTGACAGTCTATTTGATGCAACCTTGTGTTCTCGATGACATTCTCATGCAAGAAAAAACATGTATATATGTATTGGATCTTAAAAGGGGAGCGTCAGCTAACAAAAAGAAAGATCGAGCCTGTGTATTCCAGGCGTACCTATACTGTACCAGTAAAGAGGCCTCTAGCAGTCCCTACAATCCAGTGAAAATAGCACTTTGTAGCTGTGCAAATTGTTAAAAGGCATGACACTGAGCATTTGGCAGGTGGACTGGATCACCTTTTTTTTCCTGTTTCTCTGCCACTGAATAGAATGGGGGGAACAACAGGAAATCAAAATGGCTACTAGAGAGGTAGAACTGTGTATGAGTCAACAAATTCATGGGACATCCAATACAATCTTTTACAAAACACAATTTTGCATAAAACACAACTAATTATAACTAATAAAATCAGAAGGGTACTTAATTGTTGCAGTTTGAGAAAACCATATCAACCAAAAACACGCGGTTCCTTTTGCAAATGGAACAAATAGATATAGAGATTATTGAAGCTTTTTCTCTTCACTCATCTTGCAATAACTGCAATCCACCGACAATTATTTCTTGTTGTGTGCCTGACTTACGGCTAACCCAGCACACACTTTTCTTGGCAAAATTTGTCAGAGGGTGTTTGTCTTTGCATTCCTCTGATAGTGTGACTTGCTCAAGGTTACTCAGGAGGTTTCTATGCCCAAGCAGGGATTTGAATCCTGGCCTCTAGGGCTGTAATCCAGCACTCAAATCACTACACCATATTGGTTCTCTAATCAATGAATAAATGAGAAGGAGAAAGCCATGAGACACTAGGTCAACTAGAATAAAATTGTGTTTCAGATACCTTAAAGTGATAGTGTACACACACTCTTTAGAATGGCTTTTATTTTGCTGGTTCTGTGGTGTGAACAGATAAGAACAAATGGCTCCATACTGGTATAAACTGCAATTTTCAAAAACTCTTTTCACAGTAGAAAGCTGCATCAGTGGAGATGTAATAATAAATATTATAGGGGATGTGGAGAGCCAGTTCTCTCACAGATACAAGATATAAAGGATAACATAGAAATCTTGCTTCTTTTGTCGGCTGTCACCCTTGTGGCCACTAATGGTGCCCTGTTATTGAAAGTTTTTGGCAAGATATTGAAGTAATGTTTCACTGCGTGAAACAAATCTGATTTCCCTGCAAGCGTATGAATTAGTCAGAGAATAGTGTAACCCACTTGGAAAGTGTCATGTTACAGCATGCAAACATTTGAAAAGGAGGGATTATGTGGGATGTAAATTTCTGAGAGGTAGTCAAGAAAGCTTTCTTTTTAAATCATGAACTTCCAGGTATGCTACCAGACCAAACTAGAGAATATTGTTGGAAGTACTCTGTTTTGGAAACTTGTATTAAATCTGAGTGCCATAGGACAACTTTTACAAAATAAAATTATCTCATATCGAGACTTCCAAAATATTGTATTTTCAGTTCCTTTGATAATACATTTTATATGTTTAAAGGTGGAAATTAAACTGTTTTTAAACTGAAATAATATCTATTGTTCCTTCTGCATAGTGACTGCAAGCCACTTAAAACACCAAGTGTATTCTTTAGTACTGCTGCCCCCCTGTGCCTAACAAGCTGCACTGGTGCCAAAACCTGTCCCAGGACTTTGCTTGCTTTTAATTTTGATTCTTACTATAGACATTTGCTTGTGTTGTACAGCTTGCATCACACACAAATGTAAGAAGAGAAATTTTAACTATTGTATTTCAGAGTCAAAATACTTAGAGACAGATGATTAGGGAATTTACCATATAGGTAGAATGGGAAGTCAGAATCTTTAGCTCTGTAGTTTTAAGACCCTCATTTTGGATTTAAAAGAAAGGCTTGAAGGTAGTATGTCACTATTTCAAATTAATAAGCAATTCTTCCCCTTGCATTCCTTGGCTATCTCTAGCTTTCCTTTCCTTTGTCACACTAGAAGACAGCACCTCAGCCAATGACAAAGAAAGAGACTTTTGGAGGAGAGGAGTTTAGCCAAAAAAGGCCAAAGAGATTTCTGGATGGCACATTCTTCAACATAACAACAGTTTAATCAATCGTGCCAAAGAGCTCTCCTATAATTATTATAAATACAATATGGATGTATTTTTAATAACCCTTGGCTTTGCAGACAACTTATCTGCATCAGGGATGGACATCGCAAGGTCTTCCAGATGTTGGACTGCAACTGCCAGCATTTCCCACCATTGTCTGTGATGGCTAGAGCTGCCTGGAGCTGCGGGTCATCTGGGCCACATGATTCCTGTCCCTGATTTTACATGGTAAAGTATGGCAAAACATACTACCTGCAGTTCTACTGAGGAAAAATATGAGTTTTAATTAGTCTGGGTTGTTTTCAGCTTGAACACAAATATTAAGGGTTGAGAAGATTGGCAAATCCTGACGGGACTAAGGTCTAATCTACAAAAATAGCACACATGGTAAAATTATTCCTAGCCTGTACCACCTCCTATGGGGGAGGAGAAGAGCAATGCAGATCACCACTTCTGGGGATAGGCTATGTGTAGAAACATGAGGCAGCATTCAACAACATGATCCCCTGCCAAAAGTCTAAAGTGGAACAGATCAGGAACTGCTTGTATAGAGCTGACTTTTAGTATGCAAGACTAATTAGCAAGCATATGGCAAAATGCAGTAAGCAACAAACAAAAATTATTTCTTCTCAGCAGCAGTCACTGAATTCTTAAATAATATTTGAATTGCTAATGATTTCATTATAACTCAGCTAGTTTAGTGGTTTTGAGCCCTAAAATCTATGCTAAATCTTGACCTTATAAAGACACTATAGTGACACTTAGAAATCCATATATATTATAAACATCTTGTTTGCTAGGTATTATTCACCCCTTGGGTTTTGTTTCACTAAAAAAAGATTTCTTCATTTCTCTTTATCTTCCCTCACTTCACTTACAGCTTTTACATATATCACAATGGTCACGACTGCACGTCATTTTGAGTCACATGGTGAGTATTCATTTTCTCCTGCTTTGCTCTTCCTTTAGTGAGATCAGGTTTAAAAAAAAACACCTAGGAAGGGATAGATTCACATGACATCAAACACAAGTTTATGGTTAAATGCTACAAAACAAGTCAGGTTTTGTAAGACAAGAAGTTATCTTGTCTTGTGCTGTTTACCTGTTTGGACAAATGGGGTGTGTGGGCTGTGAATAAACATCTTGTTCACATCATGGTTTATTCAGCCAGTCATGCCACACAAAGGAAGTGAACAGCCCTTCCAAAAGCAGTCTTTGCGTGAGACCTCATGTCCAATCTGTAATGTAAGATTAATTTTGAAGGCTGAGACCAGGTAGCAGCCCTGCAGATGTCGTGAAGTGGTACACCTTTCAGGAAGGCCACCGATACTGCCATAGCTCTGATTGTATGACTTCTTGCTTGGGTAGGAATTTGTTTGTCAGCAAGTTCATAGGCTAGACAGATGCTAGCCACAACCCATTTGGAGAACTGTTGAGTGGAGACAGGAGACCTTTCTCACTGGTAGAGTAACAAAACAAAAACAAAAAAAAAGAGTCTGTGTGAACTGCAAAAAGACACTGTGCAGTCAACATAGAATGAGAGTCTCATATTTACCATGAAGGTCCATTCCTGGATCACTTGGAGGAGCCATCTAGTTTTTAGAATTCCTCCTAGTTTGTTGGCATATGAGGAATAACCCAACTGTAGTGGACTGTTACTCTGTGTCATTCAGGGAAGATTAGTGCTCTGCACACACCGCGGCAGTGTCCAATTTGTAAGAATCCTACCAGGTTTGAGGTAGGATTCTACATAAGCACAGGAAGTATGAGGTTCTGATACATATGAAAGGCAGAAACTACCTTGGGAAGAAATGAAATGTCCAGTTTAAGGACTACTAAGTTTTTAGGGAATCCACTCTCAAAGCACAAAGCTCTCCTTCTCATCTAACGCAGGCGATGGCAACCAAAAATACTGTTTTCCAGGTGAGCAGTCTAATAGAACAAGAGACCACAGGCTCAAATCATTCCTTAGACAGCTGAGAAAGGACCAGCTCAAGGCTCCATGCAGTGGTAGATCTAGATACGAGTGGATGCATATTTTTATAAGCTCTCAAGAATCTTTAACTAGTGGATCGAGGGAGTAAAATGGTTTCATCAGGTCCTGGAAATGCCAGGAAATTGCTACCAGGTAACATCTGATAGAAGACAAGGATAAGTATCTGTCCAACAGAGAAAGTCTAAAAGGTGGCTTACTTGCGTCCTAGCTGGAGAGATGAATGGAGAAGCCACAAATTCCAGGAACTTGTTCTATTTATAAGAATAGGACAGTCAAGTAGAAGGATGATCCACAGCATCAAGCACGCATCTGACAGGGCCAGACACTGTGGCTACAGAAATACCTTCCATGCCACCAGTTTGAGAGTCTGCAAGTTGGGGGGTGCCTCATCCTGCTATTGTGGATGGTGAGGAGATCTGGATAGTCTGGCAACTTCAGATGATTTCACTCCAACAGATGGAATTAGAGTCGTAAACCACAGCTGTTTGGGCCACTGTGGAGGGACCAGTATGCACTAGGCCCTGTCATGATGAATATTTGCAATCACACCAGTAACAAAAGGAAATGGCAGAAAAGCATAAACAAGGGGTCTTCCTCAGGCAAAGTGCTCCCTTCCTTCTGTGAGTTCTGGAACAAAATATTTCACACTACTTCTTCAGAGGCGATGTGAACAACGGAATGGTCAGTGAACCCCACTTCTTTAACAGTCTGAGGAGGGTGCCCAGATTCCATTCATAGCAGGATACAAGTGCTTGACTCATGGCATCCACCAGGACATTCTCATTCCCTTTAAGATGGATGGAAAAAATGGTGATCCCTTAAGGAATGCACCAATCCCACAGGCAAAGGTAGAGCAAGGTGTCTGATCATGTATCTTCTTGCTTATTCAGGTAGAAAATAACTGTGGTGTTG
The DNA here is from genome assembly GCA_948474755.1 of Ctenosaura bakeri. Classification (NCBI taxonomy): domain Eukaryota; kingdom Metazoa; phylum Chordata; class Lepidosauria; order Squamata; family Iguanidae; genus Ctenosaura; species Ctenosaura bakeri. Next base: position 211,792 of record CAOLHI010000138.1, on the reverse strand, counting down.
TCAGTGACCACTTGAACTGTTTTGCCTCACAGAGACTGCTAAATGCCCCCAAAACCTTTATTGCAGCCAACAACTCCAGTGTGTTGATGTGGAGATCACTGTGCTCTACAGACCAGTGGCCCCTTCCAGCCTTCAGGAAATGTATCAGTCGTAACCACTACAATGGGTTGAGGAAGAAGAAATGGCATCCCGGCTTGCAGATTGCAATGGGCTATCCATTGCCTTAAGGACCAATTAACACTCCTTGGGATCACCAGTCTTCTGTAAGGAGAATGGATAAGAGGACTGAAGCATGACAGGAGCAAGCCTGCAGAGGTCTCATCCTGAGTCTCATTAATGGAGTGATGGAAGCAGTTGATGCCATGAGTCCTAGCAGGAACTGAACATGTCTGGCACGCACTCTTTAACTATGCAGACACTGAAGGGTAGCCCTCCGTAGCACAAGATTCCTGTTACCTGGAAGAAATGCATCCTGAGCACACAAGTCTAGTACAGTCCCAGTGAATCTCATCTGTTGAGATGGTTCTAGATGAGATTTCTCATGGTTCACAATGAGGTCCAGAGTGTCCAAAAGTGTAAGTGTAAGATAAATGTCTTGGATAATTCGCTTTGTGAGTGTGAGCAATGAGAGCCAGTCATCTATATAAAGAAACAGAACAATATTTTGCTGATGAAGCCATGCAGCCACCACAGCCATGTGCTTGGTGAACACATGAAGGGCAGTGCAAAGGCCAAAAGGAAGGACATAGAATTGGTATGCTCTTCTTTCCACCACAAAGCAAAGGAATGTCTCTGGGACAGCCTGATCACAATGAGAAAATAAGCATCTTTCAGGTCCAGAGTAGCAACCAGTTGTCCTTCTGCAACAGGAGAAGGATGAAACTAAGAGTGACCATTCTGAAACATCTTAGTTGGACAGAGAAGTTGATGCCTCAAAGATCCAGGATGGGCCTCAAATTTCTGTCCTTCTTTGATGTGATGAAGTAATAGGAGAAGAACCCTGGATACAGATGAAAGAGAGGAAGAGGCTCTATGGTTCCTTTGAGCAGGATCTCAAACAACCTCTACCTCCTCTTTCAATGTGGGTGAGGGAGGAGTAATATGGAAAACGCCTGTAGGAGAGTCTTCCAAAATTCTATCACATACCCCCTTTTGGCATCTAAGATTCATGAATCTAAGGTGATGGGGGCCTATGCATATTGGTACTTCTGGAGCCTGTCTCAGAAGGGAGGAAGGTGAGATGGTGGATACAGCCACAAGGATGTCATTCCTTAGGAAGTCAAAGGTGCTGTGTGGTAGGCTCTTGTGTCCTTTTCCTGTATTGTTGTTTATACTTGCTGGCTGATGAAGGCTTCTTCACTGAGGAGGCAGGCAGGGCCACAGGCCTCTGTTGGTAACCTTCATCAAGAATTTATTGGTGACAATAAGATGGAGTATACCTTGACCAAGAGGACCTCGGCCTAGTTGTAGAGTCATGCTGAGAATGAAGATTGAATTTCTTGGCGGTCAACCACAGTTTGTGAATATGTTCAAGCTTGTGTCAGTGTCAGCACTGATCAGACCCATTTCATTAAACCATAGATCCTAGGCTGTAGATCTAGCCTGGTTTGAGAACCCAGATGACCTAAGGTGAAGTGCATGATGGTGAAGTGTGACAGCTCCCACCAAAGCCTTCCCACTACAAACTGCAGCATGCCTAGCTATTGTTATCTGCTACCCTGCCAACCTGTGTGCTTCAGCTTTCAGCACAGAGGTTATCTTTTGGTCTTCTTCAGGAAGTGTATCCAAGTAGAGGATGTTCCCGTTGACAATCTTGAAGAGACAGATGGAGTAGAATAGAATTTTTGCCCTATGGCATCCAACTTCTACCCTTTATGATAATCAGGAATAGAGTGCAGCTTCTGTGAGCTCTTGGACTGGGCAGCATCAATGATAATAGAATATGATTTCAAATGCTGGAACAGCCACTCAAAACCCAACTGTACAACTTTATACAGATACTCTAGCTTCTTATAGGTTGAAGGGATGGACAATGGGGTGGTCTATTTCTTCCTCACGAACTGGAGAAGGTATAGAAGCAGCAGAATAGAAGCTGGTGCAGGAGCTTGTTGTTAGACTTCCTGAAAAAACAGCTCTGGTATAGAAGACGTTGCCTACTTTATCTCCAAGTCAAGCCATTCTGAACATTTGGTCAGTTAAGGACCTGACATCATCAGGATGGGATGCCAAGGCACATTCCCTAGCCAACTCCAATGAAGACTGAAGAGAGATAAAAACCAAGGCCTCTGAAGATGCATCTGAATTCTCCTCTGAACTCAAAGAATCAAAATGGGGTGACCGCTGAGACAGAGGAATTGGAGACATGGACTTGGTAGCTGTGGTTCCTTCTCCAAAACTGTGGGTCTCAAAGTTGAAGGACTAGACAGAGATTAAGTTCAGGATGGAGAATGAATCTAAAGCATGAGAAAGGACTTGAGGTGGTGAATGGTCTCAAGATGCAAGAAGAAGAAGGTCGTCTGATCAGAAGATCTGGCTGACAGAAAGCATCCTAAGCTGAAGAGTGAGGCAAGACCAAAACAGTAGCAGATGCTATCAACCCCAACATCAAGTATCTACGTCAATAATGACAACGGCACAGCTCGTCAAATTCATGAAAACAAGGGTACTCACAACCCCTGTGGTAGTAATAAGATGAAAGAGACTTCTTATACCAGCAGTAAAGTGGCTCCTACCAGTAGAATGGTAGCATGGTACTCCTGTCTATACCAATAGTAGCCCCAATGATGTCTATATGTATGCTGGGAATGACAGACCCAAAGACTGTGCGATCTCAACCTCCAAGATGCTGAGGAGTCAGAGCAGAATGGAGAATGACTCAGATATCTGCTGCATGATGTCCTGGTCTGAGGAGATGGCACAAGAGGGAATGATCAAATCCAAGGATTTGAAGCCATGTGTGAAACATGCGAGCCGTGAATGCACCCTGTCGCACTCAAGGCCTGCCCAGTCTGACACCTCTTTGTGTTCAGGGCTGAACAGCCAGGGAGATCTCTGGATCAAGCCAAGGCTAGGACAAACTGTGGTGGGGTCAGTCTCAGGTCAGTCTAGATGACCTCTGGGTGTGAGGGGAAAGCAGTTAATTTTCTCTGAAATTGAAGTCCCTCTGTGTTTGAAAGAAAGACAATGGAACTTTGTATAATGGAATGTTATCGGTTTGGTTCGGCTCGCTAGCCCTTGGCTTCACTACAGAAGATTTGCAACATATGTAGACACTGGTGGGAACCTACGTACAACAGATATCGTTTTCTTTCTTGTTCTGTTTCTGTTTCTTGAGCATGTGATGATTGTACTGGAAAATGTATAAATGGCTGTGAATATGAAGGGGGGGCTCAGTCTTTTGGGAACGATCCCACTGAGATATTGTGCACCATAGACAATTTTCCCTAATCCGTGGGTCTCTATCTCTGTTCTGTAACATATTTTGGGGGCTGGGTCCAGGATAGAGAGGCCCTTTGCCCTCTTAAGCGGCAGCTGCTTCCTCTGGCATCTGTGCCCCCATTGATAGAGACCTTGGGTAGCCCCGATTCTTTAATCGGACGGTCTTCCTCGTGGGGGTGTTGAACCAGGGGAACGGTTGCCAGCCAGGAACCCAGGAACAGTTTGGCAAATTGATACAGACACGGCCATAGGTAAGTGTGTCAGAGCCTCCCCCTAAAGTGTGGGACACTGGGGAGAAGAGGGGCTTGATCACCCCCTAATAGGACCCTGCCCCATTAAGTGGCCCCAGAGGGGGGCCACTGAAGCTGCAGGATTCCTTAGATACACAGGAAAGGCGGGAGGCTGTGTTGTTGAGCGAAAGTGTGCGTGTAAATGAGTGAATGACGCCGCAGTTCTCAGTGAACACCGTTGGAATGTCCGGGTGCCTGAGTCGGTGTGAAAAGAAAGGAGTCTATCTCATTGTGTCGGTCCGTTGGGACCCCTAACCCACGGACCAAACCCTCCCCTACTGTGTGTTGTCATTCTGGGGAGGAATCTGGGTGGAGGGCAGCAGTTGACAGACACTGCTTCAATCAGATTCTGCTTCAATGTATGCTGAAAAATTCCAAAAAAGGGTTAAGTGGAAACTTTACTTTTCTGTGCCTTCTTGCCTGGTTTGAGGTCAGATATCACTTTAATGTATGTAGGAAAATTCTAGGAAGGGAAAGTGGCTTTCTCTCTGTTTTCTTTTTGTCTTTTGTGCTCGAAGCCGCTCCATTCCCCCACGGCCCCTCCTCCTCCTCAGGCTCTAAGATTCAGATTTAACCCTTGAAGGACCAACTCCCAAGCATTCAGTTCAATATTCCATAGGGGCTGATACTGCAGGAAAACTGGGAATAGGAGTTCTACCTAGGGAGAAAGTAATGAGAAAGATTCGTGTTTTCAATGGACTGGCAAACCCATTTAAGCCACGAGGCTTGGCTATAACAGGAATTCTGTCAGTATGTTAATGAGAAAACAAACCTTTAGACTAGGCTTGATCTTGAATAACGGGAGGCATGCCTAAGGAACTGGAAAACCTGGATGATGCAAGAAGCAGCCCTTCATTTGCTCAGCAAATGTGCATCCAAGTAAGCTTTGGAAACATTGCTTAAGACCTCTTAAGACAATTCTCTCACGTCTTACAAAAAAAGAAGAAAACTCTGCCTCAGTGAAGACTCAATGAGGTGTCAATTTGCAACACAAAGAACTTCCATTCATTCCCCCCTCTTCCTTGCTTGAGAAGCCTGCCTTCTGTAATTTATCAAACAGAAAAGAGGGGAGAGGGGGGGAATTAGGTATGAGTGACTTTTGGATTTTCCTCCTGTCGCTTTTACAGGGGAGATGGAATTTTAAGGCTGCAAAACTCTGACCTTGTGTTTTTGAAAAAGCAGTTGGCATGGGGAACCCTGGACACTCGCATCAGTATCCCTATATTGATTCATGGGGATTGTAGTAACTGAATTACCCCCCCCGTGGATTGCAAAATGTAAAGAACAGAGTAGTAAAGTTATGGTGCTGATGTAGGATAGAACTGGGAATAAGTTCGGCAAGGGCCCGGTAGTATTAGATAGCCCCCTCAGAGGAATCTAGCACACCACCCACAGTGGCACCAGCAAGCAGGCACCATGTCTGAGACGGCTCCTGAAGTTACAGCGGTGACTCCTCGGGAAACAGCCAAGCCCGCCCGCCTCCACCCGTTTCTGCACTTACTTGCCCACTCGCCTGCCTCTCCACCGAGGAGACAGACCAGAGACAGACTGGTGACAGACAGGGGAAGCAGCGACGGCGGCAACACTGAGGAGTAAGAGCCGCTGCCAGCTCGTCTGCATGTGTGGCGGACGAGAAGAAGGGAAGAGGAAAGAGCGAGACCGGCAGGGACTGTGCCCAGGCGCACAACATTGTGAGGGGAAAAGACTTCCTGGAGGAGAAGCAATGGCTACGGCGGCTCCCCCCCAGTCAAGGTGGCAGCCAAGAAGGCCAGAGAAGCGACAGGGGGAGAATGGCGGCTTCGCTACAGAAGATTTGCAACATATGTAGACACTGGTGGGAACCTACGTACAACAGATCTGTTTTCTTTCTTGTTCTGTTTCTGTTTTTGAGCATGTGATGAAAATGTATAAATCGCTGTGAATATGAAGGGGGGGCTCAGTCTTTTGGGAACGATCCCACTGAGACATTGTGCACAATAAACGATTTTTCTTAATCCGTGGGTCTCCATCTCTGTTCTGTAACAAAACAAGTCTGCTTCAGTTCTCCCTTCCTAAGAACGCAGCATCTTCCTCACTCCTGTCCCCCCTTTGCTTCCTCCTTCCAGGGTCATCTCCTTTTACTGCTTTCCTTAAATTTGCCCCTCTCCAGATATAAGGACAAGCAGTGATTTAACTCTTCAGTGACTGTGGCACCATTGGAATGATGGTAAAAATGGTATTATTGGTAGCGTGTATACTCCAGGATGTAGAATAATACTCTGTGAGACTGTTTTAAGGAAAACAGAAAGTCAAACGTTTATTGCAACACTGTTACTTAACTTCTTTGTAACTAAAAGTTTATGAAACAGCACACCCTTCTTCTTCTTCTTCTCTCTCTCTTTCCCTCTATGCTTAATTCATTGACTATCTCTCGTACACCCTATTTCTCAGTTCTCTCTAACACAGAGCGCTTCAACTCTCTCTTCACCTCTTACCTAAAACATTCCCCTGAACTCTCAACTTCACTTCAATCAATTCAACAGTCAGTTAAATTCCGTTATTCCACTCTCTCCACCAGCCCCTCCCCTGGGCTATCCAAGGTTCCATTTCAACAACCAATCAGTTTAAACACTCTCGGTTGCTAAGGAGGCCCCGTCGTCAAGCCCCCCCCATCAGGTTCATCACACCATGATATCAGAACCTTAGACAAATGGAATAGAAGATGGCTAAGGCCTGGGTGACCTCACTTCCAGAGACAGCAACCATTGCATTAGCAGGTGGAGATGCTAGAGGAACTGGAAGCAAGCTGGATATCTCTCTATATCAGACCAAGTATTCTGATGCTATCAAGATTGGAGAGGGCTCCCTGCCTGCAATAAGAACAGGAATTTCCACTGAGCATGAAGAGGACTCACAGAGATGTGCCAGTATCTAAGAGCAATGTTCCTTCCCTCTCTTTTTTTATGATGTTTATGCAATCTGATGGGATTCAACAGTCTAAACCTCTTGAGTACCAATTAACTGGTGTAAGCGGTCATGCTGAAAGAGCAGGTTCTGAAACAGACCTATCTCCAGTGTCTTTACAGTTGAATCAATGAGAAGAAGACTTCACCAGAGACCATTTGGAAGCCACATGGACCAACAATCTTGGGAGTGTTGGTACTGCAGAGGTTTTAGGTGCAACAGAGCAGCAAGAGACAGAAGAGTTGGTGGATGCTATAGTGTAAAGGCCATATACAGAGGTCTATTTTCCCCCTGCCTGACCAGCTGCATCCAAGGCATGCTCTCAGAGAAGAACCTATAATTCCACTAATTTTGATGGGACTGGGGTGTAAAGGCCTGGCAGTGCTTACACGTTCCAAAATTATGCCCATCACCCAGACAAGGGAGGCATTTAGAACATCCTGTGGGATTTTACCAAAGCAGGCAATGCACCATCTGAAAGAGGCCATAATGCAGATCAGGAGAGCTTATGAACAGAATCAATATGTCTGTAAGGCAAAGAATCGTAAGGCAAGGCCTAAGTCTGAAGTCAAGCCAAAAAGACAAAATAGCTAATCACTAAAACCAACCTGTGAAGAACAAGCGTAAATTTGGGGGGGAAAAAAAAGCCAATCCAAGTCAAACCAACAAACCAGTAAGAAGATAAGAATGAAAACTCAAGAGAGGTTCCTAGATGGTTTTTTGGGTTTTTTTTTTTAATAAATAAAATAAGATTTGATCCATCTGGAAGCATATGGAGCCTAGTCTCCTTCTTTTCTGCTGATTCATTGTTTTCCAGCATCTGTTCCTGAAGGTACACATAAACCCATTTGTATGAGTCACAGAGACCACAAAGAAGAAGTTAGTGAATGAGTGATAGTGTGATAAAAATGTTACCTGGAACTATTCTCAAGGTGAGCTATAGAAAATGTATAAAAGCCATAGCAGGCCTACATCTAATCCTCAATTATCCTCAGAGGTAGGATGGGGTATATAGATTTTCTCTAAGTGTCAGGTATTTGCTATACAAGTACACCTTAGTTAATGAAGTAGATGTGTTCTGAGCATTACTCCTTTAACAGAAAATTGGTAATCAGAGGCAAGCACAGACAGCTACAGTAGAGAATTTAATTCTTTCCCATCTCAATTTTTATTTATTTTTATTTTATTTATTTTTATTTTATTTATTTTTTTATTTATTTTTTATTTTATTTTATTTTTATTGCACTGCTCCTAAACACACTGCTGCATCCTGACAACAAACGTCTGTGTTTCTGCATCCCTTCTTCACCATCCTTCACCATCCTCCTAGTGTTGATGCTACTAAAAAACATCCAACTAGACAAAGGACAACAAGCAAAAGGTGGACTGGGTGATGTAAAAAAGACTTTGTAAAAAGAAGCTTCTTTGTCAGAGGCTCTGTTAACTGAGATGTGTCTGTAATACGTTTGTCTCCCTCTCAGCTGTGAATCACAAATGCTTTGAACATTCTAGCAATTTGAAACATTTATTACCATGATTACAATAGCAATTAAACTCTTCCAAAAATTGGTTTTGGTCTGTCCGCTAGCAAATAAATAGAATAGACAGTGCTCTAGCAACCCGCTGATGGACCCTGATCTCCCATTTGGAACTCATGATCGAATTTGTAAGGAAAAAACCTCTCTTATTTCACTTGAAAAGTTTGGTGCCTTATTGGTACGCTCTCTACACAAGTCACTACATTATTTAGCAAGTCATTTTATCACAGAACACTGAGCAGACATATCTTAGGAACTGAATTTAGGTCAAAACATTAACTATTTCTTCTTCAGGCATCACAAGCCTGAGAAGACTCCTCCTCGGTCTTGGAACAAAAGACTTTCCTTCCTGAAAGAAAACAAAGACTGGAGTCTATTTAGCTTACAGTAGCCATGATGTAGAAATAAAATGTCAGAAAATGTCAAACAGATTGCAAAGCAAAGAAGAAAGACAATTTTATGCTATCAAGGAAAAAAGAGTTATTATTTTTTATTTAATTGTTTGGATCAGATATAAATGTAGCTGTTCTGACTGATTTATGCATTAGAAAAACTTAATCATCTGAACTAAAAAGCCTAACTAAACCAAAAAGCCTAACATATTTTTCAAGGTTTCATTTTTTCACAAAAGGTTCTGTTCTGCAATGAACATCTATTTTTTTAAAAAAAGGACTGCTCTGCATTGTATAAAAGAAGTAAGCAGATGTTCAGGAAAAAAGGTTATTGCTTTCTATTTAATGAAATACACAGAAAGCACAAAGCACAAAATTGTTTTGAAGTCAACAAGAAGTTCTTGCAGATATTGCTGGGAACACTTCAGTAAACAGTGTGCTTCTCTTTGCACTTAAATGTTTAATATTCTCTGTTCATTTTAATGATTGTCTTCTGATCAAGGACATCACAAAATCCTCTGTTCCTTTCATATTTCCAGAAGGCAATTTGTAGTTTAGATGGATTTTATTTTTGTTAGATTTGAAAACATAAATAGCACGTAGCTTGATCCATATATCTGGATATATGGCAATGGGCTGTCCAAGGACAAGGCAAATATGGACCTGAGCACACATCTGTCCTAAATAGGCGATGACTATTATCAGCTTTGTCAGCTAGAATGACCTGGTTTGGTGAGAGGAAAGGATAGACTGAATTAAATCGCTCATGTTTCCCACTCCATCCCCAGGTACTTGTTACATATAGGAATCTATCTCTCTACAGATTCTCCTAACAACTCTTATTCAGCTTTCCTGAGTACCTCTCCTACTTGGGCTGTCAAAACAATTCTTGAACAGAAATCTGAGATGTACATGGGACAGAAGGAGAATAGGAACATGTCACCAGTCCCGATGACAAAACTGAAGATTGCAGAGATGACATGACTGAATTCTACAGGGTGTGTGGGGACTGAAAACTGATAGGGCAATAACAAAAAGAATAGTTATATCATTTTCAGATCTTTACGTCATCCCGTAAACTTTGGTAGAAAGATAATGCATAACCAATAAGAGTATTATGACATCCACTCCTTTTGAACCATAAATTTCTTACACATATTTTGGTGGACACTTCTGGACTTCTGTAACGTAGTAATGCACACATACAAAAACAACAACCTTCCCTTTCAAAGTTTAGCGTAACATACATGGGACTCTCAGGTCTTCCATTAGCAGCATATTTATTACACTTTCACAATTATATATACACAGGTCATTTCCAAGGCAGAATTACAAGATTTTGCTTTCCTAACTTTTGGGAAATTACATTTTTCTAGGATTTTAGATACGGAAATCTTTCTCATTTGCCAAAAAATACAGTCTTTTTGACATTTAGCTAAATATAAATATTTTTACATTACAGGTATACTTCACTTAACAAAACAGATGTGTTCCTGAGTGTTACTTCTTTATTAGAAACTTTGGTCCCAGGGGAAATTAACACGGAATGAATAGGGATAGGTTCCTACACCACAAAAAACAGAGCAGCTCAACATGTTTTTGCAAACTTTCTATTCAAAACTAAAAAATACGAAATGCTTCAACCAAGGTCAGGCAAGCCTTGCATAAGTAAACAAAAACATGTTGAGCCTTCTAGGGACCACCTGAATGCTTCTTCCAAACATATTGGAGGTTGCTAGCGAACCAGGCTAATCTCCTCTCCCGTTTTCTCCATTTTGCTGTTCAGCCAAGGCGTTCTAGAAACAGTCGCTGTTTACCTTGCCTGTTACAGGCAGTCACACACAGCTATCATGAGATTGGCAAGATCAGAATCCCTCCCACTCTCAGTAAAAGCTTTACCGTATTTGCTGGCACACAAGACACACTTTCCCCCCCATAAACACCTTCTGAAAATGGGATGCGTCTCATACACCAGCAAATATGGTAACTCCTGCCAGGGCATAGGAAAGCAAGGGGGATGAAAGGAGCACTCACGCAAGTGCTTGGGTGGGAAGTCCGCACCAAGGCAAAAAAGGAAAAGAAAGGCGCTTTTCTGTTCCTTTTTGCATCAGCGAGGAGTTCTCTCCACCAAGGCAGAGACAACAGGAACAGGGGAGAAGGGAGTTTCTTTCATCCCCACTCCCACCCTTCCTGTTGTTTCTGCCTCGGCAGGGAGGTCTCCTCATGAGGCAGAAACAACAGGAACGGGGGATGGAAGACTATTTTTTTCCCCCTAAAGAATACAGTCTGAAAATAGGGTGTGTCTTATATGCCATTGTGTCTAATATACTGGCTAATACGGTATTTCATTGTTTACTGCACAGATGCTGCTGCAACCCAAAACTGAAAGTCTGGAAAACAGGCACCTGGGGGCCAAACCAGGTCAGGGAAAGGTGACAGAAAGGGGGGCTTGACATGGTGGCCCTATACTTCCTCTTCCTTGCTCATCTCCTTTTGTGGGTGTTGGAGGGCCATCAGGAAAGGGTTTGTGGTGCTGAGAAATTGGGCTGTGAGTCATCCTTAGCTGGCCAAGCAGCTGCTGGTGGAGGAGGAAGAAGAGTAGAGGTGAGTTTTCAAGGAGCTGCACAACCAGATCAGATCCACCAAGGGAAGGCTCTCCCAGAAAAGAAGCTCCTGAAGTGGGAGGGGCAGGAGTTGAAGAAACTCACAAATAATCAAATCTGTGGAAGTCAAATCCACAAATGTGGAGGGCCAACTATATATCTGAATATTCTTTAGTTACAAGGCAGACAATAGTACCTCATGTAGCATCCTAAAAGTTCCATGCTACGCTAGAGACCAGTCCATTCATATTTGAATGATTCACATTTATATTTATATTACTTGAAATATGTTGCTATCATCAAGTTAAGTATTTTTCTTCCAACTTCAAAGTAAAAACTTTAATCTTAAATAAACGATAGTGCCTGATGGTAAATTTTCTTCCCACAGTCTCATTCAGGACTTTCAATTTTTTTATGTTGTGGTGTTTTGTGCTTAAATAAATATTAACAATACCACAAGTGAATGTACACTACAGTGGTATTTGACAATTACACATACTTATGTACTTAACCAGATTAGAAGCTTGCTTTAGATCTTTACTCTCTCTATATATCACTTCTGTCCAGACTCCTATAATGTCCCAAGTGGGAATCACTAACTCCTAAAGAATTCAAGCTGCCTAAGAATAAATGAGAACTACCAAGTAAGAACCAATCATTTATTTACAGATTACCCTAATATGATTCCCCAATAATGGGGTTTATTGGGTTTTAACCATACTTCGGTTTTAGAGTTGCAAACTCTTTTATTGGCTCTTCTCCTATGGCTTTGACGGAAACGTGAAATGCAGAAGTTAAACAATAAATCCTTCCATATTAACTTCATCAGTAGGCTAGGAAAGTCTTCATCTAATAAACCACTGTGCATCAGATTCCTTACCACTAAATCCATTACTTTAGACATCTCTTTTTGAACAAAATTTGCATGGTTCAAAATTTTAGCTAAAAGTCCTGAAAATTCAATCTATATTCATATAAAAAAAGAAATTGAAAAATTCTCTCCAATTACTATCTGATCTTCCATAAATGGAAAAAACACACGAAGATGTTATTCATACCTACTGGACATAAAACCATATATCCACATAATTTTTACACGCATGATGGTCTTGCCTGTTTCTACAGGATTATCAAAGTAGTGTGTGTGTGTGTACAGGGTCATTCAAATACATATGTGTGTGCGCGCACGCACACACATACATATGTATATGAATGACCCTGTACAGTATGTTACAGGATTTATTAGCAAAAGTGTTAGATATTTCTTACTCAACATTCGATAGTCAAAATAATAATTGCAAAGAGCTAGCATAACAATAAAGTCTTCAGAGTTAAAAAAAAAATGGATCACTGCAGTATAATATATCACCAAGATGGGAAGGAGGAGAGTGTATGCTAACACAGCACCAACTTATGATTACACAGTGAGGTGGCTGTCTGAAGCATCAGATATTAGGGTAAAGGAGAGAGCCTGGAAAGTGCTAGAGGACAGAGCTGTATGTGTAAGATGCTCTGCCCTGCACCTCAGTTGTCCTGATTCTTTTGAGGCGGTATGATAGGAGGACTTTTTGGAAGATGTCTTCCTCATCGAGCGTTTAAGAGATTTCTTAGAAGGAGGACTCTTAGTTAATGGGCCTGGCGAAGGGGCACCAGCAGAGGTGGTTAGGGAAGTCAAAGCTCGAAGTGCTTTCTCCCACAATGAGAGTGAAGCCTCACTTCTCTGTTTCGGCTCATTTAAGCTGTGAATGCCTGGCAGTGTGAACAGGAGGAGATGTTATGAGTCTCACCCAGGCAGATCAAACACCTCGAATGGCCATCGCAGTCCGGGATCTTATCATTACATGACTGATATCATTTGAAGAAAGATGTCAACGCCATAAACTCACAAGCCTGACAGAAGACCAAGTCAACAACAAGAACCGAAAGTAAAGAACGAAGACAAAGAAGATGCTCAAAAGAAGGCTTCCAACAGCGCAGCTGACACAGCAGAGAGAAAGGAACTGGCGACAGTGCCCCTGGGTGGCTTATATAGCCTCACGGGAAGGGGATGAGGTTCCCACCAAAATGCTAGGCCTAGAGTTCTAGAAGGTTCCGAAGGCTGTACTGCGCAGGAGCAGACAACCCATCTATGTGAGTCACAGAGACCACAAAGAAGAATCACAGGTGCAATGAAGGACAATATCCCACTATCAATGTTGAAGAAAAATTCCTTTGTACATTGAATGAGTATGTATGTGTGCATCCTGGGCCGGCCCTTTCTAAATAGCTAAACACTTAAACATGTGGGCTTTAGCATATTACAACCATAATATGCATGTTAATCTCTAAGGTGCCACAGTCGTGACCAGGTTTCTGCACTCAGTCTTCCATTCACTGATAAGTTTATTTGTCCATTCTGTTGTGAAAATGAGTTTAGAACACTGGAACACTCCCCCTTTCTCTGTTTCTATCTCTATATATATTCCCCTTTGAAACTTTGCCTGACAAGCCTGTGACTTTAATAATTTTGCCCAAAATGCAAACTACCAACTTACAAGAACATAGGTAACATTTGAAAGTGTACATTTTATCATTGATATCTTAAATTACTTTGCACTGAAGCAGAGTCTGAATTCAAGTGGGTTATATTGATACGTTGGAAAACTTTACCAACACCACAGAATTCACATGGAATATGAACACATTTAAATTTATACTTGGGGTTGACAAAGTTTATTTTACTTTGGAAACCAACATATACATATGGATGTATTCTGCTAGGGCAGAAAATTTAAAGAAAGACAATATATGCATATATTGTTCAAAATTCACACCAAAACACAGATTTGATGTTCATTAGCTCTGACAGCCCATGTAGAAGCTTGCCATGCTCATAGTGCTACTGAAATTAAATTAGACATCGATGCTGATTTGGATTTTGTCTCTCCAATTTTTGTGCCTGCTCAGAATGGGTTCAGTGTCACAGATCACCAACAAGGAGTATTTTCACTTGAATAAACATGTGACTGCAGCTCCCGTAGTAATCCCATACAGCAGATGGCATATGAAAGCAGAATGGAGGGAAAGAAATACTGTCCTATATAATCAGAGCACTGACAACTACAATAGATCTACAGAGATCTAGTGCTATAGTTATGAAAAGGGGATCTGAGCTTACTCGCAGGGAATTTCTAAGCACTTGACCAGTTTATAAATCCCATGATTCCACAGGATACACCCACTGCTTTCTCAAGAAAACAGTGCCAGTGAACTGTTGTAACAATGTAATGTGGTTACTTCCTATGAAAACAAATTCTGCAAAAGTGTAAGAGTGGTCACTAACATAATCCAATAAAAAACATTGTAAGCTTATGCTCTGTGTTTGAAAAGTACAGTCAACCCTCCACTTTTGCAGGGGTTAGGGAAGCAAGACCACCCACAAAAGTGGAAAAACTGAGAATATAAATAAAAATGGAGAGTGCTATTTTTTTTAACCTGAGACCACTCTTCTCTAGGAATCTCTAGGTTATCTAGTGAGATTCTATGGTCAATTTCCAGCAGAAGTTGACCAGAGAGTCACACTGGAGGACCTAGAGATTCCTACACAGAATATATTAATCAATTCCATTTATCATCAAATCCGCAAAAGGGAAACTAGTGAATGTGGAGGGGGCAACTATAATCTACTCCCAGATTAATGTGAAACAAAGCAGGAAGGCAGCAAGAAAGCCAAGAACCAGGGAGAAAATGTTAGTCCCCAAAGCACTAGCAGTATCCCCATCAAAAAATTGGGATACATGAGCATCTATGAGCCAGACCAAACCACCTATCTCACCAAGTGTGAATAACAGGTGTGTATAGGGAAGAAATACACATTTTACCTTCAAAGATCTTTGAGGGGCATTTGATTCAAAAGATAAGACAAATTCAGTGAAGGAAATTAGTCAATATATCCCTAGAGAATTAATTAAATTGATAATTACTTCCTATTTTTACTGTACTGCTTATGGATTATTAGATTATTGATGATTCACTAAGGAAAGAGTATAAGAGGATATGGCAAGAACAACTTCTAACTCATTCATTTTTTAATACTTTAATTTGAAGTAGTTTTAAGCAGTAGCAAAACACTGATAGTCAATGTATTGTTTTACAACACTGCAAGATCTTTTTTCAACATTTAAATGCTGAATAATATTTGGGGTATGGGAACTCTCTGAGATTACTGCCTGTGTACAGTAAGCCAAAAAACATGACAATATCATGATTCAGTGCATGCACAGAGGTAAATCACTTGCGTTTTAAAGTACCAGCCATTCTTAGCAAAGACTAATATGAAGATTTTTTTTAAATGTGAAGCACCCTGGATTTTAAAAACTGCTACAGAACCTGGGGGGGGGAGGAAGAGGCAACTTTTTGTTCACTGATAATTCTGTTAACCTTAAGATCAGATCTTCACAACTCACTACTATTTTACAAGGAAAAAATCCACTGTTCTTTTTCATACACACACACACACACAGCACCTTCTTCTTTACTTGAAACTTAGCTAAAGATGTAAAAAGTCAGTTTAAAGATCCAGTTTTATAAATGATGACAAATTTAATTATACATTCCTGCTTTTCCTGATGAATTGTCTTTTGCCAACAGTTAGGAATGTGGGGGAAATTTCTTAGGTTCCCATTTTAATATGAGTAGATATTCTTTGCACTTCCTGAACTAGTAGGTGAATCAAAATAAAATTATTCTTCGGTTTTCCCACTGTTCTGAATATTGTGATACATTCACTCAATCAAAAAATGTGTACAAAAATGCATATAAAATGCAAAATGCAAAAATATTACAAGAAATAATATACAAAAATGTGTGCAAATTTTCATGTGGCCTTTTTTTAAAAAAAATCAAACTAATGAGGAGAACAAACATCACTTTACAGAACTTTACAGAAAGTGAAAAAGACAAATTTGTCCATTCACAGCATCAAGATAAATATACATAGTTGTATAGCCATTTTTTTCCAGTCTTTACATCTTGTAAAATATTTGCAGTTGACCACAAGGTGGCACACAATTCCATTTGTGAAAGGCTGAACTCTTTTCTTTAACTGAAAGCTCTTCTCCAGACTTCCTTTCCCAATGATCAAGAACGGACATTGACCGCACATCCCTGGAGCTTTGGACATCCTCCTTTCTATAGGTCTTGTGCGTTCTAACTAGGATTTTCTTTTTCCTCTCTGTTACCCTCAATGCTCTGTCATCATTTTCCTACTGACTAATCTGCGCCAACATAAAAGTACCTTTAAGACAGGCTACCTTTAGGAGGTCGTACACTCTAAGGGCCAGTATTCATATTTACTGAACACTGTGCCTTTCTAAATTTCCCAGGACCCACTCTGATTCTGGTTCATTCAGGTCAATTCTGCATCTGGGATACTGCTGAGCTGCTGAATTAACACCAGTAGAGAGCAAGAAACATTCATATTTGCAAAGCACAGAGAGATAAACACAACAATAACAGAAGCAATTCAAGAAAGAAAGTCAGTCTAAATTGTCTTTAATGAAACTCCATTATTTTTTCTTGTTAGTTTTGCAGAGTTAATACCCAAGTTTTATGAGCTTACTGAACAAAGGCTAGAGGGTAAGGACACCTACTCTGGGAGTAAGCCCCACTGAAAAATGGCATTTACTTCTGAGTAATACTGCATTGGTTCATATCATCTGTAATAGAGATTAAGGGCCTTTCTGCGCTACACTGTTATAATACTCTTATTTCTCTTTCAACATCCTATGGAATCCTGGGGTTGGCAGTTTAGGGAGGGGCATTTAGAATTCTCAGTCAGAGAGTTCTTTGGCCTCAGTAAACTACAAACCCCAGAATTCCACAGGATCGTGAAAGTGGAATAATAGCACTATAACAGTGCAGTGCAGAAAGGCTGTAAGATAGCCTTTCCAAATGGCCATGCTGACTGAGGACAATGGGAATTGTAGCTATGTATTCAGAGTCACTATATCCATGTTTCTTGTCTTTCATTCTTTGGATTATGAAACTCCAAGAGACAGAATTCAGAATCCTGAATCTTTCAGGATTTTCTCACAATCAATACAATTCTTCTCCTCTTTAAATTAAACTCGTTGCTACCAAATATGTACATAATGTTTACAATGTTGTGTATGGATGACATCTGTGTTTATAATGATAATGGTATCCTGGGTTCCTTAATAATAATTTTTGCATTCTGTTTACTGACCTTGGCTTCTGGATCACTGTTGATACTGCAAGAATCATCTTCATCACACTGTGGGGCATTTCTGTTGTGGGGGTGGGGAAGTATTACTATTAGGCTGGGAGTGTCATATACAAAGGGACAACTCAGCATGTTAAAATTTTCAGTACTAAGAACATTTATGAACCTCTGGTATTCTGACTGCATTCATACAAATTACAGTGTTTGGCTTGCTTACAAGTAACTATGGTTCTTCACTGGTGAACTCACACACACAGCAGGACCTCCTCTGAAGAACCTAAGGCAGAGATGGGGAACATGTGGCCTTCCATATATGGTTAGACTGCAATTCCCATCAATCCTAGCCAGCAAAGTTATAACAAGAGTCCAATTGCATCTACAGGACCACACATTCCCCATCTCTGCCCCAAAGCAGCAAGGGGGTATATATATTTGAAGAAGGTAATTTTTCATGTTTAGCCCCATAAGAACTTCAGAAATCAGTACCAGCCCAGAAACATACTCAACATGCTCAACACAGTGCCTTCAAGACTCCCTGCCCCCAAAACTGGCCCTGCCATTAAGCAGAGTCAGGCAGCCACTTCAGACAGCAGAGCTTCACTGTTTTGTAAGTACAGAAAATGTTACTTATTTTTGTTGCTGTATTCTTCCCTGGGGAAAGGGAGAGGTACTTGCAAGAATTTTTGGCTGACCTAAAGTATAATTCATCTTAATTTTTGGAGTATGTAGGGGTATGAGCCATTTGTTATTCTACCTTAGTCAGCAAAATGTCTCATTTTCCTCTGATGACCAACTTAAAAAATCTTAGTATTACAGCACGTGGCCTGCAGGGTTGGGAGACAGAGTTAAAAGTCATCTACTGAAGTTTCATTTGCAACAGCAAGAGGGAAAAACATTTAAAGGGTTAGGATACTTAATTTGGGACCATAACTCTCTGTTTTGCCTCCTACTGCTACTGGAAAGAAAACCTCTAAGTACAATCTCTAGTACAATCCCCAAGCCACTTATGTAATAGGGAAAGGGGCAGCTTTCGGCTTATGGCTATTACTCATCTTCTGAGATGATTCTGTCTGATTCAAGATAATTGGTTGAGAGTTCTGATCTCTACTGCATTTTGGCTGACTTTCAGCTCTGCCTTGTTATCTTTGTGGGCTGGTTCCCAACTGAGAAAATCATAATGTTTTCCTGTACAGTGAACTGTATCTTACTACAAAGGGTTTAAATACCCTAAAGGCAGCAGATCCCATCTATCTTGGAATCTGAGCAGGGTCAACTCTGGTTACTACTTGGATAGGAGACTCCCAATTAATACCAGGTGCTGTAGGCTATATTTCAGAGGAAGGAACTGATAAAACTGTCTCTCAGTATTCGTTGCCCAGTGAAATTCATGGGGTCACCATAAGTTTACAGGTGACTTGAAGGCACAGACACAGACACACACAACTCTTACCGCATCGGACTATTTGTGCATCTAACCCAATATTATCTAGTCAAATTAACAATGGCTCTCAAGTCTTTCAGAGAACTTTCCCATCACCTGCTACCCAATCCTTTTAAAGTGGAGATACTAGAAAGTAAACCTAAGGATCTTCTGCACACAAAGCATATGGCCTAACATCTGCAACAACAAACATTTCTCAAAATGTTTGTGGCTATTTGTTAACTGCTGACCAGGTCGATCCCAACTTACGGCAACCCTATGGTCATTCATATAAATGACCATATATGTGTACCCCAGACTTAAGAACTTTCCCATTTCTGATTATAATTTTTAGCAATTTAACGGGCCTGCTTCATAGGAATTTTTTTTAAAAAGCTAAATAATTTAGGGTAGAAATCCCACAAGCAGAATTTAGGGCAAAAATCCCAAGCATACTTTTCCCTTGAAACCAATGAAACTTGTTTACAGGCAATTGCATTTAGGACTGAGGTGTAATGATAGCCAACTGATTCATACCTTAGCTTTAAAGAGGCATAGCGCAACGTTGCTCCTTCAAACTCTTTTAAACTGGGGTCTGGATTTACTGTGGCTGCATGGAGATCCTGGAAGGGGGGCAGAGAAGAATTTCTTTGAGCCAATTAATTATACTTTTCAAAGGGAAATAATATGATTCCTGCAAAGCAGTAAGACAGAGTGTTTGGCTAATGTATATAAAAAACATGCATGTATTTTTCACACTACAGTTTGCTTGGTGCAGGCACAGTTGGGTTACAAGTGAGTGTTTGCCTTGCTGATCTGAACAGATTACATTCTGTGTGAAAAGACAAGAATTAGGCAGTGTGTTTGCAAGCCAGGCCTCCACTAGCAAAGAAAAACAAAAAGTTCACTTTAGCTGATTAGCAATAGCGAGTGATATCTGTGGCAGCAAACAATAAAATCCAGCCATTGCCATGCACAATGCTCTTTTTTTTTAAGTGAAACAAGGTATTAAAGTGTTCTAAAATCTGACAATATACTTGCCTTCCAAATGTCACTATTAATCTTTCCCCCATTCAGCACAGCAAAATCACTCCATGGCTGTTTCTAGACATATAAGTATTCACACAAGAAGAAGCACATTGATTTAGAAAACAAAAGAAGAAAAAAGAAGAAGGGAAGAAAGGAAAGTGGGGAGGGGGACACAAAACACGTTTGTTAGCATTGATATTTACAGGTTAGATTAGGGAAAAGAACAACTCAACTCATCAATTTATTGTACAATCAGAGCTGGCTCAAAGTGTGATGCTGTTTGATCAACTTAAAATTTGGGGGGCCTCTTGGCATAGCTCCTCACATGCCTCCTCATACAGTGATCTGCATTAACAACTGCCTACTAATTAGGTGTGAGGTGATCAAGGTATTACTTTCTCTTTTTCAATTTTCATTGTGTCACTTCTTAATTCCCTACCTTTTACAACTCTGCCTAAGCTCCAGGTATCCTACAGAGATCAAAAAGCTATCATGTCTCTGGGATAGGACAGATTATTCTCTAGCCAAACTGCTGCAGAGCTGCTCATCGACTGTTATTGTTGTGTTCCTTCAGGTCATTTCCAACTTACAGAGACTGTAAGGCAAAGTTATTTTGGCAAGGTTTGTTTCGAAAAGATTTGCTTTCGTCTTCCTCTGAAACTGGGAGTGTGACTTGCTGAAAGTCACCCAGTGGGTTTCCATGGCTCAGCAGGGGTTTGAATCCTGCTCTCCAGTCACAGTCCAACATTGAAACTATGCTGGCTCTCTGTATCTCCCCCAATAGTGCAAGCAGTGGCCCTCCCTCCAAAACACTACACATGCTACCTAACTGAAGCATCTGCCAAAGAAATTTAAGCACATCAGGCTTTCTTCTATGATTGAGCCAGCTCTGGGTACATGAATATTTGGTGGCAGCAACAGTAGGAATGAAGAATGTTTCTAATGCAGTGGTTCCCAAATTTTTGTGTTTGCATGCATAGACCACTTGCAAATTGCTAAAAATCTTGGTGGATCACTTCATAAACCTCTTGTTCTACAAATCAAAATATATCAATAATTCATATTTTAATAACATTTTCTTCTCAGCACTGGTAGCATTATTAAAGACAATACATGCCAATTGCGGCTTTATACCAGGCCACCAAACAGGGAAAAATTCTGTTCCAACATCACATAATGAAAATCACAGGGCCGTGTTAGGCTGGTTGATAATAGAGTACTTGCCAAAGGGGCACTAGTGTCAGAAAAATAAGTATGAAGTATGGGCCAAGGAAAGATATTCTTGGCTTCTGTGAAACATCTGAATAGGGCCACTGGACCAATAATAGCTCGTAAATTACTATTACAATTTGAGAACCTCTGCTCCAATGTTACTTTATCAAGACAAATAACTAGGACAGGGAAAGTTCACACAAAATTAGAAACAGACAGACAACAAGCTTGCTCTTTCATTAAGATCGTTCAATGAAAGGAGATTAGCTATGGTGCTTCATCAAATTGCCTGAGTCTAGTCTTCAGCACTAACTTAAAAATGGTAGTGCAAGGGTGAGCAAATATGATGGGTACAGGGGCCAAAGTTTTGCTTCAAGGAACCCCCAGGGGCTGTACAAACTTCCAAAAACAAAAACAAAAACAGAGAGTTGGAGAAAGAAAGAGAAAGGGAGAGAAATGAATGACAGAAAGGAGAAAATCAAAGTGGCTAGAAGTCAACTCTAATTTTGAGAAATTGGTATTTTTAGAACAGGTTAAAAATGCAGGGGAACACTGTGATAAGGTACACTGCTGTTCCCTAAGATGTCCAGAAGGAATTCACTTTTTTCTTTGTTTCTTTTCTTTCTTTTTAGAAAAACTGCAGTCTAGAAGATGTGAATGTGAATTCTGGAGGAGAAGCTGAGGGAGAGAATGGGAGCCATAGTAAAAATCACAGTAGAATAAAAGATGAGAATAAACAATGCTTCAGACGTCTATACACCAATGCACGGAGTTTGGAGAACAAAAAAAAAAAAAAAAAAATACAATCGTGAAGTCCTAGCGCAGGAAAGTAAATATGAATTTACAGGTATAACACAGCCTTGGTAGGATGATTCCCATGACTGGAATATAACAATTGAGGGATATAATCTGTTCAAAAAGAATAGATGGGAGAAGAAAAGGAGGGGAAGTTGCATCATATGTCAATGACAAATTCACTTGCATAGAAATCCAAGTGAGTGATATTATTCAACACCTTTATCAAAGAGTTGGATGAGGGCATTCTTTTCAAATTTGCAAATGACACCATATTAGGAGTAGCTAATCCAGAGGACTAGATCAGAATTCAAAATGACAGTAGAACATGCTGCCTCAGAATGTGGTGGTATCTCCTTCTTTGGAAGTTTTTAAACAGAGGCTGGATGGCCATCTGTTGGGAATGCTTTGTGTATTCCTGCTTGGCAGGGGATTAGACTTGATGGCCTTTATGGTCTTTTCCAGCAATATCATTCTTTGATAGGGTAGAGAGAATCCTTAACAAGAATCCTTAGGACCTTTGGATTATTGCTGATCATATGTTGAACATAAGCCAGTGTGAGCCAGCTGCAGCAATGAAGGTAAATGCTATCTTAGCCCACATTAAGAAGTATAGTTTCCAAGTCAAAGGAAGTAATAGTCTGCCTATATTTTGCACTAGCCAGGCCTCATTGGGAATACTGTGTTCAGTTCTGGGCACTTCATTTTAAAAAGGATATAGACAAGTGGAAGCAAGGTGGAAGAAGGGCAACAAGGATGATAAGCGGTATGGAGAACAAAACATATGAGGAGAAGTTGAAGGAACTGGGTATGTTCAGCTTGGAGAAGAGAAGACTGAGGGGTGACATGACTGTACTTTTTAAATACTGCAAGGGCTGTCACAGAGAGGAAGGTGCAAGCTTGTTCCCTGCTGCTTCAGAGGGTACAACTAGGTCTAATAATTTTAAATTTAACAAGAGGGTAGATTATGATTGAACATTAGAAGTAACTTCTTGATAGAGTGGTTTGGTAATGAAAACAATTGCCTAAAGAAGTGGTGGTATCTCCTCTGGATGTCTTCAAAAAGAGGTTGGACAGCTACCTACTTGGGGATGCTCTAGCTGGAGATCTTCCATTGAGCAAGAAGTTGGACCAGATAGCCTGTAAGACCCCTTCCAACTCTATGATTCTATGCAAAAATAGTCTTGGGGCTCACATGTGGCCTCAGGGTCATACTTTGCCCACACCTCCTGTAATATATACTCAAAGCACACACACACACACACATACAACTTCCCTTGGCTTTATGAATTATACCTCCCTTGTATCTCCCAAATCACTGGAACAAAATATATAAAATGACATAAAAAGTGGGTCAGTGGAACAACAAGGGACTGAGAAATACAGACACTGCTAACTAACACAATTTCCTTTAAGAACCCCTGCTCTTCAAGTCCAGCATTTTCTTTCCCACAGTAACTAATCTGATATTCCTGGGAAGCCTCAACATTTATCTCCCTACCTCTAAGTCTTTCTTTAGAGAAAGTATATATTAAAATTAAATTGCTTTCCATTCAAACATGGAAGCAATTTTAAGCAAGATTTTACATGAAATTTCTTAGTAAAAAATAAAGGAGTAAGGTACGATATCAAATAATAAGAAAAAAGACAAACTGTTAATCTATAAGATGTGCCTCAAATGTGTTTTTCCTCTCATGCCATATATAGCACTACTGGACACATTGAAGAATAGCTGAATAGTAAATGTAAAAGGCATGAGTGGCCTAAATGAAACTAGCCTGTAATAATTTTATCTAGCTACAGCTTTCAATGATGGCCCAAGGGATACTCTGGGGAAAAAACTAATGCCCCATCATTGTGGTAAAAATACAGTAGTAAGCTAACTGGTGACTACATCCTGCCATTTTAATGTCACTGTAAAATCTGCCACCTGAGTTTGTCTGACTCATTTCTCTAATGCCACGCTCATCTCTGTCTTTTGTTTAATAAAATGTATGTATCCACACCCAAACTGTAAAATATTTTCATGATGAACTGAAGCAAGCCAACAATTTGTTTCAATTCAAACAATTTCTTTAGAGGTCATAAAGCTAGATTATGTCATAGGGTTGTTTTTTTTTTAAATCAGAGTATATTACACCCTCACACAGTCTTTCCAAGTTGACTGCAAGGACATAGGAAGCAACAAATTTCTCTGGTGAATCCTGAATGCCTTCATGCTCCACAAATTAGATATCCTCATAAATGTATATAAAGGCATGGTCTAAATCTAAATAAGAAAAAGTCTGAAGAACAATAAAATATGTTAATGGATGGTATTTCTTGCATAATGCTGGGATTTACCAGTGTTTATTTCCCCTGCCCAAGAGAAGACATGCTGTTGTTGTTGTTTGCCTTAGGCAACCCTAAGGCGAAACTATCACAGGGTTTTCTGGGGCTGAGAGTGTGTGATATGCACAAGGTCATTCAATGGGCTTCCATGGCTGAGCAGGGAATCCAACAGTCAAATCGCTACATCAGACTGGCTCTAGAGAAGACATAGTTTACTACAAATACTTTACAAGCTGGGGTGCCAACATTTCTTCTTTGGGCTGCTGCATTTCTTCTGGAATAATCTGTGAGGAATCATGTAGTTGTGTTGGCTAGGGATGAAGCCATCAGTGTGTGTGGGGGGGAGGAGCTAAAAGTAGGGAAGGCCCCCTCCTTTCTCTCTCTTTCTGCCACACTCTTAATTCTCTCCTCCTCTGAATGCTACCCCTTTGCTATCTAACTGTGCCCCACTCCATCTCCCCATATTGTGATTGCTTACAGAGTCATGAACAGGACTGGCAGAAAGTCAACTACCCATACGATCTAAATTATCACATGTAACTGATCAAGTATGAAGCCTGGTCATACTGAAGGAGCAGCTTTGTGAGATTACTGACGTTTCACCTTGCTTATCGTGTTTCACTTCAAAGGCTAAATTGCTCTGAACCAGTCCCCAATTTCTATCAAAAAGATTTTTTTTTAAAAAAAATGTATTCACTGCATATTCTATTAATTAAGCATATTCTGTTAATTTAGTCTAGTAGTAGAATCTTAGCATATTCTTGGTATATTCCTTTAATGTTTCTAGCATTGATGTGCTTTTTATAAAAGCCATTTATTTAACTTACTGATTTGAAACATTTTCTACCTATACCCAAACTCAGGACAAGCATACAAACTTTACCTCAGTTTCAGGAGTGGGAGATGGTGTGATAGAACTGAGTGATCCTTTTCGTGAGCCCTGAAGATCTGAAGGTATGGACACAGGACGCTCCCACTGTGTTGTTCCTGTTGGTATGTGCCAATAATAGATCCCAGCAACATCACTGATCTTTTTCCAGCCTGGAGGTAAGTCGGGGTCTGTCTGAAATGAATGATCACTCCATATATCTGTTTGGAATAAAAAAAATGCAAGGCATTATTATTAAGATATGAATACACTGAAGATCATGCAGACACTTGGCAGAGAAATATTCTAACTCACATAGTAACAGGTTGTATGCTGCATTTATAGATCTCAAATCAGCTTTTGACTCAATACCAAGAGGGAGAGTATGGACCAAACTCCTTGCCACCTCTATTGATAAGAGACTACCATGGTTAATTATCAACTTGTATAGTAACACCACTATTCAAGTGAGATGCAGTATTCAAGGTAACCTCACAAATACAATCCCTGTTAAAAAACGGTGAGCGTCAAGGATGTATTTTGGCACCGTCACTGTTTAACCTGTACCTCAATGACCTTTGTATATCTGTTTCCTCGGAGTTCTTCCATCCACCTAAACTGGAATCAGTCAGAATACCTTTACTCTTGTATGCAGATGATGCTGTGCTACTCTCACTCACTACAGTAGACTTGAACTGAATGATAAGAGCTTTTATGGGCTACTTAAGACCAGGCAGTGGTAATAAATTCACTTTCCCTTCCTGAAATCGGCTTGCTCATCTCCTATAATATTTTCGCTCAGCATCTAGTCAGAAAGTCGGTTGTTGAGAAAATGAGCATACAATTTACCAACAACAGAAAGTAAACATACGGGCCAATAATTGGATGGGTCATTTCTATCCCCCTTTTTATAAATGGGGATTATGATTGCCTGGGACCAACTAATCGGTAATTTAGCTGTCCGGTTGATATGGGTAAATAAAGTTGCAAATAAAGGAGCAAGCAAGCAAAGGAGCCCACCATATAACATTACTTTTCAGGAGCTCAGGCATTATTAAGTTATTATTATTAGTATCAGTATTACATTTGTTTATACCTCTGGGTAGCTCCACTTCATTGTTGTTATTTGCTGCAGGCAAGTTAGGAATTTCATTTACATTTCCATGCCTCACCCCAGGCCAATCAATTATCTCAATATTTCCTGGCCTAATCAATGTTGATCCAGAAGCAGACTCCAAGACTAAGGGCTTTGTTGTAGATCCCCATCCCCTCTTATCCTGGAGGCTAATTAGAGATGCCCTCAAGAAGGCTATCCTGACTATAGTCTCTGCTTGTATCATTGGGGGCAATGTTTGAAAAGTTTTAAGAAGAGAATCCTCCTCGTCAATAATAAAGTGATGGGGGGAGGAGCCAACTACGATGGCAGAGAGAGGCTAAATATTCGACTCCCGGAACAGATGATTATAAAATAATTTCAGAAGCCTTTTTCAAAACAAAGAAAGAATGTGAGTAATTAATTGAATAATGTGGGAAAGAATGTAAGATAAGATAGTGGATTGGTTTCGATTCTTCTCCAACTGGAGGGAAAATAAAAGACTCTGTTTAAACTGCAAATAACTGTTGAAACGGACTGAAAGCAAAACAGTTTTTTTTTTCCCCCTTTGTGGTCCTTGAGATATATGCCGCCTAAAAAAAAGGTCTATAAACACCCTGTTTGGAAGCGACCTACAGCAACAGATAAAACATATAATCGTCTAGTTAGAGATTTTGAAAATATAAACTTAAACTCTAACGGAGACGAAAAAGTCATTAAAATGGCGGCGAAGAAAGCTGCGAACGGAGCTAATGAAGAGATAAAAACTTTTATACACAAGCTTATTACAGAGTCTAATCAAGCTCTTGTTACTACAATAACATCTAATATAAGGGCAGAAATGGGGCAATTGCAGGAAAAAATCTCACAGGAGTTAAAAGCATTGGACCTTAAAGTGGATGATATAAAAAAAACCCAAGGGAATCAGCAGACCAGACTAGCACAACATGATGGCAGGATTTCTTTGTTAGAGAGACAAATTATCCAGCTCCAAGACCAGAACAGAAGAAACAATGTGAGGATTCGTGGATTCGCAGAGCAGCCACAACAAAGTCAAAAATCCTTGAAAGAGGAAGTTTTAAAATGGCTAAAAAGCATTGTTCCTGAGATTTTATGGGAAGATTATGACATAGAGAGAATTCATCGTGTGTCAGCTGCAAGAAGAGGAATAATTCCCAGAGATATTATAATGAGAATTGCGAATTTCAACAAGAAAGATGATTTGATGAGAGCTGTTAGAAAGAATCCAGGAATATTGAAGTATCGAGATAACACAGTGGAAATTTATAATGACTTATGCCGCGAAACAATAAATTGGAGAAGGGAAATGAAACCCTGCATCATAGTTCTACAGAGAGTTGGGATAAGATACAGTTGGGGATATCCCATCTTTCTGAAATTCCAATATGCTGGCAAATACCACAGAATATATTCTCTTGAACAAGGATTGCAACTCCTGAGAGAACTGAAACTGATCCAGCAAGAGGAAAAGGAAGAGGAAGGTGCGGTTGGAGGAGCGGAAGAAGGAGCAGTGGGAGGAGCAACTGAAGAAGGAGCAGCGGGAGGAGCAACTGAGGAAGGAGTAGTGGGAGGAGTAACTGAAGAAGGAGCAGCGGGAGGAGCAACAGGAGGAGCAAAGAAGAAGACTTCGGGAGATAAACGAAAGGACAGAGGCTGAGGAGGACTGGAAGAAACAATATGATATAACAGAAGAAGAAGAAAGAGCACTTCATAGAGTAGGAGAAGGGTAGATGACTACTGAGTAAAATATATTCTTATAGATTATAAATGCATAGAGATACATTTATATATATATAAAGCAAGAGGGTAGAGAGAGGGAAGGGAGGGGGAAGAGAGGGAAAAAAACATGGGAAAGAAAATAAATCGGGAGAGGGTATTGGTCTCTATGCCGGGAGTTGGCATACCTTTACCCCCCCCCCAGGACCATGGCTGGTCGTTTCCAAGGCAGAAGCGCTTTGGAGGAAGAGGGGGAGAAATGTTTGTGTGGGGAGGGGAGGGCGGGAAGGGGGAGGGGAGTGGGAGGGGGGAAGGGAAGGGGAAGGGGAGCACCATCACATTAAAGAGCCAATGGGGAGTGGGATTAGAAAATTCAAAATATGAAAAATGGAGAATAGATTGAGAATATCAACATTGAATGTGAAAGGTTTGGGGTCAATAATAAAGAGAAAAAGGATAGAATCGATATTAAAAAAAGATAAGGCCGATATAATTTTTTTACAAGAAACACATGGAAAAAGAGATAAAAAAAATGAGCTTAGATTGAACTGGGTAGCCATTTATGAGGAAGCATTTGGTACATCCAAATCAAGAGGAGTTGCAATAATAATTTCCAAAAGATGTAATTTCATTGTAACAAGTGTGGAGTTAGATGAAAAAGGTAGATATGTAATTATACAAGGTGAAATAGATGGAGAAACATATGGCATAATGAATATTTACGACCTAATAAAAGCAAAAAGAGTTTTATGAAGAAATATTTAATAAGATCAAAAAAATGAAAGGAGACTATACAATAATCGCAGGTGATTTTAATATGGTGATGGATAGATGGAAAGATAAATCAGATCCATCAATTAGAGATAGATATAATAATATAACAATTTTGAATAAATTAGTGAGTAGAAATGAACTGATAGATGTTTGGAGGCTAATAAAGGGTGAAGAAAAGAAATATACGTATTATTCATCAGTTCATAAAAATTACTCAAGAATAGATTATATTTTTGTTTCAAAGAATATGATACCTAGATTAATAAATACAGAAATTGAAACAATAAAAGTGACAGATCATGCTCCGATGATTTTGATATAACTATGAAAAGGAATTATAGAGAAGAAAAAAGGGGGAAACTGGATACTAAGTTATTTAATTATAAGGAGATAGTAAATAAAATAGAGAAGGAGTGGCAAGAAATTTGGGATATAAACAATAAGGAAGTAACACAAGATGTATTGTGGGATACAATGAAGGCAGTGGTAAGAGGATTATGCATTAAAGAATCAAGCAAATTAAAGAGACAATTAGGAGAAAAAAAATTAAAATTAGAAAAAGAAATAAAGGAACTAGAGAATGATTATATAATAGATAGAACTAAACAGAAATTAAATAATATTACAAGCAAAAAGAGATGAATTAGAAAAGATAGAAATGGACGAAGTTCAGAAAAATCTAATATACTTGGAAAGGGAATACTTTGAATATAGTAATAAAAATTCCAAAATGCTGGCTAAATCAGTACAAAAAAAAAAACTAGAAATATGATTGGCGTAGTTAAAGATAAATTTGGTAAAGAAAAAAGGTTGATGAAAGAGAAATTAAAAATATTTGAGGAATTTTTTCAAGAATTGTATTCAGCAGAAGATAAATCTTTAGAGAACATAGAGGAGTATATTAATAAAAATTGGAAAGTAAGACTAACAGAACAAGATAAAGGATTGATGGAAGAAATGATATCAGAAGAGGAAATAGAAGAAGTAATAAATAATTTAAAAGGAGGAAAATCACCAGGATTGGATGGACTAGGTCCAGAATATTATAAAACATTTAAAAAAGGTTTAATTCCTAAACTAAAAGTGTTATATAATAGTATATTGAGGGGTGAAAAAATTCCATTATCATGGAAGCAGTCACTAATAATATTAATTTTAAAACCAAATAAGGATCCTATGGATCCAGGTTCTTATAGACCAATATCTTTAATAAATCAAGATGCAAAAATCTTGACAGCAATAATGGCGAAGAGGTTAAATAAATTTATTTATAAGTATATACATAAAGATCAATGTGGTTTTATTCAAGGAAGACAGATGGCAAATTTAATAGGGAAAACAATAAATAAAATAAATATAATGGACAGAGATAAACAAAAAGCTGGAATTTTAGCCCTAGATATATTTAAAGCCTTTGATTGTGTGGAATGGCCGGCATTAAAAACAATTTTAAATAAAATAGGATTAGGAGAGAGATTTAAAGGGTTAATAAATCAATTGTATTCACATAATACATCTGTAGTGATGGTAAATGATGGATTTACAGAACAGATTCAAATAACAAGAGGAACGAGACAAGGATGTCCATTATCTCCAGTTTTATTTGCAATAGTTATAGAAATGTTAGCGAATGTGATAAGAAATGATGAGAATTTGGAAGGAATTGGAGTTAAGGAAAAAAATAAAATAAGCTTATTTGCAGATGACACATTGTTGACAATTAAGGATCCAATTGAAAAGATAGATAGGATAGATAAATATTTAATAGAGTTTGGGGAGAAGACGGGATTAGAAATAAATTGGGCCAAATCAGAAATAATGTTATTTAATTATACTAAGAAGAAGTACAAAAATTTATAAGTAGTAAAAGAGGATTACTTAAAATAAAAGAATCAATTAAATATTTAGGAATAGAGATTACAAAAAATTTACAAGAATTACAGGAAAAAAATTTCAAGAAATTAAGATTAGAAACAAAAAGGAAATTAGAGGACTACAAAAATATAAAGCTATCGTGGTTTGGTAGAATAGCAGTGGTAAAAATGAAAATTTTACCTAAAATTAACTTTTTGTTTAGAATGCTACCAATAAAAATATCAGAGGAAGAATTAAAGGAGTGGCAAAAGATATTAAATAATTTTTGTAATGGAAATAAAAAATCGAGGATTAACAAGAAATATTGGTATAAAAGTCAAAAAGAAGGTGGCCTGGGACTTCCAAATTTAAAATGGTATTATTATGCAAATCAATTGAGATATATCATAGAGGGGGTTTCAGGAAAGGGTGATTTAGATTGGTTAGAGATAGAAGATATGAATATTGAGACAAAATTAGAAAATATATTTTTTAGGAATTTTTCAAAGAAAGAAATGGAGAAGATAGAAAATCCTTTTATAAAAAATATAATAGAAATATGGAAAAAAAATAAAAGAAAATTAATACCGAATATATCAATATTAACTCCGATAGTGATGATGGAAAAATTTCCAATAAATTTAAGAGAAATAATAGAGAAAGAAATAAAAAAACAAAAAATTTATAGATTAAAAGAATGGATGAAAATAATGATAAATAAAGATAGAATGAAAGAGAGATTGCAGGAAACTAAAATATCCTGGTTTAATTATATACAATTAGAGCAATGGACAAAGAGTATGAAAAGATATGTTAAGGATTTTAAAGAATATGAAAATTTTAACAAATTATTATTCAAAGAGAAAATATGCAAGAAAATGAAATACTAAAAAAGGTATTACAAGTGAAATATATAAAATATTAGCAAAAGAACAAGAAGAGGATTTTCTTAGAAAAATGTGGGAGGAAGAGATAGTACAAAATATAGATATACAAGAATGGAGAAAAATTTGGAAACAACGTCATTTAAAAAAATTATCAATAAGAATAAAAGAGAATTATTATAAATTAGTGTGGAAATGGTACTTGACTCCAGTGAAATTAAATCAAATAGATGAGAAATATTCAAGATTATGTTGGAGAGGATGTCAAGAAATTGGTACATATATGCATATGTGGTGGAATTGCAATAAGATAATGGAGTTTTGGCAAAAGGTTTTTAAAGAGATAAAAGAGATTATAGGAGCAGATATACCAGTATGTCCAAATATTGCATTGTTATCTATATATGATAAGGTTGAGTGTACTCAAGTAAAGAAAGAATTAATAACAAATTTGTTAACTGCAGCGAGATTAATAATAGCAAAAAAATGGAAAGCAAATGAAAAATTTCAAATAGAGGAATGGTATAACGAAGTGTGGAAAATCGCAATTAATGATAAACTAACATGTAGAATTAGGTTTATGAAAGGTTTGGTTAAAGGGAATGATTTTGAAGAAATTTGGAAAATATTTTTGGATAAAGTTCTGAAAAGAGATAGTAATACTACCCTGTCAAAAGAAGAATGGCAATTTTGGAAAGTGGATTAAATAAAAAGTTGGCTCTGGGGGGTGGGTATTTTTTAGTTTTAGTTTTGTTTTTCTTTTATGTTGTATATTTTGTAATTCTTAGTAGGTGTGTGTGTTAAACTTGTGATTTATAGATTTAAAAGGATAAGTGATGTCAATGTTTTTTTAAAAAAAAGTTAAAAGAATTAACAATAGAAATAGATTAAAGGGGATGTGAAAAATATTGAATTAAATGTGAAATTATAATAGTTGAACAGATTTATAAATTTAAGGGTAAAGGTGCAAAATAACAATGAAAGTTAGTATTGCTTAAGAGAAGAGAAAAAAAAGAAAAAGAAAAAAAAATTATTTTTTTTAATTCACTATTATGTATATCACATGGTGTTTAATTTTTTTTTCTTGTTTTGTATTTGTGATTTAGTTATATAATTAATAAAAAATTAAAAAAATTAAAAAAAAAGTCAATAATAAAGTGATTAAGCAGGGTAGATGGGCCTGTAGGCACCATGAGCTCATTTGGAGGTCGTGCTTCATGAGTGGGATCGCTTGAGCCAGGCACAATTTCACCTAAGTCAATGAGGTTACCACTGACATTGTCAGCTAGAGTACTAGGGGGAATTTTTCTAGGGGAATTAATAATAAGTGGTGTTGGAAGAGTTTTATTTTCGAAGAGCTGAGAAATTAAAAGTCCTTTGTTTAATATCATATATCTATAGGAAAATGCTTTTCTGGCTACACGCTCATTTTTGAAAGTTACAACTGCCCGTGCATGTATGTAGTTATAAAATAAATATTCCACTTGAACAATATTGTCAGGAGTTAAAACCTCTAGACTTATATGCCCTAGAGTGTTTAAAAGGTGGACTTTTCGCTCTGCTTGTGATAGTAATTATCCCAAACCAGCAGGCATGCTAATAACCAGTTTATGCTTCATTAGTGTCAGACTCCAACGCTTACTACTAGTCTTGGCCTAAACTGACTGGGTATGAGAGTCATCAAAAGAAGGTAACTTCTTCTGAGGTTGACTTGAACCTTTCCTGAGGATGTATTCCCAAGGATCCTGAGTACCTACTTCATCCTTATCACAACAGCAGGAATGTGAGGGATCAGGTAGATTATTTAAAGGCACTTGCTTGTCTTCAGGGTCTAATGATGGTTCTTTAACTTTCCTGACTTTGTCAAACTTCTCCTTTTTTTTTCCTTTCCAGTGATCAAACGGTGGGAGTTTCTTTCCCTTTGCTTCAATAATAATCCCTGAACAATGCTTGGTCATTTAATAACTCTGTTTTTCTTGGCCACATTAGGCTTCTTCTAGCAGGTCATTTTTTCCTTAGAGAAGGTTTTCCTTTTCCTGGAGGGTTGTACTGAGCTGACATCACACATAGATGGTTTAGATTCATACTCAGATTCCAATTTTACCAGTAATTCAGCAATAACTGTTAATAAGGCATTGCATTCAGAAAGGAAGGATTTAACTGATTGTTGATCCTTAATTATGTTGTAAACATTTCTGCTTAGCTCTAACAGTATCTCCACTTCCCTTTCCTCCTGAAATGGTTTGTGTTGTTGTGTGTCATCCCCTGTTTCCTCACTCTTTGGAGCTTCTAAGATAGTTCCATTTCTCCATTCTACTACATGGTTAGGATCCTCAGCATTTTCAGCAGAGGCATTTCTGACGGTAGGGTTTGTAACCCACACCTCATATGGAGCAAACAAAACCTGTCTTATGATTCAGAGACTAGTCAAAGTCAGAATTATCATCAGAAGGCAAATCCAGGCCTGGTTTAAGTATTTCTACTGTTGGGAAAAGGTCACCAGGAATTTTATCTTGCAACATTCCATGTTGTTGTATTAGAGCCTTCTCTGCTAATCTCTCAGCAGTAGCAATCTCCATTGCCAGGTTTGCTCCATCTGTATCTGTATCAAGTAGGTCAGACAGATCTGTTTGTTATTCAAGGTCCAGTCTGTAACAAGATCAGGGGATGAGGCAAGTCCCAGATCATTTGTTTCATTTGTTTCTGCTACTGGAAAAAAAATAAGCAGATATTTTTGTTTGTTTTGTTTGTTTTCTCTGGTTTTCCTTTTTATGAGAAACAGAGACTATTTCATTGGGTTTAATGTGAGAAAGGCCCAAGTACTTATATCCCTGTCTTGTCAGAGCCACCACTGTGAGTTAATATCTCTTAATACACTTGAAGTTGCTGCCCCTTTAATTATGCTGCTGCTATTCCCTCTGTGGCTCTGGGCTCCAATCCGGGGTATGAAGACCTCCAACATTATCTTTAGACTCCTTTTTCAGTTCCTCTTTCAAGTGCTACAAAACTGTACCATATAGGAGATAAGTCTCAAATTTCAGATTCAATCTAAACAGCAGAAAGGAGGGAAGCCAGTATTCAAATAAAACTCTGGAAACCTCAGACACACTGCAGCCAGAGTCAAAGGTAACTGTTTTAAAACAACAATTCCTCTCTTTCACATATATGCAGAGGTACTTATACTTTATCTGAGAGTTTTGTGTGTTTTCTTTCAGTTTTGAGCATCCGATGAACTGTCGACAGTAAAATTATCTGTCAGATTAGCTTGTGGCCTCAGAAGGTGAACTAGACAGAAGATAAGGCCAGGAGTAGTTTATTTGCTTGTTTTCTTCCCCACTTACACATCTTTGTTTAACAGTAACTCCAGAGATTATTCCTGTTCATTTCTGGAAGTGGAGATACCCAAGGAGAAGAACAGGTTGCTTACCTGTAACTGTGGTTCTTCGAGTGGTATCTGTGCCCTCACACACTAGGAGCTTTCGCGCATGCGCGGTAGCGTTCGGAAGATTCTAGAGCTTAGTAGCTTGGCGGGAACCCCTCCCCCATGCCAGTACTGCGCATGCTCATCCCTCCGAGTAACGGTCACTCCTCAGTTCTGAAGTCTGCCGAAAAAAGGGGACTTGAAAAAGAGGGGATGGTTGGGTATGTGTGTGTGAGGGCACAGATGACCACTCGAGGAACCACAGTTACAGGTAAGCAACCTGTTCTTCTTCTTCGTGGTCTCTGTGCCTCACACACTAGGAGACTGTGTAGCTTACTGGTTGGACGGTGGGTCAGGTCCTATAGTACAGAAGCCAGCACAGCATGTCCAAAACGAGCATCTCGACGGGACCGGCAGTCCAGCCTGTAATGGCGCACAAAGGTCGATGGCTGGGACCAGGTCGCGACACGGCAGAGTTCCTGCAGGTCGACTCCTTGGAGGAGGGCTGCAGATGTCGCCACGGCTCTGGTGGAATGAGCCTGGAGCAAGTCTGACGGAGGCTTCTTAGCAAGCTCGTATGCCAGGTGGAAAGTCAGGGCCACCCATTTCGAGAAACGTTGGGTGGATACCTTGTGGCCTCTTCGACGCCTGCCATAGCACACAAAGAGGTGCGGAGTCTGTCGAAAAGAGGCAGTCATGTCCTTATAGAAGGCCAAGGCCCGACGAACATCCAAGGAATGAAGGGATCTTTTCAAAGGCATAGTCGGGTCTGGGTAGAAGGTTGGTAAGATGATGTCTTGACTAAGATGGAAGTTCGACACCACCTTCGGTAAGAATGACATGTCTGGTCAAAGGACCACTTTGTCCCTGTGGAACACCAGGAAAGGCTTGTCAGACCTTAGGACTGTCAGCTCCCCCACTCGCCTGGCTGAGGTGACAGCCACCAGGAAGGCAGTTTTCATGGGGAGCAGCCTGTCATCAGCAGTCGCCATGGGTTCGAAGGGTGATCTCATTAGCTGTGATAGCACCAGAGATAGGGACCACGGCAGTAGCGGTGGTGATGCTGGCGGGTACAGGTGCTGCAGGCCCTTCATAAACTGCTTGACGGTGCCGTCCCGAAAAAGCGCCACCAATGGAGATCATGGAGGCTGGTATGCCACGGTGGCGGCGAGGTAAACATTCAAGGAAGGAAAGGCCAAGCCCTGCTGTCGAAGGTGTAAAAGGAAGTGGAGCACGGTAGGCAAGTTCACAGGCAATACCGGCTCCCGTCGTGCCTCAGCAAAGGTGACGAACTGCCACCACTTGTAATGGTAGTTGCGGCATGTCAACTCCTGCCTGGCTGCGGTCAAGACATTACCGATGACGGGATCGTCTACGGCGATATCCTCCAGGCATGGAGGGTCAGGAGCGGTAGGTCTGGGTGGAGCACAAGACCGTTGGAGTGTGACAGGAGGTCCGGTGCCGTCGGGAGCCTGAGTAGTCGATTGCGAGCGGCCTCGAGGAGAGGACTAAACCAGTGCTGCCTCCGCCAGTACGGGGCTACGAGGATGATGTTGGCTCGGTCTGCAAGGATCTTCAATATTACCCGCCCCAGGAGGGGAAACAGAGGGAATGCATAGAGAAGTCCCTCGTTCCACGTGAACTGCAAAGCGTCACCGATGGAACCTCGGTCACGGCCAGCCCTTGAACAGTACCGACAGCACTTCGCATTCTTGCTGGTGGCGAAGAGGTCGATCGTCGGCTCGCCCCAGTGGTCTCGGATCATCTGGAATGCCCTGTTGGAGAAGGACCACTCATGGTGGCAAGACGTGTCCCTGCTGAGAGCGTCCGCTGTGGTGTTCTTCTGCCTGGCCAGGTGAACCGCCACCGGATGGATTCGAAGCGAGACATACCAGTTCCAGAGATTGAGGGCCATGTCGAGGAGGGTGGTCAAATGGGTCCCTCCTTGTCTATTGATGTAGCAGACCGCCGTCGTGTTGTCCGTCAGGATCAGCACAGTGCGGCCCGTAACGAGGTGGCGAAAGGCCCTCAGAGCTTTCCAGATGGCAAGGAGCTCGAGGGTGTTGATGTGGAGGATGGTTTCATTGTCGATCCACTGGCCTCAGACTTTGAGATTGCCGCAGTGGGCTCCCCATCTGAAGAGGGAGGCGTCTGTCGTTACCATCACCTGCTGAGTGGATTCCCGGAAAGGCATGCCTGACAGGAGATGGTTGTAGGACTGCCACCATAGGAGAGAGGTGCGCACCTGCGGGGGCAGTCGAAGGAGATGTCTCTGGTCGTCCAGCAGTGGGTCGAAGACACAGACGAACCAGTGCTAAAGAGGCCATGCACGGAGCCTGGATAGGTAGGTCATGGAGGCAGTGGAAGCCATGTATCCGAGGAGCTGCTGGATTCTCCTTGCCGATACCGTCAGTGCGTTAAAGACTGTGGGCGCGGCCCGAAGTGTCCGTGCATGGTCGATCGGTAAGTAGGTCTTCGCCGATACCGAGTCCAAGGTTGCCCCGATGAAGTCTAGCACCCTCACCGGCTCGAGGTGGGACTTCTTCGGGTTGACCCGGAGACCTAGACAGGTCAGAAGTGTCAATGTCCGATGGATGTCTTTGTAGAGTTTGTGCCTGCAGGACGCCACCAACAGCCAATCGTCCAGATAGGGGTAGATCGAGACGCCCTTCGTCCGCAGGTATGATATCACTGGGGGCATGCATTTGGTGAAGACCCTGGGAGCGGTAGAGAGGCACAACGGTAGCACCTCGTATTGGTAATAGGTGCCGTCGACCACAAACGGAAGGTAGCGTCTGTGCTGCGGGCGAATGGCGATGTGAAAATAGGCATCCCGAAGATTGATGGAGGCGAACCAGTCCCCTCGTCAAAGGAAAGGTAGGATTGATGACAGCGTGATCATCTTGAACCTCTTGGGACGGATGTAGTCATTCACCCCTCTGAGGTCTAGGATAGGCCGCAGACTTGGTACCGTGAAGTACCTGGAGAAGAAGCCAGTGTTTTTGGCTGAAGACGGAAGTTCTTCGATTGCCCCTTTCTGAAGTAGGGACTGGATCTCTTCCAGCAGGACCGAGTTGGCCGGAGTGGAATAGCAGATGCCTCGCGGTGGAATATCTTGAAATTCTATGGCGTAGCCAAGACGGACGATGGAAAGCACCCAAGAGTCCATGGTGACGTGGCGCCACTCGGCAAGGTGTCTTGCCAGGCTCGGTTGATCTTGGAAGGTTGCTGGCAGGCTGAAGGTTGGTTGAGGTGGCGACCTGCGAAGGCGGTCAAAACCGGGACTTTGTGTCGGAGGAAGACTTCTTAGAAGACGAAGCTGGGCGTCTCCGGAACGGTCTTCGAGCTGAGGAAGTAGTCGATGGTTGGGACTACGTGGATCAAGACGACCGCTGATAGGTGGAGGAGGAGGACTTGCGCCACGATGGTCGTGAGCCGAAGGACCGACGAGGCTGAGGCGGTTGGTTTATGCCCATCTTTTTAGCGGTCAGGCGCGCCTTAACAAGATGGTCCATAGCCTTGTCGGTCATGGCATGAAATAGCCCCTGGCCGTCGAAGGGCAGGTCTTCAATCTGCCTCCGACTGTCCTCCTGCAGTCCCGACGACCTCAGCCAGGCATAGCGACGGAGCCTATCATCACCCTCGAGGCAACCTCCACGGTGTGTCTGGGGAGAGGATCTGCTGGTTTGCCAGCACCACTGCCTCGTTGAAAAACTGTGAGGCACCTTGGCGGCTCTCTTCTGGGAGGGTTTCGAGAAGAGGAGCAAAGCAGTCCAGCAAATTCCTGAGATAGGCTGCGAGGCATGCCTGTGTGTTGGACACCCTGGCAATCAGCGAGGAGGCAGAGTAGAACCTCCTGCCATAGGTGTACAACCTATGGCCCTCACGGTCCGGCGGGGTGGTATGGGCCCTGTTGCCGTCCTTGGGTTGGGCAGACTCCACCACAATAGAGTTCGGCACCGGGTGGCAGAAGAGCAACTCCGCGTTCTCCTTCTGCGTTCGGTAGAGGTGCTCCAGCCGGTGTGGAATTGGCTGGGCAGAAGCCGGCTTGGCCCATGGCTGTCTCAGGGCCTCCATAAGCACTGGCAGGAAAGGCAAGGGAGCGGTGGCTGGTGGACGGGTGTCCACGTAGTGGAAGATGGGATCGTCCACGGCTGGAGCGCCGTAGCCATGTGGAGGTGGATCGCAGAAAACTGTTTTACGTCCTTCGGCGCAGATTCGGGTGCCAGGTCTCTGAAGCCCAAGGGAGGCGACTCGTGGGATGGTGGTGTCAAGTCCTCTGACTCCGTATCTGATTCATAGGACTGGGATGAATGACTCGGAGACCTGTCGCCAGACTTGTCCCTGGATGGTCTATGGGGAGGCAGGTCCAAGGTCACAGTTGGTGTTGCCATAGCTGCCGGTACCGCTGACGACATTGTCATTGTCCAAGGCGTCGCTGTTGAAGCGATGGGCACTACCGCAGGATGCGCTTGGTGGATCACCTGGGTGACTACTGTGGTCGGCTCCGCCGCCCGTGTCGAGGTGGCTTCTGACACCGGGCGGGTTGCGGTCAACGTCACCCATGGAGGAGACATGGTCCTATAGCGAGATGTAGGTCCCCTGGATCTCCGGTGATGAGGAGAGGGCGACCAGCTCGGGACCTCTGATACCGGGAGTGGTGGCCTTCCCTTGGAGGTGAGCGGGATCGGCGATAAGGCGACCAAAACCGGGGGTTAGGGAGGTATCTATCCCTGTAAGATAGAGAGTAGGATAGGTACGACCCCGGATGCTTGCGCCATTGGTGTTCTCAGCCGTACCTTCCGAGATGGGAGGCGGAGGTATATGGCGAGTCGGTAGAGGTGCGAGAGTATTCTCTCTCGTAGCACAACTCCCTTGGGCGTGGTGGTGGAGGCCTGACTCTTTACTCAGGAGAGCGGGATTCGCTCCTGTCGGAGGCTGCCCGGTGCCTGGGCAGAGGCCGTTGTTGGGCCATGATCTCCTCCCGGCAGTTTACTGACCTGCGGTGACTCAGCGGGGGTTCCGCAGCCACAACTTCCTCCCGGCAATCAACCGACCTGCGGTGACTCGGCGGGGGTTCCTCAGCCAATAAGACGGGAGGTTCTGAGGGCAAGACCTCCACGGTTTGCTCCTCATCCGACACCTCAAGGACCTCTTGCGGGTCCGACTGCTCGTCTGGAGCCCCAGTGAGCTGAGTCGGTGGAGGTGTGGGAGGCGGGCCTCTTTAGAAGGAGAGCGCCTCTTTTCCTTTCTCTTCTTTTTCTTCTCCTTCTGCTTGCCGATGTCTGGGACAGCAGGGTGCTTCCGTTGAGCAGCAGTTGGAGGTCTAGTTGACGTGGAGGCCTGCGAGCCTGCAGGTGCCTCCTCAGTTGTCCTAGCAGCTGCTGGCAACTTTGGGATTCTCAGCAGCGAAGAGGGACGGTCTCGATGTCGGTACCGAGCCCGGTACCGACAAGGTGGACAGTGCGGCAGCCGCCGATACCATTGATGGAATAGTCGCTGGACGTCCGGTGGTTGATTTCTCCGACATCACAACGCGGGCCTCGGGCTGGTCTCTCGCTCTTAAGGATTCCTCCCAACAGTGCGACTTCAGCCTTGACGAGTGGTTCCGAAGAGTTTGAGTGGTGAACTCCCGGCAAATAGAACAGGCCGAACGTTATGGGTTTCCCCCAAACAAAGAAGGCACTCACGATGTTTGTCGGACAAAGCGACTTTCCGTCCACACGATACACACTTTTTGAACAGGGCCGACATAGACTAAGAGTCCAAGGCAGGCAGATAAGTTTGAAGAAGGAAAAGAAGTCCGAGGATTCGAAGAGAAGTGAAGGAACAGAGAAGAAAGGAGGGGGTTCGAAACACCAAATCCAGTCCGTAATCGAAAAAAACGTAATCAAAGTCCAAAAAAACGAGTCAAGCCAAGAAATCTGATGAATTAACAATAAATCACAAGCCACAAGCCACAAGCAAAGAACCTTCTGTACGCCACGGCGCCACCGTTACTCGGTGGGATGAGCATGCGCAGTACCAGCATGAGGGAGGGGTTTCCGCCAAGCTACTAAGCTCTAAAATCTTCCGAAC
Organism: Ctenosaura bakeri; assembly: GCA_948474755.1. Classification (NCBI taxonomy): domain Eukaryota; kingdom Metazoa; phylum Chordata; class Lepidosauria; order Squamata; family Iguanidae; genus Ctenosaura; species Ctenosaura bakeri. Next base: position 170,869 of record CAOLHI010000138.1, on the reverse strand, counting down.
GCTACTGCGCACGCACGAAAGCTCCTAATGTGTGAGGCACAGAGACCACGAAGAAGAATCCCTCCTTCATGCTCTTAACAAGTGGTCAAGTTATTATAGAAGTGGTAGTCCCTTCAGGCTACTGTGAAGGAAAACATTTAATTATCAACTACAGTAAAACTACAATAAATGGTTTTCACCAAAAACCAAGCCTTGTCGAATTGGATCATAGATGGGCAGAACAAGTCACACAGAACAAGTTAGATGGTTCAAATACCTAGGAGTTACATTTCAATCATCTGGTGCCTGGTTGTCCCATCGTACCGTTGTTACCCAGTCAGCATCTAATACTGCTAAAGCTTTAGTTTGTTTCTTTTACACCAAAGGTGGCCAGTTCTTGCCAGCTGCAATTAGGGTACTTCAAGCTAAGGTGCTGCCACAACTGCTGTTTGGCATACCAATATGGATTCTAGGTTTCTCTCCAGTGCTGGAAAGGATTTTTTCAGCCTTCCTATGGAAGTTGTTTGGAATACCAAACTGCATGCCATCAGTTGTTTTACGGCTTGAAGTTGGTTGACCCTCAGTTGAATGACCTGCCTGGAACTCGGCTTTAAGGTACTGGTTGAAACTCTTTTTATGCATATCCTGAGTCTGGCTATTCTTATCTGGTTATGAATGATGCTTATACCACCCGCTGGCCTACAAATATTAGCGAAAACTGCAAAGATTGGGCCAGTCTGATAATTTGCTTGCTACACACGACCCAAAGAGGGCGGAGATGATTTTGGCCCAACATATTAAAGATGTTGACAGTCAATATTCTGTCTCTATTGCTAGTACAACTTGTTCCCCAACTAGCTTAGAACTGCAGTTTAATCTTGATGGGGGAGCTCAATATCTACAAAATCTGACCATTCCTAAATATCGGGTTGCATTTGCAAAAGCAAGATTCAGTGTAATCCCCTCTGCCATATTAGAGGGTTGTTTCTGGGGAATTCCCTATAAAGATTGTGTTTGTCCCTGTGGAGAAAGTTGTGTAGAGTCTTTGACTCATGTTCTATTCTCCTGTACTTATTATAAGAATGAGAGACTAAGACGAATTATGCTTCTCCTATCCAAGCTCCCAGGCAGATCATTAAACTGGTACCTGGTATACTTATTATGTATTGAAAAGTTTATTTTTGCGGCTATGACAACCCATCAGACCAGGACACACACAGTACAACCAGATACGTCCAACATTTCTATTTTATAGGTTGCCCCAAAGCAGCCTCAAAATAGCTTCTCATACCTATATGAACTGGCTTCTATGAATTAGTTTTATGAATTGGTTTTATGAACTAATTTTAAAAACCAGTGTTACGAATTGGTCTTAGGATCTGACTCCACAATTGGTTTTATGAATTGGTTTTGTAAATTGGGTTTAAGGGCTTTTTTAAAGATAAAGTTAATTATATATTTGACTTTAATTTTTATCACTAACCCTGATGGTATTTATATGTACTGGATTTCATATTCTGTTTTAAGATGTATTTGCTTAATGGTCTGTCGACTGAAATAAAGGCTATTGTTGTTGTTGGACCATGCAGACGCAAATAACGTAGAAATGTCATTGTTCTGTCATCAAAACAAGTTTGAAGGAGAAAAACATGTGTAAAACACAAGTTAGTCTGTAAGAAAAAGAAAGTAATCTCACGTGTAAGATGGTTTATTATATTCGTTATCCAGTTTTGTTAAAACAGAACCACAAGTGACAAAACAGGCACATTTAAAAATATAACTGTTCATAACTGTACACTGAGAAGTCTTAAAATCCTCATCAATCCTGGTTTCCCTAAGGGAATTAATATCTGCTGAGTCTCTATTGTCATGCAACTGTTTGAAGGCACACATTAAACATGTTTAAAAGATAACCAATTTAAATGAGATACAGATAAGTACACATTCCCACCAAAATCTGTGGGAGTTCATAGGAGTTAGTGGCAGCTGGATTGTGTCCAACCTTTGTTACCAATAATATTTATTAGTTACATTTATATCCTGCCTGTCTTCCAATGAGCTCAGGTCAGCATACATGACTCTCCCTTGCCCACTTCATTTTCACAACAGTGAAGTACGCACACTTGAATTAATGTGACTGTCCCAATGTCATCCAGTGAGGTTCTCTGGAGATGAAAATCAAGTTCTTCTAAATTCCAGTCCAACAATTTAACCACTGCGTATAACTGCCTCATTTTTAAGTGAAATACTTTTGAAGGCTGTGTGTTATTTTATGCAAAGCTTTCATATAAACTTAATACAGGAAGGCACACCTTTTGATGCCCTGTTATCTGATGACTCACTCTTTCGACACTTCCAAATTAAGGACAAGTTCCATTAATTCAACAGGAGTCCTGCTCTTTCATCAGTTTTTCTTGCCTACAGGGGCTTGGTTGGAACCATTTGCACATGTGGGCTGCTTGTAAAGAGACTTGAGAAGGGAGGAAAGCCACTCAGCCAGCTGAGAGACTTTGCAAGCAGCATACACACAGACAGTCCAACGCGAAGCTCCATTAAGTCCTTCATGCTTCCTACAGTACAGTTCAAGGATTCCACTTTTCAACCAATTCTGTTTTTTGACAATGCTCTAGTGCCTAACCTGTCAGATAAGTGGGGGAAGCCTGCAGAATTATACAGCTTAAGAAACACTGAATTTAAAAGTGTAGAGAACAAGAAGTCTAATTTAGAATGAGATGTTTGAAAACGAGATTTCCATATACTTGCCAGTCATGTTTTTTTGAAAGATGAACCCCGAATCTCAGCTCAGCATGAATTGATAACTTACAATATGGCTATTTCTGCCCTACATTGTTATAGTGCTGTTATTCCACTTTCAACATCCTGTGGAATTCTGGGGTTTGTAGTTTACTGAGGCCAAAGAGCTGTCTGGTTGAGAATTCTAAATGCCCCTTCCTAAACTACAAATCCCGAGATTCCATAGGATGTTGAAAGTGGAATAACAGCACTATAACAATGTAGGGTGGAAGTGGCCTAGGTTTCAAGCTTGTTTGCCTTCTCCTTCTGCTGCCTCATTTCCCATGTGGTCCAATTCATCTATTCATTTCGTGGCTTAACAAATCCACAGTTTGTCTTGCCATGCAAACTTGGAAACCTATAGTTTGCATAAATAATATGCTGCATGCAAGCCTGGAATATAAACTTAGTTCAAGCTATGTTCTACCTTAATGCTCAAACCAGAAAATGAATGAAATAGACCATGTGGGGGGGAGGAGGGAGGAGAAACATGGGATCACAAAGATAGTACACAATGGACAAAGAGTGATTCCACTACAGCAAGACCACCAGAGCAAATCCAATAACAGGTGTTTAACAGAAAATTACTGAACCGCCAAATACATTTGAAACATTAATATTCAAGCTCTTCTTTAGGGAGAAAACCGGAATTAATCTGAACGCTTAAAATATTAGTTGATTCTGATTAACCTTTATTAGGCATACTACAACATATACATTTACAATAAAACTTCAACAATCATTTTTAGAAAATTTAAGCCATAAGTTTGTTGCCTCTACCAGAAACTTGGCCATTAGCCTAGCAATATGCAGATTCTGATCCTCCAATAAGTATTCCAAACCTATCCAAACAGATATTAGTTTAAAGTAGCAAGAAATATTCTACACTATTATGACTGTAGTCATGTAGCTCATGCAGAACGTTTTTGTGAGTTATCAGACATGTTTGCATGTCATGACAAACCATAGTTTATATTAGCTATAGTTCCTCACTTAACCCATGATGCCATGAATGATAGATGGCCAAACAAACCATGATTTGTCTGCCTTATTTCTGGTTTGTTCATCTTCTGCTCTTTTTGTCAAGCCTTCATGGTAGACAACTGGAGAAACAAACCAGGGACAAGATGTATCTGTGGATTTTGGCACCATGACAAACCATGATATAAACATGGCAGAGGTTTCAAGACGAAAACAAATCCAAGAGTTAGACTGTGGTTTGTATCTGGTTAACAAAACAGGACTTGTTAAAGGAGATAGGTTTGCATATCACAACATACCAGGTTTCAACAAATCACACTATGGCTTCTTGTTGTACTGAGCAAGGATACTCACAGAGTTGAAAAGGACAGACATGGCAACACTTCCACACTTAATATACCACTGTACATAAAATACCTTTGAGGGACAAGATTAATTGTTACGGCTGGGATTTATATGACAACTATACAAAGACAAAATGTACAATATATCCCACGATGAGCAAGTTCTTCCAAACCAACCAACCAAATGAAGATGAAAGGAAAATTACATATAATTATTCATGACTATAGCCTACTATGTTGTAAAAATCAGAGAACCAAATGTGAATGCCTTTGAAGTCTAGCAGCCTCAGGAGCATTTTCAACTTAGCACGAAATAAGCAAATCAGACTTTTAAAAATGTTCAGTAAGTATAATATAACCAAAACAAATGAAAGACTACATGTATCCGAAAGAAAGCAAGGCAAAATAGTTACTAAAAATAACAAAAACCTACACCATCAAGACAAGGAATAGCTTACTGAATAAATTCAAATGTTTTATGTGGAATTTAGAGATGGGGTCTAACTGCCTGAATACAATTGTTCTGTAATAATATTTTGTATTCTAAACATTGCTTTTATCTCATTTTGGAGTACAGTACCTTTTCTATTTAATTTTTTTAAAACCAATTACACATACATTTTATTAAGGTACATGGGGATGAGGATTTATGGGACTCAAATTGAGAAGGAAATATCTTTCTACATATTTAGGTAAGCCTAGATTATCAAAAGGAGTGATAATTTGCATACCTTCTCTCAGAAATGGACAGAAACATAAAGAACAAGGCGCAATCCTGAATTACAACAAACATTACACATAGCCATTCTTTCTATATCACTCATTTTAAAACCAAACTGGTACAGTTAATTAAGACCCTCTAGAGTTTTAAATTATATCAAGTTTACCTTGAGAATGCTGTTATTTAATAAAATTTAATAACACTTCCCTTTCACTGTCAGAAAGTCTACCTAAAGCACCTCTGAATTTATATACTGTCCACTGTAGCCATGTGCGAACAGCAAACAGGTTTCTGGGGACTGCAAAAAGCTGGCAAAAATTAATGAGCATTTGGTGTATCTTGATGGCTATATACATTAGTCTATATCCAACTGCTAATCCCTATCAGAATAAACCTGCTGAATCAACTAATGAATTAATACTTGTGTAAATCCAATTGATTTTAATGGATCTACCTTACTTAATTGGCTGCTGTGTTAACCACCATCAAATTGATCTTGATCTATGGTGACCCCATTAATGAGAGACCTCCCAGTCACCCTGTCGTCAACAGCCCCACTCAGATCTTGCAAACTCAGGGCTGTAGCTTCCTTGAGTCCATTGACCTGTAATGCCAACTTTCTCTTTTCCTACTGCCTTTCTACCTTTCCAACCACTATTGCCTCTTCTAGTATCATGTCTTCTCACGATATGCCCAAAGTAGTACAATAGTCTCTGTTTAGTCATCTTGGCTTCTAGGGAAAGTTCAGGCTTGATTTGCTCTAGGAGATATTCATTTCTCTTTTTAGCAGTCCACGGTCTCCATAGAACTCTTCTTCAGCATCATATTTTAAAGGAGGTGATTTTCTTCCTATCAGATTTCTTCATTGTCCAGCTTCCACAACCATAAATAGATATTGGAAATACAATGGCAAGGGCAATACTAGCTTTAGAATTCAACAATACATCTTCTCATCTTGTCTAGTTCCTTCATTGCTGCCCTTCCAAATCCTAGTCTTCCTCTGATTTCTTGCTTGCAGTCTACATTCTGATTAATGACTGAGCCAAAGTATGGAAAATCTCGAACTATTTCAATGTCTTCATTGTCTGCTTTAAGGTTATGTAAATCATCTGTAGTCATTATTTTTGTTTCTTAATGTTCAACTGCAAATGTGCCTTTGAACTTTCCTTGACTTTCTTCAGTACTTGTTCATAGTCTTTCCTAGTTTCTGCTAGAAGCATGGAATCATCTACATATCTTAAATTGTTGATGTTCCTTCCTCTAATTTTCATACCTCTTTCCTCAGAATCTAATCCAGTTTTGTGTATGATACATTCAGTGTACAAGTTAAACAGATAGGGTGACAAAACACAGCCTTATGTGACCCTCTTGCCAATCAGAAACCATTTTGTTTCTCTGTATTCTTTCCTAACTGTGACCTCTTATCCTTAGTATAGTTATGCATTAAGATAATCAAATGTTTTGGTACACTCATTTCTTTAAGAGCAAGCCACAGTTTTTCATGATTTACAATTAAAGGCTTTGCTATAATCTATAGGCTATAGGCTGTTTTTCTTCAGAAATTCTTTGGTGCACTCTATTATTTTATGTATGTTTGCAATATGATCACTCATGTCTCCTTCCCTTCTAAATGCAGCCTGGACATCTGGAATTTCTCACTTCACATATGGTAAAAGTCTTTGTTGAAGAATTTTCAGAATCGCATTGCTTGCAAGAGAGACTAAGGCAATGGTCCTGTGGTTACCGCAATCTCCTTTCTTGGGGACTGAAATTTATATCGAGCATTTCCAATTGGTGAGCCTTACTTAATACTAGCAACTAAATTTAGACCACTGGATATACAAACCAGAACACTACTCTCCAGTTGCTTCTTTCCATTTCCCAGAAAGCAAATTTGAAGCAGGGATAAACATTTGATAACAATTACACGTATAAGTAGCCCTTCTACTTTTGTGAGGGTTTGTAGTGCAGCCCCCTCATGAAAGTAAAAAAACACAAATAACTCTCACCCCACCTGAGTGAACACTCCCCCTTCCATTCCCTCCCAGGACTCCCCCCTCCATTCTCCTGCCTGTTACCCACGCACTCTGCCTTTTTATTGCCTACATAGGTGACAGGCAAGCAAATGGAAGGGAAAACACTTCCTCCCACCTCGCTCCATTCCCATGGCTGTTGCCCTTGCGCCCCATCTTCTTTCTGCCCACACAGGCGACAGGCAAGTGAATGGAAGGTAAAACACTTCCCCCTACTCCATTTGCTTGTTTGTTTCCCGTGCGCCCTGCCTTCTTTCTGCCTGCGTGGGCAATAGGAAAGTGAATGGCGGGAGAAACGCTTCCTCCAGTTCTGTTTGCCTGTACACCCCCCCCTACTTTCTGCTCACATAGGCAACAGGCAGGAGAATGAAGAGGGAAATTCACAAAGGTTAAATCCATGAATGTTGAGAGAGAACGGTACACTTTTTTAAGCATAAAAATTCTTATTCAAAATAACAGCACATGCATCATAGCCTGAAATTATTGCGGATACTTATCAATTTAGGTATCAAGTTTGTACACATTTCTTTACTGTTTGTGACCATCTTGCTTAGATCCATGAAAGGTACAATTTTAACAAACATCATGTCTTCACAAAACTATATTAGCCAATTTCTAGTTCACTGTCACCCAGAAAGACATTATATAATCTAATCTGGAGGCAATTCTTCCTCATCATATATTATCAAGTAAGCTATAGATATGTTATTTTTAAAGGTATAGTCTATGGCTATGCACTGATGTTTCTTCTTAAAAGAGAAGGAGACACAGATCTGAGGACGAAGAATACTTCACATCTTAGAAATAAATCAGAGGTAGGGAGAATTCTTCGAACAGAATGTGTGATTACAGTTTTAATCACTGTCTGATGACCTGAGTCATCAATAAAACCCAACATAATAGATATTCTGTACAAAAAAAAGAGAAAGACAACATCCTTCTACAAGCTCAGAATGTTCATTCTCCTTTGCAGTGATCCAGCTTTTTTTACCAGGTACAGCAGAACAGCTGTGACATAAATTCTACTGCGTTTCAGGTAAAAGGCCCAGAAAGCCATTGCAACCTCTGGCTGGAGCCACACAGATGCAGTTCAGAAGACAGAGATTAAATGAGAAGTCTGCGAACAGTGGACATAAAATTTGGAAAGGTTAATCTATTGTCGTGCTGAGTGCAGGATTCTGGTAATAGCAGTCCAAAGGGTACCTTTCCCACTACCTGAATGTGGAGGGTATGCACACAGTCTGACTGCCATGCTGAGGCTCAAATTCAATTTTGGAAGAAAACAAGGAACTTTATAAATACAGTTTGTCACAGTGATAGGCATTTTGTGTTTGCTAAACAAATGTACAGCCCTTAGCTAGTGTAAAGACCTTTCTCTGTGGTAGCAAGTTTTGATGTGGTGTGCAAATGAATAATCATGATCGTGAATCACTCAGACAGTGAATTCTCTCTGTCTCTGAGGATAAGTAACATACTTTTAACAGTTTTTAAAAATTCTCCATCATCACTATCACCACTCCCACTCCCACCATCCCCACTATCATGTATAACTCTCTCAGAGAAGCTTATTGTATATTTATATTTTACAGAAACACAAAATCACTGAACTTGAAAGAACCCTAAGAGCCACCTAATGCTACCCCTCACTTTGCAGGAATCCACACCTATAGCATTCCCAAGAGATAGTCATCCAACCTCTGTTGAAAAATCTGCAAAGAAGTGGAGTCTATTCCATTGTTTTAATATTTGAAAGTTCTTCCTAACATTAGAAAGAACCTCTGTTCTTATATTTTGTGTCCACTGGGTCATGTCCTAGCTCTGGAGTAGCCAAAAACAAGCTCATTCTATCTTCTACATCACATCCCTCCTAGTATTTAAAGATGGCTTTCGTGTCATCTCTAATTTTCTCTTCACCAAGCTAAGAGAATGGATTCTATTCCTTAGCCATTCCCGACACAGCTTGGTTTCCAGACCTTTTACTATCTTGATCATCTTCCTCTGTAGATGCTGCAGCATATCAATATCATTCTTGAACTATGGTGTCAAGAATTGGACACAATATTCCAGGTAAGGTCTGACCAAAGCAGAGTAGAATGCTTTTTCTATGCTTATACTGATGCACCTTGAATTGCACTGGGTTTTTGGCTGCCACCAAAATGGAGTTATCACATTGTTGATGACTCAGCTGTTCTTCAAGAATTCTTAAAGATTATTAACAAAGTTTCTAGGGCTTCATTTGCAAGTTCCTTTCATGCCACTGGATGCACTTCATCCAGTCCTGGAGACCTGAATTAGTTTAGAACAGCTAGAAGAGACTTTAACTGGAAGTTTGAAAGATGACACTTAGTTTCAGCAGCAATCTGTTCTGTGTATTTTGATCTCCATGCTAATCCCCTTGTTGCATTGAGACAAGAACAATATAGTATGGAAGTACAATATTCAGAAAATATTATCATAGGACATATATTCTGAGCTTAGGGACTAGCTTCAAGAAAATTCAAGGTATAAGAAAAGCAGAACAAAATAATACATAGCTGCTTTACAACTCCCTTCTCCAGCTGTCACACTCTCTACCACTGAGCTGATTTTCTGAAGCTATAAAGTCCATTCCATACAGTATTCTCCAATTCAGATGCTGAATTTGGTAAAATGATGAAAGCAAATTTGGGAATTCAATTTGTATGTCAAGTTGTGACAGTTTTACTGTAGTATACTGAAATAATACTACCACTTTCTAAAACAAGATGGAAATTAACTGCGTCTATAATCTGATAGTACGGTAAATGATACACTGGAGCTGGTAGTCACCCGTGTTCTTAAACAAGTAAAGACAATGTTTGTGGGTTTTTTCCTGCTTTATTTTTACAATCTTCCCTTCAAAGGGACTGGGTAGAAAATCTCAAAGTGCCATAACATGAATCATTGCTTGGCCTCTCTTCACTTAGAGATAAAAAAATGCAATAGGCAGCAGTATCTCTTATGGCATCACTGACCTGAAGGTGCAGTAAAATGGATCCAATTTTCTCTTCTATTATTTTGTAGCTTCATGAAGATATCCTTCTAGGGCGGGTATCCCACAGCCGTTTTGCAAGGTCAAGAAATGAAAAGTAGAAACACAAAAACTATGTTCTTGGTATCTTTGATTATCATAGTCAACTGGCATCACTTGGCCACAATTGATCCTCATACAGCATTCGAGAGACAATGGAAATTTTTGCATGGTTCAAGGTGCCTGAGAATTGTAAACTAATCATTTATTGCAACTTTGAGATAGCACAAGAGTGTCAGATCTTTCAATGCTTTCCCAAATATACATACGAAGGAATACCTCCCTACAGAATCATTTTATCCAACATACTACTGTTTTATATATAGTGGTAATTACATGTGAGGAAGGATTCATGATCCTCCTACCTCTCACAAGGATGGTAGAGGCCAGAAAGGACAATATCCCCGAATGTACAGTATATAACATTTTAGATATTACCAGAATACATACTCTAAACACAACTGTACCAATATGACTATGGTGGTACAACAAAAACACAGTTTACAACTAAGATGCAATACAAGCATTGCAGAGAACATACTGATTTGGAGCATTAGCACATTATGGGAATATGTTGTTATGACCACAAATTTGCAGGGCAAAAGTGGAAAGATGCTCTTAAACACAACAAAACCTGCTAGCTACAGAAAAGTCTAAATTGTTATTACTACAGAAATACAAGTACAAAATAAAAAATAAAATTAACAGTAAGAATACAGGAATATAATTATCCAGGCAGTCTAAAACTATAACATTTTACAATTATATCTTGGCTTATAAAGAGGTTTTTCCTTATCAGGATTCTCTACAAACTATAGCTATGAAAAGCATGGATGGTTTAAGAGCTCATTTCTGTACAAGAGAGAGTTGCAATTTACTAGATTGTCTAGTGAGTCTCTTTGTCACTCCCAAGGGAAACACGATAGGAAAAAAACAGCAAGTAAACAAATTAAAAATATAACTTAGAAAATTCTTTCTATTTTTTTAGAAGATGTAACTGAAGAAACATTATATCAAAACAGCTGTAGAGTATAACCCAACTTCTACAAATAGATATGCTTAGTATTCAAGTAACAGCTATAGTTCAATATCGTACATTTCTTTAAAATAAAAGATTCCATAAAGATGGTCAGCAGATAGTTCCTCCTAGAATTCACAGTGAGGGACACGGAAGCTAACCTGGAATTCAAAGATACCTAAAATGCAACATTTGGTAGGGCTGGTCTAATTTTGGAAAAAATTTAACTGTAATAAACAGCCAAATACTGGCTCTTCAGACAAGCCTCCTCTCTCCGCTACAACTGATTGTCAAGACAGATTACCTTCCTGTCAGAATTTTTCATGATGAAGCCAGACTGTTTAGAGATAAAGAAATCTAGATGGATTCACTTGGAACTCAACAGATGAAGCCTGCTCAGTAAAACCTACAGAAGTCTGGCCATGTATTTAAAATAAACTAGAAAAACCTGGAACTTAACCTATGAAATTATGTAGTGAATTGTATGAATTTTTTAAACAAATACACATAGACAATAGGACTAATAAACTATGCTGATACACAACAATAATCAGTGAATAAAAATACATTAGTACCATAAACACAATATATGCAATATAATTGGTGATCCACAGAAAATAACAGAAGTATAAATAAAGGTCCTGCAAGACCCACCAGAGCACTAGTGACTAACTATTTAACAAACAAAGGAACCAGATCCTGTCTGATCTTGGAAGCTAAGCAGAGTCAGCCATGGTTAGTACTTGGATGGGATTCCACCAATTAATACCAGGTGCTGTAGGCTATATTTCAGAGGGAGGAACAGGCAAAGCCACCTCTGATTATTCCTTGCCTAAGCAAAACCTATGAAATTCATGGAGTTGCCATAAGTCAACAGGCAACTTGAGGATACGCATACGCTGCTAAAAACACACAAAAAAGTAAAGATCAAATTAAACTACTGACAATATTAAAATGATTTAAACGATTTAAAACTACTCTTAAAAATATAAAGTACAATTTGACAAAAACAAAAACAAAAGTTTAGATTTAAAACAGAGCCACACCTTTGGCCCCTTCTTTAAAAAACTTCCATTTTAAAAGCCTGTCACAATAAAAAGGTCTTTGCCTGCTGATGGAAGGACAGCAGTGAGGGAGCCATTCTAGCCTTCCTGGGAAGGGACAGTTTTTCCAACAAAGACCTAATACCTGCCTCCTTTAGCCAAACTGGAACTCTACCTTGTTGTAAGGAGGCAACTTGATCAGGGAGAAGTCAATCTTTATCCATTCTCTCCATCATCATGCCTACCCTTTCTCTCCAGAAGACGACTGCAGTGCACTGGCAGGACCCCTATCAGATTAATCTGTGTTCCAGGTCTCAGCTAAAGATCAACAACGTGGCTGGGATCAGGGCGAAATTTTAAAAGTTTCTGCTAACAGCAACTGTGTTATAGCAATATGTGTCCTCTTGAGCAGCAAATGGGATTTAATGAATAAAAGTAATCAATGTGGTTTTATCTAAGTGTTCTCCTCAAGCTTGCTTCCCCACAGATTATTTAACTTTAATTCACTCTTGACCTGAATTAAGACAATGTTTGTTTATGCAGATTGCAATATACTACAAATACATGGCTGCAATCCACCAAAGATTAAGGCTAACAACAGAAAACATATAAAAGGGAAGAACAGAGCACTGTGAACATGGTTATCTGATTGTTTTATATTCTCATCACTCTCTAGATTAACATAATGTTGGACTCAACTTCCAGGCAGGCCAGTGGGCAGATGCTCCTTGCCACAGTTCTGCAATAAAAAGCATTTCCATGGTAAAAGTGTTAGCCAGATGGATCTCTGGTTAGAGAAACTTGCTATAGATCAAACAGACAATAGGATATTACCCATTAGGGCCTGAAATTCCCATTACTTCCATTTACTCTAGAGTAAATATGTAAAGGGTGGGAAGGGATGGGATGAGATCTGAAGATTTGATGGCCCTATGCCAGCAACCTCCTTTTTCAAATAAACTCTTAAATAAGATTTTGGAGTTACAAAAGTGAAGAATTCTTCTGAGTAAAACAGAACAACAGAAGTCTCCCCAACCACCCTCTTTCTGCAACCATGGCCTTTTCTGCACGACACTCTTAATAGCGCGATTATTCCACTTTCAACATCCTAGGGAATCCTGGGGTTTGCAGTTTCAGGAGGGGCCAGGCGGTCCCTCCCGAAACTGCAAACCCCAGGATTCCCTAGGACGTTGAAAGTGGAATAATCGCGCTATAAGAGTGTCGTGCGGAAAAGGCCCAACACTCAAGTGTGTTTACCCCATAAGAGTGGGACAAATAAGAAGATTGGAGACTGATGTGTTTAAAATAAGGATTTAAGTGCATATATTTTTGTGGATTGATGGAATTTCATATCATTTATAAGTCTGAATTGGACTTTAATAAGGATAAACTACAGCATAAGAAAGTCTAGGTGTTATCTATTTTCTCTGATACAGCTGACTTGCTGGCTGTTTCCAGCTAGGCAAGAAAAGAATGGAGTTGTTAGCTCTGTGACTGCTGGATGGAATCTTCCCAGGAACTATAACAGGGCTTGCAACAATGGTTGCTGGAGGAGCTATGGTTCCGGAGAGAAGAGTTGGAAGAGGGACTTGGGAAAGGGTGAGATCAACAAGATCAAGGCAGAACTCTGGGGAGCTGTAAGGCAAAGCAGGGAGAAATGTGGGACTAACACAGAAGTGAAAGAGGCTGAAAATCACACTGAATTGGGGGAGATGAAGAGCCAAGAAGTTCTGGTTTGTGAAATGGGGAATACAGTTCAAGCAGAGGAAGAGGGGGGAAGCTAATCTGAAACTGACCTGTAATGAATCCAAATTGATTATTGAATGAAACCAAGAATGGATAAGCCAGCAAGACTGAAGGGAGTGAGAAAAAGATAAAAAAGAAAAGTGCTCTGACTCAGGACAAATATTTTAAAACAAGTGGAAAAGAACTGGGATTATTAACAAAGGGCAAAGAAGGGAATTTGAGAAGAGTGGGTTGACGAAGAAGTTAATGGATAGGATGGACATAAAGGAAGACAAAAGTCAAATTTAAAATTAAACAGACCAAAAAGGGGGGGGGGATTCGGTTATGAAAAGTGCAAGAATGTGTTCCAATTCTCTAGTGTGCTAGAGAGGTGTGTTAAGTTTTTTTAAAAAAAAGACCTCAGTGTTCATTCACAAAATAGTGAACTCATTTTTGTATGAGAGCTATTGTTATCTTTAGAGTTTCCTTGAAACTTCCGTGGTCTAGACACATTTAACTCTGCAGTGGGTGCTCACAGGTTGTGGAACTCTCTCCCACAGGAGGCTGGATTGGCCCCCTCTCTCCTTTCCTTCTATGGGCAGGAAAAGTCCTTTTTATTCAGACAGGCCTTTGGCTTATAATTCATGGCCAGATAGGGATCTCAATAGGATTGTGTCCTGTTTTAATTGTGTTTTATATAATATTAACTTTGCATTTTTTTAAACCAAACTCTTCTTCAATTGTTTTTAAACTGCTGTATAAATAATTTCTTAGCAGTACCCTGTTTTTAACTGTTTGTAAGCCATGCTGGATCCTCTATAAAGAGAAAGGTGGCTATGAATTAAATAAATAAAATTAAAACTGCATTCTAGCTTCTTTTATTGCAATGAGACTTTTCTGATTCCTTGACTCTTTTTTGACTTCCATTTCCTGAACTACAACCAAACAGCTTAAATGAACACTTGTGTTTCCAGGGGTGAAATATCCCAGAAATATCCACAAAGATATTTCTGTAGTATTTAGGCTCTCAGAGTAGAAATAGGGGGACCCAGACTCAAATTCTTAGTCATCTCACTTGAAAGGGTAGTAATAAAATCAAGAAAACAACAAAGTACATCAACAAAATGAAATCTAGCAACATGAAAAGTATTTACGAGGATGACTCATTCCCCGTGATTTGTGGGAGGAGGAAAGCTGACCTATTTCATGCATCCAGAATAAATAAACATATTGTTAGATAGGGGAAAAACCAGTTTTGAATAAGATGCTTTTGGCAAATCAGAATCTGGGTGTACCTCAAAAATTTCTGGCTAAACACATTGCTCTGCAAAAGAAAAAAGAAAAAAAAAAGTGGTGGGCACAGTGATTCTACATATGAATTATCTTCAGATATTCAAGCTATGAAAAATAGGCTATGAAAATATTTGCTAAATAAGGTCTGCTTCTCACAAACAAGAGAGCCATCTACCAGGACCAATCTAATATCCCTAATATATTCTCCCTTCTTCCTCTGGTTTTAATTCAGAACAATGCCATCTGGGTTGTTTTAAGTCTCCCTAAATATTCACCTCTTTCTTCTCCCTGTAGATTCCTTAACTGGCCAGTTTCAAACTTTTGGTTATGGTATTCAAGGCTTTGTGTTCTCACTTCCCTCAGTACCTTGCAGCTCAGCTAGTATGATATATGCTCCATGCAGGAATGTAAGATCTACAGGAAAAGGATTGCTGGTTGTTCCACCAATGTGCACAGTTCTGTCAAGGCTGAGAGCCTTTCAAGATCTGGCTCCACATTTGTGGAACAGTCTTCTTTTGGACCTCCAGCTGAAGGAAGATCTCACTCTTTTTCATAAAAGGCTGAAGACTTTCTTCTTTGATTCCCCATCTTAACCCACTGAGTTGTGTTACAAGTGATGAGATGGGTAGCAACTGGAAGAGGGGACTTCATTCCAAGTGTTGCTATAATGTTAAGTTTATTTTTTTTGTCCCTGACTGTATATGATGACCTGATAAACATGAATCTGGATTCTACAATATCAGATTGCAGAGAGTATTCAAGCATCTGAATGCAAACATGCCAACTTGTTGTTTTCATATTAACAAATGCATTCTAGCCAAACCTCCCCCCTCACATTGTAGCTCTCTGTTTAAAAAGCAGGTTTTATTCTGTTTAAATAAAAATATTTCAATATACTAAATAATGTCTAATGTTAGCAATAAGTATTAGTAATAATTACTCATAGTAATTAATAATCATTGATAATATTTTATTTAACTGGCACCTCAAACAGGTAAAGCACTACTCTCCACTTTTTAGACTCTACTTCTGATAACTCACCGGTTTGGGAAATCTGTATGTGTTTGTGGTTAGGGCTCTGCAGCTGACTCCTCCTACAAAGTCTTCACTCAGCTCCAGCAGTCAGCACCTTGGATCCAGCTCTTTTTGCACTTGATTTTTTAAAGGTTACTATGCACAAAGTTTGTATCCCTCTGGTACAAATATTTCTCAGACATGCCTTCTTTGGTCATTTTACTTCCGGTCCTGCTAGCTGCTGCTTCATTCTGTCCTTGGTTCTGGTCTAATCTTTCTGAGCTCTTCTACTGCCAAGTCTTTTCCTCTGATCTTCACATCTCATTCTTCAGCTATCCACTCTCTCCTGACTAAACTCATTTTATGTTTATTTTCCTCACTAATATTTAGTCAGTTTTGAGGGGACAAAGAGTCGGACTTTTGCCCCTGCTTGCACACTCGTCACCAGTGAGCTCTACTGGAATGTTGATTACAGATCAATCTGATCAACCAGATCAATCAATCAGCAAGGCACCGTTTGATTCTTCTGTACCCTTATACACATTCAACCTAGAGACAGTATGATAACCACTGATGGTCAGTTCAACCCTATAACTGATAAAATGGGCACCTGCCTTTCTAAAAAGTATCTCCCAGACAAAAATCTCACTTCAAAACGCCCTCTTTCTTTCCTGCAGCTGTTTAACTCTGCCATAGCCTATTATACACACAAACAAATAAACAGATACTGCATTCTGCCCCATGCATAGGCCTGCACAAGGCCTCACAGAAATATTTTCCTTGTTTACTGTATTAACAAATAGACTAGATAATCTTAGTCACCAATGTTATCTGATCTCTGAAAAGTAAAATAAACCCTAGAGGTTTCTTCATAGTGAGTTCAGAAAACTACAACATGAACATTTTTGTCCTCTTGTTACATTTCTTTTCAAAAGTGTTTTTCAAATTCTATCCACCAGGTGGCATCAAGTTTTATATTTCTAAGGAGGAGACTGTAATTTATTGTTAAAACTCTTTCAAAAACCACTGTATGCAATCCACTATTTTCTCCTTCAAGATAATACAATTTACACCAACAGTATGTAACTTCTGGATTACAATTTTCACAATTCAATATATAATAATGTACTGGAAACTATTTTTAAATGCATTTCTGTGCTCAAAAGCCTACTTTTCCACATGCAGAAAAATATTATAGGGGCCTTTTATTTTAGCATCAAAGACAAAATATTTTAAATCTATTTCCAAAAGGGCCACTGTGTTAGCTTACAGAAGTACTTTGTTCCACCTTAAAAACTAAGATTCATTAAAGAATAAGCTTTGTCCTGTTTTCATATCCTGTTTATATCAAAGGGGCATTGTTAAGCATAAGTTCAACTCATTCTCAACTTGACTTCAATGAAGCAAAACACAGTGAAAGAACACATTACTTGGAAGTACCTAATTATTAATAACTAGTTACTTTTGAGTAACTCCTGTTTCCCAAACACTAAGGCATACCTAAGTAACATTCAAATCATTACTTAATGAGGGATAAGATCAAGGTGTAACTGCAATTTTTGAAAGACAATTTTGAAGCTGAGGAGTGTGACTTCACTAAATGCTCACTAAAGAATATCTCAGAGATCAGATGATGGCCTTGCACTCTGTTGTGGATGCTAAGGTGAAAGAGACCAGAGTGTATATGGTACTCCAAGGCAGTTGCTTGTAGCGTTCAGATGTTTTTGCTTTTAATAAGTACAAAAAAAGTATTTTAGTTACTTTTGAGAGACAAGAAGATTACTCTATAAAAACTGTAATGATATCACAAACTAGGCAGGGTGAAGTCTTCCAGATGTTTTTGGACTGTATCTCCCATCAGTCGTAGTCAGCGCACCAAATGATACAGGACAGGATCTGTAGCCCAACAAAATCTGGAAACCTACATTCAACTTACCCCTGCAGCCACTAACTATGGATCTTGGATGCAGAGTGTAAAAAATTACCATTTAAAATTAATTTTCCAAATATCAGTGGAGCACAGTTTGTATGCAGAAAGTATACAGATCAATGGCTGGCATTTCTAGGCAGGACTGGGAACAGCCATATCAGGAACTCTGGAAAGAATCTGCCAGTCAGTGTTGTCAATATTAGATGAGATGCAGTAAAGTTCTGTCACTATATAAAGCAACTTCCTATGTTGCTAGGAGCAATTGCCCAATAAACTGTTATATGATCATATTTTGACAACATCATGTTGTGTGCCTCCACTTATGGTGACCCTAAGGTGAACATATCACAGGGCTCTCTTGGCAAGATATTTTCAAAGGGGGTTTGTCTGAGAGTGTGACTTGTCCAAGGTCATATAGTGGGTTTCCATGGCCAAGTGAGGATTTGAACTCTGGTCTCCAAAGTCATAACAAAAAAATTCAACCACTATAGCACACTAGTTCTCCGGTAGCATCATACACATTGTTTCATTTGCAAAAAATAAGAGTGGTGCTTTTCCTCAGGAACTGAATCAATGGAAGGAGGCATGCAAAGAAGAGCCCATGAGAGAGTGGATTGCTCCATGCCAGCCAAAGAATTATCAAAGCCATTAGGTCACCACAGACTATATCCTACCCCAACACTGGAGAAGGTAAAGAAGGCTCTTTTGGGGTTTAGATCCATGTTCTCCTTTTGTGCATAATCTTCCTATCTTCAAAAAGCACCCAACCTTCTTCAACTAGCAACAGCATGATATGCAGAAAGTACACAGATTAAATCCCTGGTATAAAAGCAGCTGTGTAGGTGGAGATTTTAATTACTGTTGTAGAGTTTTTAAATTGACAAACAAGTGGTTCTGCTAGTAAATATCAAGAGATATATTTACAATATATAAAGGCAACTTAGAAAAGAAATCAGAAGATGAATATATTTCTGGATTCTCTAGTCTGACTTTGCAGCCATAGAAACTTTGTTGAGCTGCCTTAAAACTTCAGAAAATTATGAGGTTAAGAATCAGCATCCACACATTAACATTTGGATCAGAATCATATTGAAAAGGAGTTTACCAGGATGAGTTATTTTTTACATACTCCTCATGGAAAAGTCTTCTCTTTTCCAAATGATGTTGAATTTTGCTCTAAGACTGGAAAAGTCAAATCTGGAGGCTGAGGTCTACTATGACTTGCAGATTTGGAATTAGTCGGTCTTCAGACTTTCCAAAACAAGGCATCCACTACTTCCTTGTGCAAACATACTTTCACAATTCCCCATTATTCCTCTTGCTTGGGCACAACTCTGTTTTCCTCACAAACAAAAAGAACCACTGACACTACCAGAACAGAACGCTAGAAGCATTCAATTAGTTCTGTGGATATTGGAACATCCCTTTGTTGATTCAGGCATTGCTTGATGCTTCCATTTCTCTGGGATCCAGATAAGTATGCTGGCAGAATGCTTTACTCTTTCAGCACTATGTTGGACCTCTGCTTTCACCCATAGTCAAACAAGTAACTAGGAAGGTAACATAGTGTTGAAACATTTATAGTGTAAGAATATTACTTCTGGCCTCTCAAACGAGATATGACAAAGTTAAATTTATAAAGGAAAAATGTTCTGAAGAGAAATTGTTGTGTTAGGGGGAAAAATGATTCTTGCAAGTAAATTTGTTATCATCATCACGATCATCATCATGATGATCTGATCCATTCAACTAATCAAAGGCCACTGATGCTGGACAAATGAAAGTGATGTCAAAACGTAATCTGTCTGATTAATTGATGAATGAACTAAAACCTTCTGATTTGACAAACTCGTTTATAGTAACATGTAAATATATTAGAACAAGACCCTCTTCCATTTCCCTCTCTTATGAGTCACTCAAACAACATCAAATTTAATTACATCTGATAAAGCATTTGATTTTCTTGTTTGTAAAATGTTTGTTTGTAAAATGTAATTTTGCCTAGCAACCCTTGGCAAGGACTGTTTGAAGTCACAAAGTCTGTGGCAAACTTAATTCATGCCGTTTTGACTAGACCCTCTGATTTTCACCTTCTGTTCACAACTTCAGCTTAATCATCATATTTCTTGCCTAACTGGGAATTGCTAGTTCAATACTGTCTTTATTCTTTCCTGCACTATCCACACAAATGCAGAAGATATATCACCACATAACAAATCATATATGCGAGAATTGTAACATTTCAGTACTTTATACACTTACGTGTTACATAAGATTTTGTGAATTGTCTACTTAGGGCCAAAGCCTGAAAGGAACGTGCTATAAGGTTATCTATAACATGTTACTTTGGGTGTGAAAGGGCATGGCAATGGTCCTTTTGAAAATACAGACATGCCTCAGTTAACAAAGTTTCTGACAGTGAAGCTCCATTTTACGAGATCTTTTTAGACCCAGCCAGCCCCTTCTTTCTTCCTCTTTCTCTGTCTAACTGGAAGATTATTAGCACCATCAGCAATAAGAGGAGGGTGAAGAAGGAATGGAGAAACACAGACTTTTGGTGCCAGGTTGCAGCAATGTATCTGCAGTAAACAATGCAATCCATAAAACCTGAGCTGTGAATGGGATTCTGTTCTAACCAATTCTGTAAGCTAGTCACAAAAATGGAAACCATAAAAAAAGTAGACACCTTGAGATGTATTTTGAAATAAACCTTCAAATAATGTCTGAAAAGTTTTAAATGTTTTTGTTTATTCATACAAGGTTTGTCTGACCCAGTTGCTTCATTACATTATGTGCACATTCCTAGTTGTCGTGGGCCTGGCTGGGCCCGCCACTGCCTTGGAGGCCGCCGCCGACACAGGGGGAGGCCTGGACGCTGCAGAGGCTGCCGCCGCCGACGCACTGGTAGGCCCGGACGACGCGGAGCCCGACGACGACGCGGGGGTAGGCCCGGGCGCCACGGAGGCCGACGCCAATGCAGGGGGAGGCCTGGATGCCGCGGGGGCCACCGCCGCCACAAACGGGCCCATTAGTGGCGCCGGGGCCAGCCCAGGGCTCGCCCCGGCAGGCGGGGCGCCTGCAGGTTCGCTGGGGAGGGCAGGCCCCGGCTTCAGTACGGGGGCTCCGCCACCCCGCGGCTCTGATTCGGAGGAGACTGCCGCCCCTCCTCCCATATTCCGGCAACAGCAGCAGGGGAAAGAGGCAGTCCGCCAGCCCTGGCGGCTGCTGGAGAAGCGGCTGCGGGCTGAGAGCTCTCAGCTGTGAGGCCAGGCAGCAGGCTGAGGGCTCTCAGCTGTGAGCCCGGACCTGATTGGTCACTGCTGGGCCAGGGAACTACTTAGGATGGGTGCTGGGAGGGGAGGACCATGGAGCAACAACCGTCGGTCTTCCGTGTCCTCCTCTGCCGGTGTCCGGATCCAGCCCCTCCCTCCAGCGACCGCGTCCAGCCTCCCTGGCAGCCGAACACTTTGTCTTTGCTTGGGTGAAGTAACCCTTTCTTTGCTTTAGGAAGTAGCCTGCACTTACTTTGGGACTTAGCCTTTGCTTTGAGACTGATTTACGTTTGTACTGGGGTTTGCCTGTGGGGGGTGCTGTAACCCTCTGTTTACTGACTGCCAATAAACGCTGTCAGCTCCAGCCGCTCACCCCGCATCTGCTTGGCCTCCGCCCGTCGCCGACACTAGTGTCCAACTAAAAGCTTCTGAAACATGTTGACCTGCTTTTCTTTTTGGGGGTATAGGAACCTACGCCAATACTTTCTATGTTATTTCCACATTTTCTGTTAAAGAAGTAATGCCTAGGAACACATCTACTTCATTACCTGAGGTATACTTGTAACACAACAACCATTAACATTTTTTTGTATAATGTGTAATATTTCCTATTACTTTTTCTTCCTGCTTTGAAGGGGAGCTTCAATGCATTTTGAAGGGATTTTGCCCCCAATTTTTAGGCCATTTTCTTTTACAGTCCTCTCTCCACATTCACGAGTTTGACCTTTGCAAATCTGATTACTCACAAAGCACATGCTTACCTTCCCCTCCCATTTTCCTCCTCCGATTCTCTTGCATTCCTCACCCCAGGCTTGAGAGGCTTGTGTTTAAAATGGAGATTTCTTCCTTTTGGGTAAGTAAAGCCCCCTTCCGCTGCTGAAGGCATGTCCTCTCTGCCATGTGGTTACACATTCTGCTGTGTATTGGCTGCTGATTAGTCAGGTGCTCTCTTTGTTTCTACCCCTCCTTTCTCAAGATGATGACCAGAAGTAGCTAGAACCCCCAGAACTTCTGTCTTCTCTGTTTGAAGGGAAAGTACCAGTAAGCTTTTTAGCTTGTCTTTTTCTCTATCCCCCTGCCCCAAATGCCAGAGCCAGAGGAAAAGCAATGGGAGAGAGAAAGCTCCAAAAGGGAATGGGAGGAGGATTGTGGGGGGGATTATTCATGTTTTTTCCAGTTTTGTGAGGGTTCTGTGTCCTGAACCCTCGTGAATGTGGAAGGGCCACTATATCTTTCAAAAAGGGACCTGCAAATTAATGAAAACATTTTGAGTAACATTATATGATACTTGTTTGAAAAAAGATGAGCAAATAAGAAAAAAAATCACCTTAATGAATTCTTTATGTATGTCCGTTCTAATGAGCTATCTAAGAAATTATTTTCAAAAAGCATTGTTCTAAGCTCAGATAAATGCAAAGTTGCACTGTCCCACATGGATCACAACAGCTGATTTTGTTTAGCATCCCTTGTCAAGATGTCTACATATAAGAAGGATCACTGCCCACAGGCCTCAGGAAAGAGCAATAAAGTAATGTTGTTGTTGCATGCCTTCAGACTATTTCCAACTTATGCCCCCTCCCCAAGGTATTGCATCCAACTTATGCCTCCCTCCCCAAGGCTTTGCATTTTTTTTAACTGTGTTGGTATTTTGTATTTAAACTTTTTGCTCAGTTTTGATAATTTATTATTAGATTTTTAAAACTGTTGTGCAGTTCTCCAAATGTTAGCCTGCAACTCCCAGCAGCAACAGGTAGCACAGCCCATGGTGATGAATGATGGGAAGGTGCATTTCAGCAACATCTGGAAGGTTATAAAATTCTTTGCTCTGAAATGAATCTAGTCAGAGTCCATCAGTCACTGTTACTGGTTGTAGCTAAGCAAGGATTTGTCTTGTTTTTTTTTAATGAAGTCCTATAGCCCACATATCAGAACCAGAGTCACAAAAAACTAGGAAATTCAAGTCGCACATTTCTGGCAGATATGGGCAGATTTGTGTGGGCAGAATCCCCCTTGAAACCTGTACTGGAAGTCAGATAAGTTAGTAAGGTTATTCTTGAAACAGTTGGTGGATTCTGCCCACCTCCTGTTCTCACACTGGTACTTTGGTCTTCAATAACATTTAGAGGTCAGATCATTTGGGAGCTGGTCCCAGAATGTCATCATCTGAGGATGGGTCTCATCAGAGGGTGCTTCAAGATGCCAAAAGTTATTACTGAGGAATAATACACAAGCTAGGAGAGGCTCCAGCAGTTTGCTTTTGCCTCAGGCTATCGGGAAAGGCAAAATTAATCGAGTGTAAACCTATTCTGCATTTGGACCTCAGTCTGCATCAACTGAAGCAAACCATTGAAAAAGCGGGGGGGATTGGAAGAGGGAACTAGAATATTTGAAATGCAGCTAAAAGAGTGAGATGACAGAAAATTAATTGGGACTGTCCCTGCCAAAAATCTGTAACAGAAAATATCTTTGAATATTTTCATTCAAAAAATGCCAAAAAGCAGGAGTTACCTAGGACAATTTGGCCCAGGGCCTGCAAAGCTCTGCAGTTCTGTAACATACTTCATTACTCCCTTCCCTGTCCTATTGCTCACCAGACTCCCATGCAGCCATGTGTCTTTGGAAGAGTGGGCAATGGGGTATCCAATCCAGTGCTTGAGAAAATTATTTTTTCTTCTTTCTTTCTTCTTTTTTTCACTGCAACTCCCGGAAACTGTCAACCAGTATGTCCAGGGGATTCGGGAGGTTATTCTCCAAAAAGTAACTTTTACAAACTCTGCCCCAATATCACACCTGCCCCAAGCTTGAACAACCCTCCAAAAAGTCCTCTATAGCAGGAAAACCCTTTTACAGTTCTTTCCAAAAGGAAACTAAATGGAAACCTCTTCTTCTCCCTTAAGAAGAACGTTGATTGCTTTGGAACTTAATTAAGGAAGGCAGTGTTCTTCATCAATTGTCTGTAGACTGATATTATAGGAGACAGTCTAAAGGTCTGCACTGCAAGCATCAGATTCCTACAATTCAATTATATTAACTGGCCAACCCTGAATAATGAGATATTTTCTAATTAATAATAAATAATATTCTGCAATACTTTCCTCATTTTACCAGTTATGGATTTAATTCTGTTTCTTACACAAAACTGTGAGATCCAAACTGAGTCAGTATATTTCTCAAGATATATTTTTAAAATATTTATGCTGTAGCTGAATAAAAATATGTAACTGATTGACAAATTTATTTCTGTTCACTGGATTATGGCAACAGCTCTTTCCAGTTCTGATTTATTTAACAGCCTCAGTGATTAATCCATAGTGTGAAACAATTGTCATTCCCCTAAAATGAGCTGAGAAGAATTTCCAGTTGTCTGTCAAATCTATTTGACAGAAACCAAGCAGGCACTGCCAACAGTACGCGGGGTCTTTCCAAAACAATCTGCCATTACAAAAAAGTTGATTTACCCAGAAGTTGAAGAAAAAGACTAGAGTCGACTAGGTTGTGTTTCAAATTATTCAAGTACATAGATACAGTGGGGAGTTCAGCAACATTGTCAAGGAAAAGCACGATGCTTGTTGTTGAGAATCTAGAACTTGAATGAAAATATTTAAGCTCTGCAGATCTCAGCTTTCAAACTTAACTGCTTGATTCGTCTTTAACACCGTGCTAACAGTTGAGCTCTAGAGTCGTACTGCACAGATTACTTCAGCCTTAATGGATAAGCTCCCTCCACCCTTAATCACCAGAACTAGTTACATGCAACTTGCAGACAGGAATACCGTCTCACCTCTTCCCTACAACCACATCCTTAAGATCGTTTCCCAATGCAGAAGAGAACAGCCGACATAGACAAGCTGGAAAAACAATGCATTACAATTGTTCACTACTTACATTTGCTAGCTGATCCTCTGCATTTCAGTCTTAGCTGATCTGCTATCAGCATCCTTTAAGTTTGCTGTGCACACATGGTCTAACAGCTTCATATTCGCTTGCACTCTCCCTCTCTATAAAGCCTCTAGATCATTGTGATGGCTTGAGCAGGGGAGTGGTGGGGGTGAATATGACATTTATTTAATTAGCCTAACAAACAAGGAACAGAATTTGGGGTGGAATAAGAAGTACCATCTGACAGTCCATAGATTTCAGAGTGGAAACACCACATGCTGTCCATATAAATGACTACCTTCCCCCAATATGCCAGAAACCAAGACAGCTGTAAAGGAATTATAGCAGCGTCTGCATACAACACATTTGCTACTGAACCAATTCCAGATTGCCAGACACTCAAGTATTTCCTGACTGATACTGTTCAAAGTGACAAGCTTCTGAGACCTCACAGCCTACAGGCATCAATCACATCACAATTTAATCATCCCATCTGCAGACCAAAGTCAAAAACCTTCTTCCATCTCTAAAAAATGCACTGAAAATGTATTGTTCTCAGATATTTTTACAAACATGAAAGCAAAAAGGGGAAAGTTCAGGATTTTTTTTTTTGAAGATCCATTCTTTGAAGGGGGGAAAAAAGCTTCCTGAAAACCCTAACCTTCAACTCATTCAAGGTAAATTGCAGCAATGCTAGGAATTGATTTAGTGAAAGATTCCTATTAGGGAAAGTGCTGCTGCTCTCCTGAGGAAGTTTCTCTCCCTTTCTGTAATCAATATTTAAAGCAGGCCAAGAATCATGTCAGCCAAAATGACCAGAGAAATGGCTTTTTTTTAACACTCCTTTGGAACAGACGTTAAATTTAATTTAAAGACTGACCGGAAAATGACTATTATCCTAAAAATTAACACTTGAGAATCTTTCTTTGCACACTAAAATCCTGCGTAGTTTTATTTACTGAAAGCTTCCCAAACTGAAGGAAGAATAAGAATGTTATTACCAAGAAATTCAGTATACTGCACATTGCCTTTTATTACAAACTATCATTACCAAATTTCCACATAACAATTCTATCATAACTGCAACACTTCCAGGCTGAAATCTCACTCCTGGTTTAAGCAAATGTAAATATTGCTAAAAGTAGTGAAATCCATACAGGTAATATCATGAAGATTGCAAACCTAATCTATGCTACTTTCAGAATATGTATGTTAAATTAATTTTCCACAGATTTCTAGATTTTGTATTAACTTCTAGAAAGTCATATCAAATAGCATTACCTATGGCCCTCCAATAGTAGTTCATGATTTGGAGAGCTACAAGTGCTACAGGTGATATGCAGGTCTACCTCACATATCAGCAACTTGTCCCAAGATGCCTCAGCAGTTGAAAGTTCTAAGCATCAATAGGGGTGCATTAAGGAAGAGAGAAATGCACTGTTGAAAACTCCTCCTTCAAAAATAACTGTTTCATAGAAGGTCTTTTATTATGACCCAGGCACTGAGAGAATAGGAAGCGCTGAGTGCGCAAGTGCTTCCTGTCTCTATGTATTACATTCTCAGTTGAAATAGGACTTGTCCATCTTTTTCACTGGTAGAGTATGCAAAAATTGTATTTTGAATGGAACAGAGGAACATAGAATCAAGACGTTCTCAAACAACATTGCAGCTTGTTAGGAACATACCCAAACTTTGTTGAACTACAACTCCCAGAATTTCCCAGCCAGCCCAGTTAATGACTATGCTGGTATACGCTGGGAGTTGTTGACACCAAAAGTAACTTTTCCAAGCTCTGGGCTCTTCTGGCACACAAGTGCCTCCCCCCGCCTTCACCTCATGTGAATGTGGGTTTTGTGAACCTATTGCCCTGATGAATGCCCACAGCTTTACACTTTATGTTCCTAAGACTGTTACTCATCTGAAAAGAAAGAAAACTAAGAGCTTGCTTCAGATTTTGTTATCTCTTTGTGTAACAGCTGCCAAAATTAGACCACCTGCACATTCGTGTTGCCAACATCATGGAGCAGCAGTTTTATACATACTTAATGCCCCAAACTTGCCTAATAGCAAAGCAGCTGCTGGGTTCCACTCCACTGGGAGGAAAGGTAACTATTCCTCTTATTTCTATAGATTTAGGTATCCACTTAGGAACATAGATCAAGTGGACAATTTTGGCAGGAATTCTAAGCTGTTTCAGAAAAAATGCTGAAGCATAGATTTACCCAGCCAAATTCACTCATATTTCAATGTCTTGTTTCATAGCTTTGGGGAAACCTGAAAACCATGTTTCCAAAAGCGTGGTCTGAATTGTGATTGCATTCTCTTTCTCCTCTTTTGCCTTAGCAACAGATACTTTAGCTACAGCCAGCCCAGCACTTCTGAGATTTATAGAAGCATCAAAGTGGTTAAAGGAAAGGCTAGGAAAGGTCTGGAAAAACATGCAAAGAAGGAAGTAGGTGTAAAGATAAAGCAAAGAAAAGGAGTGTAACAAAGAAGTGGCAAAAGGGGTCATTATGAGAGAGCTAATTAATCTGGTGCAAACAACTGTGGCCCTTCAGATATTGTTGGACTACAACTCCAGTCAGCCCTAACTAATTCAGTCAATGTTGGGGGACTGGTGAGGGACTGGTTGCAGTCCAAAAACATCAGGATAATGCCCACTTATTGATAATAATAGGGATAGCTGGCAGAAGGCTACATTACAATATGGAGGCTGGGGGCAAGAGAGAGAATACAACAAGGAAAACAGAAGTACAAGCCAGCTTTAGTTGATCTTCTCTTGTTTATGATTCTTATAGCATAATCCTACCAATGCATCTATGAAAAAAAATCAAATACAGACAAACCATGAATGGCCCAGTTAGTAACTTTCAGCTGCAATGGGAGCACATCCCAACACAGATAAATTTGTAATGTGATCATTATCCTTATATATCAACATCAATGCACATGGAGCTTTACAAGTAAAACAACAACAAAAAACAGTCAGCCCTACCAAAGGTGTACAATCCAAAATACACACACACACATGCATATATAGGGGAAGGAAGGAGTAATTCAAGTATTAAACTATGCAATACAATTCTAAAACAAATTATCCAGATAGAAATACAAAAAAAAACCCTCAATGCAATAGAATATAAAGCAAATTGACAAATACAGTACATATAGTCAAAACACACAAGAATATTAAACAATATTAAAATTTTAAAAGGTCAGTTGTGCATTCAACAATATTGGACTATGAACATCTGAAAGAGAGAGAAAGAAGATAGAACACAAGAATGCTAAGATAGATGCTTTTCTGTGGAAGATTACCCACATTCTGTAATGAACTACATTTGTATGAGGCAGGCATGGAACACCTGGATGTCAGCATTGCCAGCACTCATGGAAACATTCACAGAAAGACTTCCAAAATGGCTGCAGAGATTTGAATCATGCCAGTATAATTCTTAAAAAAAAATGGGTTAATGTTTTTACCAGAGTGAACTTAACACATTTTACTACCTCAAACAATAGTCAAAAGTCTCATCTTTAACTCTACCTTTCACATACAAAAGCAAACCGCGACAGCTGTTATATCCAACTTCAACACTAACAATGGGATAAAGTCTCCTACTGCTCCTCAGGATAACATACTAGTTGAGCATACAAACTCTCTGTTCTCCAATAGAGGGATTCCAGGAGACTCTGGATAAATGGTTGGAGAGCTGTTACTTTTGCCTCCCAGTGTTTGCCAACTGACGCAACTGGCTCACTCCACTTATGGCAGGGATAGTATCTTGAAATAGTCATTATCATGTTGGAGAGCCTCTTCAAAACAACAGTTTGCCAAGTTGTATTTTAAATTCCAACTACACCATTGAAGTGAACATATAAAATGTCTCCAAGATGTCTAATTGTACAGTTTTGTTGATATAAATCCTCTAAAATACTTTAGCAAATTACTACATGGGTGTCACAAATTAATCACCTTCCAATCTACTCTCAAATCCAGGATATTAACATTCACTTCCTTTGGTATGCATGGGAAACTGAAATGTCCATTCAATTTAGGCATTCAATTAAAGAGTCTAATAGTATGGGAACATATATAAAGTTTAGGACATTTCAGAGTTCTTGAATTTTAAACAATAATTTAACAAAATATTTCTCATAACCTGTTGGAAAAGGCAACTATTCAGTCAACTGCAGTAAGGGTTTTGTATTCCAGCACCCCACACACATTTTTAAAAACATTGTTTCTACATATACCGTGGAGATATCTATCTTCAAAACAGAAGGAGAGAGTGTCAGAACATTCTGGATCAGCTCAGCCATGAGAACTAAATGACAGTTCAGTTATCAGGCTTACATCTCAGGTTGTGGTTAAGATCAGAATTCAACACATATAGACATAAAGAATAGCTAAAATTTTGGTAAGTCAAGGTCAATTGGTAAAAATTTTAAAAAAACCATCCATCAAGTTTAACCAACTGTATGAAAATTCCAGAGAATGAAACATTCAAAACAATTACAAGGAATCAACAATTGCAGAGGAAAAGAAAAGCAAGTAAATCAAATTCACCAAGACAGTTCAATTCACAGATTGTTTACAAACAAGGTGTTGAAATTTCAGAAGTTTACAAGATTCTGCAATAGTGACCTTAAGTGGGCTTCATATAGCAAAAACCAACAAAATGACTTGTCTTCATTTTTTCCCCGCCTTTAAACCAATGACACTACAAACAACATAATTTCCAAAAGCTTGGAAAACTCTGAGTGGGAAATTAGAAAAGGGAATACAATAGAGACCACCAATTAGCTGGCATCAATATACCCCCAAATAGTGAGTTGCACTGTCGTTCAAGCCACTGAGCAGTGTACTTTCTAAATCTGAGAGTGGTTCCATTTCTGCTCATGGGGCAGCTAGAAAAACACAAGTAGGACCTGGAATAAAAATTACAGCATGGAGTGCTTCTGTTTATTTTCTTAGCGAGACAGCCACACCTTCTCCGCTATGACACTTTACATCATTTCCCCTCCCACCTGGTTCTCTCACTTCTCACACACACCCCAATTACAACGAACACTGACAATGGAATGTTACAGAGATGACTGAATGCACTGCTAAAAGGTAAAACATTCTACCAAAAAATTTGCTTAGCAACAGCAGGATCTGTAACTTCTGCTACAACATAAGAATAATGACATATTGGCCTAACCTTCGAGTTTAATATGGATTGACTCAAACACTTAACATTTTCTGTTTTCCCACTGAAATACTGTATGTAAAGGAAGGACCCATACCTGTTTCATCTGGTGAACTTGGGGAAGCGCTATCCTGTGATAATGTTGTCCAACTGGAGTCTTCATCACTTGGAGCTAGGTTCTGAATCCGGTGGAGGGCACAATCTGTCTTTGCACCAGTTTTAGGGTGATCTTTTTTTGTCTCTGGGCTTGATGATACAGTTGCTACCTGCCCATCTTCAGGACTCGTTGGCTTGTTTGCTTTCCGTGGCAAGGCATCCCCATTTACAATCACAGTGGATGCCTGACTGTTGCATTGTGAGGACAGTTTCTCCTCTCCCACCACTTGGCTGTTCCCATAATTCTGATCAACATCCCTCGCGGATGTTTCGAGGTCTGCATAGTAATTTAGGAAGCTCTTGGTTCTCCGGCGCTGTGAGGGGAGGATATCACTGCCTGAGGAATCCTGTTGGTTTGGCTCTTTCCCCTCCAATTTCTCAGAGGTTATGTTTATGGCAGCTGCAGTTGTTGGAGCAGTCAGGTTTTTATTGGGATCCTGGTTCCCTTGCTCTGCTGCCTTCCTCAGCTGGTTCTCTCCATTCTTTACCAGCTTGATGTTGGAGGAATTGTTACCCAGGAGGGGTTGTGCGGCAGGATCAGAAAGACCCATTGCTGTCTGGATGTTAGTCAGTGCATATTTTTTCCTGCACTTTGGAGGGGTGTTGTTCTTGACTTCCGTGTGCTTGATTTCAGCATTCAGGAGTTCATTGTGGGAGGAGCGCAGGTGAAGGGTGTTGGGTGGAGTGGCAGGACCGTTCCGATTCACAATGTCAGTTGTGCTGTTGCTTGCCATAAACCCTGCCAAGGTTTCCACACCGGAGTCAACTAGGGAAGAAGCAGAAATATTTGTAAGATAATGCTTTGCATCGTAATCAGCTGGTGTACACACATACCCACTGGCAAAGAAAGCAGCACCAGAAGTGCCACCAAGTCTGTACATAACTACAGGGGCACTAAGGGTTTTAAGATGCTTATTTGTACATTTCTCTTCCTTGGTAATTGTATATAACCAAGTATGCTGATCTCCTCAGCAGAATGGTGGGAGAATGGAAAAGTTAAGATGTTTTGCAGAGGTAGAGGACACAGCAAAACCTTCAGAAACTTCATATTTCTTTAAGGTACTGCTTTTCACACAGCCAATTTTGCAGGAAAGCAAAACCAAGCAGAGTGCAGTTGAACAAGTGTAGATGGGGCTTGGAAAAATAACAGAGGACATGGCACCAAGTCCAGCAGTATTTCCTAAACTAGGACCCTCCAGCTTTGTTGGACTACCATTTTCAGAATTCCTAAGCCTTCTATTTGGGGGATTCTAAGAGCTGTAGTCCATCATCGCTGAAGAGAACTAGGTTGGCGGTGCCTGGTACAAGGTTTAGGATGGGGGTAGAGTGGGCAAAGAATGGCCCACATACAAGATATGATACATCATGACTTTTTGAAGGTCTCCAAGGTTACCTATGGCTAAACCAAATGGAAAGGGGAACTGGAATTATTTCTGGCCCCATAATGGCCAACAGCAATCCTAAACCTCTAGGGTTTGCAGTTGGTCTTTTTGCCACTTTGGGAGCGTTTGCCCCCTCTTCATCTTTTTCAACCTATAGAAAACTTCCTTTGGCCTATCCTAGCATCTTTTCAAAACAGAAAATAACCAGAGTGGGAAGTCCAATCACTTTCTAGTTTGGAAGAAGGCCTCTACAGATCTGAAAAGGGTGAAAATGCCTCAAAATATGACAAAATAAGATCATAGCACACCCCAATTGGGGGCAAAAAATCCTTTTTCAGCCCCTGAAATATGGAGGGGGGTCACAGGGCACATCAGTGGGGAATGTAGCCTTACAGGCTGCCCTCTGTGGGAGACAAAATGAGCCTCAGGTTCCACAGTTACTCACCCCAGTCTAGAACCAAGATGTATGACCACAGTAACAGCTCAAGGAGCTACCTAGCCTATAGTTCTAACTCTTTCAACATCCTATTTCCAACAGCTGCCAACCACAGATTTCTGGAAGAGCCTTAAGCAGAGCATTGTCCCTGTACTGTTTGTTCCCAGTCACCTAATATTCAGAACTATACTGCTACTGAAGGCAAAGTTAGGACATTGGGGAATTTAGTTTATGGAATCCTCTTACCAGCATAACCATTGCCCATGCTGGCTTGGAATGTTAGGAAGGTAACTGTTCCAGTATTTGCACTAAAATGTGGGAGATTCCCTCTATTATTTGTGATATAACAGTCATTAACAAGCTAATTCCTCCCAGGTTTGCCTAATCCCCTTGTCAAGTCCTAAACAAGCTCCTACCGCTACATTTTGGTACCAGAGCCTTGGGCTGTAGTGGCAGAACACTATTCCCTGATTCAAGGCTTTGTCCTTAGTGGTCATTTTGACACTTCAGGTACAAAAATAAAAGTGGTCACTGAAATGGTCATTAGGATAGGTATTTTAGAGATAGCTGAGATAGCAGAAGGAAATAATTCTTATTTTATTTCAGTTACTGCTATTTTATTATTTTATTTTACTGTCCTTTTTTCTGGTCCCCACATGGCCAAGAAGGGAAGTGGCTTTTGCCTGCCTTGAGATCCCTCCAGAACAACTATACTAAAACAGAAACAACATGTGATACAAAATGTAGCCCTGTTATTCTATCAATCATCACCTTTCTTTTTTCTGTATGATTTTTAAATATCTCTTGCCTGATGAAGAAGCCAGTGGAGCTTCGAAAGCATGCAAGAAATATTTTGTGCATTTTGGTTGGCCAATAAAGATATCACTCTTTTGTGAATTTTGCATTTTGTTGTATTTTACAGGGGCAAATAAGACACTATTATTTCTATACTCTGAGTGATTTCAGATTTTGTTGCAGGAATTCAGAACATTTTCCTGATATTTGCCATAGCACATAAAGTCTGAAGAGAAGAAACACATTTCTCAATACATAATGGGTGTGTGCCAGGAATACAGAACCAATACACATGCCTTTTAAAAAATGGCGGATGAAAACAGGGACAGAGGGAGGGTGAACACATCCTGCTGAATCAGCAGTCTGTTTCTGGTCATTTCACTCTCCTTTTTGTTAGTGAAGATTTGTATGACACAGCTCGTTCTTATGTTGTAAGGTTATGCAATATGAATAAAGAGCAGAGGAAAAGGCTAAGTACAGACACTGAATTGTCTGATCTCACCTAGATCGTGAACAGTTTCATGGATCTGAATGTAAACACATTTCCTTGTATCCTGTTCCAATCATCTAAACTTTTACAAAGCACCATTTAGATATCAAATTCATTATTAAAAAGAAAACAATATCCAGATACACACAGATACTGTTTATAATTACACTAAAGTTTTGGGTATTTTATTTTAATCAAAACACATATCTTCTGAAATAAACTGGCTAGTCTTAAAGGCGTCACTTTCCTTCCTCCCCGCCCCCTTTTTTTACACTGAAACAAACTAACAGCCCTGGTGGCGCAGTGGTTAAATGCCAGTACTGCAAGCCACAAGGTTGTGAGTTCGATCCTGCCGGGCTCCAAGGTTGACTCAGCCTTCCATCCTTTCGCAGGTCGGTAAAATGAGTACCCAGCTTGTTGGGGGCATGTATAGAAATGTTCGAAATACATGCTATTTGTAAGTTGTTTGCCGCCTCAATCCATATGGAGAGGCGGGATACAAATAAATAATAAAATTAAAAATTAAAAAAACATGGATTTCGGTTTGAATAAAGCCATTTTGAACACTCTGAACAGTTTTGGACAGCAGTAAACTCACAGGCAGAGAATTCAAACTAAAACAAGTTGCAAAAGCTTTGCAGGGATTAGTCTGAGATTATACATTACAAAGGTAGATTATATAAATCAAAGTCTGACTGTGGCAATGTGGTAGAACTCCTGAGCCCCTATGAAATCTTATTCCTTGGATTATGAAGTAATAATAGTTTGCAGCTCAGCTTGCAA
Organism: Ctenosaura bakeri; assembly: GCA_948474755.1. Lineage (NCBI taxonomy): Eukaryota > Metazoa > Chordata > Lepidosauria > Squamata > Iguanidae > Ctenosaura > Ctenosaura bakeri. The sequence goes on along the minus strand of CAOLHI010000138.1, from coordinate 136,558 downwards.
TTATTATAGCATCTGTTCACAGCTTGCAAGCTACTATACAAAAACAATTCTAAATTCATTAGGAAGGTAATGGGCGTTTCAAAAGCAGGGTGGTATAGTAATTGTACTTGGTTTTGATCCTGTACCTATTCTGTATTTTGATCTGTTACAGTTGTTTTGTACCTGTTTTTGATTTTGTGAGATGCCTAGAATCCTAGTTTTGGAAAGAAGGCAAAATATAAACCAAATAAATAGTATAAAGTGCATAGCCCACTGTAGGATGATTTCAAGTAATGTTCTGTGAGGTCATGTTCTGCCTTTGCACCTGGGGAGGAAATGACTTCTACCAACAGTTCTTACTGCCACTCTGCTCAGTAACTACCGAAACCAGTTACTCTGAACAACAGACATAAACCCCAGGTTCAGGCATTCTTGTACTCAAATGCATACAACAGGCTTCAATTTCAATTTCGTATAGAATGCAAGATACTGAAATAGCATAAGCATAAAAAAAGTTCAATATTCTTTGATCAGAACAAGAGAATGGCAAAAATAACACAAGAAACCATACACTGCGCAAACATTTTTTGACGGCAGCATTTCCACCCCTACAATGAAAGGACCTACATATTTCAAAGGACCTATTCGCAAGTATGACTAAAGCTAATGAGTAGCACTGACAATGAAACTTTTGTGGGGAACATGAATATGAACAAGAGTTAATCTTCTCAGCCATTGGCAATACTAAGTGCTATAACACGTACTAGATGAATGTTGAACTCACTTATGTCTCAACACACATATTAATACTTAATTAATCCTACAAGTTATAAGGGAAACATGCATCATGTTGCTGGATTGCAACTCCTAGCTTTCCTTATCATTGTTTACAGTGATTAGAGCTGATAGGAATTGTAGTCCAACAACATCTGGAAGACAGCATCTTTACCATTCCTGCAGTAGGTATGGCACATATTATCTTGTACCCCTTCCCACAGCATCACAGTCCCAACAAGGGGAAACCTGTGGGCTATTTTAAAAAAACTGTTAGCATGCACACTAGCATACCCTCCAATTGTCCCGATTCAGGTGGGACACCCACAATTTTTCACCTGAAGTCACAATTTCTCGCTTGGTTTTAAAATGTCTCACTTTCTGCTTCTTCCTCCAAGCCAGCAACCAAAGACATATTTCTTGGAGTTCGGGGGGAGGGGGTTCCATGAGATCTCTGCTCTCAAGGGATCCTAGAAGTCTCACAAGAACACAATTGCATGGGGGGGTGTGCGTGTGTGTGTGTGAGAGAGAGAAAGATGGTTAGATTATATCCTTCTCCTGTTATATTCCAGTCATGGAAGTCATCCCACCAAGTCTCTGTTATACCTATAAAATCATATTTACCTTCCTGCACTAAGACTGTATGTGAAAAAACAGAAAAACCACACATTGTTATATCCTACTTTTCCACTTCTAATACACATTGAGCAAGAGTCAACAAATTTTGGCAAGCCTTAGTGACAAACCACTTGCTCTGCCCTTCCCCTGACTCCATGCAAGTTCTCTGAAATGCAGTCAAGGTTAGGAGAAGATCTGTTGCACCCTGCAGCTCTTAAGTCTTTAAAGGTGAAGGGAAGGATAACTTATTTCAGCCACCAGAATCTGGCTCCCCCTCCCACCATGTCAAGGGTTACAAGTGGAATTATTGAATTCTGAATTAAGAAACAAAGGAAGCAAACCCTCCTCCCACATTAAAATTCATAGAAAGAACTGCGGAGAAAAAGAGCAACTTTTTTTTTTTAAAGGGACAGTGATTTGCAAGAAATCTAAGGAAAAACTTTGTATTTATTTGTTTGTTTGTTTGTTTGTATCCCGCCTCTCCATATGGATCGAGGTGGCGAACAACTTACAAATAGCACGTATTTTGAAACATTTCTATACATGCCCCCAAAAAGCTGGGTACTCATTTTACCGACCTGCGGAAGGATGGAAGGCTGAGTCAACCTTGGAGCCCAGCAGGATCGAACTCACAACCTTGTGGCTTGCAGTACTGGCATTTAACCAATATGAAATCCAAATTTAGAATATTCATATTTTAAAATAAGTATTTAGGGATGCTGTTTTATATCTTACTTCTGATTTACCTACAACAAAAGTGGAGAAGTCCACATGGAAACATACAGAATGGGTGAGAGTGATGGTTCTGTTACCTGAGCTTAAATCTTAACAAGTCAAAAGAACATCAGAAGAGCATACATCCCTGCCTCTTGTGTATTCTTACTGATCCCAATTAAACTCTGAGGTGACAATCTTACAAACTTTCTGACGGCGTCTTCACAGTAAATGCTACAATGGTACGGGCTCCAAGGAGAATAATTCTGAGTACCTTGACAGAGGAATAATACAGAGGCAGACAGACCATTACTTAGACCATTTCCGCACTAGACTGTTATAGCACTATTATTCCATTCGCAACATCCTATGGAATCCTGGGATTTGCAGTTTCAGGAGGGGCCAGCTCTAAAAATAAAAGTAGTCCAAACCAGGTGGCCCTCCTGAAACTGCAAACCCCAGGATTCCATAGGATGTTGCGAGTGGAATAATAGCGCTATAACAGTCTAGTGCAGAAATGGCCTTAGTCTCTCAGTCCTGCTAATAAAAAAAAACTAGAACAATTTAACAGATCAATGATGTTAAGCTAATTATGATAATATAAGCAGAACTAGAATATGAATTGGCCAGCTTTAGCAAAATGTCCCTTCGGAGGTAGGCAGATTTACGTGACAATTACCAGTGGTGTAAAGGTTGGAACTAATGGCTGGCAAACTATGGAAAATATTGAGACAGCATTGTCTTTTAGAACAGTCAAAACACTTATACATATTATCAGAACAATTATCAACAGAGTCCTCCAGGACAGGTCAGTATTATTATCCCAGGATGAAAGAACAGATGCTGAAAAACAAACTTTAAGAGCAAAGAAGAGATTAATTACTAAGGAAAAAATTGGATTGGGGATATTTTTGTTCATACTCCTACACCAATTATTTAAGCCAAGAGTATGGAAGACTTTGACTGGGGCTTCTGGGAAATGAAGTCCAAAATATCTGAAGGACTGAAGGTTCACTACTCCTGCATCCTTTCATGACACATTATGTTTACATTTACAGGACATGAAGGTCACGTAATGAGACAAACATGAGCGGTTCTGCACCTATTTCATTCATAATACAAATGTGGTAGATAGCAGGGGAATAGGAAAGGTCTGCAGAGCAAATTGGAAGAAAGTGTTTAACGCTTTTCCAGCCTGCTTTTTTTTCTTTCCTTCCAGCTATTTGAAATTGCTTAATTGTTCACAGAAGCTCTAAAAATAAAAGTAGTCCAAACCAGTAGAGTACAGGGAATCCTTGGAGGAGGGCATTATGGTAGTCAATATGGAAATTAGTTTTTTCTGCTTTCAAGATTCTTGCCAAAATTATCATTCTCACACTTCCTGAAATTAATTGGAAGACAAACCACAGCTTGAAAAGTGCAGAAAAGTGCACTTCTACAAGGCTTGTGATACATTTTGAATGTATAATGAAATCATAGATACATTTCTGAAATATGAAAATGCATACAAGCAAATAATACAATCAGTTAGGAGGGAGGTGCACAAAATGCTTACATTAGGATAAATAAATAAATGTGATATTATTGAAAGTGTATGGAAAGGGTATACAAATTTCTATGTGAGAAGGAAAAACAAGAAATCACAATATAATGCAAACAAAGAATGGAACAGGATATAAACAAAGAATGGAACAGGAATGCAAGAGGGCTTTGGAGAAATGCCACAAAAATGAGACAGGATTCTCACATACTAGTTCTAGATCATTACGTGTTAATTCATTATACGTCACAGTGAAGGCCAACAGAACACATGCACCGATCTGAACCTAAGAAGAGCCATGCTGAACCCAACCTAGCTAGCATAGCATTCTGTTCAAATATTGGCCACCTGTTCCATGTGTGAACTCTACAAGTGGGGCGTAAGTATAACAATAGCCGCTGCTCACATTCCCCAGCAAATGATACACTAACAAATACTGTCTCTGGTACTAGCAGAAGGAGGTCCAACATAAGACCTTTAATGGTAGAGTCTAAAATTACCTAAATGCATCACTGCTGTTCCTGTATTGTATAAAAAGGCAGTAGAGAAGAATCAGTTATCCCATGAGTTATCCATAACTGCTCCATTACAGATACATGTAATATATATTTTAAATTGATTGACATCCATGTTGTCCACACACTTACACAGAAGTCAGTATTGTCTGATACAATTCTCAGCATAAATTAATGGAAGTAGGAAAACCATTATACCACCCTGTTTCCCATCCAAGAAACACATGCAAAGTTAGGAGCAAAGCATCAGTAAAAACATGGAAGTGATGAGGGTTCTAACATCTAGTCACACTAGTGGTGGTTGTGGGTAGATAACACATCCTACGCTATAAATTAAAATATAATAGCTAACACTATATATTTTGCATAGATATATGTACACATTTAGGAAAGTAAAATTCCTCATCCCTTTTTTAAAAAAGAAAAACAGCACTGTAAACCCAATTCCATCTTCCTAATTTTCTGCTAGCTTACAGTTGCTGATAACAGCAGCTGATCACATACTCTACAGCAGGAGTGCAAAAATGTGCCCATCCAGAAGTTTTTTGACTATAACACACATTATCTTCCCATTGGCTATGTTGTGTAGGGGTTTTAGGAAGTGGAGGCCAAGAATAGCTGAAAGTCTCACAATTGTCCACCTCGACTCTAAGAGGAGCGGGTGGCACAGCGGAGAGGAACTGTAGAGAGTCACTCACTGTTTCTTAACATACCTGGATAGGCAGCAGGTACAAAGCTGCCCAATTTACTCACTGTATTTCATCCCATTCATTTCAACTGGATAGATTTGTGCCCATGCACTTATATTCCTCTTTTAAATCAATGAAATTATTTCTAGATAATTAGGATTATGAGACTGTCCAGATATTGTTGGACTGAAAGTCCTATCAGCCATAGCCAGCACATTCATTGGTGAGGATTGCTAGGAGCTGCAGTCCAACATCAGGAGCATTGCATGATGCTCTCCCCTCTGTTGGACAATCATGACTAACCTGTATGCAGCAATTACATAACATATGCATTTTCTATGGGAATGTAGTATATTATAGTATTGTAGTCTGTTGTAGTACTGTAGAATGTAGTCTTAGTTTATTAGTACAATTACCACCACCAGCCTGTGAGTATCTATGTGCACAGGCAGCACCCGAGTCAACACAAGATGCTGCCATGCAGCTTGAAAAATTGACCACATCCAATCGTCTGTTTCTACCTGCCCCTCCCTATCTACTATCAGATCTGGTTCTTGGAATCTAAAAAACATCCACCTCTTGATATCTCATAAAATATACACCATTTACACTGTGCAGAAAAGCAAATGCATTCTCCAAAGCCATAACTATTGTTTAAAGAAAAGAATTAGCTATGAGATAGCTGTGGAATATTATCACAAAGAACAAGGAAAAGTTTACAGCTCATAGAATATACCTATAAACTGTTGGTGCTTGCTGACAACTTTATTTATGAAACAAAGTAAAATTCAAAAACTTCAGTTTTTCTCCTTCCATTGTAAAGCCTACAGAGTTGCCATTTTATTTTTGTATTTTTTTTAACGTTTTGTACACAGGCAGGAGACATAATGTTTAAGTTTTTAAGAGAAAGGAGAAAAATTTGACACTGGTAGCAGAGATAAATATTTTTTATTCATCTTTTCACAATTCTACATTTACAGGTTCACTTTTTTTCTTTGCTGTCCATTCCGAAGTACACCCTCAGTCTACTGCAGTTCCACTCTATTCTATTATTATCTATATCTATCTATTTTGGTAGTGATATAAAAACCACAGGGTAGTAAGCAAGGCCTTGAGGGGGCCAAGTCAGAGCAGTAATCATTCAGCAGTGGCAAAGAGGTAACAGATTCTGGATTACAGATTTTGAAATTCCCTTTCCTGATACCAGGCCTGATCCAGCAATGACAGAATGGTTAAGTATATAAACTGAATGAGGAAGAAAATGTTATTGCATGAAGAAAAGTATTTCTTAAATGTTCCTACTTTAATGTGCTTCCATTTGTGTTACATAAACCAAACCTATATCCAGAGTTTTAGGCTTCCTTAGTCATCACAACACAAAGTTAAGATCCTGCACACACAACATATATTCCGCAACTTGTTCAAATTATTATGCATATTTGTTCCCATTTTGCACATTTTATTCTGCTTTTTCTGTTCACAGGAACAGATAAAGAATTCAGCAAAGGTACTGACAGTCATCTTATTCACCCATACAATGCTTATTGGAGCATCATTCTGGTTCTGAGATTTCACCAAGCATTGTCCATGACTATTGGCAGTTTGTTCTGAGTTTTTTAAATGAAAGTTTCAGACATATAAAGCTATACTTATCCAACAAGCACTTTAGGTAACCCCCTCCCTTACGCATAAGCATAGACCCAGTACTAGCAATTATTAGGGGGCATTTTTGGTTCTTTTCAGGAAATGCAGAAAGCATTGTAAAACTAGGTTTAAAAGAGACTGTAACAAAAAACAAAAGATGGCCATCTCTACATAAGAAGGGCACATATATTACCATATATTACCATTCTGTGGGCAGTCACCATTATCTCAGAGTCAGACACATCTTCAGCGCTTAGGTACTTCCACAGATAACATTCCTCTGATCATTCTGAGGCCACCAGCATGTTTATTTATTGAGGGTATATGTGGAATGGTGATGCAGTTCTTCTCTAATTTTGTTCTCAAATGAAGCAGTGGATAATTTTTGCAATTTTTTTCCCATTGTGTAAATGCCTTCAAAAACTTTTCACAGTTCAGGACTTATTCTGGGGGGGGGGACGTGTTGTGTGTATGTGTGTGTCTGTGCAGCAAACAGCATTTTCTACACAGAAATTAAAATTTCTGCAGACGAAATTTGTTCTACACAGAAAATACCAAAAAAAAAAAAAAAACCTTCTAAATTTTGCACAGAATATGCCGTGAACTGCAAAGATTCTCATCAGTCCAGGATTCTCCTCATCATAGTTTCCTGACACTCAAGAAACATGTTCTTTGATCAGTTTTGAATATTTCTGAATATCTTTTCCACTCTTAGTACAAAATAATTAAGAATATAGCATCTGACCAATAAGCAAACTCAACACTTGACATAGAAGTTTATGTACATTTGTACAGTATTACATGCCTCGTTATGAACTATGCAGAATCTTTCTTTACTGCCTGACTGGCTGTAGTTCCCCCCTGCAACTAGAACTGCACAATGATGTACAACCTGAATCCCCATGTGGCATGTTTGAAGTCACAGGTTGAGCATCTTCTGAGAGCTACACAATGAAACATTCTGCATGTTTCTTTGGAAGTTAAGTCTCATTGGATTCCACAAGACTGTGAGGTTAGTACTATAGCCTATTTCCCATCAAAGATACATCTCAAGTCACTCCAAAATGACACTTCTCACTTGGTTGGGAAAGACCAAAATATTAATTTTCAGGGAGATACACATTCTCCAAGCGTGTTGTGTCATCTATGCTAAACAATTTAAAACAAACACATACCAAAAGATTAGAGAGTGATTTTTTTTTTTTGGCCCCACAATTGATGCATTATAAGTTGTTGTTTATATTCAGCCTGCTAACAACCTTGGGCTAACTAAGCAGCCCAGGCAAATCTCCACAGTCTGGGAGAAGCAAAAGGCATTTCTGTATATGTGGGAGTATAATAGAAGCTGCATGGAGAGGCAGCAACAACTGATTAGATTTCCTTGCAAAGTAAGTGGGGAAAACAATAGCAGGAGCAGCAGCAGCAACAAGATCATCATTATCAATATCAGTTTGACTAGTAAGATGCTTTGTGAAAACACTTGAAAACAGTTATTCCAAAAATCCTGTTAAAAATATCAAACAGTAAATGAAATAACTGCAAGGAAAGGATAAACTATGTTTGTAGCCAAGGGCACCAGCACAAAAAAAAATGCCAAGACTTGAAACACAATAACCTAATATTGGGGGGTGGTTGTGAATCACTAAGAACATTTCATATACTGTCTCTTGTGAAGTTCATTTGACATACCTTGAAAATCAGCAAGCCTGAAGGCTTACAGATTATCACCAAGAGAAACCACTGAGACAGCTGCTTTTCAGCCGCTTTCTTAAGGAGTTAAAGGGATAGGATGCAAACTTTCAAGACCTATTTATCTGTGCTCAGTGGGAGACAGAAGCAATACAAGGTCAGCTGTAACAAGCTACCTGAACTGCATTCCAGTAATGAATACAAAAGTCTGTAATGGAAAGGGACAACTAAATATAACCTAAGTCCCATGTAGACAAGGAACATGCTGTTAATGGGGAACATTTTAGATATGTCAGTTCAGGATCCCTGATATATGCAATCCATAAAGAACCTGTGCACAAGCCATGCTGATCTTCCACCCAAGTAAAGAAATAATGGACAAAACATAAAAAATATTTTGGGAGGGGGCAGTATGTTAGTCTATTCCAGCAAAAACAAAGAGATTTCTAGTGCTTTAAAGACAAAGGTGGCACAATCTTTGATGAATCATAGCTCACTTTATCAGATGCATGATATTGGAAGCATATATATGTGCACTGACAGACAGTATTGTGTAGTGGTTTGAATGCTGGACTACAACCCTGGTTCAATTCCCTGCTCAGCCATGGAAACCCACTGGGTGAGCATGGGTGCGTCATACACTCTCAGCCACAGAAAACCCCCTGATAGGTTCGCCTCAGAGTTTCCATAGGTTAGAAATGACTTGAAAACACACAACAACAAATATGTACCCTGCTTGCAGGCATATGGGTGGGGGAACTGTAAATAGCAACATCAGAGAAAAAGTACAGAATGTGGGTTGGATGAAACTTAGTCATGCCCAGAAAACATGCATAACATGTGGGAGAAGAATTAGTACACAGAATCCCAGCATAATATCATGCTTTCTCTTCTTAAAGCTTTGCTCTCTCTGCTTGTTGACAGCAGGATTGAGCCAAGGGGTCTGCTGATTCTCTCAAGACACTATTTTGTCAAACAATGTTTTGTAGAAAGTTGGAAAGATCTGGGGCTTTTTCATACTTCACAATTATAGCACCATGATTCCACTTGAACAGGCGTAGCTGCATCCTGTGGATTCAAGGAGTCTGTAGTTTCATGACACACTAGAGATCTCTGGATGAAAACTCTAAATACCCCTCCCTAAACTGCAAATGCCAGGATTCCATAGGATGGAACCATGGAAGTTGAAGGAGAATCATAGCACTGTAATTATGCAGTGTGGAAGGGCCCATGAAGGCTAAGCTCCCACTGGCTCTCAAGAGGACTCAGTTCTATACTACTAAGAATGTTCTAACTTCTCAGAAACTTCAATTTGAGGATGACAGTGGTTGCTGCCGGAAATGAACAACCATGGTCACCTAGATGTTTTTGTGCTGCAAATCCCATCATTGCTCACCTTTACCTGTATCATCTGGAACTGATGAGACTTGCAGCTCAAAAACATCAAGAGGGCTAGCTGGTGAAACCTTAACTGTAAATTTGACCTTACAGGTGATTTTGATGGGACAAGATGATTGGACAGGAATCTAAATAATGTATGGGTTATGGTTTGCAATTTCTCAAATTTGGATCTTTAGTTATAAGGATCCAAGACATTATGTGATAAAAATCTGGCTACAATCACACTTTTTGTCCCTATTTCTAAGAAATTATTTCAGTATTAAATGGAACCAGAAAGTTAAAAATTATTAATGATTTTGAGATAACGCAAATGGTTTTGACATGTTAATTACTATGATACTCAGTTATGAGTTATGTCAGATGGCAAGATTGAATGCGATTTGTTACTAAGAACTTTGATTAGGTGATTTGTTTAGAATAAGAAGAAACGTAATGAGTAAAGGAAATAGAAATATGAACTAAGTAGGTTTAGCAAGTGATGGTTTTATCAAGTTTGAAAGAGAATTTTGTTCATATTATTGCAAGGAAAAATTGGTTATAGATATTGGACATGGCTTTAAAAATGTTTAATGAGAAATATATTTGGAAACTATGAAAAGATTTAAGGAACAGATTTAAGGACTTAAGGAAAATATTCTCCAGTTTTCAAGCACAGTTTAAATGATATGGAAATTTGAAATGTATAAAAATGTGGAAATACTAGGAAATGATGTTATACTCCATACTCTAAATCCAGATTTTTAATTTTAATAGTTTATATTAGAAGATTAGTTTAGAATATTAAGGAAGACTTCTAACCTGATAACGACTTTTAGAAGTTGTAGTTAATAATACTAATAAGTATAGTTAAGAATGAAAGGCTTGTTGCCATTACGTTATTTCTTTTTTTAGTTTTAATTTTCAATATTAAATAGTTGCTAAAAATATATATCAGATTACTATAAAATGGGTTACTGCTATTTAGCTAAACACTGTCTACTATGGGTGGGAAACGCTTTTTAACTGAGAATAGGTTACTCCTATTTAGCTAAACACTGTCTATTATGGGTGGGAATCTCTTTTTAACTGAGTGTTACGTAGTTTTGTTTAGTTTTTTATGGTCTAGTTATGGTAGTTGTAGATGTATTGGCTTAATTTAGCTACTGTACTTTTTCTTGTTTTGCTTTGTGTAGTCTGTATTGTGCAGTCCGTATAATTTTGATTTTTCTTTTTAGGTTTTTTGTTTGTAGAAATGTATTACGTGTTGTTTTACATCAATAAAAAATCTTTAAAAAAAAATCTGTGTCCTTTTTTTTTTGGCAACATGGTCATCATAGAAGTTATGCACTGCAAATTCCCTGATGCTGTCTTTCTCATGTGCTTCATGGAAAATCAGTTGCCTTGGTACTTTTAGGAAAACCACAGCATGCCATCATGGCCACTATCTGGAGCAACCAGAAGTGATGTTACATCTTTTCCCAATTCTTTTAGGGGCTGTTTTGGGAAGTTTTTTTTTTTCCCCCCTGGAGTGGATAGGATTTTTAAGTGTTTCAAAAAAGCTGGGACTATTTTGGGGCTCCTCAATGTGGGGTCAGAGGTTGGGGGGTTAGCAAAGTGAGCACAGCACTGAATCACTGCATGGAAAATTAAAATGACATAAAAACCTGGTATACCCAATTCAAACTGTGCATAAAAGTCACTTAAGAATCTTGAACAGCAAAACTGACAATTAGTATACAACAAACCTTTTACTTTCCTGTCAGTGGAAATTATTTAAATAATCACTAAATGAACAAATTAACATTGCAGAACTCTGAAATTGTAATACAGAATTGCTCGATGAATATACCACAGAGAGTGGCAATGAAGGTTATAGTATTAGAAGCCGAAGTCAACTCTGTTAAGCTAAAGGATTCAGTTTTGCCTCTACATAGAGAAAGAAGGAGAGAACTCACATACGTACATGAATTGCTTTGACGATAGTGAGCCCCAGGGTATCGCCTGCCCATAGCTCCAGTCAGCACATTATCCCGTGTTGTCAGATGTTTTCCAAAGGACTCAGCAGAATTGTTTTACTGGAGGAAGAGAAGGAAGCAGCAGAAGAAAAAGAAAAACAGAATGCAAAGATTTAGTACAATGCCTGTATTGTTTTCATTAAAATGCTAATGAGCCTCTCGATGGTTTTAGATGATGGGTTTATAAATTATTCACAGTCACACCAGCCACAGAGATGAACTGTTGGGCTATTGATGCAGAGCAAATTTACTGCTTGTACTTGTCCTCCACTGATCAGTATAAATAATTCCAAGGTAAACACAGTGCCTTGATACACTAGCTCACATGGGATTACCAATCTCAGGACTGTTTTGTTTCTCCAAGCAATGAGCAAAATTCAAGCCTGGACCTAGCCTTTTTCACCTAACATTTTTGTCATACAGAGGAAAAGGTAAGGTAAGGGTATATTTAGCAATGAAAAAAAGGTAAGGGTATATTTAGCAATGTTCTCATCCTCAACAAGAAAGGGTGTCTTGATGCACTGAGACACCACGTCAAGAAAATGGCGAAAACCCTGCCAGGAAACTAATTTTTCACAAAAATGTCCTTAAGTGTGAGAAGTCATCAAAGGTGAGCAAAAGGTCTATACTTTTGACCAGAAGGAAGAAATTTTTTGAAACATTTCAAAATAAATCAAGACTTACATCACTAGAAAATAGATTAAAAAGTTTGTATGGAGGGGCTGAAGATTTGAAGTAGAGTATTCTTAGAGAACCAGCAAGGTGTAGCAGTTTGAATGATGGACTACGATTCTAGAGAACAGGGTTTGAATCCCCACTCAGACATGGAAATTCACTGGGTGATCCTGGGCAAGTTACACTGTCTCAGCCTCAGAGAAAGGTAAAGGCAAACCCCCTCTGAACAAATCTTGCCAAGAAAATTCCATGATGGGCTCGCCTCAGCTTTACCATGAGCTGAAAACGGCTTGGAGGCACCCAGAAACAACAATTCTTCAACTTACAACTCACAAGGTGGGGATGGTGCTGTTATGTCTTCTGCACTATAAAAGGAAACAGTGATACTCCAAAGGCAGCCAATTGTTACAGCCATCTTTTTTTTCATTCAGTGTCAGGGAAACACTGCAAGATTATGTTCTGTCCTTACCCACAAAGGGCATATTCTCTCTGCAATTTTTAAAGTATGGAAGCAAGTTGTCCAGCATTTTAAATTTGTTTTTAAAAGGGGAAGAGAAGGAGGGCCAAGAGTGTGGTGTAGTATTTTGAGTGTTGGATTATGACCCTACAGATCAGAGTTTGATTCCCTGGTTGGTCCTGGGAACCCACTGGGTGACCTTGGGCATGTCACACACTCTCAGCCCTCAGAAAAGCCTGTCACCTTAGGTTCACCATAAGTTGAAAACAACTTGAAGATGCACAACAACAAGATGAAAACTCAAATGAAAACTAAATAAATAACATGTCAATGGACCAATAATCCTCTGGCTCATGAACACCAAAGAAGCTGCCCATTCTTATCTTATATTTTCATTTCCAGAAGTACAGATGCAAAGGATAGGTATTAAGGTTGCTTTGGGGGCTCTACTCAGAAATATATCACTACTCCTTTAGACAGAGTAAACACATCCACATTATAAACCAAGTCTTTTACTGAAGTTTTTAATAAAACAAACAGAATCTTGTCCAATCTAAAGTACACAGAATCAAGGTCTCTGGAGAATTCACTGCAGCCACAGTGCTACACCTTGTCAACCTGTTGACTGGTATCTTTATCCTTAGCACATTTCCTCTGGCTTATTAAAAAAGAACAGAGAGCAAAAGGTAGCACGAGCAACGCTCTTCTCTTTCTACAGTCACGACCTCTCCTGCTTTCCAGCTCTGGTCATTGGCACAGTCAGACACACACATTTGAGAGAGAGAGCTTGAAAAGTTTCTCTTCAAGGACAATTCTGGGCCAAACCTGAAAATGAAAGTTGTCTAATTCAAAATTCTAACAATTGTTCTAAAATAGGTTCCTCTGCACACTGAATTTATAAAATATCTCACATCCAATATAAAAGCAAACAAAATCTAGCTCCTTCCCACACACTACAGCAGAATGAGAGGTGCTTCTCACAGGACAACACCATACCACCACAGTATCACATTTTCAGGAATTCTTCCATCCACTTTCACAGCTCAGTTGGGTGGACAAAAAGATAAAAATTAAGTTGGAAGCAAGATCTAAATCTATTTTTAATCCCAAACTAGAGTAGATCCATAAAAATCAATGAGGCTTGTATTAAAGTTGACTACGAAGTGCCATTCATTTCAATGAGTTTAAATTAAATTGGATTTAGCCTAATAGATCTAAAATGCACATCATCTAGCTATATAACTAGGAAATGTTACAAACCATCAGTTGATTGAAGCTACTATATAACTATTTCACTTATGAGATCAGCAGTTTTTCCCACTGTCCAAACTGTACTATGACACACAGAAAGGTGTATGGCAAACTGGAAAAAGAACAGTATAATCCAGTTTTTTTATGTCATTGTAACCCTAAAATCTAAAGCAAGCATGTTTACTATTTATAGTCAAACATTAAACATTGAACATTAACACTGCAATTAAAAAAATACCATACAGAACAAAAAGAACTGTGGTTTCTGTCCACCTCATCTATGCCAGATGATGATACCAAGTTCTCACTCCTGTACAAACCAGTGACATGCATATATGAAAAAGCTATCTTGTATATTATTTCACGGCAGGCAAAAATCAACTCAGACTAAATATGAGCAGTTTATTTATGAAGTTCTGGAAAACTAAATAACTTCTATGCAGCACAGGACTCTATGGCCAATTCCCACCCACCCCCCATTCCTGTCTAATGTTGTTGAAAGGAAATGGTGAAGCTTTAACTCTCAAGAAGTGTTTGATTACAACTTCCCCCATCCCTTTTCACTGACCATGATGGCCAGGACTTCCAGGACATTAAATTCAAACCAAAGAGAGGTCAAATGAATCTGAATCCTGGTTACAGAAGGAGGGACATTGTTATGGTGGCATGCACATCCCCCTTCCTACACCTGATTTTCATACATTGCACATCCGTCTCATATAGGAGGCTTTGCATGTAACATGAATCACATGATATGCAGAGTATAATGCTTCCACTGCATGTTAATCCATCCTGAAACTCACGCCTGTAACGCTTGTCAATCTGTATATTTAGACCTCTCTGCAAATCTACTCTATACAAAAATTCAGATGCACAAAGGGAGAGGGAAAGGATACAGCAATCATGATCCCCAAATTTCAACATATAGCAAACACCACCACAGGGCAGGGATGTAAATATTCAGTTATTTCATCTTCAGAAGCGAGGACAGTTAATTTTCACAATTTCTTCCCTGCTGTGGAGAAAACAAAATTTCTGCACAGTTCTCATTCATATGTCCCAAGTATTTTAGGAAACTTTTCTGTGCAAAAATACATGTGTTTCTTTTTTCTTTCATGAGAACAGTAGACTTTTTGGACAAAAAACAGTGTTTCCAGATAGTGATATATGCTTGTTGTGCAAGACCACTGTTTTGTATGCACAAACAAAATCCAGCACAGCAAAAATGTTAATAAAAGAAGTCTTGTGCAAAAAACCTTGTGCAACAGAAACTTTGCACAAAAAACAATAATCTTGCAAAGCAAAACCATGTGGCTATTTTTTTTTGTACAGTATCTCACAGTTCTTACTAAAAAAAATAAAATAAAAATCATCTGCATTTCTGTGCAGAATAATTTCCAACAACAAGCAAATACTTCATGAAAACTGCAAAATTCTCACCACTGTTATTCTTCCCAACCAGTTTTCTTGCGTGCTGGGAAACCCATTTTTCAGCCAGAAAACAGCAAATTTTCTTTCCACCTCTACCATAGGTGATGTCAATGTACACAAAAACTAGATTTTTAAAAAAATGTAATATATATATATATATATATATATATTCTCAAAGGAAAAACAAGAGTAACAAATTACATCTCAGAGTCAACTTTTCTTAGACAGCTAGCCTTTAAAATGTAAAGATATTTTCTATGCAAAGTGAAGGGCCCTTATAGCAATTATTTATATCAGAATTTTTGTGCCACTTTTCAGCCAAAAGCCCTCATGGAAGCTCACTAACAACTGAAAACAGAAGAGAAGTAAAATCAAACTGAAATAAAACCCAACAAGAACATAGGAAACAATTAACCTTTTTATGGGCACATACCTCTACCGTGACACACAAACAGAACAAACACATGTTCACAAACACAAGTACCACAAAGATACATGTCTCACACAAACAGTGATTGCCTGAGGCTCCCAGCTGAATTGTGTAAAATCTGAAATGGACCCAAGCTCTGCATCTTCTGTTATTCAGCTGCAGTTATTCAGCTGAAAATCCTATGCTATGCATTCCAGTCTTAGTATCTTATTTCAGGGTCACACTTGCTAGAGAAACACCATCTTTATTCAGACATTATTCTCCACACACTCAAAGAAGCGGGGAGAATACGTATATATACTGTCCTCAAACCATATGTCAGCTCCCTGCAATTCCATCCCCTGCTTTCCTAACATGAATGGGATAGGTCTGAAGGGGAATTCTACATCCAGCTAAACAGTCCAGAGCTTAGATATGGGTTTGCAGTTTAGGGAGGGGCATTTAGAATTCTCAGCCAGAGAGTTCTTTGGCCTCAGTAGACTACAAACCCTGGAATTCCACAAGATGTTGAAAGTGGAATAGCAGCACTATAACAATGTAATGCAGAAAGGCCCTTTGGGAGAATGTTGAGCAAGGATAAATACACACTTATATATGTATTGTTAGTAAGAACTACTTTGGGCTTCTAAATACATAAGAAAAAGGTGTGAAAGCATGAAAAGCAATAGCTGAAAGGAGGAAGGGGCTCCAGGGCTGAGACCGCAGGCAGGGAAAGTGAATCTGAAAATATATTTTTAAAATGAAAGAAGACTGTGGAACCTATACACAGTTTTAAAAACAACAGCATAGAATTTCAAGCACCTTTCAACAATACAGAGGTAGAAATGAGATACTATCAAGCACAAAACATGCAGGGAAGATTAACAAGTCTGATATCATCTGGCACAATTTGTGTGGTTACCCTGAGCCTCACATGTCAAAAGACTCTACAACTGCGCTCTCAACATCAATGCACCATGAATACTCAAGCACATCATGTATCATGACCAAGGTGCCTCTGGGGTCATCTTCAGATGTCAGAGAATCTCAATTAATATCAAGCCCACCTTAGAGCAAAATACAAACAAAAAAAATTAAAACTACTTCTTTTTCACAGGAACAAGAATGCTGCCAGCTGAAAAGACAAGCATGAGCGAAGCTAGAAAACAGTTGTTTTTATTGCAAAAATTTGTGTTTAAAATTCAAGCACGGCCTCTTTTTTTCCAATCATATATTCTCTATTGTTTTTCTGCTCTTTTAAAGACCTACACATATTTATTCCCAGGAGTGTTGTTCTACATTATTGCCTTTGAAAGAGAAGGGCTGAGTAAACAACTGCAACTACTATTTGTAAGTTGTTTTTCAGTTGCCTTTTGAGTCCTGTCCCCCTCATGAGGTGTGAATAACTTTCCACAGCATTTGTTATAATTGGTATCATTCTTGTAAACAATTCTGTTCCTAGTGGGCAATATACCACAAGCTGAGCTGTTAGAACACTGCCCAGCAACCAATACAGTTGCTACAATCAGCAAAACCTGTACAACAGATTTTTTTGCTCATGAGGATGCACTCCAGAGACTCTCATTTTCCCCTCTCCCAAAATGAATGTGTTTCTCTTGAGGCTCAGTTCCTTCCTTCCCATAGTCAACTGAAAACAAGACAAAAAATGAAGACATGCCTATTCAGCAGGTATTCCTTGCCCCAACTTTAAGCAGGAGAAGAACAATGCAATAAAAGAATGCTTATCTTACAGGAACACATTGTGAATGAGGCTGATTAGCTTATTTGTATGGTGTACAGTGGGTTTTTTTTTGTTTGTTTGTTTTGCTTTTTTGAGAGTCAGCGTGATGTAGTGGTTTGAGCATTGGACTACAATTCTGGAGACCAGGGTTTGATCCCTCACTCAGTGGGTCACCTTTGGCATGTCACAAACTCTCAGCCCCAGAAAACCCAGGGATAAGTTTGCCTTACGGTCACCATAAGTCAGAAACAACATAAAGGCACATAACAATGGCTCTTTTTTGATGGCAAATACTCAGATTAAGAAATCATCTCACAAAAGGGTGTATATCTAAGAGTGTGTATACACATAGATATGTATGTAAAATAAAAATAACTAAAATTTTACCCTGTAGAATTAGAATGGCTCCTCCATTTGTATCACATGGAAGAAATGGTGGAAATGGTATGCCACTACATGATGTTACAGTTGCAGGTGTCCAGCATGAACTGTAGTGACACATAAACTGTGTTTGGTCTATTAAATGGTATACACAACTACCATCCATCCATATGCTGTCCCTCAGCTATTGCTTCACTCCTCCCATTGAGGAAAGCTAGAAAACAGCACTGGTATTTATAAACCAGCAACAGCAGTTAATGGCTTCCAAATAAGCTATTTCACAATAGCTTCCAATCATGGCTTGTCTGAAAGTCATTAGTTATAGTTCTCAGTCTGTATGTAACAGAAATCTATGGTTAATTGTGGTTTTCTGAGTTGTTTTACTGCTCAAACAGGGAAGAGTGAAATTAACAAAACATATTTATGGGAGAATACAGCCCATGAACATCTTGGAAGTAAAATTCTTTTGGGGGGCAGTGCCCTCATTTTGCATGCACAAGTGCACACATATTCCTGCTGTAGCTAAACTTCTGGGAATAACACAAACCTATTAATTTAAAGAAATGCAAGCAAGCAAGCAAACAAAAAAACATCTATGACCCAATCAACATTCAGGGATGTGTTTGAAACTTCCAACTAATAATAATACTTAGCATTTATATGATGCTTTGAGGTATTCAACAGAATTTATACAGTGTGGTATAGTGGTCTGGGTGCTGGACTAGGAAATCAGGGTTTGAATCCCCACTTGGCCATGGAAACCCACTGGGTGACCTTAGGCAGCTCACACTCTCAGCTTCAGAGGAAGGCAAAGCCAACCCCCACCCACCCCCCGAACAAATTCAGCCAAGAAAACATCTTGGTTCATCTTACGGTTGCCATAAGTGACCTGAAGGTACACAACTGCAACAATATATATTTATCTCTTCAACCTATACCCACTTCTTAACACAGCTTTCAAAATAAAAATAATTATAATAAAAATAATTCAGTAGAACCTACAACAGAAAATGATTAATTGTTAATTATTAAAAGCATTCAAACAGTCACTAACAGCCTATTACTCAAGACAATAAAAGAAATCTATTCTGCTCAATAATATTTATATCTGGCTATGGCCACAAGCCTTTGAAAAGCAATTTCCTTCTCCGAGCAGAGAAGGAAAAGCCTGAGATCTCACAGTCTCTCTCTTTCTCTGTGTCCTTCCAATGAGAAGACCACGAAGCATAGGAAGGGATCCACAGATCCAGATCCACAGTGTCATTCTCTAGATCAGCCATTTTTTGGCCACAGACTCCTTAGGAGCTCTTCTCAGGTCTCAGAGCCTACTTGTTAAACAGAGATACAACATGAACAGATAGACAGAAAATCATAATGACTGCAAGAATGTTGATTACGTTGACGTGGCACAGTCTGATTTGCAACTGCAACTGAAGCAAAGCTATGTGAGAGATCTCACACTGCTGTATCACAAAAGCCACTACCTTTTGTGTATTTTAACTTTTAAATTCAAAGGTGTGAGGAGCTTAATCAATTAATTTACCAGGCACACCAAATTTAAAGGGTCTGTTGGAAAGATATTATAAAAAAGAGGGAAACTATTGATTACAGTTAACATTGCTGCTTGGATATTTCATCAGTTCAGTTACTGGGGGGCCCATAAACCCTTGGGGCTCCCCTTCTCACAGTTTTCAGTTTGTGGCCCCTTCAAATATGCCAGGGGCTTCTTGGGGCCCATATGGTCTCCTTTGAGAATGGCTGCTCTAGATAACAAGAGCTCAAACATATTTATCAGCAACATTTACAACTGCTTATTAAAGTCGGACATCTACCCAACAATACAGATAAAAGGACTATTGTTGAGAGATCCTGTCTTGCCTAAAATGACTTGGCAAATTCATGATAAAAATCTGGACATTCATTCTTTTTGTCACCATGCTATATGAGGTGTCACCACCAGATATTATCATTTGGATTAAATTCATGCTTTCTGTATAACTTGTTGTTATTTTCATTGTTTTTCTTATCTTTTATTTTTCTTTCCCCATGCTTTCCTCATGGACCGTACGCAAATCCAGCACAGGTTGCAGCAATTTCAGAGAAATGGAATGTGTGGTGACACTTGCTATTACCATGTATAATTTAAGAACATCCCTTAAAACACAATTAAAACTTAATTTCCGCTCCACATCTCAAGCAAAGATTGATAGCAATGGCCAAAGGTGTCTTTCAATGTAGGCTTTCTCCCTTTAAAATATCATCTCACTGAGAATCCTCTGGGCCTAAGGCTCACATAGAAGATGTCTTACACCATCCTAACCAGAGGTGGGCAGAAGGTAAATCAGGATATACTGATAAATCCCACATAATTTGCAGTTGGTCAGCAAGGGATTCTGCCTCCCAACTGTCTAATAGTTGTAGTTACTGTATTTGCCCACATATTAGACGCACCAGCATATAAGACGCACCCCACTTTTCAAGAGGTATTTTTCAGGAAATTTTTTTTAGTTCCCTGGTGAGGCAAAATGCACAGGAAAAGAGGGGAATGAAAGGAGTGCTACATCATGCTCCCCCTACTTCCCCTGGGCAGAGAGAACTCCTTTTGCTCTCCATCCCTTACCTTTGTATTTAACATTACAGTATTTTCCTTCCAGTTGACTCCAGCTTATAGTGATGCCATCACAGGATTTTCTTGGTAAGATTTATTCAGAGGTGGTTTGCCAATATCTTCCTCTAAGGTTCAGAGTGTGACTTGCTCACTTTCCATGGCTGAGCAGGGATTCAAATCATGGTCTCCTGGAGCCCTAGTCCAAAATTCAAACCACTATACCATACTGGCTTTTGCATAATATAGTGGCTTGAACACTGGACAACGGCCCTCAAGACTAGGGTTCAATTCTCTGCTCAGCCATGGAAACATGATGGGTGACCCTGGAAGCATCATATACCCTCAGCTCCAGAAAATCCTGTGATAGGTTTGCTTTAGGGTCATCAGAAACAACTTGAAGACACACAACAACAACAACTCCCAAGTCACCCGACCATCAACAGCCCCGCTCAAGTCATAGTCCATAAGTCATAGTCTATAAATTGAAATTGACTTGATGGCAGTTAATAACAACAACCACCCCGTCCTGCTTGTGAGTTTTCCAAGCAAGTAAGGAATACTGTGGGAAACAGGATACTTTGGTCTGATCTAGAAGGGATACTTCCCAAAGTGTTGTTTCTGAACAACATTCTGCCACATCCTGTAAAGGAGGAGAAAGAGATTCTTTATGTTTTTATCTGAAATACAACTAAGAACAGAATTTCTATTTACTCAATGAAGCAGCAGAAAAACCAGCTTAACAATATCACTGGGGCCATATTATAAAGAGATATGGGAGAATCATATCGAAAGAAACAACATTCTCAAATAGTAGCCATACACCAGGATATCCAAAGCACAGTGGTAGAAATAACAGTTTAGAAAATTTATTAGTCTAAAATACTTAAGAAAGCTTTTGTACACATTTTCTCCCAAAAATCAAGTAGAAGTTTATTAATTCATTCAATCAGTTCAAACACTTCTTAAATAAGAAACTAGAGAGAGCTTTTATGACTTTTTTATGTTCTTCTGATTAGCTTGGACAACAACCAAACTGACAAAATAAATAATACATCCAATGGCCAATAAAATATGTACAATTACCTTCTGAGTAGAGTGCCAAGAAATATCTCCGATAATATATTTAGTAAGAAATCAGATAATTTCTGGCACTTTTTGTGGTTAAAAAAAGTGCATGATAAGTCAAATGCACTGCAGAACTTGAGGGATTTTTATCTTTCCTGATGTACTACATAGTGAATTTGACAAAAGACATAGTAAAAGGTACTTTATTATTTCTGCACTAGGACCTCAGGAATATACTGATAAAAAAAAATCAGCAAAGGATTAGTATTAGTATTGCAAAAGCTAAAAATGCCTTCACATTCTGTCAGTCATACCGGCAGAACAAACACATTCTGAAAAAATCTATACGTGCCCTGAATATTATTAAGTCAACTTTACAGTATCTCAGAGAAGAATCTTGGAACAGAGACATTTTATCATTATCAGCTGCCAGCAGTGCTAGGCTGAGATGTCTGGAATGTCACTAAGGGCCTGTTTGGACATTACCCTGCAATTTTCCTGAGGGAGAGTTCAGGAATACACACTCCTACAGGCAGCAACTCCAGGTCTTTCCCTGCAATGAAAATTAATCTCTCTCTACCACATCCAAAGACTGTTTCCACACACTGGGGGAAACATGTCTTTTTAAGCATGTACAGGCAAGAAGGAAGTTCCCTGGGCCTTTCATATCACTACATCTATCTTTCAAAGCACTTGTTTGTCTCTCTGAAGCCATACATCTTGAATATATACACCACATATGTAGGATGCATCTGTCCAGAGACGCTATGCAAAGGAGACCTGGTATGTACACATATATTCTCCTAGTCATTCTTATTTGGTAAGTGGGGCATTTTCCTGTTTGCATCCACATAAATAACAAAGCTTGATAAAATCAAATACATTTTTCTAGTGAAATACATCTCCTGAAGATCACTTCTAGCTCTACAATGTAATTACCTCAGCGTGTGTATCACTTTATCTCTAATATTCCTGCTGTCCAGTGTTTTGTAAAGACTGTACTCAGTTCATAATAATTAAACACTCAGCATGACTTACTACCGTTCCAGAAATCACTGAAATCGAAGGCAAAGTTTCCTGCTCTTCTGACCTAGTTCTCACTTAGCCACCAAACTTGTGCCAGAGTTCCACCAAACCAGACAGCAGTTGGGGAATCACATAATTGAACAGTAGTGCCACATAAAAATTGAGAAATGCTTACACATAGAAAACTGGAAAACTAGAGAGTAGGATTTTAGCTTATTTTCTCACTTACAAACTTATTTTTAATTTGATAAAGAAAAGAAAGAGGCACTAGAGATCATATTGTAAACATATATAAGATATCACTGCATGCAAAAGAATTCAAGAAAATCAGCCTGTGTGTTATATATTATAATGAAGACTTTGATTGAGTAGCTCATGAAAAAATATGGATCGCACTTAAAAGAATGATGTGCCACAATATTTGATTGCCCTGATGCATAACCTGTGCTCAAAACAAAAGGCCACTGTCAGGACATTAGCAAGGTGAAACGGAATGGTTTCCAACTGGCAAGGGGGGTCAGGCATGGTCATATTTATCACTATCCGCGTATAAGGCATATGCTGGATTCATCATGTGCAAAGCTGCATTAGACTCAAGAGGAAGGAGGCATGAAAATTGAGGAAAGAACACCAAGAATTTAAAATACACAGATGACACCATACTACTGGCAGAAAATAGCAAAAACTTGGAATGACTAATGAAGAAATTCAAGGAGAAAAGTACAAAGGCAGATTTACAGCTGAACATTAACAAAACAAAAATAATGACCACAGAAGATTTACATAACTTTAAAGCAGATGAACACATTGAAATAGTTCGAGATTCTCCATACCTGGGTTCTGTCATTTATCAGAATAGACACTACAGTCAACAAATCAGAAGAAGGCTAGGACTTAGAAGGGCAGCTATGAAGAAACTAGACAAGATCGTTGAGTGTAAAGTTATATCACTGAATACCAAAGTCAAGATTATCAATGTCGTTGGTATTTCTGATTTATATGTATTGTTATGAAAGCTGATAGGAAGAGAATCGACTCATTTGAAATCTGATGAAAGGCTCTCCCTCTGTCCCTATTGCCACTGTTGTGGCCTCAGAGTGAGAGAAGTAGAAGCAGGCACAGACAGACCATGCCTTGGCCCAGAAGCAGATGAAAGACCCTCCATCCATTCCAGCTCCCACTGCCCTGGCCATGGAGGGAGAGAAGAAGCAGTTATCCACTGGACTTAATCCCATCCCACATGGTCATCCCCTTTTCCTTTTGCGTCATGTGTTAATTAGACTGTAAGCCTGAGGGCAGAGAACTGCTTTGTTGTTGTTTTACTTGTAAAGCACCATGTACAGTGACGGTACTATATAAATAAATGATATTATATGGTGCTGGAGGAGAGTTTTGCAAAACCTTTGACTGCCAGAAAGACATGTAAATGGCCCAAGAGTAAATCAAGCCTGAATCAAACAAGCCATGGCCCTGAGGTTCTAACGCTTGAACAGGGATGTTGGTAACAGGGTTACTCGGGGGTCTCTCATCATATGGTCACCACAAGTCGAAGTTGACTTAACAGCAGTTAACAAAACTGTTTTGTACGGAGGAGCGTTCAGTCTTCTCAAAATTCCCCATCTGACATGACACAGTGAAGACAGATGTTTCCTACCTCAGTAAGAACTCAGCCAACATGACAGGAAAGCCATCCCCTGTATCTGGCCCCAAGTTCCCGAGTGATGGCATTAGGAATATAAATGCACCTTCTTCTCAATTCACACCAGGACTTTTCCTAAACAAATATTCCCTGTAACAATTAGATTGGTATCAGATTTTCCTTTTATTTCTTAAATATTAAGTATTTCATCTATGTGAGAACCAGTTTGGTCCAGTGGTTCGAATACTGGACTAGGATTCTGGGAGATCAGGGTTCAAGTACCAGCTCAGTCATGGAAACCCACTGGGTGACCCTATGTAAGTCATAGCCTAAGAGAAAGGCAATGGCAAATCTCCTCTGAATAAATCTTTCCCAGAAATTCGTAGGAGAGGGTCACTATGAGTTGGAGTCTACTTGAGGGCACACAGAAAAAAACAATAAATCTTCCCTCCGGGAACTTGGGTACCCCAGTTATCCATACAACAGCCATCTGAGGTAGACTAAACTGAAAAAAAATATCATAACTTGACCAAACTCAGTCAATTCTCTAGCTGAGTGGTGCTTTAAACTAGAATATTCTGCTGCTGAAGTGAGAAATGTGTGGTCTTCCAAATGCTGTAGGGCAGGGACTCCCTTCATGCTGGCCATTAGCTATGCTTGCTAGGGCTGATGGGAGCTACAAGACAGCAATAGCTGGAGGGCTGCACATTCCACTGAACTGTTCCAGTTCAGATCTATCAGTCTTGCTACTATGTGACACTGATTCTCACAAGGTTTTTAGCACTATTAATTCTGTGAGGCTTGGGCAATTTGAGCAGAATATCTGAATTATTCTTATATCAATGTCTCTTCTTTTGCAGTTTGAAGATTTTCGGAAAGATCCAAAGTACTGAGGCGTATATTAAAGAAGTTTCTGTTGTCTTCTAACTGGACCAGGGAAGAAATCCTGATGCAATTATCCCATATCTGGCATCAGTATTTTCTCATGCAAGATCTGAATGCAGCAGTTCAAACAGCCAATTCCTTTCAAGACAGATGCTGCAGTAGTTGGAAAGAAGCCACCATCTCGCTGCAGCAGGAGCTTTCAAAGGCCAGAAGGAGACATTCGTAGGAGTTGCCTGACAGCTGCCAAAATTCACTTGTCTCTTCTCTCTTCCCAGATTATGGAAAAGATAATTTTTTAAAACAGCCAGCCACAGAACCATTGTGCCCTTCATTCCAGAGGCTGAGGAAAGGCTCTCTCTACATCCCATCTGTCACTGCTGTGGCCTCAAAGGGAGAGAACAGCTCCCAGCATATGCTAGACTTAATCATCTCCCCCATTGCCATGCCCTTTTCCTTGTGTTGTATGTCTTTTTGTCTTTAAAGGGTGAAAACAGCATTCTTTTCTTCCATTTTTCTGAAAATGTCTTGTGTTTTTTTCTGGTAAAAATGAGGAAAAATGTTTCTTTTTTTCATGACTTCAAATTTTTTTGGAAATTTTAAACCCCTAGAAACCACTGCATCTAGGACACTAAGCAACAATGGAGGATGTAGGGACAAATTTTCTGTCCCAGGAGGCTGCATGGACAGCAAAAATTCAAAAAACAACAAAACAGGCAGTAGAAAGAAATACACTGCTGGTTTTTAAAAACTGGAGTTTTTTAAAATGTAAGGGCATCTGGTAATCTCTTTAAAGTGAATGGACATTCCTGAAGTTCCAGCAAAGGCAATTTACCTTTTGGGAGGGTAGAAAACAGCCAGTCCAGGAAGTCTACAAGTTTCAAAGGTCACAAAAACAGTCTCAGCAATATCATGCAGCCCCAGGACTACACTTTGCTCAACTCTGATTTAAAGACTGGAATGACGAGCAGATGGAAAATGAAAACAGTTAAGCCATTCCAAGTCCTGGTTAGCAGAAATCACATCTGAACTGAAACAACAGCCAATCTGAGAAACCATGATTTCTCAGAATAAGAGAACCTGTGCCACGTGTTCTTTCCGCAGGGCCTTATCTGCTTGTTTATCATCCACATATACAAATGGCTTTGGCACCACCATCCATACCACAGTTTTACACCATGTACATATTTAATCAGACCAACACTGTTAATCAGTTCTGCAATTACAATTTTTTAGAAAATTTAAAGACAGTATTAAATACTTACTCTCCCCAGTCTTTGGTGAAGGCTTTGGTGGAAGGCCCCGTTTTTTAGCCCTTGATGGAAGCAGCAGAAACACAAATGGACTGAGATGATATCCTGTCGTAACTGATCTGGAAGTACTGTTTTTTAAAAACAAAGGAAAAGAAGCAAAAATTTATCACATTAAAGTTGCCAAAGTCATTCACCTCTCTTGTCATTCTGATCTCACACTACTCCTTAATTTCCTTCATTCTGTCCTTTCCTTGAAACATTTCCACAGTGTTACCCCTCCTTACCTCTCTGTACTTATAACTCAACACATCTCTTCCTGTGATTTTTTTTTATATACATGTATTTACGTTATGTTACTAAAGCATACATAAGTAAGAAGGCAGGACAAAAAAGAAATAAAAGGACAATATCAATAAGTGATATAGGCAAACATATATAAAAAGAATAAGGTAAAACCTCCACCGGATTGATTATTTCAGTACATATAAAACAAAAGAGCATTAAATTATTATAGTAAATATTACGATTCTAGCATAATCTCATTTTATCCATAAATTTCCATAATATTCTGAAGTTGACTTTCAATCTAGAAAACTGGCTACTGCTAATTCAGAGTAGTTGTTTCTGAGATATTTGATTACTGGTTCCCAAGGTTTTTTAAAAAATGATCTATAGGATCATCTCTTATTAAGACTGTCAATTTGTCCATGGTTGCCATGTCTACTAGTTTTAATAGGCATTCATCTATTACTGGTATTTCTTAATTTCCAATTCTTTGCAAATAGTAGCCTTGCTGCAGCTGTCATATAAAATATAATACTTCCATAGCCCTCTTCCAAATTATCATCATTGCCAAAAGATACATTTCTGGTTTCATTTGAAATGTGGAAACCCAAGATTTTCTCTAGAGTCAAATGGATAAGACCACCAAATGTTATAGAAGGTTCCTCTCTCTTTTTTACACTTCCAACAACTATTGTTGTAATTTTGTACATTCTGGATGGTTTTTTCCAGAGAGAAGTGCCATCTATAATGCATTTTATAGATATTTTCTCTTATATTTTGATTGGTGGCATATTTTAATCTTTTATTCCAGATTTACTCCCATCATCTCAGGCCTAATGAGCAGTCTATATTATCCCCTCCTGTGATTTCAAAGGTCTCCAGGTTCTAGAAACAACTCTGTTTATTTTGTCTGGCTACTCTTTCTGCCTGGAACTACCTTCCAGAAGAAAAAGGAAGAAACAAACATGATATTAGTTGGTATTCAGTAGATGCCATAATGAATTGCAGCCTTATGTAGCCTTCCCAACACACTACTCTCCAGATGTGTTGATTAGAAGTCTCATCATTCCTAGTCAATGGTGACACTGACTGCGAATAATGGGACTTGTCATAAGATTGGAGAAGGCTGGGCTATATATTCTGAACATGTAATAAAGCATGTAGCCCAATGGAATTCACGTTTTCTCTTAAGGTACTAATACAAAGGAAGATTCAACATTGGCTACGGGCATTTAATTAATATAATTGTATGAAATGGCAGAGAGAAGCAGTGTAGTTTAATGGATACAGCCTGGCACCTCAACGTGGAAACCTGGTTCAATAAAGAAGCTTCATGAAAGAGAACTGAACTATCTAGAATGTGGATAATCCACTCTGAGCTTGAGAAACTGTAGAATATGATCAATAGAAAAGCTCCACAAAACAACAAAGTACCATGTCAATGCCACAAAAACGGAAACAAAAGAGGAATGAGTTTGCATTTATTTCCAACCATTGCCCAAATGAATGCTAGTTTCACGCCTTCTGCACCAGTCTACACCTGTTAGCATACCCTACTACCCCTCCTATGAGGTATGTGATTTTCATAAATTGGATATATTAATGACCAGAGAACATGACCGAAGTCACACTGGCAAAAGAATGTGTTTCGGGATCAAGCTGACCTGAGGCATATTCAGGGTCATAAATTCAGAGAGGATTAGGCAGAAAACCCAGTGCTGATGGGTTTGTGCTAATCCTTTTACCACTCTAGGCTCTTTGCAATTCTGGAAAGGACAAACTGCCCAGATTGGTGAGCAGTCAGAGACCATCCCTTGATCTTATCCTACAGAGATCTTCTCTATACACCCTATCCTCTACCTGATTGAACATTAAGAGATTGTTACAGGTCCCATCAATGTCTTCTCATTCCAGAGATAAGCAATCAGCCCACTCCAGATCCCCTTGTCAATCTTGTGAGAAAACCATTACAGCTTTGCCATCGTAACCCCTTCAGGGCATGAAACAGAGCATAAAAACCCTAGCTTTGAAGTCAACCATTTGTAGTACATTGAGAGTATTAAGTTGCACATAGTGCCCCAGATTGCTGTTCCTCTGTGCTACTCTGAGATGCTGCCAGAGCCACTCTGCTGTGACCCCTTCTTCAGGACTGCTAATTATCACCCTTTCCACTCAATCTCTCTATCAAACCTCTCTTACCTCACTTTCTGATAGCCTTACATGTTTCTTAAGAGTGCCTGATTTCTCGTGTGTTTGTCAATTAAAAAAAAACTTGGTTAACTTTAACTGGAGTCCTCTCTACAGCTAGTACTGGCATACATAAATGAAACATAGGTGCCATCCACCCTCCTCTTGCAGGCCCCCTTTGAGCTAAAATTCCCCCAAATTCTAAGGAGGCGCTGGTTTTGTGGGTGGACCCTAAAGTCCTCCACCTGTTAGGGTAATACACCCATCCTAGGTCCCTCACCCTCATGTTCTAGCATCCATCACAGTCATTCCTAAACAGAGAATCAGTGGATCTTTGACTGGCTTTTGTATCTTTCTTTCTTTATTGCATTTATATATCAGCCCACAAAGGCTCCTGAGGCAATGTACTAAAATTAAATACATTTTTTTAAAAGAACAGATTTTTTTTAAAAAAGCTTAAAACAGATTGAATACTCTTTTAAAAACTATTAAAACAGTCTAAAAACAATCCCTAAGTATAATTTCAAAACAAGTTGCCTGCTAGAAGCTTAAAATAGACAGAGCCAGCCAACTTTCTTGGTATGGAATTCCATAATTGTAGTTGCCACACTGGCAGGGAGACTAAATCCTTGAGCTGTACTAAGTCAAATCCTGTTAACAGTTCCTTTTTAACACTGTGTTTCCTTGGGTTTCCCCAGTGCCAAGCTGGCTCTAATTAGCCAGTATTCCTGTATCAAAGCCCTGACCTCTTGCTTCATGATCAAGCCTGTTGCCCTGGGAAGTTGATAACACCAAGATGTATGCTGTCCCCCAAAAACAAAAGGGGGGAAAGGCAAAAATAGCCAGTCAATGAAAAACTCCTTATAGATTAGCAGAGATAGCTACGCACAGCTATGGAAGCGTACCTAGCAGCAGAGAACACCATTAGCAGCACAAGCACTAAGCCAGTAACACTCACCAGCTCCAAGTTGCAATCTTCCAATATGGAGGCTCTTTATTCTTTGTTACAACATATATACAATATTTACAAAGTCCAGATGGCAATCAAGCATATCAAGCTTGCTCACCCCTGCAGACACACACTTCAGACAATGTGCGTAGTGTTGGCTGGGATTGTGCTTCCCTTATACAGACACCTAGCCAATCCTGGCCAACCCTTGTATTGTCTGCTCCTGGTGCTCATCAGCCTGACTTAGCACAAACTCAGGTTGAGTGACATTCCTTTCCCCAGGTGCACTTAACAGTTAAAGCAACATAACCTTTACACAGACTTCACACAGTATTTTTCTAGAGGTTTGGTCAAACCATCTCTGACATATGCCTCCTCTGGGGGGTTTGGACACTATAGGAATAACTAGCCTGAACCCAGAATATGTCATGCTCTTCTCAACAGAATTAGTTAACTGCATATCAGTTTAGTGAAATAAAGTTATTGTTTGTATGTGCCCTAGTGTTCCCCTTGGTAGCCACACAGTAGTATACAATTTTGTACATTAAAGAAAACTATTTGTTTTCATCCATCCAAATACCTGAAGCAAGCAGATATGGCAAAACTATCACTGGAGGTCACTGAAGGGAAAGCTGCATATCATGAGGTTCAAAACAAACAAAACAGCTGTGCTCTTCATGTTGTACTCCCTTGACCTCTATCTTTCCCTATGGAAGAAGTGGGAACCATGTAGCCCTCCACGTCCTGGTGAATGGCAATTTCAGCATTCCTCACCATTGACTATGCTGCTGGAACCTACAATCCAACAACATGTGGGGGGCTGCATTTTTCCCATCTCTGCCATCTAGTAATAAAGCACTCATGTTCAAAACTGGAAGGCAGCCCCAGTCCTAAAACCTGTAGCACTGTCACAAAGAATGTGTGGCATACACAATGTCCTTGGACTACAACTTCCATCATCACTCCCCATTTGCTATGCTGAGTAGGGAAAATAGGAATTGCAGTCCAAGAGTACCTGGGGGACTGCATGTTCCATAGCAACAGAAGAATGGGAAAGAAAAAAAATGACCTCTCTAATTTGTGAGATATAGGCTCCTAATTCATGATGGCTGGAACCCTAAGCATAAACACTCCTGCCAGAGGCTGAGATTATACTTTCTTGAGTCTCATATTGGGAGAAAGGTGAGATTTAAATAAGATAAGATACACTGCAATAATTCATGTAGAGACTTATCAAGGCACTTATCAAGGCAAGTAGATTATTCCATACATCAAGTTCATGGTTAAGTGAATGGACATAGTGTGTGCCAAATTAATGTATACAGTAATTGGTTCTCTTCTGGTTCCTCACCATGCAGCCTCCATATACCTGCCACTGTATAATTTACACCATCATTTCTAACGTGTTTGGGTATAATCAAAAGATACACAAATAGTAATTCAAACAGTCAAGTGAGGTCAGATTCCTAAAATAATATAGGATAATAAAATAATACAGCTTTAGCTCAGTAAAAAATAAAAGGTGCAGTCAAGCTCCAGCCTGTTAGAAAACTAGAGAAAAATCTGTAGGCTGAACAATCCTTTGCTAGAGGCAGGCTTAGCAACACTTAATACCCAGACATGATGACACTAGATCCAAATCACCTGGATTAGTCTCTTGTTGGCTGGTTATAGGACAACAGACTGAAAGTGGCTTACCACATTTTGACAAATTAGTTACACATTAAAGGGGTAGCTATTAAAATGCATACTACATTCCTGGATAATGAAGGCTTAAACTTCAATCATTCTTGCACTGAGGAATGGGTTTTGCTCAACTCTTCACAACAAATCAGAGTTACACTATGATTTTCAGCTTTTCTCAGTTCGCTTTGCAAGACAAACTTTTTATACTAAAAATCCAGCTATAGATTGACCTGTAGATTGGAAGAATTAACATCACAATCATTATCAGGCACATAAGAGAGTGTTTCAGTCTCTGCTGTTGCCACACAAACATTTTCTTTATCACCATAATAGCTATAGTAATGATTCTTGTTCCTTTACCCATGGAGTAGATAATTGCTGTTCTTATGGAATTAATACTGAGAATTGGGGAAAATCCCTATTGCACATCAAAGTACTTTGAAGTTTTTTTATCTACTCTGTCATCTAGTTTGTTTTAATCTATTGTGTTACAATGTTTCTTAGAATTTCTTTTTAAAGCTTCCTCAGTGCACAACCAAAATATCACTCATGTATAATCCTGCAGCAAGCATAGCACATCTGGTAGAAGGCAAAACAGCATAGAATCTTTAAAAGTACTTAAGTTGCCTTTTAAAGTTTTAATTTCTATATTGCCACCCAAGCTTTAGAAGCAAGGAAAAAGAACACCCACTTAGCTATCCCAGAAAAATGAAGTGCATGCTCCACTTTCCCCCTCCGATAAATCAAAATGCGACCTCTAGTGTGATCTTCCTTCTCAGTGGCTGCTCCCAGGCTTTTCAATTCCCTTCCCAGGAAGCTAGAATGGGTCTCTCATTGCTCCCTTCCACCAGCAGGTAAATTCCTTGTTACTCTGTCAAACTTTTGCAAATGGAATATTTTACAAGACAATGTTTTTTCTAAGCATGTCTAACATTTTCTAAGGATTTCTTTTTAATGGGTTCTGATATTTCTGCTTTTTAGTGGGCAATGTTTCTTTTTTTTAAATTCCATAAATATTTTAATTGCATTTTAAACATAACTTCTATACGTTTATACTTACATGTATTTATATTTTTATTATATATATACACACATACATACAAGCTGTCTTAAGTGGAAAAAGGGGTATTTATCAATACAATACAACATACCACCATATCCTGCTTTCTCAAGTTCCACACCAATCACAAGATTTGAATTGCTTCGGACTGATTTCAGAGACTGCCCAATTCAACTTGTGTCTGACGCTTGATTCAAAAATCCAAACCTTTGTGCTTCCTATTGAATACCACTGTCAATTAACGCTCACAGCTTTTTTGTCTGTTAGAACTCAATTAAATTTTCAGGCATATCAGAAGGAACTTTACCTGATAAATATCGAACAGATACAGCAAGGTTGTGCTACATTTATTTATTTATAAACCAGGATCATCAATCATTTTTATTTTATCAATCATTTTTATTTCTTAATTATTTATTAGTTAAATTTATGTCCTGTTCTTTCCAATAAGTTCAAGATAGACTACATGGCTCTCTTCTTCCTCACTTTATCTTTATACAACCTTGTGAGATAAGTCAGGCTGAGACTTGGGCACCCAGTCAGTGGCTGGTGGAGGAAGATGGGAGGCAAGTTTTGATTCAAGCCACCAAGAGGGATGGTTCCCCCAGGAAAAAAAGCACTTGAGGCGGGGGGGGGCAGAGATTGGAGAAACGTGTAAATAATCAAATCCATGAAAGTCAAACCCACAAATGTGGAGGGCCAACTGTATAAATTTTTATATCAATTAAACCTAATTATTCATTCCCATTAAACTCTTGTTAAATACATATCAGTCTCCCTCCTAGCCAACCGCCCCATCTCAGTTATTCTCAAGACTGTCAAGTCTGTATGGTCCATGGAACAGAATGACAACTATGCATAGTATTTTGCTTACAGGTACTGCAGAACTCAGGGTCACTAGCAGCTATAACATCTTAAAAGCCTTGCATAGAAAACTATAGCCTTGTGACTTTCATCAAGAATGTGAAGCATTAATGAGTTTATGGCTCTTTATGAAGATCAGAGATAGGCATTCCTTTGTGGCTCTCTGGGTGGTATTCCATAGTCGTCGTATTTTAAACCCTCCATGTAAGGCTATCCAATGCTGAAGAGATCAGTGGCAATGAGATGGACACTTATTAAGCAGAAGGGATAAAAATTAAGATGTCCCATGAAAGGAAAACACCACCTACGGAAAGTCTGAAGTAAACTTTTCCAGCCATACAATCTTTTACAGATTCCCAGTGCACTGGCTACTCAAAACCTGGAGACTAGCAGACTATTGGATACTTGTTACAAATGAGGCAAAGCCATAGGCCACAGGCTTACCTGTGTGCCCTGGAAGCAGCACAAAGCAGGAAGGAATCTGCTATGTTTTTCTTGGCACTCTTGTTACTCCAAAAGGTAGGGTATCTTGAGGTACACCAGCATTGCCAGCATCTCCTTAGAAATTTAGGGAATTATAGCTCAAAGGAAGACTGTGAGATGGGGATAACAGCAGAATCTTTTCACCTGTGTATACCAGTACTAACTGTAGGACTCCAATTGAAGGTTTAATCAGGATGTTTTTACTGGAAATCAACACACACAAGAAATTGAGCAGTCTCACGAACCATACAAAACTAGTGAAGAGAGAAATGAGAATGGTTGGGTAGAGAGAGATTTTGGGTGTAATTATTGGTCCTGGAGCAGAGGATTGAAGAGAGTGGCTCAAACAAGAGTATGAGGGCAGCACAGAGGAACAGGAATCTGGGCTCCAGCATGATGCCCAAAGTGCTAGCAAATTACCTGGGCTGGAACAGGGGTTTTTATACTTTTTTATACTCTATTTCCTGTGCTGAAGGAATGTGTGTTAATTGCTTTCTGGCAGAGTAAACAAGAGGAGTCTGGAATGCACTGATTGTCTAACTTTGGATGACAAAACATTCATGTGAGTCCTGACAGGCTCTTAATGTCTTGGTTGGGTAAGATGAATGGGAAAGGTCTCTGAAGGAACTGTGCACTGTAGGGGTGCTTGTCTGCTGTACCTGGGCAGTTTCATTTACTATTTACTTGGTTGCTTGTACTATTGAAATGATTATTGGAAGCCCATTAATGCTGGGCTTTCCCACCAAATCCTCTTGAATTTATGACCTGGCCAAGCAGAGGTCATCCTGACCTAGCCCAGGCTTATAGCCAGTGTCTTACTCACCATTTGTTTCCCAGCCATAAGTGTCCATTTTTTATATGAAAATGATATTTCTTGCCAATTTTGCTAGCCCATAGAATGAAGTGTGTAAAGGACGGTGACACTCTGCCCTCTTCTCAGGCGCCTCCCCAGTCTTTATCTGGCTTGGGAAACCACGGTGGGCAGAACTCCCCATTGAAGCTGCAGGCTTCATTCAGGTCTGCCCAGAGAGTATTTAGTTGGTGCCTCTCCTTTCTGCTTGGTATTGCAGTTTGCACTGGCTCTTCACCTTGCCAGCTTCGATAAACTGCATGGTTTACTTACTTTTGGGTTTCTAATTTTGTCACAACTG
This sequence comes from Ctenosaura bakeri, assembly GCA_948474755.1. Lineage (NCBI taxonomy): Eukaryota > Metazoa > Chordata > Lepidosauria > Squamata > Iguanidae > Ctenosaura > Ctenosaura bakeri. The sequence goes on along the minus strand of CAOLHI010000138.1, from coordinate 101,518 downwards.
TATTGGTATGAATTGGGGCAAGACTTATTTTTAGAGGAGGAAATAAGTTTGCAAGCCCTTTGATCCCCATGTGGGTCACCTTAAGGCACTCTGGATATAAAGGTGAACAGACATACCCAGCTCAGGTGCAAGGATCTGCCTTACTCTGAATCACCAGGGGAACCCATGGAATGGAGGTGTACCCAAGTAGCTTCCACAAGCTGTCATCCTGTGGTTTCTCCCTGACAGTAAGGTCAAGGGGCAAGGCCATCTAATGTCCATCTGGTAATGCAATCTCTGGATCTGTGCCTCATGCCAAGCCAATACAATAACATCTATAACAGTAATACTGTGGCCTCTCAGCCATATGTTTTGTGTGTGTGTGTTCACTGTTCTTCCTTCTAATGACAGTGAAATCTCAATGCTAGGTCCACTAAAGATCCTGTTCCTGGGAATGAGCAGTATATCTGGGACAGCAACATTATAGCTAGCTAGAGGGAGAAGTGATTGTACATGAGTGATAGGCAACTAAAGAATGCTAGGGGGCCACAGTAGCATTCTAGGAGATCTCAAAGGATTGTAGCCCCAGACTGCATCCCACCACACACACAAAAATAAAACACGAATGCCCTCTAGAGGTGTGGGGGCATCATGTTTTAGGAAGCCCCTTCCATTTTACACCTGAAAGAGGCCTTTTGTAATCAAAATAAGTGAGCAGAAGTCACCTTCTGTTCAAAAAAGGCCTCTCTTGGGTCTACAGTTGCCAGGGCAAGTGGCAAAAATGCCCTTCCCGTGCACCCTTAGAGGGCATTTTGAGACGTGTGGGGGCAAAACCCATTTTTTTTGGAAAAGTTTTGCCAAAAAATGTTTTTGAACCCTAAGGTTCCCTATGCTCACTCCTGTTCTACATATTTCCTAGGGGGATCTCACCTTCATCACAAAGTTGTTTACATGTAGAGCCGGCCCTCAACTTTTGCAGGTTTAACTTCCATAAATTTGAGTATTCGTGAGTTTGTAGATGCTGCTTAACTATGTGATGGCAGACAGTGGCTCCTGGGGCACTGGTTCAGTCTTCTTCCCTCCTTCTCTATCTCCTTTTTATTTTCCTGATGCTGCTGTTCGGCAGGCTGGCTACTGCTGGTGCTCCTTGCCTGGCACTGGCCAGAAGCAGGTTATCATGAAGGACTGTCCAAAAAGGGACTTGTGCAAGCCCTGTGAAGATCCAGGGCCTCTTCTAGGGGAAGGATTGGAAAATGGTGGAGGTCATAAAAGTCCCCCAGCAGGTGGTCTTAAAATGAGGAGGAAGCCTCACGGTGTCAAAGCATCAAAAGCAGTAACAGGAAAACCTATTGGAGGCTGCTGCAGTGTCATCATCATCATCCTCTTTCTTCTCCTCAAGAAGGATGAGGACACTAAAAGAGATTTTTGCTGCAGCAGCATCTGTAGCATGCACATTTGGGGGGCCTAGAGATATTCATAGTTTTTCCACTTTCGTGGGGATCCTGCACTCTTAAGCTTGGCAAAAGTTGAGAGCCTATCATACTGGTATGGGCACAAGAAGGGGTATAGAATCATAGAATCATAGAAATGTAGAGTTGCAAGAGACCACACAGGCCATCCAGTCCAACCCCTTGCCATGCAGGAACACCCTCAAAGCACTCCTGACAGATGGCCACCTAGCCTCTGCTTAAAAACCTCCAAAGAAGGAGACTCCACTACACTCCGAGGCAGCATATTCCACTGCCGGACAGCCCTGACTGTCAGGAAGTTCTTCCTGAGGTTCAGGTGGAATCTCCTTTCCTGCAGCTTGAATCCATTGCTCCTTGTCCTAATCTCTGGAGCACCTGAAAACAAGCCCTCTCCTTCCTCTACATGGCATCCCTTCAAATATTTAAACATGACTATCATGTCCCCTCTTGACCTTCTCTTCTGCAGACTAAACAAACCCAGCTCTCTAAGTCTATCCTCATACGGCATGGCTTCCAGGCCTTTCACCATTTTGGTCACCCTCCTCTGGACTTGCTCTGGGTGTATCATGGTCTAAGATTGGAGTGGGCAACTATGGAAGTTCTGGGGTCCGATCTTCTGCGAGTGGGATCCTCTAGGGGGTCACATAGAGTACCCAAAATACAAAAAATGCCAGTCTGAAAAATGGGTATTATATGTTGTCAAACTACAGAAAGATCCTGTGACCTATTTTTAAAGGTAGGTTGGTACTTCTAGAAGCTTCCAGGAAAATTTCTAGGACTACTATGGGGAATCTGAGGGTAAGGAGCAGCTAAAGACTGGAAAAAACTACTTCCAGGTGCTGCATTCAATCCCAGGGTTTACACCTGGCCCACACCTGCCTTAGATTCACCCTCTGGAATCATGTATATTCTGTTTATCTCTATAATGTATCTGAACCTTAAGCAGAATCCTAATCCCATCACAAATAGTTTCCGTATATGCTACTTGATTAAAAGATTAAATAAGACAGATGTAAAGCCATCTAATATTTTGATAAATTTAAATGTCATTGAAATGCCAGTAGGAGAAGGAGATTCCAGGAAAAAGCACCTGAGTTTACCAAGGTTTAGCAAGCAGTATATAATGTACCAGTTATTAATCCATCAAGACTGTGATTCATTCCTCAAATAATGTTTTGGAATATTTAAGACCATTACTCATGACTGACATTATGGGCTGAACACATAATGAAAAATAGGTTAGAGAATGGTATTCTGTTGCACAGGAGAAAAATACAGAGTACACCCAAGAGTCCAAGGTACAGGAAGCCCCTGCCTTTTGATGCCCCATTATCTGATGACTCACCCTTTTGATGCAAATTAAGCACAAGTTCAATTCATTGGACAGGGGTTCTTTTCTTTCATCAGGTCTTCTTGCCTATGAAGACTTGCTTGGGACCATTCATGTGCATGCTGCTTGCAAAGCAAGCTGAGAGGGAGAAAAAGGCCACCTGAGAGACTTTGCAAGCAGCGTGCACACAGTCAGTCTCAAGTGAGACTCTGTAAGTCCTTCATTATCCCTACAGTACAGCACACGGGTTTGCATTTTAACCAATTCTGTTTTCTGACAATGCTCCAGTCCTTAACCTGTCAGATAAGTGGGGGAAGCCTATATTAACAGCCTAGGAACTTATGAGAACTTATTTTGTATCTTATCTTTCACCAAAATGCAACCCAAGGTGGCTCAAAAACAAATTTAAAAAGGTACACTAACTAAAAATTAATGTTTAAAAACAACTAAACAAGCTACCATATTAAAACACCTATACTTCAAAACAATACAAAATCATTTAATTAATGATGAAGACCTCTTAACTTGTTATTCTGTTTGGACTCTTCATATTTGATAACCTCCTGCTGTTGCCTAATTATAAAACAATATTTCTTTGTCCTTGAATTTGGTCTGCTATTTGTGGTATTATGTTTTTCATATGTTATTATTTATTACCTTATTATTTTTATTACTTGTATTATTTTTTGTTTTTGTCTTCTGAGTCATTTAATTGACATTCTTAAAGAGACAAGGAATAGGCAAACCATTTGAAAACAAAACTGCATTAATTTACATGGTGTTTAAACTGAAGCCATGATAACCACCTATTTTACATTAAGAAACATCCTGGAATATTTTCAAAGAGATAAGGAGAAACAATATACCTTACTAATAGGACACGTTGTCCCTTTCTCAATTTAACTATTTTTAATGCACTATTTTTCTTTCTCAAAGGTGTCAATCAATACCGACTGGATTTACAAATCTCTTTCTTGGCCTTCATGTTGCACTACAACCGAGCTATGCTTATTAAGAAGTGGGAGGATAACATTTTAACAAAATTATCAGTTCAGATGTGCCCCTTTCTCTAAGAGTAGTCAAAGAATACTGACAGATGTCTGATTCTCATGGCCATCGGGGAAAGTGAAAGGTCAGGAAGAAAGTAAAAGTCCAGCATTCTCAATGTCTGGGCAAACAAAAGAAAAAAAGTAGCTTGAAATTGGTTGGCATATGCTCCTTTCTGTGACAAGTCATGAATGGTCATTTGAAAGAAAATGCTGACATAACAGACAAACAGAAGTCAATGCACACCAAAGTTACCATTAACTTTTTTTGAGGAAGAGGGAGAAATTGATTTTCCAAGCACCAGATGGTGAAGTAAATCTTAGAAAAAGCTTTTTCTTTGCAATTTAACTGTGGTCTAGGATCTAGGTTGTCAAGTGTCCCTTGTTATAAGGGATGCCCCTTATTTGAAGGATGGAAAGCTTGTCCCTTATAGGGCTGGCAGGGGTCCCTTATTATAAGGAATGTCCTCTATTGGAGGTTTGGGATGCTTTTCCCTTGATACAAACTGAACAAGAGTGTGATCTGTTCATAAAGACAAAAATGTATGCATTTTACAGAAACTGATGGTTAACTGAAATCAATACTTTCATTTGGTATTTAGGCAGAACACAAGCTTGTTAACAGCTACCTCCTGATTGACAACACTGCATATCATGAATATCAACTACCCCTTATTGTTATTTTGAAAACCTAGCAACAGTACTCTGGCCAAAGCTTGAGAAAATTGCTTTTCTGGATTACCGGAATCCTCAAGCCAGCATTGTCACTAGCCTTGTAGTCCAAGAAGCAACATTTCCAAGCTCTGTCCCTGGTTGGGAAAAGTAAACACATTGAGAGAAGATGTGGAACAATGGGTGGAAGTATGAACTGTGCTGAGTTTAAATCCCAACCAAATCTCCAGTCAATGTTAGCCCACCCAACCAAAGCTCTAATGCAACAAGGGACAATAGAGTTGACCTATTTGACAGGACTGAGACAGTGTGAAGTGCTGTGAAAACTCTAAAGTGCTACTGAAATGTTAAACAGTATGGATTAAATGGTACTCATTAAAATACATCTAAAATTAAGTTACAAAAAGCACAGATGCGCTGATAGATACAAATTTGTCTTTGGGACTGCTGTATCTATGTAGGAAGCAATAGACATCAGAGTGAGTCTTTCATTTCACATGTGAATAACACAGATGCCTTTTGTTTGGTGTAAGTTTCTTAAAAACTTAAAATTTCCTCTACTCACATATAGGATATTTACATCAGGATACTTTGTACTAAGGCTCCACAATACTGATTTTCAATTTGGTAGTAAATTCAATTTGGTAGTAAATTCAATCAGAAGTGGCAATTGTGCAGCCCTCTAGATGCCAATGGACTGCAATTTCCAGAAGCTCTGGCCAGCACAGCCAGTAGAGAGGAATGCTCAACAACCTCTGGAAGGCTACACAGTCTCCACGCCCAAATTAAATGCAGCACGCTGGCTGTCATTAAAATTGGCTATCAGAATAAGAAGAAACAAAGACATACATCAGGTTCAGGCTTTTACTGAATGCAGAGTCCCCTCTTCATTGCTGGAAGCAGAGGAGAAGCAAAGTACACGAAAAAACAAGAGTGGAGATGTTGAAAACTCAGTATAACATGTAGTGCAGTGCTGGAACTTGGTTCCAGCAACCATTGGTTATATATATTTCATGCAAAGAGCTGCCAACAGAGCTAGTCTACTGGGTGGTAGGCTCAAGAACAAAGCAGTTGCATGTCCTCCTTTATATACAGCCCTCTATCTCAAGGAGTGTCCACTACTTCAATGGCCATCTGATCCACATGTGATGGACTCCACAAGAAAGGAGAGAAAGGGATTTGCAGAATGGGGTCATCAACAGTTACTACCTGAGTAACAGACTAAGCCAGCACCAAAGTCACCTGGTCACAATTTCTCTCACTTACAGTCGTTATTCCTAAACTGACATCTGTACATGTAAACTGCGTCATCTGTTGCCTCTGTTCCTCATTTTTTCAGTTATGCTTAAGTGGCCCCTCTGCCCAGGAAACAGTTTCACCAGAGCGACCATGTTAGGAGGAAGCGCTGGATTTTTTTTTCCTTCTCATAAGAATCTCTAATTCCCAAGGAAAGTTTTGAGGACTTTATGTAGGCAGACAACTGCTAATGGCACAGGTTTAGTTCAGTTCACACTTCATATCAGTCCCTTGGGATCCTCGTGCTGGAATTATCAGGAGCCAGTTGCGTGACTTGTGAAAGTATTCACCTGAAAACTGTTTAAGAAGGCAGGGGGCCCCAAGTAATCAATAACTCTTTACAGTCACTATGATTAACAAAAGCTCACACTGTTAAGTTGGTTTGTTTGTTTCTTTAGTGAAGTTCATAGCCTTTCAAGCTTACACCTATTTCTGCATTGTAATGAGAAACCCAAGTGGCATGCTTTGTCATAAGTTGATTTTGCAGATCATTGCACTGCAATGACAGAGAATACGTAAAAGATGAAGATGAAATGTTCAGCATGCTTGGTAGCACTCCACTTTGGAAGTTAAGATTAACCTTGTATCAGGATGAAATGTGAGCTTCCAAAAAGGCAGATAAGCAAAAACTTGTCGCCCTGTGAAGTCTGGTTTCTTAAATGTTCAACATATTGTCAAAATAGCATTAGAACACAATGTTCCAAAACTCTGAATTTGCTCATAATTGTTAAACAGAGAATGCTAAGATTTGCTTACAACAGAAAAAAACGAGCATTGGACAGACATGAAGAAAATTAATTCTCAGCAGATCTTTGAAAAGTTGCTCTTCACAAACACACCCTACTCTGGATTAGAACTGGCAGAATCTCTCAATCTCCATGGTCAGTACTATGGAAATTCTGAGAGCAGCAGACCAGAAAAGAAATCTTTTCTAAACTTGACCATGGAAACCAACAGGGCACCATGGACTCTCTCAGTCTTACAGGAAGGCAATGGAAAACCCCATCTACATAAATCTTGCCCAATCCCCAAACCATAACAAGTTCACCATAGGGGTGTAGTAAGGCAAAAATGATTTGAAGGCACAGACCAACAACAACAATCTACCTTATCATCTTTCAATATGAGTTTTCATGGACAAAGTACACAATGCTAAGTTAGGACCCAATCCCATCCAATAAGACAGGGTCAACCAATCAACATTTAAATGACAAAAGCTCTGAGAGTACCTTGGAAAAAGACACCTATCTGTGCTTTTAATAATGTGCTGTGCGGTTTTGTGGTTTATACAGTCTTTTAATGAATTTAATGCCCTTGACTTTAATATATTAACATTTTTTGTCTTTTAAATAACTTTTATGTTTATATTGAAGCTTGTTTATAGTTTTTAATCTGTATTGTTTTGAAGTATGTTGTACACTCCTTGAGTCCCATTATTGGATATGAATGATATTATTATTATTTCACTGTCTTCAGTTCACAAATGCCAAGAGTCCATTACAATGATGTCCCACAAACACCCTCTTCTATATGTCTATAACACTACATTCCTCATAGGTGACATCACACCTAATCAGAAACTGCTTAATTTATTAATCTGAGAGGTCATCTCAAAGTCAAGCTTTGCATCTGGAATGTGTGCCCCCTAATCCTATTGAATTTATATGAATGTGGCTATTCGAAACAGTTACATATGAACTCAGCACATGTTCCAGAGCTGTGCATATAACCTAAAGCTTCATTACCATTATTATTGATTGTGGGGAAGGCAGCGGGGGGAAAAGAAATAAAAATATCTCTCCATTGTTAGCTACAATTATGACACACAGTGCTATCATTTTGACACAATATTATGCCAGAAAACCGATCCACCTAACTCAATATTGGCCATACTGGCATGGGGATCAGGCAATTGCATGAAGCCTCAAGACTATTTTTAAAGGATTTAAGTCTTCCTCTCCCCTCCCCACTTAAACCCAAGAAAAGAGAACGGGACTTCCAGAAGCATCCCAGAGGACACAATTCTCTTCTGAAGGTCTAGTACCCCCCGCACCTTGTTTTATCTTTCCCAAATGCATGTGTGATTTTTTTTTGAAACTGGGAATGATTCTTCTCCTTACCCCAGTTTCACTGGGAAGGGCTTCTATAGCCCACAAAAGGTCCAGACATGGATATGTAGGAAACAGCCTTTCGATGCTATCCCTGGTCTATACTGAATAGCAGCTTCTCTTTGTATTTTTAGGCATAAGTCCTTTCTACTTCTACTAAAGATGACAAAAATTGAACTAGGACCTTTTGTATGTAAAGCTGGACACAGGAAACAACCTTCTTGGCAGTTGCTACCGGTTGCACAATTCTCTCCCACCGAAAGCTAGACTGCCCACTTTCTCTCCCTCTCTTTCCACCAGATGGTTTTGTTTACCCAAGTCTTTGTTAATTGTCCACTACAGAAGGATGTTTAATTGCAGGGTGTTGTATTGTTACCATTATTACTGTTTTTAACTGCCTTTTTAATTGTTTTAAAGTAATTGCTTTGGGAGCCAGCTATTTGGATTGCAAGTGCAACTTGATGGTGAGATGCTAGGCAATAGGAGTTAAGAGTGAACCCTTGTGGTGTGTGGGGGGCCATTTATGAATGAAAGGAATTATATATAAGGCAGAGATTCAGTTTGAGAGAGAGCTTTCAGTGAGATCTTGGCCAGAGAGAGTAGCTAGGTCGTGTTTAAGGAGCAAAGGAAAAGATACAGAGAATGGGTATCTAAGGCTGGGATTTCTTGGTATAGACTGCCAGAACTCTGAACTGATCAATGTAATAACACTGTACTTTATATGAACCTTAACAAGATACTTTATTTCTAATGTTACTATAGTAAAAGACACATTCTGTTTTATAACCACTGAATTGGCCTGAGTTGTCTAAAGTCACTGATAATAAAGAACACACTACCATAAATACACTATTCAATTTTAGAACACTTAAGACCTTAGCCCTTTTACACAAAGGTGTTGTTCAAAGGGTGGAGTAAGAGCTTAGTAACAGTGTCAGGGCACCTTAACAGGTTGGAACTACAAAGCAAATTACAGAAAGATAAAGGCCTATTACAGTAATGTTTTTAACATGATTTTTTAAACTTTTGTACTATCCATTATTATAGCTATATTTTGTTTATTGTGAACTGCCTTGGGTTCCAAAAGAGAAGAAAGGTGGGATATAAACTAAATAAATCAATAAAGCATGTGCTCTACCCCTGAGGTAGTCCTTCCACTACCTATTTACCATGTTATACTTAGCAAAACTTCTTTTATGAAACATGATGCATCTAGGCTTCAAGCTTCACAAATGTCACATTCTGTGACCAAAGGCACTATCCTTTATTATTTAATAGAGTGCATGCACCCTCTTCTGGCACAACTTTCACACACACAAATGTGAGGTCACACGAAGCATCACTCCCATTATAGTCAATGGACACAACAAGCATGCACACAATGCGTCCATTGACTACAGTGGGACAGGACACTTGCATTTTTTGTTTTATATGGGGTCCCTGGGACAGAACCCCCACATAAAGAGGTGGCACACTGTACTGGTTAAAGTTCATTGAGAACAAGTTGGAGCTTTCAGGTATGAGAATATTGGGCTCAAACAATAAAGATCTGAGGAAAAGCAAGTTTCTTTCATCATGGCACAAACCTTTCTGGCATATATACTAAAACAGATCCACCAGCCATTCTCTCACAGAAGCAAATCCTAGCATTGTGTGCCATTTTTCTAAAAAAACAGTGAAGCAGCAAAGTGTATGAATAAAGCATCAAAGATAAGGAAGCAGAGACTAGAGTTTTAGCTGGGTGTTCAAGGTCATATTAGAAAGCTACAGAAGTCATAGGAATAGAGTTCACAGATCAAGCGCCAAGTCAAGTCCCAGATCTGTGCTCTAAAGCTGCTAAGAGTCTTCTCTGGAAGCAAAGGTTAATTAGTCTGCCAAACATTGGCAATATCCTCCGTTATGGAAATACCATGCCCTACTGAGAGTTAATTACAGGCAGATTGCAGAGATGTTCAAAAAGATGTAGACAACCAAGGAAGTGCTGAATGTACAATTATAGAAACTCAACACAATGGTGTTAGACAATTTATTCATAAACTGTCCAATAAGCTCTGTGTTATATTCAACTAAACACACAGTTCAGCTCCTCAGTAAATTAACCTATGTCACTACCAGGCACAAATGCACTTCCTCAAAGTTAGTAGTTTGACTACAGTCTAATTCTAGACAGCTTCTTAATTCCTCATTTTGAAACATCAGCATCCAAATTACTGATATGATCAAAAGACCAGCAGGCTTTAACCCTGCACTTGGCTGAGAATTCCAAGGGGCTTCAGTGTGATTACAGAACAATCTATCTATGTGTTTAAAAACTTGATAGGATTAAAGTATTATGCTGAAAGCAACCTAATAGTAAAAGCTCCTATGGGGTCTTTATTTATATATTTTAGACTATGGTTTATCATTTACAGTTCAACCCTCCTATACATGTCTACTCCAAAACAAGCCTGACTGAATTCAATGGGACTTGCTTCCCAGGAAATGTACCCAACATATGTCTCATATCCTATGCATATTTAGTGAGGTATAAGCCCCACTGAATTCAAAGGGACTTGCCTTTGTAAAGATGCACAGGTTTTGCCATCATTTCAAAAGTTCCTCCTCCTTTTTCTCTTCCTCCTATTCTTTGCTGTAAAGTAGGAAATTTTCCAAAAAAGAAAACTTTTCAGAAAAATTTCCAATGCTGTATATTCAAAAGAATTTTTTTCTACCCCATATATGTATTTACATTTACCTATAATTGTCTGGGCTCAGATTCTGGGTATCTAAATGCTACAGACCGCTGCATCTTGCCTAGCCCTAACAGCTATCAAATGGCTATATCATCTTCACTCCCTCATCCTAAAATGCTTACTTTGAAATGAAGCCACCAAAGCTAGATTATCTGTCCAGCTACCAATGAATGTTCTATCTCACTTCTGAGAGAATGTTGGTTTTGTTGTTGTCATCTTCGTCATTGTTATCGTTGTTAATTTCATTTATACAATTCTTTTCCCTCCAAAACAGGGCGACAAGATGGTTTCCAAATAGGATAAATACTGTATAATTAAAGCATATACAAATTAACATATAAAATGTAATTAATATTAAAAAATGAGAACATAACATTAAAAATAAAAAAAATGTGCAATCAAAAGCAGTAAAGGACTCCATTAAATGTCCTTTCTTTACCTGTCAATGAGAAGGGGGAGGGCATTCTAACCTCCTTAGGAAGGGCATTCCAGAGCCTGACATCTCCATGGAATTTGCCTGTGAAATCGGAACACCTCATTCATATAAATCCAAGATCTGCTCCTGTCCTCACTATGCACAGAAGTGTGGCACAGACTATAAGAGACCACCAAAACCTACCTCACTGTACTTGAAACTAGATCAGGTACATTCAGTTCTGGAAATTACAGGTGGTATATTTTACTTTTTATAGTAATTTCTTTCTTTCCCCCTACATTCTACATGTGGTGTAGAACTCTACATTTATAGTCCTCCTCCTATAATACAAACTTTCAAGAAAAGCCTACATAATGCTCATGATGGAGTTTGTAATCAGTTCTTAGTCCTATCATCTGTATGATCAAAGTTTCATTAAACTGAGAATAATGTTTGCTAAAAATAGATTATTCTAGCTGTTCTTGCAGAAACTCATACAAAGACTGAAGATCTTCTTTGGGTTACGCACAGTTCATGTCAAACAGGTCTATTGTGATAAAATTGTATCAGGTAGTACAACAGACTGATACCCTTCTTTAATACATCAGGGAGTACAAACTTGGCACTCCTGGTATTTCCAGCTTCACCTCCCAGAAGCCTCAGCTAGCACTATGGAAACTACAAATTGAAAACATCTGAAGGGCCAAAATTTCCTTGGTGCTTCACTACATCCTTTATTTGATGCACAGAAAGCATTCATCAGACTTTGGACTCAAGAATGTTCTGATTTAACTTTTAGTTACTGTTCTTTGCCTTATTTCTATCCTGCAAACTCACTCATGTTACACTAATTTACAATCTGAAAAACTGATTCATGTATTACAAATTGGGATATAAATTGGTGACAGAAGCATGAATAACTGTTCATCATTCTTCTACACAATGAAACACTTTGAATAAAAGTCTCTGAGCTCCATCTGAATCACCATGGGTTTGACAGTAGGCTTGCCTGTGCATGTGTCTTCCCAGGAGTAAGAAACCTTTCCTTACGCTTGTGCATCAGGCAAGCTGATGGATCCCAAGCTTACTTGGCAAATAGCCTCACCTGCTCATCTTTTATGTTTTCTTTCAAACTCACAGATCTTGAACATCTGAGGCTCTGTGTGTTTCTTCATCCCTGAATGTAACATACTTTTATTTTGTGAAAGTGCTCTGCTTTTTTTCATTTATTTTTGTTTGTTTATTATTATTTTCTGCAACATCAATTCAATTTTATTGTTTTAGCACAAAGGCACAGCAATCAACAAAATATTACTATACCATAAAACACAATAAAAATGCCATATTACCTTAAAATATATCATAATCATATGTAGTATATTAAAAAAAATATTAAAACAGTAAAAGAGCAACAACACCAGAATACAAACTTGAATAAATATATTAATGATTCAGTATCTAATTAAAAAAAAAACAGAACCTGGTCTGTGAATCTTGTTTGTCATAGATAGTTTAGTTTTTAACTTTAATTTAGACCTAATAAGCAGAGTGATAAGCTTACCATTTGAAATGTAACAAATTTATCTTTATCTGAGAATAGCATAACTAATTTCTCTTGATCTTCCTAAGATGAGGTGCAAAAGCTTTTTTTGCTCAGTCAAATATATAGGACACAAAAGTATTACATGCACTAGGTCTTCAACCGATTTCTATGTGACAAAAACAGTTTCATTATAAAGAGTTCCATTACATATAGCTGCTTTCTAATTTGGCAAGTGGCAATATATTGAAATAACTCTTTGTGAAGGCTCTTCTGTAGTCAACATTTGTAATAGCAACTAAACAGGAGGGGGGCTCAGAAAGAGCTAATCATAAAGATTAGCTGATCTTGTGGCATAATAATCCTAAATCTACTTGTACAGTCAAGTCACTCAACCTTTCTTTAGTGAGGGTTTAGCAGCACAGAAACCAAGAATCCTTACATATTGTTCTGAAAACCTAGGCTTATCAAATAAATTTAATGCAAAACTCCTCCGTAAGATGAGTTTCATCTCATTGTATGTGAATATTTTAAAATCGGAAGGAGTACAAAATAAAATCTTCCACCAGTAATTAGTTTACTGTTTTGTGTACCAAAATCATTATAGATGGTAGGCATAGTTCAAGTCTGATTTAAGGCTGTTGAAGCTGAGGGAAAAGCAACCAGGTATGAAAGGACAAGTTTATTTTGTACAGCTTCTAGTGATTCTAACTGGCCAGTCCCCAAATTACAGCTTCATATAATACCTGGGGAAGGAGTTTCATTCTAAAAATTTCTGAAAATGGTGGAACCAAGCCTCCCCTTCTAATTCTGCAGAACCTGAGAGTGCCAAATTTTTATTTTTCAGGTTTCTGTTCAATGTAATCAATATCTGTTGTCCAAGAGGTTTAATTGCTCAAACACCATTCCAAATACTTAAAACATGTCATCTATTCCAATAATTTCCCATCCACTGCCCATTTATGAGGCTGTGGTCTTCAATATATCTTAAGACCAAAGATGAGACAGTTATTAGAAAGGGGTTAACATGTTTACTTAATATTAACATCCTAAAAAAAACAACTGCCATATAAATTTAACCTAAATGCCTGCACTAAAAACCTTACCAGAATGAAGTTGAAAAGTGCTATTCATGATTCTACTTCCAGCCCTCCATTCCCCCATCCCAGTGCTGAACTTAGAAGAGAAGATTCGTGAATTTTTGAAATCCCATTCCTCATCCACCTCGCTAAACAATCTTGCTTTCTCTTTCTCTCTACCATATGATCTCATCTCCTTATCACCAAAAACACCATCACCATACTTTATTTGGTTTCCTGATTTCCACATGAATCCCATTAATAGACTCTGTTTCTCAGGCTAGATGAGGAAGCTCTATAAAATGTATGGAGTAGAAAACAAGATTCTCCGGATAGAAATGGTTCCACATCACCAGCAACCTTACCTTATTATTTCTTGTCTTAAAAATCTTTTCCTCTTTGAATTTAAAAAACCTACCATATTCCAGTTACGAAGTACAAAAGAGGTTTGGCTCTTGTGACCCAGAAGGAGTAAACAACAACAACAACTTTTTATTTCTTACTTGTCTCTGCCCAAGGCTCAAGGCAACAAAAATTAAAATACAACTAAAAACACATCACAGATTAAAATACACTAAAAACCCATAAAACCACTTAAAATATATCAGTTTAAAATTTATAGTTAAAAAATGACTGGGCAGGATAGCAAGGAAATTTTGGAAGGAAATACATGATGAAATTCAAAGAATTTACAATTTAAATTTTGAAATGAAGCCAGAGTTTTATTTGTTAAATATGTTGGGACAACAAAGAGAGATAAGATGTCATCAGAGGATACTGTTATATTTGATAACTGCTGCAAGATTGACATATGCACAATATTGGAAAGAAAGGAACCATGTTGATATAAAAAAATGGAAATTAAATGTTCTGGATATGATAGAGATAGAAAAGTCAACATTTTCATTGAAACATAAGTCTATCCAGAACTTTGAAAGGGAATGGAGAGAAGTCTTAAATTGGATAAAGATATAGTAATAAGAAAAGGAAAAGAATAAAGCAAGATTGCATGTAATATAAGGCAACAATGTAATAAGGAAATGTAACAAAGCAGCAATGTGACAATGTAAGATGTAACAATGTAAGATTACCTTTTGAAGAGAAACTATGTATGAATCGAATGTAAATAAGCAGACTCAACTGGAAAAAAAGAAAAAAGCTTGGAAGTGGGAAAGGGGGGGGGTTATTTTCACTTTAAACTTTAATAAAAATATTTCTAAATAAATAAATAAAAAATGACTGGGCAGGTCTGCCAGAAAAGGTACGTCTTTAGTACTTTTTAAAATTCAGACAGCGTATTTTGCTGTCGAAGACACAATGTTGCAATAAAATCCAGGAAAAATAGGCTTTGAGTAAAGAACCAGCAGGCAATTTTTTTTATAAAATTTGCCTCCTCAACACCGTCTCTCATTAAGTAAACAATAACTTAATTCTTTTAGTATGTTAATACAAAATTACAATTTAAGCGAATCATTTTACTTTAAAAAATATATTTAATCAATTTGCCTTTTCTGTTAGAACATTTCCAACTTTACTGATAACCTGATGGATTTTAACTAGTTAGTTATGAATCTGTATCTCCAGATTCATGCAGGCAGGCATAAGGTAGACTGCAGATTTCTGTTTAGTTCAACGTAGATTACATAGTGCCTGTTGGTCACTGGAAATTTTACATATGTATAAATGGGAGAAGAGTGAGATCAGCCTGGGAAAGTTAGAGTTTTGGATTACAGTTCCCAGAATCCCTCAACCAGCATGGCTATAAAACTCTGGGAGTGACTGCTGTGATGCAGCAAGACACTAGCACTCTTTACTTTCAGGATCACTTAAAAGTATACTTTATTTTCCAGAGAGATTCTAAGACATACATTCATCTTCTGTTAATTTAAGACATATTGGTAGATATAGAAATGCTATTTAAAAAGCAAAAAGAGAACACATAAGATATCACTAACATTCTGATTCATACCAGTGTCATTCCACTTAAAGCTACAGGATTATCCATGTTAGTGGTAAGTCTCCTTAATATAGCATCCTCAGAGTATAGGAAAAAAAGCACACAGATACACACACCAACCCATTCCATTATGGGATTAAATTAGATCAGGCCTTTCAGCTTTTAGCCTTTCAGCTGATGATATTGTACCTCTACCCAACATTTTCCAAAAATCTATTTCCTAATGGCATTTGAACAAAACTCTTAAGCTCTCTTCCCCCCGCCCCAATTTTAAGGTAATAAAGATGCATTCTAGCCATCAACCAGAAAAAAAAGGTAAATCTGGGCTCTTCAAAATTGCCTTAGATACAAAATGCTGTGATCCTAAGCACATTAGGTCGAGGAATGTTGTGTGAAAATAAATGGGATTTATGTGCACATAATTTATTTTGGTTCTGAGTGTCAGTAGCACAATGGCACTCAAAGCATTTTAGAGGCACTGAAATACCATTTCCAAAGCAATTTAAATGGCTACAATTTATTAACTCAATTTCCTTTGGAAATTTTATCTATTGGGAAGGTTTCTTTAAACCTCAGACGAGATCATATATAACAGTCTTGTTTTAAAAGAAGAGAAAGGTAGAGAAAACCATTAGCTGGTCAAACTAATGACAAACTTAACTTGTCAAAGTTTTGTATCCATGCTTTCACAATACTAGAAGATTCATTTAGAATGCCAAGGTTGTTTCCATTCATACTACAATACTATACAGCATTTCATTCAGAGTACTTCAGCCACATTATTATCCTACTTCAAAGAGCTATGGTATTATTATCCTCATATCGCAGAAGAAAGCTGAATGCCATTTCACTCATTACAGAGAGGCAAACTGAGATGCATCTCTGTTCTTTGGTTTCCAATCAAAGATTGCTGCCAATTACCATTCCTTATTAAAAGGTCTGGACAATTCAAATTTGCGAATACACGTCTATTTACACTTGGAAATCTAAAGTATATACCAAAAATCGAATGCGTACACTGGCCTGAAAAAACAGCCATGTACGTGAGGCAACCAATGTAGTTAATTCAGCTCTAGTATGAACAAACACAATTCAAATCAAGCAAATTTGCAATATACATAAAGCCTTCAATATATCAGATCTACATCATTTAAAACGACTTTCCAATTGTGCAATCTGATGTATACCATAATATAATACACATACGGTGGACACCCTATAGTTACAGCTGACAAGTTGCCATGTTATCTACCCCATAGATAAGACATTCTGAGAGGCACACTTTTTATTTACTGCAATTATTCAGTGATGTTACTCAACCCTGTCAGCTTTTGAAAGCCCATAGTCTCTACTGATGCTTCTTATTCTAGTAGACAATGTAGAGTGCTAATTATGGGCTAGAAATTGTGATTCCTGTACTCTTCTCTCACCCCATTCTTTGGCAGGACAAGCTTTCGGTGGAAGATTTCAAATTCTGAAATTAATTTCCTTTTATAGAATGGAGAGAAGCAACCTATGGGAGGCACCTTTATGAGAAAACACCTAATAAGTTGCCCTGCTCTCCCAAAGTGGGTAGAAATAGGAACCACAGACATTTCAGCTGAGGCAGAAGACAAGACAGTAGCCCCTGGGGGACAGAACGGGATGATGTGTGCTAGAAGTTTCAAATACACAAGAAGATTGCTAAACTCTTGGAAGGAAATCATGGATTTATCAAGAATGTTTTTTCTCCTATGTTTCCCCAAATTATAAAAAGAGGAGAAATTCCTGAAGTGAAAAAAAAATTCTTTGGCTTAAAGTAGAAAATGATGATCCAATCTCCCAACAAGTCCTTACTGCAAATCAAACAGTAATGAACAAGAAAAGAACGGAAAAGACAGAGAGTACAAACCTCACAATATATAAGGAGTCCTATTATGTCACACGTGAGGGAAACAAGAATTCAGCCTCTAATTCCTATTTTGGGTAGATCATTAAACATTTGCCTCAAAGAGACACATTAAATACTGTAGTTCAAAAGTCCTAAACAGAACTCAGAGGCAAAGAGCAGAAGTAAAAGGCATGCCACTTATTCCTTTAAGGAATCTTTCAAATAACATTTCCTCCAAGACTACAGTCTTAGTTTTGCTGTAGAACTTGCGCAAAGCCTTGGCTTTGGTCTTTCTTCTCTTCTCTTCTCCAAATCCAAACAAATGGATTGGTGATAGTTTTAATCAAAAGAAGGGGGAAAGTTGCACAGAATAACATAAAAGTAAGCTGAGAGACCACAGTTCTTCTCCAGGTCTTTTAAGCTTTTTAACCAGTCTGTTCTTAACTTTTATTGCTGCTACTTTATCCTTTAGTGCAGTAAGAGGCAGTATTTAAAAATATAAAAAAATAAAGCCATATAAACAGTGTTTTGAGCTCTAATTCCAGTTAGCTCCACAGCCTAAAAATAAAACAAAAACGTATAGCTGCAACTGAGAGCACACAAAGCTGGGGAACGTGATTGCCAATGAAGGTGTGGCTCACAATAATTAAAAGCAAAATAGATAAGACTTTTATGCTCTCACTGTATCCAGAGAAGTGAAAGATGTAACAAAACGTACTGAACAAAATCAGCAGTTACAGGAATTCAGCCAACTGCAGCTACTTGGAGCAATTACAAACAAATAAAGGCAAGGGGAACGTTAGACGAGTTGCAGAGCTCAGACAAAACGTCATACACATTGCCCACTTTGGTTAAAAGAAAAAGGGCATGGTTGGAGAAATGCCCACCAAAGCAAAGCAATTCAGAGCATGGATTAAAAACAAAACATGCTAATTCAAAACATGGAGGCATTATTCAACCCTTCTTGAACCTTAATTTGCACTTCAAGTAAACAGAACATTCCAATTTTTGATTCCCAAAAGAGAGAAAACATTTGGTGTTAAGCCAAAGTTAAGGTGGTTGTGGGGCTGTATTCCATTTCCCACTCCCCCTGCAAAATTAAAACAATTTAAAAAATAGACCAACTATCACCCCATCAGTAAATTGTAAACATGGACACATTCACATTGCCTGCTTCCACCTAAACTTCTATCCCAGTTGAAGACAAGAGGAGTGCTCCAGTCTCTGATACTTTGGACCACTATAACTCTGTGTCCACCAACTTAGCATTGTTTCAAAACTGGAGGAAATTTGATTATTTACTTTTCAGAGTGAGGTGTTTACAAGTAAGATAGCACAAACTTTAGCACAAGATCTCCTTGGCCTTGCTGAACATTTCACTGGATCTCCTTTTTGAAAAGAAGTTTGGGTAAAAAGTGAACTTTTACAATTAGAAACAGGTTAGACAAACAGCAGGAGGGAAATACAAGGGCAGATCCTGTCTGCACATTCCATCATGTTGACAAGTAGAATCCTATATATCTAGCTTTTCTAGAAATAAATCCATTAAACACAGTGAGACTTCCTACCCCCCAATGCAGATCAACTGGATTGACCTGTTGTTGTAAATATGTTGTTTGTATATGTTGACTCTATCAGCTCCTCCACAATACTAGCAATATTCTATGTACGTAGTAGGATGACTGTAGGTGGAACCTAAAGTACCAGAATCAATCTGCCCATGTTCTGAGTTAGTACAGGGAGTGATCTGCTGGAAACACATTAAAAGTCTCATTTTTTGTTTTAGATCAGAGGGTTCCTCCCCTTTTTTGGAATTAAGTTTTTTCCAAGCCGTATCATTAATAGAGAAACCATATTCACATGCAATCCACATCTACACCAAGCTGCACATTCAGTTATTTTAAAAGTAAGCATTGTGGTTAATAAATAAATGAAATCAGGTGTAACATTTACACTGGGTAACATATAATCAAATTGTGTGGTTTTCAAATACCCACTGATTTCCATTGGTTTTAACATCTATAGTCATAAGTCTACAAGGGAAATCCGCATTCTCAAACTAAACTTTGACAAATAACCTAACATTATTCAGTTTGGACTACAGACTCTGTATCAAGTCTTTCTTCCTGGTATAACTGATGAGGGTGATGGCATTAAACTACCTTCAAGATAGCAGATGAGTGATAAATTCCATATAACCAAGGGATCTCATATATACTCTCCATGTACAGTCCACCTGTTGTTAATTTGGCAAAATTAGGACTCCATACTGATTCTGGAGGCAGCTGTTTAGTATAACTTTTATACGTAAGCACACACAGCTGTAGTAGGATCAACCAGAGTAGAATCCCATTCTTTCCCAGGTCAATCTTTATTGCATTGTTTATTTCACGCAAGCTGAAAATCTGTCATCCTCCAGGCCTCCTTCACTATTCTCCCAATAGTAATGCTCCAAAAAAAGGGGGGGGGAATGGGATGGGCTCCTGTAAAAAAACTTTGTAAAGAGTTTCTTAGTCAGAAGCTTTGTTAGCATCAATACCTTTATTTTACAGCAAAGCCTTTGATTATGTAGATCATGAAAAACTATGGGTTACTCTTAATGAAACGAGGGATTCCACAACACTTGGTTGTCCTGATCTGTAACCTATACACAAGAGAAGATCTACTGTTAGGACAGAATACAAAAAAAAAAAAAAAAAACAGATTGGTTTCCAACTGACAAGGAGGTAAGCCAAGAAGGCTGCATTTAATTACCCTATCTGTCTAACTTGTATGCTGAACATATTGTATGTAGAGCAAGATTAGACTCAGAGGAAGGAGCAGTGACATATCTAGGGCAAGCATGGAAGTTGTGCCCCTATCTTCTTACCCCTAACCCCCCCATGCATGGCTTTTTTGCACACACACCTGGCATTGGCACCCAGGACACATCCCCTACCTGTCCCACCCTAGATACACCTCTGGGAAGGAGGCATGAAAACTGGAAGAAGGAATGTCAACAATTTAAAGTATGCAGATGACACCATACTGTTAGCAGAAAATAGCAAAGACTTGGAACAATTACTGAAGAAAGTCAAAGAGGAAACTGCAAAGGCAAGGTTATAGTACGTTAAGAATAAAAAATGGCTACAGATGATTTACATAATCTGGGACGATGAAGACACTGAAACAGTTCAAGATTTTCCATACCTTGGTTTGGTCATGAATCAGAATGGAAACTGTAGTCAAGAAATCAGAAGAAGACTAGGACTTGGAAGGGCAGCGATGAAGGAGCTAGACAAGACTATGAAGTGTAAAGATATTGAATACTAAAGTTAGGATTGCCTATGCTATTGTATTTCCAGTTTCTATGTATGACTGTGGAAGCTGACAGGAAGAAAATCAATTCCTCTGAAATGTGATGCTGGAGAAGAGTTCTATAGAGACCGTGGGCTGCTAAAAAGAGAAATGAATGGGTCCTAGAGCAAATCAAGCCTGAACTCTTCCTAGAAGCAAAGATGACTAAACTGAGGCTGTTATAGTTTGGTCATATCATGAGAAGATATGATTCACTAGAAAAGGCAATAATGCTTGCTAAGGTAGAAGGCAGTAAGAAAATAAAAAGATTGCTTTACAGATGGATGGACTCAATCAAGGAAGCCACATCCACGAATCTGCAAGACCTGAGCAGGATGGTTGAGGACAGAGTGACTTGGAGGTCTCTTGTTCATAGGATCACCGTAAATCAAAGTCAACTTGACAACAGTTAATAACAAATATAATAAAACCTTCAACAAAAGAACCTGATCAAATAAAAATTACAAGGTATACTAGTAATTATTTGAATTTAAATGGCAGAGTGAGTTTTTAAATTTTTTTACCTTGGTTCCAGTCATACTGGAAAATAGATGTGAGCATTCCAGGGCAAGGGGGCCACCAGTGAGAATACTCTCTCCTTCAGTGCCACAATTAGGTAACTGCAGACCCTGGACTGTCTAATCCCACTGTCATCACCACTGTAGATGGTCATGTTTACAACTACTTCAGTTGAAAAGCAAACATCTAACTTGCTTTTTCTTTTCTCTTGCTCCTGCTTCTATATTCTCAGTACTTTATAGAGAGACAAAAACTGTTTGTCATCCTAATTAAAAAGAAGAAATATTCTGAGCATGTACAGCAGAGCTTTCTAAACCATGCGTCACAACACATTAGTGTGTTGGCTGCAGTGTGTAGGTGTGTTGTGCAAAAATAATGGGTGGAGGGCTGCCTCTGCTGCTGCTGCGGCGGGCCAGGCCTGGGTGGAGGGGCTGCCTATGCCGCTGACCCCATCCTGGGCCAAAGAAGACCCTGCTGAGGACGGTGGTGGAGGGCCAGGCCTGGGTGGAGCGGCTGCCTCTCCCGCCGCCACCGCTCCCACTCCAGGCCAAGGAAGACCACAGCAAGGGCAACAGTGATGACAGGCCGGGCTTG
This sequence comes from Ctenosaura bakeri, assembly GCA_948474755.1. Taxonomy (NCBI): domain Eukaryota; kingdom Metazoa; phylum Chordata; class Lepidosauria; order Squamata; family Iguanidae; genus Ctenosaura; species Ctenosaura bakeri. The sequence goes on along the minus strand of CAOLHI010000138.1, from coordinate 79,576 downwards.
AGTGGAGGAGCTGCTTCCACTTACTAAATTACTTACCGAATTACTGTGTCATCAACGATGCATGTCTAAAAAGTGTGTCACCAACATGAAAAGCTTTGAAAGCTCTGATGTACAGTGTAATATTTTTAATCCTCTTAAATATTAGCACCATCATGACTAGCAGAATAAAACTGAGTTTTCCTCTGCCATTCTGATGCTAAACACAATAGAGAGGAAATCACTGAATGTGTGGCTGGTCCTCCAGATTCGCTAGGACTAGGGGCATAGGAATCCTGCAAATGTGGAAAAATTGTAAATATCAAAATGTATGTGCGTGTCAGTGGGAAGGGGGCCAACACACGGTGGGGAGAATGGGCAACCAAGTTTCAAACCAGTCAGGGAAAAGAGAAAAGGGGTAGGTCAGCACAGTGGCCTTATACTTCCTCTCTCTCACCCATCTCTTTCCTTGGGTGTTAGGTGGCAGTGGCAAAGGGTTTGTGGTGCTGAGAAATAAGGCTGTGAGCCATCCTTAGCTAACCAGGCAGTGGCTGGTAGAGGAAGACCAAAGGTGGGTATGTAAAGGGCTATGCAGCTTAATCAGAACCACCAAGAGGGAAGGTTCCCCCAGGAAAAGAAGTGCCTGAGGTAGGGAGCAAGGGTTAGAGAAAAGCACAAATAGTCAAATCCATGAAAGTGAAAACTGGAAATGTGGAGAGCCAACCGTATATATTTCCACCATGTAACATATATAAAGGAATACATAAATAAATAAGTATGGTGTAGAGGTTTGACTGGTGGAGACCAGCGTTTAGTTCCTCACTCAGCCATGGAAACCTACTGGGTAACCTTGGTCACACATGCTCAGCCCCAGTAAACCTTATGATATGTTCACCTCAGGGTCGCCATAAGTTGGAAACAACTTGAAGGCATGCAACAACAACAACCTAAATGAAGGGAAACTGCCTGTTTTCCTTATACAGACTGCAAATACTATTATGGGTAAATATGTACTGTACCCCCTCCACATTTATGAGGGTTCAGGGCACAGAACACTCATGACAGTGGAAAAACTACAAATAACTCCCCCCCCCTTCTCTTCATATTCCCTTCCAGAGCTTCCTTCCTCCCATTCCTTTCTCTTTGGCCCCGGTGTTGGGTGGGGAGAGGAGAAGAAAGACAATCTAAAAGGCTTACCAATACATTCCCCTCAGAGACAGAAGAGGAGAGTTCTAGAGTTCTAATTACTTCCAGTGGCCATCTTGAGAAAGGAGCACCCAACCAATCAGCAACCAATACAGAGCAGAATAGACCATGCCTTCAGCAGTGAGAGGAGACTTTGCTCACCCAAAAAGAAAAAATGTCCATTTTAAACACAAGCCTGGGGTGAGGAATGCAAGGGATGGAAGGAGGAAAATTAGAGGGAGGCAAGCACATGCCTCACAAATAATCAAATTTATGAAGGTCAAACCTGCAAATGTGGAGGGAGGACTGTACAGTATTAGATCTGAAATGGTCAGTAAATAGTAAGTTGAATGCAAAGGTTTCTTACATTTAGTTGAAGGGAACATCTGAACTCAACCCACTGTATCTACAATATGTATCAAAGGCTCAGAAGTTAATTAGTCTATAATTAAATATGGTGTTTCTTATGAATATTCATCCACAAATTGCAAACTTCTGTTAATCTCTATCCAACACTCTGGTGCGTTATGTCATTTGCAAGCTCCTAATAAAAGTTTTTGGAAACATTTTTCTGCAACTTTTAATTACATGTACTAAGCTGCAACTGGTACTATTTCATCCCTGCTTAATGAGATCTATTTTTAAAACTGAAGCAGACATTTTTCTCCTTTATATTAATGTTTATACAGAGTGCACAGTTTCTCGGGAAAAATCCATAAAAGGTAATGTTAAGAGAGACTTCATTCCTAATAAAACACAGATCTGAATTCAATGGATTATGCAAAGCAAAAGCAAGAATACAGATTTTAAAAAACCTTTCTATGTTCAGTTATTAACAATATTTTTAAAAGATTATAGCAGTACATAGTATTAACCTATTTCAGATAAAATTAGAATCCAGGTGGTCTTACTAAGCAGCAGCTGAGACAGCAACTGCAGGGGCTTGGTTATAAGAAAAGAAAGCAAAAGGAAGAAGAGGCAAATCCAACAAGACAGCAATATTACAAAAGTGTTATAACCTTTGGGGCTGTTGGGATGAAAGGATTTAGGAAGAAATGTTGTACATGTACTACCTGTCCAAAGTCCCACTTTTAATTTCTTCAGAATAGAGATCCACAGGATTGTTCTTGCAAGAAATTCTACATATAATCCTGTGTATGTCAACTCAGAAGCAAGTCCTACTGTGTAAAAAGTTTTATTCTCAGATATACATACGTCTAACAAATTGTTTTCAAGACTCTTATCATCTTGTACAAAACTAACAGTTTTCTTATTGCACTCCTATTACAGAATTTTTTAAAAAAATGGCTACAGAACCAAAGCGACTTGCATTTTTCAGTACTATGATTTTTTAGATCAAAGGATCACCCTCAAAGTTAGGATCTGTATAAATGAGTGAACATTGGGGCCAATATAATTGGACCATTACTCTTGAGTAATTGCCAGTTGTGTCAGTGCTTGAACCTTTCCAAATCTCTGGACTGAGGCATCTAACAATCCTTGCACAAATACAACTGTCTCATTCTTTCTTCCCACTGGCTGCACTCCCACCTTGCCCATTAATCAAGAAAGCCCCTGACTGGATGGAGGGCATCAGAAGCTCCTAACCCCAGGAATGTCAGAAAAACCAAGTACTGTTCCAGCTACCTCTCGATGCTTCCATCCTACTGAGGTGCAGGATCTACTCTGCTAGAGCTTTTGGCCCACCCTTGTTATACTGGGTCTAGGAGATGCAGCAAAAGGACTTCTATTCCGGACACCTGTCAAACTAAACTAAACTCTATCACAATAAACTGTACGTACAAGAAAGGCAGTTGAGATTTGCTGCTCACAGCTAAAAACACCTCCAGTTATCAGATTCAAGGAATCCAAACTCTCCTTCAGAAGTGTGACAAAATTAAGCAGAGGATTCCCAAGAATCCTAGCAAGCTGCACCCATTTTCTTAGCCAAGCAAAGAGCAGATGTTTCAACAGCTAACTGGTCATGACTTTTCTATTTTGCTTAATGTCATTTTTGTGGTTAATAAAAACATCTGGTCTCAATTTCTCACATTCTGAAGCCTGCTCTTTTGTGCACTGTATTTGTTGAAGAATGCAAGATGACATCCTAATTCCATAACAGGAAGCCAAATGATTTTTCTTAAAAGCTTTTAGGGACAACTTCATGACTGTCTTTCTCCGTTGTTCTGTTTTGCTTGTATACGCAATAATGTTAACATAGTTGTTCATGGGGAAAAAAAATGTTAGCTTTATATTAGTAGTCAGGAGCTGTTGAGCTGCCTGTTAAAACAAAGCTGTAAATCCCTTTCTGTTTCATAATCAGGAAACCTCCTGTGTCTTTAACAACCAAAGCAAAAGAAGGAGGACTAAATTCTCTACTTATTGACTCATTCTGAGGTTTGCTCGTTTTCTGTCCTTTGAGGACTGTTTGCAGAGGGGGGTGTGAATCCTTAATACAAGGTGAGGAATTTCTAGCAATGTAATAGCTATTTTCTTCAAAAATTATGAATAGCACCCATGGATTCCATAATTTTTTATTCAAGTAAATCAGCTCACACATGCATCTATTGCAGTAGCACTGCCTCCAGAATTTCCCTCTGGAGTTTATAGCCTGTGCTATTATCACCTGTAAGGGAAAGTGTACACATAACCAGTGCTTTGGCGCTAGTGCTTTACCATTGGCAATGGCCTTATTTCTATCTCCTACCATAACATGTAAGGATTACTCCTCTGAAACTTAAACATAGGCTAAGTAGGGGGAACATTCTGGTAACCAACTGGTCAGGTATACAGGATCTTGAGGTTAAATGCACTTCAAGATGTTTTGTATTAGGGAAAAATTCAAACACACTTGATTTGAACAAACATACTGTACCTTACTTGGGATATATTAGCCTTCAGTGTATCTCCTAAGGTACAGTTGATAACATTTAATTAACAGCTTGGAAAAATAATAACTGAAAAGTACTACTCCTTATATACACTTGTGCAAGGACTGAGATCCACTAGAAGCCCCCAACCATTCAGGACAAATATACTGTGTGATGAAATGAAAAGGGAGTTACTCTGTAGTGGCACCGCAGACATGGAATGTCCTCCTGTTAAAGAGCAGATTAGTGCTGATATTGCCTTTATTTTGGGATCAAGTTAAAACATGGCTTTTTAAGTAAATCCTTGGGGAACTAATGATTTTATCAATTTGAACATGGTTTTAATGTGATCTATGATTTAATATATTTTCAGACTATAAATGATCTTTTACTCTATCATGTTTTAAATAGTTTCAAATTATTTAAATTGATTCTATCATGTGCCACTATGAGATATTTAGACATAGGTTGGGATAGAAATATTTAGTAAATAAACAATAAAATATGTCCCTCTCTACAGAAAACAAAAAACAGAATATAAATCTGGACCAGCTCTGTAACTCCTTTCATGTGGAAGTAAGACTGGCTCCCTCCTGCTGTCATTATATCAGGTGAATTCTACATTCCAGGCTTCAGGAAAATGAATAGAAGGGCAACAGTGTGTTGTTCTACTACTGTTTTTTTTTTAAAGATAAGTTTTAAATGTTTTTAATTATATAGTTTTACTATATTTCAACAATAACTTTCTGTATGTCCTTGTCTATATATTTTTATTTCCATCTGTTTTAATTTTTGTAACAGCCCTGAGCGTCAGTCCTGTGAAGTAAATGGAATGTAAATAAACAAAAGTAATTAGAACTACTGCTGCTATTGCTGTAGTTGTTCATGCGTTTGACAGCAAATTCCTCCCCCCTTCACATTTTTTGGCACAGTATACAAACGCAGTAGAAATTCTGTTCTGGTTTATATCAAGGAGGCAAGTAATGAGGAAACCTACATTGTTTGGGTTAGTGCTCGAAAAACCCATTCATATCCTTTTTACTCAGAACACACATCCATGAATGGATTGTTCACAATCTTTTCTACAAATGCCCTCTCCAGACTTAGCTATCACACTAAAACAGGGTTGTTGTTTTTTTACTAACAAGATTTAATTTGTTTAAAAAATGGAAAAATCTTCAGGATTACAGAGAGCAAAGATTAAAGACATTTCCACACAACAGAAAAACCCACTTCTGGCACTAAATTAGTGCCAGACCCAGTATTCTGCCAGTGATGATAAATCAACATACAAGTTCCTCACGGTTTTTTTTTTTCTGACGTCTCTGTTGTCATTTTTATTTTACCAATCTTGCTGTGATTGTTTTAGCATTATGACATGTATATGTTGTTTTGGATGACAATCAGTCTTCTGTGTGATGAACTTTGTGACTGGGATCAATGAATTTTAATTGTATCAGCTGTCCCTTAACAAGTCAATCCTACAGCCCCAAACAATAGCTGTTTATGATGCTGATGCAACCGCATTTTCAATATAGCACTCAGCTATTACTGTTCTGCCCCAGCTGGGCGTTTGCTATATACTGTATTGCCTTAGACTGTAATTACAACTTTGTCACTGTTTGTATATAAAATATCTATATATACAGAAAGCCATGCCCCTTCCCCCTTTTTATTTGTTTTAGACAATTTTATTATATTATATTTTGCTGGCGGATCAGACAGCAAGGAGTCTTTGTTTAAACACCAATCTTCCAAAAAATCATCTTGCCTGTTTTCTCCTCTGGTTGCTTTTAGCTTACATGTCAACTTTTCTAGCAGCCTACATACACAATCCATATACAGTCCAGCCATACTCATCCAGAGACCATCCAGATGTTTCCAGTATTTAGCAATCTCTAAACATGCTACAGCAACTAATAGAATGATAAGCATTACCAGGTATGTGTCCAGAGCATATGTATGAACTTATATATGTTCTGCCTTTAAGGGATCTCTCAACCTTGGCAGTAGCTTATCTTAGGCAGACTAGAACCAATAACACACAGAACCAATAATATATCTGGCTTTCCCCAGATATATTATGACACTGTGTCATATCGGGGATAACAGAAGGAAGTAATGTGTCAGATAAGCAGTCACCTGATCTCCATGTCGGTATAGCTATTACCTAGATCAAGGTGGCCAAAGTGCAACCTATAAGCCACATACGGCCCTTGGGAGTCCCAACTGCAGCCTCTGAAGCTCCCCAGAAGCCTCCCAGAGATCCCAGACTAATATTATACACACATATACAGAGAGAGAGAGATCTATATATATATCAATCACAGACTGATTATTGGATAATATTTTTTTTAACATATATTTTTATTGAGTCAAAGAAAAAAGCAAAAGAAAAGAAAGAAAAAGATACAAGGGTGAGCAAAATACAAAGATAGCATTATATCTACATATTTCAGTTGTGTAGTAATATTCCATTAAACACAGATATCATTTCTATTCTACCAGAATAACAGGGTGACACCAATAAATAAATAAATAAATGAGAGAAACTGAACTAGTCTATGTACATCCTGTCATTTTTTGAACAGATTTCTTCAGTCCTTCCTAGAACCTTTTTTGGATTCAATAGTAATATGTATTAGTAGTTTTTGTTCTTGTACTTCTATCTAAATTTATATAGATATGTTCTTTCTGTTACTCTTGAAGCATAATCAAAAATCACACTGTCAGAATAGATACTGCACAGATTTCTCTGTCTGTCTTTCTTTCTTTCTTGCCCCTAAGCCACCCAAAATATGCCCAAACCATAGCAGTTTGTTTCTCGTGACCCTCAAAAGCCTCCTAAAACTTCCCTAAAATGTGAAATAAATCTCTAAAATTTTAGCCATAAAGGTGGCCAGAAGTGACATCAAACTACTTTGGGGGCAATAAAATGCACCACTGCAGCACACCAGTCAGGCACAGGGTAAAAAAATGGCCCTGCTCCCTAAGCAGTTGCCTACCCCTGACCTAGATGTAGGACATCCAGATGAAGGTCTCTATCCAAGGATATTCAGTCATGACCAACAATTTAATCACTGCTCCTTACATCCTTGGTGGTGGCAGTTAATAGAGTTATTTTCTCATTTTCTTCTAGTCTGGGTGCTGGCTCAAAGATTTGGCTAGAAAAGCTTTCTTAGCCAAACAGTATCTGTTCCAGGCTAGAAAGACTCAAGCAAAATGTGCATTTATACATGAATACATAAATATGCACATCTTGACAGAGTGTTGTGCAAAATGCTTCATAACCTAAGGTCCTTATGCAGTAAATCCTAACATTCTCCTGCAAACACAGACAGCAACTGTAACATGTCACACTGTTTTGCTGGCTGATTTGTTATTCACCTTGAGGACTCATACTGGTTCCAAAGTTGTGAAATCTGAAATAACACAGCCACAAATATACTACAAATCCCTCCTGCCAGCAGCTTTTTCAGTACAGGGGTGACACAGACCTGTGTGAGCATGCAAATGTAAGTGTCATGCCAATGACAACATGATTTTGAAGGTATTTTCATATAATCTGAAAGCTGTATTCACCTTCCTACTTTTTCAAGGGCACAGAACCTCAGAAACTGTTAAACAATTGCAGAGATTTTTAAGAAGTTCACTCTGTGTTTGTCAAAGTTCCACTTCAGCCACCAGCTCTCCCTATAGCTCCCATTGATTTAATCTGTGTTTCTAGATAATGCTCAAGATATCTGAAAATTACACCACTTAGGCTCAAGTATACTTTTTGGATACCCACTTTTAGGTCTGGATCCATAAGCTTCTCATAGCAGAAAAGCCATCAACTCACATGACAGCAAGCCTCCTGGCTGTCAGTGGCAAAATTATTCTTCCACTTGAGCCCAGATGCCAAGCACAGTATCACATGCTTGCTACAGAACACTTGATTGTAATGCTATGTCAAAGAGCAGGAAGGGGAAAGGAAAACAGTCCTATTATGTCTCAGTGCCACTCAGCTTCTCTCTGCTTCCCCTAATCAGTGTTGCAGTGGAGACAGCAACAGAGAAAGAAGCAGACAGAATTATAAAGCGTAGCAAAATTGACAACTTAACAAATGGGGGTGGGGGGAGAGATTGAGACTGAGACTAACTATCACAACAAAGTGACAAAAAACAGAACTTCAGATTCTATAATTCAGCACAAGATGGGAGCTGTATTTTTCTTGCCTTAAAAAACAGGAACAAAGAACTATCTGAAAAATAAATGTCATTTTTTAGGAAATAAAGGTTGTAGAGGACTGGAGGACACCCTGGGTACTCAGCCATGGCAAAAAAAGTTCACAGTCTACTTTGTTGAGCTTTCCATGAGGTAGAAACTAACAGTCAGCAGACAGGAAGTCGGCAAAAAAATATTTAAATAGAAAGTCTACTTTTCTTGGAATTGGTTGATGGCTTATCTTGATTAACTAAACACTTTCAGTAGTGTTCAGCTCCTACTACCTTCCAGGTCCTCTGCCTCCCTACCCCATCTGTGATTGCCTTGTCTGTGTGTCCATATATGCAAATATGAGTGAACTATACATTGCAGCATAGTCATAGTTAGAGATATGTATATAGGGTTACCAAAGAGGTCTAGGGAAGGGCAATGTTAGGGAGGTGTGGTTGGTTTAGGTCTATCCAACAATTAATCTCTCTACGTTGTATTAAAAAATCTCATTTTTAAAAGAACGGGATGGGAGAGAAAAAAGGTATTATCTGGATAAGCTTGACTCAGGGTAGTGGACAGTAAAGGTCAGTGGTTATTTTGTTAACACCCCAAGTTAAAATTTTAAAAAATCCATACCTCAGATTCATGTTTTTATGCCACCATTCTGTATTTTTATTTTGTGATCTAGACAGTATAATGCAAATATGACACCCCAATGTCTTTTTTTAAAAGTTGCAGAATAGTTAATTGCTAAGTATAATCTACTATCTATCTTTCCTGCTGAAGAAACAAAAACAAGAAGCAAGACTATTGCTCAGTTAATTGGCTTTTCATTTCCAAGCGGCATATTTCTTTTCATTAGTATTTTCAATCCTCAAAAGTAGTAAGTGGATCTTCCTCTGCCTGTACAACTTTTGTGACTGGTGAAACATATTAGGCAGTCTCCCCTGATGACCACAAAAGATCATAATAAAAAAGGAAGATGGTTCTTTTACTCCAGGACAGATAAAACATGGCCCAAGAAATACATATGCTCCCCTTCAAAATTTTTGCTGCATCCATGTATCTACGGTATTTGTTACAGTAAATATGGTGGCAGTGAAAATAAAATGCTGTTCTTCCTGTTCTTCCTCTTCTTCTTCTTTAAGGGTCAATGCTACCCTTGTAAATAAAGTGGGACAAATGCACTTTGTTTTATAGGGGGAAAAACTGGGTTTGTTACTGCTTCTATCATACTGCACATTCAACCCCCACTTGTAGGGACTACAGACCTGCAGCAGTCAAACTCAAAAATACCGGCATTGGTTGAAGGTGCCACCTATATGTTATGAACGTCTTCCTCTAAGTAATCAGTGTATGTTTGAAAATACAACAAACAGAACAACATTTTATAACCACTTGTCTGCTTTTCTTTCTTCCCTACTGTATCCCTTAATAAATAGGTTCCAGTTTTGATATGAAGTGTTGGAGTGAGTTTGTGAAAACCCCATGGCAAAGTCCTTTTTCTCCCACCCATTAGGACAGCTTGAGTCAGATTTAAGACACACACACACACACTTTTAAAGGAGAGGATTGGATATGCTTATCCAGTTGAAAAGCTGGAGTTTAGGCTGGCTGTTTCTCTCGATTCTAAGTAAATGTGTTTTATGTTTGCAGAGGTGCACTTACTCCTGAGTCAGGCATACCAAGAATATGTGCTTGCGGCTTCTTAAAAGATGTAGGACACAGCAGGAGAGATCCATCTCAGAAGCCTGAACAGGTTACAAACATCAATGCAAGGTTTCACTTGGATTGTGCTTGGCGTGGGATTTTGTGTTAAAAAATCTACCACTTTATCATGGTCTGTTTTCGATTTACTGCATGCAACTTATACTTCCTTTCCATTTTGTTACTTCACTCACAAATAATGCAGCCATTTTGTAATCCCTCCACGTAGTCATTGTGAAGGAACCCATGGCAGGTTCTCAAAATTCCAAATAAGGCCATCGGCTTAAAAATATTTGGGATTCTTAATGTACTGTCCAACAACATATATGATGCAAGGCAACAGACTGACTCTACGATGAATGCATACTGAGGGGAGACTGCAACTATTACTCTGCTGCTGTAAAAGGAAATGACTAGCATATCATGTAAGCTCTTGCTTGCATTACTCCTACTTCCAGTTATTATTTCTATGATGAAAGCCAATATTAACAGGGAGATATTTTTATGCATACTTGCTTTCTTTCACATTCTCTCTCACTGACATTTTGAATGAGTAATTTATGTAACAGCAGACAAGCATTTAAAAAAATCTTTCTTGAGGAAATGAACACAGAGTTCTAGGAAGAACGGTTTGCTTTAAATGGTATTTTTCTTTGTATGCAGGCATCCATCACCCTAGCCCAGAAACCAAAGTGGAAGTAATAAAATGTCCCAAGGAAGGGCGTTTCCAGTTCATTCAGAAGTGAAAAATACTGGATGACTGATCAAACCAACAGATTAAATTGAAAATAACAGGTTTCACATACACAAGAAAGACCCCAAAAGTATCCCAGTTCTCTTTAACAGACAGAAGACTGATTGATGATATACAAAGTTCAATGTTAAATATATATCAGTATTTTTAGCCACTAAGTGGAAATCCAATTTCTTTTAGTCAGTGGGTGGCTTTATTCTCATTAAGCTTGGGAAACAGATCTCAATATGTCAAGGATTACTTACGTCAAGAAAAATCACAATAAATCAAAACACACAAAAAAGGAACTGAGATGATACTGTATCCTAAAATGAAGGGCATCTCATTTTATGGCTTAAGTAAGGAATTTTAGGAATTCAAACTCACAATCCCATGCCACTGTACTTTGAGGGTACTTCTGCTTTTAAGTATCCCTTATAAGCCCAATCCATTTAATCCACAAGGGTTTCTTAAGGAAAGTTCCTGCTTTGTCCCAGGTTATACAGGCTGTCCTCATGTGAGCAGAGATAGATCTGACCTCCATCAAATCTTGAATTAATAAAAGCATGCTTCAGTATTGGTTCAGTCTAAATTAAATGACTGAGTCAAGATTTCCTAAAATGTGTTGGCCTGAACAACTGAGTGGGGATGGATGGGCTAAAAGTTGTTTGCACAGAATGAATATATTCTGTTCCTGTAAAACTTGCAGCCATGTCTGGATTTCAACCTAGCTTGATTAAGCAAATTGAGAAATTCCACTTCCCTCTGCAAAGTGAGATCATAAACAATAAGTCTTCTTTTTGTGGTTTGCTCCTTTTAAAAAAGACCATTAGCCCTCAAGATAACTTCTGAATCTCACCTACATCTCTATGAGGAAAGGCTTTGAAAAGCTAAAATTTCAACAAATGCCAACTGCCTTCTTGGATGATAGCTAATTTTGCATCCCTGTAACCAACAGATTAAGCAGCCTAAATGAATATCAGGTGCTGCTGGCTATATTTCAGAGGAAGAAATTAGAAAAACCACCTGAGTGCTCCTTGCCTTAAAAAAAAAAAAAACCCTATGAAATGAATGGGGTTGCCAGAAGTCAACAGGCAACTTGAAGACACACACACATGCAACCAACATTCTACATTTCTCCAGAAATCAGTGTAGTGACTGGCCAAACCGGAATATAGGTTTATTTCATAAGCAGGAGCATATATTTAATTATACTGCACTGTTTGGAACAGTAACAAAGAGATACAGAATAACTCCCCTGAAGCAACAGGTACTAGATCGCAACAAAGCATGATGCCTTGAAAAGACTGAACCAGGAAAGTTCATGAAATGCGTAGAGGCAGTGTTAGATTGTGTGCTTCAAAATGGCTTGTAAATGGTTTATAATTTCATTATACCTTTTATATTTGTGCCAAAGTCAGTGGAGTTTTTACTTTATCGTATTCTGTTGTATGCTTTGTCTGGCTACAGCTAATATCAATAAATATTTTGGACTGGATTCATTCAGCAGTGCAGCAAGGCCCTCAGGCTACCATCTGAAAACAAAAGCACAGATCACTCCTGGAGATACTGCTTTATGCAACACATACGCAAGTGTCACTTCACAGGTTAGCTCTGATCAATCCCATTTTAACCTTAGTATAGTAAATATTTGGCCCCCAATTCCATTCCTTTGATCTTACATCTTTCTTTGGGCCACTCAAGCCAACAAATAAATTGAAAATTTTATTACAAGTTGGATGCTAAGGCAAAATACATCTTCGTGCCTCAGGCATCTATTTAGGAAAAGATAATCGGCTTCCACAAAACCTGACCAGCCACCTTCAAATTTCTGGGGAGTAGAAACTCATAGTAGGTCAGATTCTATGTCTTATGATCCTCAGCAAGACCATGCTGGCTGAATCAATGGGCTATATTGTTAATCATACAATCTCCCTATAAAAGAGTATTATTTTGTTCCAGCAATGGCCAATGGAAAGAATCATGTCTCAGAGAGCCAGAAGGGAACAGATTGACATCTCTGAAAGCCAGCAAACAATGACAAATAAGGACAAATGGCTGGGAACACTGGACAGTTAAGCACTTTTTGCACAGGACAAAGTAGCCCAAATGAAAACAACAGGGCTCCAAAGGTAGTAACATTTTATCTGGCATAACAATTGCTTAATTTAATTTCAGTTTTGTTTATTCTAGAAAGATCACCCAGTGTAAAACCAAGGATACAGACTGCATCTGGAATGCTATGGTTTCCAAGCCAAATTTCACATTGAGATAGCTGCATCCAGATAAATCAGTCCATATCATGTCAGTGCTAGGCATTACCTTCACCTGACATGAAAACCACTCCAAGTCAGCCTGAGTCAAGTCAAGCGTATAGGGCAGACTCAGTCTCTAATACTAAGTTTCCATGCTCTCATCACAATTTATTTGATGTGGGTTAACTAACACAGTATATTCTGAGCACTTACAAAAACACTGTGGCAAAAAAGGTCACCATTATTAAGCTATCCCATCTTGTGGAGAAAATAAATAGCATGAAAGTGAGTCTTCTCTTTAGTACAGAACTAGAGAACAAACTTCACCCAACCCAAAATGCAAGGCCAAGTCTACAAATGCTACAAATGGACCAGGCACCCTAGACTATGAAGGGAATGTCCACCAGAATGTTATTGTTCAGAAAATAGTAGCCACTAAAATTAACTAAACCATTTTAAAATGAAGTTTGGACTCATTCCTACTAAGATATATTCATCTCCTTCTATATTCTGTAATATCATTTATCATTTCTGTAGCAGTTTGATTTAGCTGAGCCAGAGTGAATACTGAAGACGGCTCCTACACGACTCCTACAAGAGGGAATTTGAACAGATGTTGCTTGTTGTCTGGTTGTCTCTTCTATACAACCATTAAAGGTGCAGGAGCTGTCTCTAGTTTTCAATATGGCAACATTGGCTTGAATAATCTAAACTGCTTCACACATTTTCTCACAGTCAGCTGGCCTGAAACATTTTGCTGTCTGAGGTGAAAGATCATTCCTGCCCCATTCCATGTATAAAAGTTGACTGAACCTTACTTCAACACTCACAACCCATGCATCTGAAGGCAGCAGGTAAGCACAAAGGGTGGAAGGTGGGGAACATGGCAAACAGATATGTCCTCAAACACATCTCTCCTTACCCATATCTACTAGCACCTGGTGCTTGAAGGAGCTGCTTCATTCTGCCTGATGAAAGGGCTGACTCTGCTCTCAATGCTCCTCACAACCACCACCACGTAAAACAGGGGCAGGTATTTGTATTCTTCCAGCTGTTCATGGATTGCATCTCCTATAACTTCTTACACTAACTATGCTTGCTCAGACTGAGGGAAACAGTAGGCTAAAAAACATCAGTGGGGACAAAATAGCCCACTCTGGGTACAAAGTAGTCAGTAATATGAATGATACATTGCAGATGGAAAGCTGTAGCAGAGAAAATGTGGCTTCTCTTAGTTGTTTCAGACCATGACAGATGCAGGTTCTAAACTCTGCACTCATGGTTCACCATCCTTCTCTGGGCTGAGACAGATAAGTTTGATAGGTGCAGCTTTGATTGTAGGAGAAGGATTTTGGACCACTTCAGAGAGAACAGGCAGATTGGATAGAAATGGGACTCCACAAAGTATGAATTCAAAAATAATTGAATGAAGGAGTGTATGAAAGACAAAGAAAAAGAAAAAGATGAAGCTTGTACACTACAGAGTGAGTAAAAATAAAAGGAATTTTTCTTTAGTGTATCATGGTTACCAGTTACTGATAGTAAGATATTTGATATTAAGTACATCAGGTTAAAAGAACTTAGATTTATCCATGCCAAAACTGAAGATCTGAAAGATTTCCTAGAAATGGTTTAGGGGTGGACCAAACAGTTACATTGCAAAAAAAAAAGGCTATAGCCAAGTGCTGCGCCCAGCTTCCAAGAATGATGTTTAGTGTAGCTTTTTTGAGAATGTAAGACTTGGCACCAAAAAGATCCCTCAAGCATTTTCTAAGTCCTGCTCTCATGTTAGAAGAGACTGTTCATCTCAGTGCTGCACAGGCAGACATATTATGAATACACATGGAGATTAATCATTTGGGAGTTCTAAATTCATGCTCAGACAAATCAATATTCCTCTAGATTAAAACAGTAGGCTACTCTCTGAGGACAGTTCAGAATGACTAAAACAGCAAAAAATAGTCTATTATTTCTAAAAAGAATACCAGGCATGTCATCCAATAACAAGCGGAACTTGGAATAAAATGTTGCAGCAAACCCCCAGTCCCTTAAAAGAAGACTGCCTGTTCAGCATACTAGCTATCCCTGGGTACTACATCACTCTTAACTGTTATCCCAAAAGGTGGGGGAACCTTAAGGTCCATCAGCAGTGCCAGTGTCTCCTTAGAAAAGTGAGGAATTAGAGCTCAAAGAAGGCCTGCGACAGGGGGGTAACCATGGAGCCTTTTCACCTGTGTATACCAATACAACTTGAGAGACACCAGATGAGAATCAAAAGAATGTTTTTATTGGGGGAATTCACAGACACGCAAGCAATCAAGCAGTCTCATGAACCATACAAGGCTAACAAAGGTAAAGGAGAGAAAGGGTGGATAGCAAGAGTTTTGGGGTGAAGTGAGTGATAATTACAGTTCCAGAAGCAGAAGACTGAAGCGAGACGGCTCAAGCAAGAGTTTGAAGGTAGCACAGGGCACAAGAACCAGGGAGTGAACAGATTGACACCTGTGATACTGGAGATTCCACATCCCACCATACGCCACCATGTGTGAGGCTGGAAAATGACACCATGCGCTGCTGGGATGTATATTCCAGCCTTTATGATTTTTAGCTGTTAATTCATCTTCGCCGCCACCACCCGCTGAATTATGAATTATCTGGACCCTTGGACAGTACAGCGGGACCCTGTCCAGCCACGTACATCCCTAAGCTTAAGGATCTTCCTTGTCCCCCCAGTCTACCCAGCTTGGCGTGGGAAGGAGAGAAACGGGGTCTTTTACAGAAAGTATTTATTAAAGATAGGTAAATAAACAAGGCAAATTAACACACATGGGAAGCTCCCTCTTCCCAGGCACGCTTAGTTACAGAAAGAACAGATATGAAAGCACAGATACATTCTTTAGATCAGCCAGCCTCCAAAATAACAGAAAAATCCCTAACGCGACTAGATAACTTTAGTCTAGTACTCACAGATGGTTCTCAGGCTTAGATGTTCTAAAAGGAAGGGCCAGGAGGCGAGGCCTATGGCCTCCAGCCTGCTACTGGCACAGAACCCCCCTCCAGGAGGCTCCTTGGTTGTTATCCCTTTGTTATCTCTCTGTTGTCTCTCGGCCACATGGCCTCCAAGAAGTTTTTATAACTTCTCCTTGGAAGCATCTGGAAGCATCTTGAAGATGCTCACTTCTTTCCTTTTTGATTGGTCAGTTCTCACCCTATGACCTGTGATGCTGACCCACATGACCTATGATGCTGACCACATGACTTATGATGCTGACCCACATGACCTATGATGTAATCTAATCCCCAACACCTTATTAACCCTTGGTTTACCTGAAGAGGGTAATGTCCCCCTTTAGCTAAATCAAGATAATGGGAAGCCCCATTATCACAACACCCCTATGTGAATCCAAAGTGCTATGAATTGTCAGGCTTGGAGTCAGGGTTTAATTACCCTGTTTCCTGCCCTGATGTGTTAATTGCTGCCTGGTAGCGTAAACAAAAGGAGTCCAGAACAGGCTAACAGTCTTAACTTCAGGTGATAAAGTACTGATGGAAGTCATTACAGTCTCTTAATGACTGGACAGGTGAGGGAACAAAGGAAAGTTTCTGCAGGAAGAGGTTACAAGATGATGACCACTGGTTGCTTCATCGGTTCAGTTTCATATGCCATTGTACTTGAAGGCTGAGTCATTGAGAGGATTATCACAAGCTCATTAGTGCAGCAGCCTTCTGTCTAATCCTTTAGAACTTACGATCTGGCCATGCTGAGGTCATCTGTCTTAGTACACAGCTTCCAACTAGAGTCCTTCTCCATAGGCCTTCCAGCCATAAGTGTATGATTTTAATCTTAAAAATTATATATCTTGCCAATTAAATCATATTTCTTACCAGTTATACTGTACCATGGAGTGGCTGTGTATGGCATGGGTAGTTTGGAGCAGTAGACTAGAGGTCTAGTTAAGAGAATTCTAAGCACCTAAACACCTCACCAAACCGCAGACCCTAAGATTCCAGAAGAGAGAGCCATGATAGTTAAAGTGGTATCAAACTGCTATGATTGTATAGTGTGGATGCTTCCCTAGTAGACAAGATCTAGGGCCTGGGATGCTCCTGACCTAGATGGTGTATTATGATGATTAATAACAAAAATAATATGTTTAGTAACAATAAAAGGGGAGACTTCTGAAGTCAAGAAGTATGTTTGCATTCTTCTAATCTTCTATTTATAACTTGTACTAGCAAGTTGTCAAGACCACAAAACTCTTAACACTAAATACAGTATGTGGTCTTTTCAGATTTAGCTAGTAAAAGACATGATGGACTGGATATGTTGTACAGTGTCTTCCAGATAGTCCTATATTCTTTTCTCATATTTGCTTCATCTCCCTCCTTTGCTTTCTCTGCCACTCTTTAATGCCACTCGCTGACCAGCTCTAATATCACAGTGGGCCTGTAATGCTATCATAAGGTATGCAAGCTTTGATTCAAGCTTTCTGACCTAGCTGTTCTGGCTGCTACTGGTGCCACTGCTGTGATAATACTGATGGGTTTTCAGTTTTAGACATCTGACTGCTCAGGAGCCATTGAGAGTTCTTTGGTTTTGAATCCAAAGGCCCGGAAGCAACTTTGAGATATACTGAGCAATACTGAGATATAGTTGCGCTATGAGAACTTGGACAATCCTTGAACTCTTCAGTTGGGCACATGGACAATGCTACTTATATGAATACAGATTAGGAATGTGCAGAAAGTTCCTCTCTCCTACCTTATAACATAATGTGTCTCAATTCTTTCATGATTTAGACACCTGTCAAGGAATTATCAGAGCCTGGGAAAACTAGATTTTGGGACTTTGTTGTTAACTGTCATCAAGTCACCTTTGATTTATGGTGACCCTATGGATGAGAAACTGAGTCAGCTTGTCATCAACAACCCTGCTGTTGCAAACTCAAGGCTGTGGGTTCCTTCACTTAGTCTATCAACCTGCAGTGTGGTCTTCCTCTTCTCCTGTTGCATTCTATCATGCCAAGCATTATTGTCTTTTCTAGTGAGTCATGTCTTCTCATAAAGTATGACATTCTCAGCTTAGTCACCTTTGCTTCTAGGAAGAGTTCAGACTTGATTTGAAATAGAACCCACTTGTTTCTCTTTTTTGGCTGTTCATATCTACAGAACTTTCCTCCAGCACCACATTTCAAATTTGGTGATCCTCTTATCATTTTTTTTCACTTTCCATCTTTCACAACCATACATAGAAATGGGTAATACAATGGTATAGACCAGAGCTTTCCAAACTTTTCATGTTGGTGACACACTATTTTTGACATGCATCATTTTGCAACACAGTAATTCAGCTTTACTAGCAAACCAGATGTACCCAGAGGTTTATCTAGGGTGGGGAAAGGCTGCCCCCCTGATCCTGGCCTGCTGCTGTTGCTCTTGCCAGGAAAGGCCCCAGTGTGAGTGACGGCAGGGGAAAAGGCAGCCCCCCTCCCAACCAGTCCTTGCCTGCTACTGTTGCTCATCCCAGGGAAAGGCCCCAGCAAGAGCGACGGCAGTGGGCCAGGCTCAGGGGGAATCTTTCTCATCCTGGAAGATGACACACCTACAGGCAACACACTAATTTGTCACAACACACCATTTGGAAAGTCCTGGCATAGACAATCCTGGCATTAGTATTCAATATGTCTATACCTGAGGATTTTGCCTAGTTCTTTCATAGCTGCCCTTTCACATTCTAGTCTCCTTTTGATTTCTTGACTGCAGTCTCTTTTAATTGGTGATTGAGCCAAACTACAGGAAATCTTTGACTATTTCAACATCTTCATTGTTAACTTTAAATAAACCATCTGTAGTCATTACTTTTGTTTTCATAATGTTCAACTGCAAACCTGCCTTTGTTCTTCCTCAACTTTTTTCAATAGACTGCCATGTCTTTGCTATTTTCTGCTAGTAGTATAGTATCATCCACATATCTTAAGTTCTTGATAGTCCCTCCTCCAATTTTCACAACTACTTCCCATAAGCCTACTCCAGATTTACGTATGATACATTCAGTGCACAAGTTAAACAGATTGAGCTCTGCATTATCCAATGTATGTTTGCAGTATGATCCCTAGTGCCTCTTCCCTTTTTAGGTCCAGCTGGAACATCTGGTATTTCTCATTCCATATATGATTTAAAAAATTAGAGAATTCTGAGCATCACTTTGCTTGCATGAGAGATTAATGCAATAGTCTGGCGGTTGCTGCAATCCCTGGTATCTCCTTTCTTGGGTACTGGAATGTATACCGCATATTTTCAACCATTTACAACTACAGTTTGGGGAATTCTCCAGCCAATAGTCCAAAAATTAACTTTCTGAAGTGCTGGAAAATGAAGGACACAAACATGAATATGACAAGTAGACTATATGCAGGCCTCTGATAGTTCGGTTGTTCAACTCATCCCCATTTCTTCTTTGAATTCTTGAGCACAAACTGTGCCTCTCTTGAGTTCATCTTGAGCAAACTTACTTCCTCTCATTTGTTATTTGAGTATGCAAAATGGATTGTTGTGCAGGCCAGGAAAGGACTATGAAAATCCACCAGAGATTGCTAAAGAGTAGCTAATCATTAAGAACAGAAGGAGCTGCCAGCTTACAGCTCCCCTCTGACAAAAAAGTGAAGGATTTTAGTCCCTGAAGACAAAAGGCATATATTCCCTCTCTCCACACCAAAATTCTTCAATTATATTGACAGCAGTTAACTTGTTGTAGTCAAAGAGCGTTAAATATAACTACTAAATTAAGTACAGCTACTTCACAAAGACAATCTCATCTCCTGTGCCATCAATCTGTGTGCGTGACTATTGAACTAATTAGTACAAAGATGTTTTCTACCTAAATCCAACTCCCTATTTCTTTAAATTCTAAAGTTCAGTATAAACTACATGTCACACAGAAAATCTGTAACTGAGTCTCTAGAATCTTTTCTTTCACTGAAAGCAACCATGGTGAGGAAGATCCATGTAGGAGTGTGTTGTTGAATTAATTTCACACTGTGTTGTTGAATTAATTTCCCTCCAGCTACTCTTGGGGGAGGGGGGAAGGAGGAATAGAAGTACCATATCTAGGGTTGGGGTTTTTTTCCCTTCTCTGTAAGTAACAGTAAGAGCTCCAGGATGGAGCGGGTGATTTCAACTGAGGTGTAATATTTAAAAAGAAAAAAGCAATCTTGTTCCCTACTGTGCAGCCCCAGTTCAAATCTATAACCTACTCCTGATTGAGGCTCTCCTATACTATACTTCATTTGGTCTTTAGGTACTGAAGCTATAATTACTTGATTACATTCACAAACTATTGCAGACTGGAGATGCATGTGGTAGAAACTAAAGTCAATATGGAAGTAATATTGATTAATGGATCCCATGACCAATGCAGAAGCAGCTCATTATTTTTTGCATAAAGGCATTACCTCTGTCACAGAGAAAACAGTTCATATGAGTAAGATCCAAGTTTCTGCCTGTGGCATCTCTGCTCAAATGGCTCTTACAAAACAGGACTGGGAACATCCAGCTCAAGAATGGAGAACATGTACAGATTTTGCTGGACTGACTTCCTAGCATCCCTCGCCACTGGCTAGGATGGCTAGAGCTGGGAATTACTGTCCAACAACTGGAAGGCACAAATTACCTGGTCTAACCAGAGCCCTGGAGAGCTCCAGCCAGTATTGAGCAGGTACTCAGCTTCACTTTTAATACCACTTGATAAAACTAAGCCCTCACGCAGTTACCTGATTTGGCATAAGTCAGTTTCCAATGTTCCTTCCCCTCTAATGAAGTTTACCTTCCACTATTACAAATATGTTTGTGTTTTTGAAGTAGTCAGGAATACGATTCACTAATACAGCTGAGAGGAAGCTACAATTACTGTATACCTTACAAGTTGGAAATGACAAGATTGATATTTTCCAACTCCACCTTTGATGGCTATGATGCATGCTAAAAGCTTTCTTTTCTAAAACTTTTTGGAAATCATCCCTTCCAAATATATAAGTGACACCTCCACACACATACACACACAGCTGACCATTAATTACTCTTGGCTTTTGTTTTAATATATGAAAACATAATTTTATGCTTTTGTTTCTCTAAAACTATTGTTACCTGTCCTGCAGTGGGAATACCCAAAAGCCAATATAAGGTAGTGGTTACAGTGTTGGACTTAGATTGAAAAGATAACTGATTCCAGTCTTGACTCAGTCATGAAACTCAGTAAGGGTGGGGGACTAAACATGCATTAATGATGTGAGGCTTGGGATCTTATCTAACTATTTTCAACATGTTCACATTGAACTAGGCCTAATAGCAGATATTTTAACATGAAGAAATTTCGCCTTCATTTCACGCCAGGGAGTCGATCAAATATTGTAGGTGCTATAGTTTATTCTTTCCATAAGAAGGAAAGAAGTGTAATATTGTTGACTAAATCAATGGAGAGCACATGTGCATTCCCTCTGTCTTTTTTCCCCACCGCTAACCCACAGAAATATGTTGCCTAAAGGTGAAAAGGCAGACAGAGCAGATAAGATTTACAGAGCTGCCAAACCTTAATTAATTTTGAAGCAACATGACAATGTCATGCTGAAAGAAAGCTAGGGAAAATATTCTCTCTTAGACATCTTTCTGCTTATGAAAACACAGAGTATTCTTGGCCAGCTGATGCAGATTCTTCTCTACTCTATTTCTTCAGGTTTTTTGCAAAGATACAGGTGGGATCCTCTGCCTTTTCATCTTCTTGTTGCATGGGTAGGAACTCAGAAAACCTGTCTATCCTTTCAAAACCAGCTGCCCTGTGAAGATGAGAAGCAGCAGACAGTGAAGCTTCTTTGATATCTCTACTTGCTTCTCCTCCATATTGCCAATATAGTATTGTGGAGTCAACTACCTTGAAAAGAAAGCAGGTAACCAGTGAGGTGTGATATTGCTCAAGGGGGTGTGGCACCAGAAAAGGCAACAACCTACAAGTACAGTAAATGTGAAAAGAGGCTAGCCTTCTGTGTGCACTACTGAGAACAGACTGGTGCCTGCAAAAGAGTATATTCTGCCATTATGCCATCCTTCAACCTCAGATATAGCAAAGATCAGCCTCCCTTTTTTATGCCCTTCCCACTCAGAACATTCCATCATTGGTGCATCAGGCACATGGCCCTTAGCAACCACAAAGCAGTTTATTGGGTGGGTGGAGGGAAGTGAAGAGAGGAGACAGAGAGCACAAGAGTTCAGTATTAAATGTAGGGTGCATGCAGCACAAGGGGTCTATAAGAGGGAGAGAGGGAGCAAAAAGTGTGTGATAAGACATGGGGGTGCGAAGATGAGGGGGCGCAACGTTCACATATAAATGTAAGGGGGGTCACAGGGTAAAAAGTTTGAGAACTTCTGAGTTAAACCATTTGCTGGAAAGGTGAAAGCTCTCTAAAGGCTTGTTTTCAGTAGCAATGGCACTCGTCCTGCTTGCTAGAGAATTCTGGGAACTACAGTCCAAAAAAATTATGAGATCTGCTTTTGAATGGTGAACTTTTGAGAATGGTGAACTGTTTTTGAATGGTCATTACGCAAACCTTGCAATAAAAGAGTCCCTTCACTTGTTTTCCTCTGTCTCCAAATCCTTTCCCCCTATTGTACTGTGCCTTTAAATGATAAGCCCCAGAGTAGATACTGTCTTTTTAATTAATTTGTCAGCCACACTCAGAGTGCTTGCAATAGAGGAGCTGGACAGAAACATTTTCATTATATAAAATGGATAAACATATATTTGTCTGTCTGTCTTGCGCTTTTCTGCCAAGATGCAAAGCAGTTTACATCACATCATAATAGTCAATAAAACATAATAAAGTAAAAATATATAATTGTACGTTAATTTAAAATTGACATTTAAACACCATCTTAATGAATATACGAAAACATCAGAAGTACTATGCATCTTTTTTAGGTCCAGCAAATTATTAAAGACCTATCCAAATAAGGATAACAGGGAGGAGGCTGGCCTAATCACTCTGGGAAAAGTATTTGATAATCTAGGAACAGCTACCAAGAAGGCCCTCTCCCATGTTCCTACCAAATATATCCCTGAAAGCGGTGGTCCTGAGAAAAGGTCCTCCTCTGGAGATCTTAAAACTCAGGCAGGCTCATGTGAAAAATAAATGCATTTGAATAAATAAATATATGAAGAAGAAAAAGTTAACTGCCATGAGCTATTAGACTTGTCCCTCTCAAAGTCCCCCTGCATGGCAGCAAAGAGAGTCTGCAGCAGCTGTCTTGAGAGGATGGAGCTAGCAGTGATTCCACCTCATATGCCCACCTAAACATCCCTGGTTGCCTTCTTTCTTCTTTGGTTCTGTCTTCCACAGGATTTGTACATCCACAGCTCTGAGATTAGCACAGAGCAACCATCTCCAACCTCATACCCAGTAGATGTTTTAGAGTACATTTCCTATTGGAAACAGCCAGTATAAATAATGTAAGTAGTAATGTAATGTACTAATTTGTATGTTTGATGTATAAGTATGTAGGAAGGATGTAGTTTATGTATATGTATGTTTTGTTCTGTTTTGGTTTTGTGTAAGTTCTGTGTAAGTATGTGATTGTTTTTTTGGTTTATGTTTTATAATTTTTTAAGGTTTAATAAAAATATTATATATAGAAATAGCCAGTATGACCAACAATTATGAATAATAGGTGTTGAAGTATTACACATCTAGAGGTCTCCAGGTTGGGGAAGGCTGGCACAGAGGCCTGGTTATAGGCAAGTCCTGTTACAGTAGCATACCTAACACCAATTATGGTTGGTTGTATGTAAGAAAATATTCACATTCCACAAGACAATTAATAATAAGTACAGATGGAATTTATACTGTATTTGCTGGCATATTAGACGCACTGGCATATAAGACATACCCTACTTTCAAGGGGTATTTTTCAGGAAAAAATTTTTTAGTTCTCTGGTGAACAAAATGCACAAGAAAGGAGGTGAATGAAAAGTGTGCTGCACCACCATCCCTCCCTTCCTGTTTTACTTGGGCAGAAACCCCCAGTAGAATCAAAATGCACAGGAGAGGAGAAGGTAAGAAGAAACTATAGAAACATCTTATCTGTGTGCCTATAGATCAAGGCTTCCACTACCCCCTCCCTTCTTGTTTTGCCTGGGTGGGGAGAATGCCTTTCACTCCCCCTCCCTTTCCTGTGTTTTTAGCATTACCGCATTTGCTGGTGTATAAGATGCACTCCATTTTCAGAGGGGTTTTCTTAATGAAAAAAAGTGTGTCTTATATGCCAGCAAATATGGTAGTTTACACTAAACACTAATAGGAATTAACACCAATATTATAATCATGGTGAGTCTCAGATCAAAGCGGTATACACAGTTCTCACAACATTTCATTATGTCAAGCAGGTTAGACTGAGAAGCAGTGACTGACAGGTCCATGGTCATCCAGTAGCCTTTTTATTTATGGCTGAGTGGGGACATGTCTAGTGACCCTATCCAAAAGTCAGGTTCAGGTACTTGTCAATGGCCTGGCACTACTTCCTTATTGCTGCCTTTTCTCCTCAGCTATTGGGAATGTATCTGCCTCTAGCTTCCCTTTTGTTACTAGCATCTCTTCCTCTTCCTCTCTCTCCACTGTCCGCAGGGAGGAACTACTTAGCCACCCATCTGCCAACAGTAGACTTTTTTTTATTGCTTGTGCACGGTTCAGTTAAAATTTTAATCTCATCCATTAGTGTTTGTCTTTACAATTTTTTAATCTTTCTCAGTTTAATCTTTCTCTGCAAGTAGCAGATTTTTATAGGATAGAAGGGCAGAAAGACAAGAGGTTCTGAGGTTGTTCATCATCTATGCCATGGTGAGGATGGCACACAAAGCTGGGTCTCTCCAATTTAATTCAGCACACCACACCAGTTCTTTTGGACTTTGCAGGAACTATGTCAAGGATGGGACACCTTTCACTGTCCTCAGGTTTCAGACTACAGTTTACCTAATCCCTTACCACTGGCTATGGCAGCTGGGATTCTGGAGCTGAAGCCCAAGGCAACAAGGAAGGGAGCAAAAATTTTCCTGCCCCAGATGAGGTAATTCAGAGCCCTTCACACATTCCAGGACAGAATGTCTATCTTTGTCTCATTCAAATAGGACTCAGAAGCATGGTTAGAGAAGTATAAGCCTCCTACCTCTTTCAGTACTTTCCTTGGACTGAAGCTGTTCTCTCCTTCACAGCTGACTGAGGACAAGGTCTCCAAATCCAGCTTTTTGGTTAATGTACTACAGAGGCCTATGTTTCTAGACTGGCTTCCATAATGAGAGCCAGTCTAGAAACACAGAATGCTATTAAGTATTATGTGCATATATAAACCATATGTCCCAAGAAATTGCTAGCTGAGATAGAAGAGGAAACTGGTTTTCTTAGAGGGACAATGTGATAAGCAAGAGGTGAGGAGTCAGGAAAGCAAACCTTGCTCTCTAAGTGGCATGGCCTTCTAAGCTGCAGCCTGTTGGAAGAGATTTCATATGGGGGGCAGGAAGGGCTTCCAGCATTGCTCAAAGCAGAAGTGAGAAAGTTGCATATTTAGCCTCTGCCTTCTCAGCTTTAAGCTGGGCAAATAAAAACAAAAGGAAAAAATAAGGTAAATTAACATTAACTTTGTCATGGCATCAGCATTCTGTATTTCCAACTGAACTGAAAGACAGTAACAGAGGGCAATCTGAGACTTTAAAAGGTAAGGTACACATATGAGGTACACATACCTAATTTATCCATCTACTCTTTCTTTTCAGAATACCTAGCTAAACCTGAGGTTAGTGAAACAATCTGAGAGGCTGGTTTTTTTTTCCAGTTTATAACTTCAGCACTGTCACCAGACTCCACCGTCAGACAACCTAACAGCTTAAAAAGCTGTTGAGCTGAATCTAGTTTCTTCAAAACATGGGAATAAAGAATAGAAAGTATGGATATAAGAGAAAACAGAAGCGTGAATGGTATTACCTACTTTAGAAAGTTTAAAAAAAACTAATTAGATCAACTTATACATTGCCTCTTCTAACTCAGTTTAGGAAGTAGTATGTCTGAAATGTTACTAAATATGCATTTATTACATATTTATTTGTTATCATTTCTTCAAAACTTAGGGCCTCACATTCTTAGCCTCATGTTTTACCATCACAACTACTGTTTCAGGTGATAAGACTGAAAGGTAACAGGCACCCTGGGGCCATTCAGAACCTCATATCAAGTAAGACTTTACACTCAGGTAAGTTAAGACTCAGGTAAGTAATTCTCAAGTGCACTCAGGTCCCCCCACTCCTAGACACTACCAAAGATTGCTACCCAAAATGGTCCTTAAGAGAGAACATTAAATATGCATTTTTATTCAATACAAAAGCTCTGTATGAAGAACTGATACAGACTTTTTATTGTGAATTATACAGGAGGCTTTAGAGCAGAGCAATAGTAAGATTTTAAAAAGCAGCTGCATGGTTTACTTCAACAAACACATCCCCTCTCAAAGTGTCTTACTTTCTCTCTTTTTTTTTCACAAAATGAATGGGAAAATGTTTGTATAATAACAATTCATGTCATCTTCTAAGAAGAAGAAAAGGGTAAAAAAGAAAAAATGTCACAAAAACAACAATAAAATGAAAGCATGAAGTCTGTGCCAAATTGATAACTTGAAAGAGAGCTTGGAAGTGAGCTGATTCAAGAGTCTTGCTAATCCTTGACTCTTCCACATCATATCATTCATTCCCATTCTAGCTGACTTTCTGTCTTTCCCTTCTATCTACTGAATTGCTGTTGCATACTTGACCAATTTTGACATGTCAGCTTCATGAGTTCTTGCCTTTTCTTTTGGCTTCTGACAAAAGACTTTAAAAACATTCTTATTTGGCATAAAGAATTGTTCACAATCTATGAGGGCCTGCTAGGAGAGACTATACCCAAATCCAGACTTAGAATGGCAGTCACCTTACCTCAAGGGACTTGCAGGCCATTGCTACTACTGTACAGATGGTGGACAAGAACTGATGCCTGAGGAACAGATTGAGGCAAAGTTAGGGCCTTTCCGCCCTACAGTGTTATAGAGTTCTTATTTCACTTTCAACATTCTATGGAATCCCGGGGTCTCCAGTTTAGGGAGGAGCCTTTAGAATTCTCAGCCCAGAGAGCTCTTTGGCCTCAATAAACTACAAACCCCAGAATTGCACAGGATACTGAAAGTGAAATAATAGCGCTATAACAGTGTAGGAAAGAAAGGCCCTCATAGCCTAAACCTAAAACGCAAGAGGCAAAAGTTCTGCTCTGCTGACCAAGCACAAGGAGCAGAAAACCAGGGGCCCATTCACACTACAAGATTATAGCAATATTATTCCATGTTCCATACCTATGTAATCCTGGGATTACAGTTTAGGGAGGAGCATTTAGAATTTTCAGCCTGAATTCTCCAATACCTCACCAAACTACAAACCAGAGAATTCCATAGGATGGAACCATGGCAGTTAAAGTGGAATAATTGTTCTATAATTGTGTAGATTGAATGGGCCTCAAGTTTGTTTTGCTTAAAGTGGCTTGCTAACTGAAAGGCTTCAAATTGCCTGGCAACCAAAGAGGTTAATGCGGCATACCCATTCTGTACCTGAAGATGGCTCATAGACCCATAATCCCAGGTAATTTACAAAGCTAAGTGCCAGATCAAACCCATGAAATATGATTTATTCTGTTCTGCAGCTGGCCATGACATATTTAGTCCAGTAGAAGGGAATTCTGTGTAATTGGTATAGAACTGAATAAAGAGCTTGGAATTTTTAAAAAAACTGGTCAGAATAAAAGGGGGGGGAAATAAAGATAAATTCTGACTTCTTCCAGTCCTCAAAGTTTTATATTAACAGTGTAAAAGACCATTTCCTTAGCCCCCTTTTTAGCAACACACTTCAACTTTTCTTGTTTCCTTTTTAAAAATTTATCTCATTTTCCTTCATAATTTGCCCTTTTCCCAAACACTTTTTTTCTCCTTTCTTTCTGCCCTCAAAAATGCTCTACAGTGAGCAGATATTTGTGACTTTTGAGTCATGAGCCTGATATACGAGCAACTTGTGCCATGGTGGGAAATAAAATCTAGATAAAATATTGGCATTCAACCCCCAATTTAGGCTTCAAGGCTCCTGATGACAGAAGTCAAAGGCCAAACAAAACCAGAAAGCAAATAATTTTCCCATGTAGGCTAAGGTAACTAAATGATCTGTCTTTATGAGAAGACTAGTTAGGAACAAATAAAGCTGTCTCATGCCAAGTTAGAACTTTGGTTAATCTACCTCCATATTAACTATACCAATGGTGGGGAACCTCTGACCCACTAGATGTTTCAGACTTCAACTACCAGAAACCCTAATCAGCATGGTTAATGGTAAGAGATTATGGGAGCATTAGTTCAAAACACTTGGAAGGTCAAAGGTTACACCATCCCATTCTACATTAAGAGAGACTCTTTATGAATTAGAAAACAAGTCTTGGCCAGCCCAAAACTAGACTAACTGAATTTGTTGCTGCTGTGCGCCTTCAAGTCATTTCTGACTTATGACAACCCACAGGCAAACCTATCATGGAGTTTTCTGGGGCTGTGTGTGTGTAATGCATCCAAGGTCACCCAATGGGTTTCCATAGTCAAGCAGGGAATCAAATCCTGGTCTCCAGGGTTGTAGTCGAATGCTCAAATCACTATACCACGCTGGCTGTCAAATGATCTAATCAGTGTATTTACTCCAAGATACCCTTCATAGAGCAGGAGTTCCTTTCTTTTTCTGTCCTTTGTCTAGAAATGTCCACCGATCAGAGGCAAAGTTCACCCATCCCATCACTCTAGACTAGGAACCCATCCACACTACATAGCTATAGCACTATGATTACACTTTAACCACCATGACTGCATCAACAAAATATGGGACTAGGAGGACCAAAAGAAGAGAATCTCCAAATTCTATAAGCTATTGTTGCAAAGAGAAATGGAATCAGAAACTGTTAAAGATAAACATGGTTAGATGGGCACAAAATATTGGACATCCAGTTAAGTTGGATTCATGGGTGAGGGCATGGAAAACAGACATAAAATTTATATCAAGTTTAAATTTAAGAGAATTTTTTTATAAAATGCTACATAGATGGTATATGAAACCTGAAAGGCTGCAGAAAATAACTAAAAATGGAAATGAAAGATGTTGGAAATGTGATGAAAAGGTGAGGCCATTCTTTCATATGTGGTGGCCCTGTAAGATAGAAGGGAAATTTTGGAAGGAAATACATGATGAAATTTAAAGAAATTTACAATTTAAATTTTGAAATGAAGCCAGAGTTTTAATTGTTAAATATGTTGGACAACAAAGAGAGATAAGATGTCACCAGAAGACATTGTTATTTTTGATAACTGCTGCAAGACTGACATATGCACAATATTGGAAAGAAAGTAACCATGTTGATATATAAGAATGGAAATGCTGGATATGATAGAGATAGAAAAGTTAACATTTTCATTGAAAAAATAAGTCTACCCAGAACTTTGAAAGGGATTGGAGAGAAGTATTAAATTGGATAAAGATATAATAATAAGAAAAGGAAAAGAATAAAGCAAGATTGTACATAATATAAGGCAATAATGTAATAAGGCAATGTAATAAAGCAGCAATGTAACAATGTAAGATGTAACAATGTAAAATTATCTTTTGAAGAGAAACTATGTATGAATCGAATGTAAATAAGCAGACTCAACTGGAAAAAAAGAAAAAAGCTTGGAAGTGGGGAAGGTTTTTTTTTCTATTTTCACTTTAAACTTTAATAAAAAATATTTCTAAAAAAAAACAAAATACGGGATTAGGTGTGGTAGGTGAGCTTTCGCTCTGATCAGTGGATGTGTCTGCACAAAGGAACTCCTGTTATATGAAGGGTGTCTTGTGATAAAGCAAACTATGTGCTACGTTATATATCCTACTAAGAAAAAGAAAAGTTACAGAGTCCACGGTCATTCAGTAATAAAATGCGAAGACATTATTTATCACTTCATGCATTGTTTCCCTCCAAGTCACCAACTCCTTAGTCCTCCTAGTTTCCAAGCAACTACATGACTGCTATATCTAGGCTGAAGGGCAGAAACAGGCAAGATGGATTTTATCACCTTTGACACATTCACCATTCAGCAACTGCTGGAGTAATACAATGTCACTCACAAGGTTATATTTGTCACTCAACTAAATCACACATCATTCTACTCTCTATAAAACATTCAGTTGCCATCTACTCCTACTTGATACAGACTAATGGTAGAACCCCTTCAAATGAGCTTTATCTCAATTTTATGATATGGTGAGTGTCCACTAGAATGTGCCCCTTGGAGAACTTTCAAATCTCTCTGCTTTAATGTCAGTAGAACTGTATGGAGACTTGCTCTTCCAAAACGCATTTTGCAAGGTTCATCTTAGCGCTTTTTCAAATTAGATGGGCCTTTTTATAGTCTTCTAAAGTGTTAATATACTTCCATCCATTTTTTCATGAAATTTCACATATACCTCTGACCTACAAAATGTAAGTCTTAAAACTGGTCAGTGACTTAGGAGTCACACAGTACAGTCCTTCTGGGCTTGAACCATTGTATTCTTATGTTTAGAATTCAAACATTTAAACTGATTCTCAGCAAACTAATTTGTTCTGCTACAACAAAGCAAATTCTACTTTCAAATAAATGCATTAAGTTTGATGTGTTAATACTTCAAAAACCAAACAAAAATGTATCAACCAGTCTCTTGCACAGAAATCAACACTCGCACTCCAGAATTAACATCTTAGTTTTGAACAAGCAAAGCAAGATGCAAAAGATGATGTTACCAGTTTTCTGGTTTTGATTAGATATTATTCATTCTGTGATTTTTAGTTATTCCACAGATTACTAGCACGCTCCCCAAATTTACTGTTTGCTAGCAAAACAGCTTCCTCCTCCAGCAAACTGCCACATTCTAAACTAGGCACAGAGAACAGAGAGAACTCTTCCACTCTTCTGTCAGTCCACTTATATACTGGCTATTTGTAACTCCATGCACTTGCCTGTAGGGAATTCTTAGTATAGCTACCAGGCTATTATTTAAATATAAGTCTAGAAAAAATGCTTTAAAAATGTAGTACACTACAACTAAACCAGAAAAGCTGTATCGCTCCTCACTAAAGACAGACCTTGTAACACACACATAAACATTCAATGCAAACATGTGCATGATTTCATACAATACTAATACCATCTTTTTGTAACTCATGCATATGACTAGAAAGTTCAACTAAGAGATGCTAGTATGGTCAAGAACATGAGCTAATAACTGGAAAGCCTTAATTGCTAAATCTGAGCTTAGCCATCAACTATCTAGTTGGGTAGATTCAGTCTTAGCTTTCCCTTTATCCTAACACTGGGGAAATTGTCATTCACATTTCAAGACAATGATAAATACAAAGGGAGAATCTTTTTAGATTGTAGTCAGTCACAAAGGCCTGAAAACTGTCAAACGGCCAATTATAAAATCATAAGAGTTGGAAGGGGCTCATGCCAATGTCTCTGTTTATGGTGTCTCCACTAGATGGTACGTGCTTCTATTCATGTTGCATAATGTGCAAAATCTCAGAAGTGTTACAACACTGTAGTTCCACTCCATACTCAGAACAGCATTTTCTACTCTCTGTATTAATTAATGCATATACACCTCCGTTCAAACTTACGTACATTTTGTGTCTTAAGTACTATTCTTCAGTTCTTATTGGGCTAAAAGTTATGTGAATGTTCATTAGCTTCTGAGCTCAGGGAGTTTCCAGCAGCGTTAGTTTGTACCACCAAACAAATAATTAGTTTGAAAACGAATCAGAGGTCACTATTACAACTGTGCTATTCAACAGGAAACAACATAAGCAAATTCTCTCACCAAGCAGTGCTAAGAGCTTGTAATCCAACCATGTTTTCTGTGCCATTGGTATCAAAATAACACAACACTCTAGTGAGTATTTAAGACTTTGTTCTGGGAAATAAAAGCACTGAAACCAATGTTTCTAGGAATGAAACAAACAAAAAAGACTTAGCAAGAATTATTTAAAGTTGCTCCATGTGCCAAAAGAGCATGCCAGAATCTCTTCTTGGATTTGGTTTGTCTTCAGTCTTCTCCCATTTAAAAGCAAACTGAACCTGTGCCAGGTACTGTCTTTATATCAGAATCAAATATTTCTTGGCTTTTGTACTTTAAGGCTGCCTGAGGGCCAAAACAGTCTAAAACATGCTCTGTTTTCTGAAAGCTGAACCTAAGGATGCAAGTCACTTTATGGAAAGCACATAACAGCAGTCTCACACGGCTGAGCCAAAGGCCAAATTATTTCCAACTGTATCAGTGCCTGCAGGTATGTACATATGTCAACAGATGTTAGTATTGCACTCCAGATGTTTTTCTTTCTTGTTCTTTGTTGGTATTCAGGTTGGGGGTTGTAATAAAAAAACAAAAAATCAACAGCTTTGTTTATAAAAAGAGAGAAGAGACTATTATTGCCCAATATAGACAAGAACTAGAATGAACGTATCATTTATTTGGATTTCAATCCTGCTGCCCTGCTCTTTAGATGTGGGGGAATTAAAAATGAAAAGTACATGGAGAATTGTGTGCAGTTTATAGATGTCTTATGAAAGTAATTAATATGTATAAACTGCGAACAGTGTTCATTCTTTAAAGTAACATTAGAAAAAGCAAGCACAGAATGAAATTAAGCATTTAGAATGTTTGTTTAAATTCTCCTGACAATGTTATGGATGTAAATACTCTGACACTGTTTCTTTAAGATGCTTTATAAAAATGTTCTTTACAGAATGCTTCTCAAGTTATCTGATGTGGGGGAACCAACATTTTTTCCCCACTGTTCCAGGGACCAGCAATGTCTTTGTGTCTATCAATTCCAATTGCCCTTTTCTTTCCTGGAAATGTGCCAGGTACTGGAAGCCAACAGCTTGGGGACCAACAGTAGTCCAATGACCAACACATTGAATAGCATTGCTCTAGGCAGTTGTGAAAACTAAATAAAATGTAATAATTTTTAAAACCAACAATGAAATTAATAAAGCTAATAAAATTCAAGGCAGCATAAAGCCCAAATACACAAACTTTAGAAACTGGTGATGGGAGACACGTGTTCAACACCAGTGCTATTGGCCAATGGGGTGCATCACATTTCTGTCCTGCCCTCCACAGTATTTATCATATACAGGAAACCGCTGAGAGAGACTGTCCAAAGTTTTGAGGTCTGATGTCACCAGTATTCTGATGACACACACTTTTATTTCTTCTTTTCACCTTAACCCAATAAAGGTTTCTACTTGCATGTTGAGAAAAAATGTGAAACATAGCTCAGAATGTCAAAAATAATAATGATAACAATAACAATGATGTTTGAATTCTCTGTCATGGTCTACATTACATAACTGTATGTATACTCAGCTACACTCAGCCTCTGAATGAATGTCTTGAAGCAGTAATGGACTAGATGAGGAAAAACAGACTGAAGCTGAATCCAGATAAGATGGAGGTACTCACTGTTAAGGGCCCTAGCCCAGGTATGGAGGTTTGTCAACCAGTTCTAGACGGGGTCACACTTCTCCTGAAAGACTGTGTTCGCAGCTGGGGGGTGCTCCTGGACTCGCCACTTCAGATGACAGCTCAAATAGATGCGGTGGCCAGGAGTGCCTGTTATCAGTTTTGGCTGATACGCCAGCTGCGCCCCTTTCTGCAGCTGGAACACCTAAAAACAGTGGTGCATGTTCTGGTAACTTCATGGCTTGACTTCTGCAATGCACTCTACATAGGGCTACCCATGTGCTTGGTCCAGAAACTTCAATTAGTTCAGAATATGGCAGCCAGGTTGGTCACTGGTAGACCTAAAACTGACCACATAACACCAATTCTGAAGTCTTTACATTGGCTGCCTATTAGTTTCTGAGCACAGTATAAACCTTTAAAGCCCTTTATGGCTTGGGGCCAGCCTACCTGCAGGATCGCCTTCTCCCATATAATCCGCCCTGCACACTAAGGTCCTCTGGGAGGAACTTACTGCAGCCAGTCAGAACTAGGTTGGTTGTGGTTACCCAGAGGACCTTCTCTTCTATCGCCCCCAAGCTATGGAATGGCCTGCCGGAGGAGATCCGGCATATTACCAGTCCTGACTGCTTTAAAAAAGCAGTCAAGACTGATCTCTTCCAACAAGACTTCCAAGACCAGTACTTCCACTGCCTCCCACCAATTGTCCTGCTGTTCTTTTAATAGTTAATTAATTGTTAATTGTTATGTGTTTTAGGGGGTTGGTTTTAGCTGGGTTGGTGGGTGGGGAGGATTGGGTATGTTTTTTATGCTTTTAATGTAATTAATGCATTGTTGCTGTTCGCTGCCTCGATCCATCTGGAGAGGCAGGATAGAAATAAATACTATTATTATTATTATTATTATTATTATTATTATTATTATTATTATTATTATTATTGCACAGCAAAGGTGCTAGCCCTATTAGTGAACTGCAAAGGTGGGAAGATATATAATGGGACACCAGCAAGAGTGTCTTGATGAGCACTGGAAAGTAATGATGTACACTAGTGCTTCCTAGCTGGTGTCCTGTTGCTTTTCAGTCCCATTATCTATCAGTCCCATTGCACACTGGTCCTGTTTAACAACAGTTACTTTGCTGGATCCCCTACAACGTAATATAACAGCACCTCCTTGCTGACTATGGACATTGCAGAAGTGCTTGATTCCACTTCCTACAGACTTAAGTTCACTTATGAAGATGTAAGTACACAAGTGAATTCCAGCCAACAAATAACAACCATGTTACTTTTGTAGGTACACATTTAAAAAAAGTTACTCCATCAAAGGAGTTTACATTCCCATTCTGACAGTGGACAAGAAAAAGAGGAAGGGTATCTGAACTAAACACAAAGCCCTGTGAACACTGCATTTATCAGGCAGTCATTATGTGACCTAGTAAAACAAACAATTAAAAACCGCAAAACAATTAGAATGAAACACATTATATAGCTTCAGGAAGTGTCTGTGGCTTTGAAAAAAATACAGCTATGATTTTCAGATATCCGTAAGTCTTTCCACCATAACCACCACTAGATGCCATAAAAGGAACACATGTATGATCACAGAACTTGCTCTCATTTTCTTCTGTCAGCACATAAATGATATTTCAAAAGTGCTGAGACTGCTTTCATCACAATTCTGTTTATCATTTATTTAGGCTTACTGTGTTAGAACTGCAGCCAGAAATTATGCAGAACAAAAGGATCTCTAAACCCAGAGAGAGAGAAAGAACACATTTCTTTTGTAATAGATGGAGAGATTTTTGCTGGCACAAAAGAAGACTTCTTAG
Organism: Ctenosaura bakeri; assembly: GCA_948474755.1. Classification (NCBI taxonomy): domain Eukaryota; kingdom Metazoa; phylum Chordata; class Lepidosauria; order Squamata; family Iguanidae; genus Ctenosaura; species Ctenosaura bakeri. The sequence goes on along the minus strand of CAOLHI010000138.1, from coordinate 44,205 downwards.
CCTGCAATTTCTCTAGTGACCAGTATTAATGCTCAGCATTTAATTGCATTTATATTTCATTAAAATAGTATGATCTGCATCTGCCCTTCCTCCAAGGACATCAGGGCATAACTATACCATTCTGTTGAATTATGGCAATAATCACATAAACACTTTTCAGGGAATAAGCCTCAATGGCTTACTTCTGAGTAGGCATGCAAAAGGCTGACCTGCCAATGTTACAGTAATAAAATATATGTTACAAATAATCAGGGCTGCACAGTCAACCAAGTCATGGTGCAGATTAAAAATCTTCTGACCAATTACAAAGAAAATCCCAGCTAAACAGATGCTGAAAATTTATTTTAATACACAATTTTTATCAGCAGCAGGTATCATCATTTGTGGAAGACAAAGAGGAGACATTACGGCCTCTCTAGCTCTTAGTATACAAAATATTACAGTGTTATGAGAGCAGTTATGCTCATTATCTAAGAAGGACTTTTCCCCAAGCAACTGTTTTTCAGAAGTATTCAACCAGGAAGCACAAGGCACTGAAGCAGTTTTATATGTTCACAATTATCTTTCTACAATTCAAGAGCAACAATAATTTATATTTTACAAAGAAAATAGAAAAGAAAAACATGGCTCACACATCACAAGCTTAAAAGACTATTATTGAGAGTTAAGGCATAGCTCAATTGCGCAATAATACCTGGTTTGATACAGAAGTTCTCAGCAGGACCAACTCAAGACATTTTGCTGCCTGGGTTAAGGACAAGATGGCAACCCACCCCTTTCCATATACACAAGACAGCTGAACCAGCAGCTGAATGTTTCTTCAACAGTGTTGAAGGAAGAAGGCTAGACAATTTCTTTTGGAAATGCACATGGCACACACACATCTGTTCTTACACAGAAGGGAAGAGCCAGAGAATTTATACAGAACAGCTAGAGTAAACTGTTGATGTCCAGCATCTGTCGCTCGAGATGGTTGTCTCCCACTGTCTAACAGCAGAACTGGATGTGGAGCCCAGATTCAGTGTGTGGCATCTATAGCTAAAGAAAGATTTCTGACAGCAAGCACCAAGAAAGAGCTATTCCTAAGGTGCTGAAAAGCTCCTGGGGTAGAAATACCAATGGTCTGACTCAGTATGGCAAAAATTTGTGTAAGTTCATTCTCTAAGAAGACAGCACCAGCAATAGGCACGAGCTAGTTAAAGTTAGAGGAAAGTCAGTGCGGTGTAGTGGTTTGAGCATTGGGACTATGACCCTGGAGACCACAGTTCAATTCTCCACTTGGTCATGGAAACCTGATGGGTAACCTTGGGTGCATCACACACTCTCAGTCCCAGAAAATCTTATGATAGGGTCACCATAAGTCAGAAACAACTTGAAGGCACACAACAACAAAGTTAAGTATGTTGCAGACCCAGTGATTTCAAAGGGAAAGGTTTAATTCTAACTGAAATCAATAGGATTTAGAAGTGTTTAACTTTGTTTCAAACATGCCCTTTGATCTTCAAGATGACTTTCATTTCTTAAGGTTAGTCTACCAGATTATTGATAATCCTGCTCAAATTCAATGAGATTACTGGGAAAATATAATGAACTCCATCATATATTCATTACAATTTTATCACTAACTCAGCCGTAACACAAAGCATGGGTGCACTTCAGCAGACTGAACACTGAGAGGAAGTGCCACTGACCAGCTTCTGCCAAAACAAACAGTTAAAGTCTGGAATTTGCAAAACCAAAAATAGATTCAGCTCAGTAAACCTTCACAGCTCATCTGTTTCTCACTGGCAGAACACACACATACACACACTAGCCCAAGGAAGCAAAAGTCTGCTCTATGGAGGCTGATCAGATGGGCAGCTGTGACAATTTTGCAAGGAAACCTGGCATTTTTCTGAACTTGCAAGTGAGAAGAACCTGATGTTGTTCTGGCACAGAAACTGAGACAAAATTGGGGCGGAGGGAGCTGCAAGAACAAGCTAGGCCAGGAGCTGAAGTGGGAGACAACAGGATTAGGCAACAGCTTTGCTAGCCCAAATGCCACTAAAGGCAGGAACATGATGTAGCGCTAATCCATGATGTAGCACTACATTCACAAACCTCTGGGATACTGCAAGAAAACTTCAAGGTTACAGTTGCTTCTCCTGCCCTGCTCCTAAGTTTAGGTTTTTTTCTGGTTTAACAGAACAGAACATATTTTAAACAGGCCAGAAAAATATACCACAGCTTCATGTTTGCACCTAACAACAAGCAAAGAATCAAGAAAGTATAGGCTAAGCTAACCAGGAGTTCTCCCTCAAGCCATAGAGGAAGAGGAGGGGTGGAAGGAGTGTGCTTTATTAAGAATGCAGACACTTGTTAAAATCCTGACTTTGCAAGTAAATGTGTCTTGAACATAGCTAAAAAAACCCTCTCAGGATAGATTACAATTAATTCCCAAAACAAGAACAAAACAAGGACTAGCTCTCCATCAAGAAGAGAATGGAAAGCAAACAAACCCTCCTACAACCAATGCAGTTCCAAATGTATTGGTTGCTGCCTTTTGGCTGTGTTCTGCCTTGAACCCAAGGCAGGGGGCTTAGACACTGGATCAGTCTTTACATCCATTTCCTGGTTCCTCTCACTCCAAGAAACACCTCAAATCTATAATCTCATCAAGACCAATAGCTGATGGAAAAGAGATATGGAAGATTACTACAATATATGATCACAGGAGCAAGATTAACATACACACAGGAATGGAAAAGTACCATAATTCCAATGAACAAGGACTGATTGCTGAAATTGATTGATTTAGCTGAAATGGACAAATTATCAACACTGACTAAAACACTGACTTCTACCTATGGTAGAAGATAACTACACCAATTAACTACACCAATTAACTTGGCTTTGCGGCTTGAAGTACACCTGGCATTGGGCTATCTGTCACTAAGCCTTTACTAAACAATAAGCATAGACTCAGAAAGCCACACTGGTTGCCAAAAGAACTGTGCTAAAGGCTTGGGAGGCCAACCTGCCATCACTCTTCTTCGTTTGTTATGGAACCTGGCTGGCAAACATACTGGCTCTGACTGCAAACAATGAGGATTATATATAGAATAGGGAAAAGACAGAAATATTCTGAAGCAAGATGGTAATCCTTTCCTGGATATCTTTTTCTGCAGATTAAGACATGCTACAGTTAATGGAATAAACACAAAATAAGGTATCAAGAACAAGATAAGAACTAACCACAAAAGAATCTCTCCAAAACAACAGAACAGTTGATCAATTTAGGTGCACTTCACAAATCCCACTGCTTTCAATTAAAATATGCACACGATCCTACAAATATTTCCATAGGAGAAACTCTCACCAATGTAAATTGTTTTACAGGAGGACCATTCTGAATAAGGGTACAAGGATGGTACATCAATTACTCACATTCATCCCACAAAGGAGACTGTCAGAAATTTATTGGGGTTTAAGAAAGTCAATGTACAATTAACTTCCCTTATTATTAAGAAAAGAAATTAAAGCAAGAAGGAACAGAGAAGGAATAGGAAGTAAAAGCTTATACGAACTATATCTGTGATCTTTTATCCATGTGAATATTATCATAAATTTGTCACATCAGATAACTGCTTTCAGGAAGAAGGAAAGAATAATAGGACACACAAACAAAATTTTGAGCATGAACTCCCTCAGAAGACATATTGCTACACTGATTCAAGGCACTTCACATCTATTAAGCCTGAAGAACTGCACATCACTGTATATGATAAAGTTGGAGAATCCTTAAACTGCAGGCTACATCTAGCCCATGGCTAAATATTATCTTTTTGGGTTGCCTCCAACTTTAACCACTTTTCCTTGTATTTTAGCCATGAGTAACCATAGGTAAACCCACCATCAGCTTCAGTGCCTGGCTGATTTTTCATATGGGTTCTTGAGACAAAAGATTATATGAACACAACCATCACTAGCAGAACACACTTTCCTCCCCCTCTCCCACAAATAAAAGTTTCAACTGCAGAAAATGTATCTGTGAAAGAGTTTATTTGATTTTAATTACAACTGTGGCTTAAAATAGCTGGAATTAGAATAGCTTTTTCTCAGCAACAGATATCTCCCAAACCAAAGCTGAATCAGATTAATTTTATGCAAGCGGAGATTTTTAATTACCACAACACATTATTAAACTCTAAGAAAAAATTTATGCAAAGCGTTAGAGAAGCTGAACCCATTATATGATAACATGGCCACTAACGAGGCTATGTCATCACAAAAGCTGGATTCTTTTCAAATGGGAATGGGACAATGATTCCTTACCCTTTACCTACAGCATCTTCTCCCAGTTGCCCAGTGAGATGTCAGGAAGCCACAAAATCACCTCCTCCCAGTTTCACTGCTTCTGTCAACAGAATTATATTCCTGGATGCTGGTTTCTAGTGTGGCATAGTGGTTTGAGCACTGGACTACAACTCTGGATACGAGATTCAAATCCCTGCTCAGCCATGAAAACCCACTGGATGACCTTGGGGAAGTCACACTCTCTCAAGGCTCAGAGGATGACAAAGACAAATCCTCTCTGAACAAAGTTTGCCAAGAAAACCCCATGATAGGCTTAGAGTCACCATAAATTGGAAATGACTTGAAGGCACACAACAACAATATACTCGACCCATATGCATGACTTAGGTCCAATTACTCATAGGACCCACTGTTTTAACGGAACCTAAACAAGTGATGATTACAAAGTTCCCACTGATTCAACAACAAACAGTTACACATAAGGCCTAGATTATATTTGCTAATTTCTTGTACATACAGAGTAGCTCTACATACTGAGTACATTACAACAGGTGCAGAAAACATTGGCTTTTCCGAAGGAAATTACCAAAGATGGGATGAGAGTATATTCTTTTTAAATGCCTCTGTATGTCTGTGTAAGAAACCCACCCATGAGCTCATTAAATAAATATGTATTTAAGTCTGCATGTACAAATATGAGATACTACCACACTCTGGATTTGCAGTAAAAAGTTTTGTTCCAACATTTGTTGTAGCGCCACCCAAGAATAACTATTGCTACAAACTTGGCTTAAGCACAACAGACATATATATTACTCTTAAATAATGGTCAAGTGTCCATTGTAGGTAATGCTACAAACATATAACATTTTAAGGTCACAACAAATTCTCTTAAACATCACCAAGTTGGATTCAGACAAAAATTAATTACCTTATTGAACTGAAGTCTTTTTTCCCCCCTCATTTTATTTCAAGAGGATCCAGCTTCAACTAACTTCAAATTAGTTCCTCACCCCAAGTTATCCCCGATATGACCTTCCATAGTCAAGTGTAGGTCTTTTGTCATTATTAGATCTCTTAGCTACAATTAAATATTTTCCTCCAGGCCCAAAAGAGCTCAAACTGAGACATACTCATTCAAAAGAACAGCATTATAATGCAAGGATTATGGCACTCTTAGAATCTGAAAAGTCACAATGAAAAGTGGAAACCATAAATTATTTGTGTTGGTTTAATTGCTTCATAAGATGATATTCTCTCTTGAGAACAAAAGTTAATGGAGAAGAAAGGAAGAAGAAAAAACTATGCAGATCTCTAGATCAAATATGTAATTAGCAAAGGTAGTACCATCCGTAAAATGCCCTAGAGCTACTCTTTGAGATTTCTATTAACATCTTTTATTGCATCTAATTCTTCTTGAAATATTCTGAAAGCAGCCAGATGAACACACACACTTTTAAGCCACAAAGACACTGCAGAGATTACAAGTCATGGAAGAACAATCTCATAAAACAACACAGTCAAAGACAAAATGCTGTTTCTGCATTCTACACAGAGAAGGCATGTGTCGTTTTGAACATGAAATAATAAGAGACAGAACTCAGAATTAAATTAGACATGGAACAAAAGACTTGTAAACTATCTCATTCATTCATGTATGTATTTTATACAACAGAGAATGAGATAAGTACAGTTATAGAAACTGCAGATGTTATTAGAGAAGCAACATGTACAAGGGCTCTATAACTCTTTTTCTGTGAGTTACTTTTCAGTCATATTTGCATGCTCCAGTACCATATTCTCCCCTACAAACCTGCCCAGTCCTTGAGATCTGCAGGAGTGGTCCTTCTCTCTGTTCCACCACCCTCACAAGTACATCTGGTGGGAACACAGGAGAGGGCCTTCTCAGTGGCCACCCCCAAGCTTTGGAACTCTCTTACCAGAGAAGTCAGATAGGCACCCTCTCTGCTATCCTTCCATAATAAGATAGACAATTTTATTTAGCCAGGCTTTCAATATGATTATATGTTCTGAGTAGCACATTTTGATTAATAATTGAGTTTTAATTATGTATTTCATCATTGTTTTAATCCTTTCAATTGTTTAATTATGTTCTAACTTTTGTATTTTACGAATTTTTAACTGTGTCTTTTTCAATCTGTAAGCCACTTTGAGTCCCAACCTGAGGAAAAAGGAGGGGATGATGATGATGAAGAAGAAGAAGAATATAATAATGTATTTCCTCCATGAAATACCCAGAAAAATTTCTGCAAAACACTTTGGATCAATATTTTCATCTACAATAACATTTGTGTATCATCTGATATTTATCATCTGTACGACATGAAGAAGAGGCAACATCTTCCCCAGAATGCTTGATTGTTAACCAATCTAGAAAGCATACAGATATAACTCTGTTGTCATTGTGTGCCTTGAAGTAGTTTCTGTCTTTTGATAGCCCTAAGTCAAACCACTGTGGTGTTTTCCTGGCAGAATTGGCTCAGAGGTGGTTTGCCTTTGCCCTCCTCTGAGACTGAAAGAAAAAGTGACTTGACCAAGGTTACCTAGTGGGTTTCTGTGGGAGAACAGGGTTTTGAACCATGTTCTCCCAGTATGTCCTACACTCAAAACACTACACCACCCTGGTTCTCCCAGATTTTACTAAAAGGCACAGTATCTTTTCACAGTTGATCCTCTCTTGATTGTGCAGCTGTTACATACACACCAATATGCTTCAGGAGTCTTATTATAAACCCTGCCACAAGCACCCCAGTAAAATAAGCCAGATAAAAGACTTCTTCTGCATTTCCAGAAGCAGGCCTTAGCTTTCCAGGAGTGATAAACTGCACCACACAGGGGGGAAAAATGGGGAAAAGGAGATTCAAAGGATTCTAGCAGACACTTTGAGATTAATTGGTTATTTTAAGTTAGTGTCAGAGGTGCTACAGGAGGGTTCCTTTTTGCCCTTACCCTTTTTTCCATTCTATGCTGAAACACAAATTGTTTACCTCTTTGAAAATCACACAGCAAACTGAGATTAAAAGGCTCCAACTCTGAGCACTCACATCAGGTTTAGCATTCAGTACTTCCAGAGCTGATACCAACTATTTTGCTAAATTTACATGATGTTTTATTCCTTCTTTGAAATCTGTTTTCATTTCAACGAAAACTGACCAGACTTTACAAATGCATCTTACAGACTTCATAAAAAAGACACAGTTTTTTTTTTCCTTTTTCAGTTCTCATATCAGATCCTGGAAATCTCTGGAGCAATGCCTCTGTAGCACTGACATTTTCTTTTTTGTTGCTCATTTGAGAGGTGGGGGGACAGTTTGCTTTTCAAGACTCGGTAAGACTCCTATGCTCCTATCCGGCCATGCTACTGCCTGCTTCCTATCCATAGACTACAGTGGCCGCTCCACTTTCACAACCGTTCAGGCCACAGAACCTCACAAAAGTGGACAAACTGCAAATAATTCCCCACACACACACATGATCCTCTTCCCATTCCCTTCTGGGGCTTCCCTCTCCCATTTCCTTGCTTTTTGTGCACTCCGGCCAGGGGCAAGGGAAAGGAAAGAGGGAGCACCAGAGGGGAAAAGAAAGACATGCACATGCCTCCCTTCATTCCCTTGCCTTTTGCCTGGGTGCTTTCCTTCCTTCTCCGTGCCCAGCAAAATACAAGGGAATGAGAAGGGGGGAAGGCACTCGTGTGCTTCATGAACAATCAAATTTGCAAATGTCATACCTACAAATGTAGAGGGAGGACTGTACAGCCAAAACATGGGGACTGCACATGTTCAGCAGCAACACTCTTTCGTAGTTTGAACTAAATTTGTGATAAGTTTGCCAAAAAGACTGGGTCTGACAAGGATAAATATAAACATCAGGTAAGCCCTTGCTTCATATCAGGGTGGGCAAATTTTCGGCCTGGGACACTCTGGGGGACAATTAGCTGCCAGATAAACAACAAGAAAGGAGGAAGTGGTCAGAAATGTTCTTTTTATGCCGAATCATGGAGGGCGCCCTGTCACTCTACAGAACTATAGCACTGTGATGCTACTTTAACTGTTATGGCAGCATCTGAAGGAATCCGGGAATTTGCAAAAACTGCAAACTCCAGGATTCACAGGATGGAGCCAAGACAGTTAAAGGGGAATCATACTGATATAACTGTTTTGTGCGAAAGGACTTTTGGAGGCTTCTAAGAGAAGCAAGCCATACTTTTTTGCCAAGAAGAGGGCAGCCTGAAGCAGCTGGGGGATTGGGAGCTGCCTACAGCCCAACTTGACCACCTCTGCTTTATGTTAAGCTGCATTCACATGGTCAAGCTTCGTACCACTTGGGGACAGCAAGAATTTCATTTCCTAGTATTTTAATAAATGGAGCAGAAAGGACTTGAGTTTTTTTTAAAAAAAAAAAAGTGAGAGAAAACCAAATAAATTTAGCTATGGAGACAGAAGAGTTCGAGTGCCTTACTCTTCAAAGTTTAGCTTTGAATCCTTATGTGTTGAACCAGTTCACTGCTAAATAAATGTTGTCACCTCTTTTGTTCTGACAGGTTCCTCATCCTTAACAGCTAATGGTACCCTCTATTGCTATACAAATTGAATATGATTGGTGAACCATGCTTGGAAACTTTTGCTTGATTCACTTCTTGATCAGAATTTAACAAATTTTGAAAAAAAATCCCAAAACAGTACTATATTACTACTACTATTAGCCCTACTACTACTACTACTACTACTATTATTAGCTTACCTGCCTCTCCCCAAGGCTCAACATTTTCAAAAAATGGAACTTAGGACAAAAGTAAAACTGATGCATCATCTGTAATAGTGATTGTCATATTTTGTGGGGTGATGGTGATTATCATTTATTTATATAGTGTCATCAGTGTATATGATACTTTGTAAGTAAAATAACCAAAAATAGTGCATCCTGCCAAAGGTACGCAATCTAAAACACATATGTATATGCACGCACAAAAGCAAAGAGAGAAGGAATAATAAAATATAAAACTAAACAATACAATTGTAAAACAAATTATCAAGATAAAACACAAAAAAACCCTATATAATATAAAGCATGAAGACAAATACGGATAATCAAAGTATACAAGATTATAAAAAAAAATTAAACTAAAATTCCAAATACTTTGAAAAACAAAAAAGTTGCTAATTGAGATTTAAAAATAACAAGAGAAGCAGCAGTCCGCTAATGTTCAAGGAGGCAATTTCAATGGTATGGAGCAGAGAAAGAAAAAAGGATGGAGTTGACCCAAGGTTAGGTGAGAAGCCTAGAGTTCCTAGAATACAGATCTTGAGAAGGTTGGTTAAAGAAATAAGGGCTGAAAGATAGTTGGGAGCAGGTTGTGTAGGGTTTTGAACATTAAAACATGAAGCCTGTACTCAGTTCTAGAAGGAACAGGTAACCAATAAAGAGATGTAAAAAATGAGATAATGTGGTCAAAACAATGGACCAGAAAGATAATCTTAGCAGCAGAATGTTGAATGGAAACCTGGGGACCAAGACAAAATAATGAAAGGCTAGTCAAAAAAAGACTATAACAATCAAAGCGGGAAATAAACAAGGTATGAACTAAGGCCTTAGCAGAGGAAGCAGAAAAAATAGGTGTGATTTTGGCAATGTTATAAAGAAGCATTCAACATGACTTTGCTACAGCTTCAATGTGAGGCAAAAAAGAAGAGTCAAAAATAAAGCCAAGACTAAATGCTTTTTTCACAGGATAAATTCGAACATTATTAACAGGGATGGAGAATGTAAAGAAGGGCTTGAAGAAAAAATAAGTACAGTTAACCCTCCACATTCACTAGGGTTGGGGCACAGGACACCCAAAAAAGTGGGAAAATCATAAATATCAATGTGTGTGTGCGTGTGTGTGTGTGTGTGTAAAGGGGGCGAAGGCATTGTGGGAGGAAAGGCCACCCATGGTCCAAACCAGGGGAAGGGAAGAAGAAGAGAGGGGAGAGGGTTGATATGGTGGCTCTATACGTCCTTTGTCTCACTCGTCTCCTTCCTTGGGTGTGTGAGGGGCATCAGGAGAGGTTTGTGGTGCTGAGAAATCAGGCTGCAATCTGTCCCTAGCTGGCCAGGCAGTGTCTGGAGAGGAGAAGGAAGACTAGAGGGTTTTTTAAAGGACTGCACAGCCTGACTGAAGACACTGAAAGGGAAGGTTCCATCAGAAAAGAAGCACTTAAGGTGGAGGTGGAGGGGTTGGAGAAACTCACAAATAATCAAATCCATGAAAATTAAACCTACAAATGCGGAGGGCCAACTGTAGTTCTGCCTTTGCCATGTTCAGTTTTAGGCAACAGTGAAGCATCCATGCTGAAATAGCTGAAAGACATGCTGTAATATTATGCTTGATGTCAAAAGAGTGTTCTGGAGTGGAAAAATATAGCTGGATATCATCAGCATAAAGATGATACTGAAAAGCGTATAAACTGATGTGAGCACCTAAATATCGTATATAAAGAAAAAACAATGGAGGGCCCAGAGCAGAACCCTGTGTAACCCCAAGTTTCTTTCTGCTTGATAGGTACAGACGTGAAGTGAATTCTAAATATTGCATATTTATTTCTCTGCAAAAAATGGCAGACAGTTGGTATTACATATTTATTCCTCTGCAAAAAATGGCAGACATTTGGCATGTTCAGGTGAATGACATATTTTCATGAATCTTCATTTAGTTATATCAAGGAAGTCAACTCTTCTCTAATTTGTCAGAAGTTAGGTTACAGTGCAAAATTTAAGAATCCCTACAAAAACTCAGTGATAGGTTCACTTTAGAGTTGTCATAAGTCAGAAACAACTTGAAAGCACACAACACACCAGTAACTCTAATATGTTTCACTTGGTATTTATTGAGACATATCAGAAACATCTGCATATGTGGGATGCAGATGGTGGATTAATGACTGTAGGGAGTATAACACAGCTGTGCACAGGTTTGGGACGTGGTTACCATAGAGATTGCAGGGCAGATGACAAACAAACTATGTAGCACCACTGGAATTAAGATCAGCCAGAACACTTGGCCTAGAGACAATGACTTGTTGACAGTTAACCAGCACTCTTGTTCAAAACCAGAAAGCTGCCAGGAGGTATGTAGTGGCAAATCCCTGTTGTCTTAAGGCTTTTTTTATTTTACTATACTGGCTACAATAATAATTTGAATTATACACACACACGATAACAATTTTGGAAATGAAATAGGCCTTCCAATGACATCCCGATCCACTGTGAAGTATGAGAACTAGTAAATCATTAACTCCTCAGCCCCTTGCTTTCCTGGAATGCTTGTGAAAAGCATCACTATGGACTAAAGGCCATGCAATATCATCTTTCTTAATACTGAAATAGAAGACATCCATGGCTTTTTAATTTCTCATTGACTAAGAATCTGTATGCAACACCAATGTTTTTGTTATATATAGTGGGGGGAAATCCTTATCTTGCCCCTTTAATACATGGGTGGGAAAGCTCCAGCTTCCCAGATTTTTGGACTACAACTTCCAATCAACCCTCCATCTCACCATGGCCAACAGAAGAGTTGTGAGAGTGGTAGTCCAGAATATCCACAGCAATGCAGGTTCATCAACTCTGCTTTAACACATGCAATCACTATACAGAAAACCTCAACAGAGATGTAAAATACCCAGAAACTATGAAGCTATGGAGGAAAAGAATCATGAATTTTTTCAGAACAAAGTGGAAATTTTCAGGAATTTTTTTTTAAAAGTGCAATGTTAATATCCTTTACACGCTGAAAGTCACTTTATTTCTTTAGGAACATAAAAGGTATTATGCTTAGCTTGATAAAATTGTCATACTAAATATACAAAAAATACAGTTTATTTAAAAAATAATTACAAATTGAATCTACTTTTTGGAAATTTTCTGCAACAAACAGAGAATAAGGTCCTCGACTATAAGGAACCTCTTTGATTTGCCAGTTTATGAGGAACATGCAAAAAAATATCCAATATTAAAAACGAAGAAACCATCAATACATCATCATTAGTAAAATAAAGAAAATTGTCTCCATAGTCCCAAGCAGACACCTCAGTTCTGATCAAAAGAACTGAGAAAAGGAAACCAAACCCTGCAATTGTAATGAAATAAAATACTGTATATAGTCTATGTGATGTCATTTACTATATAAAAGTCAAAGTTTGTATGTTTGTTTGTCTGTGTCAGGCAAAGTCCTCATATGATTGGCTGTGTGAGGTGAAGACTTCATATGATTGGCTGCCTGAGAAGATTCTATGGAATCCTGGAGTTTGCAGTTTAGGGGCGGGGGTCAGAATTCTCAGCCAGAGAGCCCTTCGGCCTGGCCACTTGCTATGGAGATGAGGTCTAGCAGCAAGAAGGAGGAAGGCAGTGTATTCCCTCAGCAACTCAACCTCTCTATGTTAATAACTCTGAATGCAGATTGGATTGGGGAATATGGGGAAAGTTACAGGTACTGGACAAGACAGGTTGGGGAATTAAGAGACACAAGATCTCAAATCTTTCTAACAGCTGTTACCTATGAGAAAATAAAATCCTGAGCAATGCCGGGTATCTACACTAGTGGGTTCAAAATGCTGCTTAAGTTATTGTGTGTGTATTAGAATATGAAGTAAATAGCTGTTGGAAGTGGAGAGAGAATGGAATGTTGATGAGACTGCTGCTTGGTAGAATGTTTGAGGAGATTTGCATAAGGAGGGGTGAATGACAATTGGGAGTTCAGTTTGAGTTGGGAATTTGAGTAGAGTGCAGTCAGAAAAGGGTTTGAGTTAGACTAGGCTTAGATTGAGAGCAGGGAGTTTGAGTAAGAGTCTCAGTTAACTTAAGATAAATATGTTAGAGAGATTGTGATGTTCTAAATGTAATAAATAATCTGCTGTATTATGTTTAACTTCTGTAAATAAAGATTTGTTCATGTTTTTATAAACTTCTGGCCTCTGGAAATGCTATCTATCTAAGATCTTGGATTCTGTGGTGGCAATATTGAATATAGCGTGGTGTACTCGTCCAACTGCATAAATCCTCATAGGTACATTAGGGCATCTACACAATCCCCAAAGTTAGTGTCACACAGGTAGGACAGGAAGAAGTCCATAAGCTGAGGCAAAGTTGATGGATATCAGGGAAAGTCCTTACTTGCAATGAGGACTATGGAAGTCATCACAGTCAGTGTATGTAAAGGGTAGAAACCCCAAATTTGGCAACTGTGGTAGTATTGCCTGAGAGCAATCCTCACTGTAAGTGACATCAGTGGGATTGTCCAAGTATAAATTCCACAGTTAGTGGGATAAGCATCGGAAAACCCCAACATTTGGTGACCATGGCAGGGGCATAAAGGGTAGAATCTTCATATAAAGGACAGAAACTTGTCTTAGATGAATGTCTGCTACATAGTTTTTTTAAAACAGCATGGGGAGTAAATACTGGAACTCTTTGTGCTAAATATTTCAGTCATTGTTCTAAAAGAAATTATTCCATAATCCATTTCCCCCCAATTGTTCTGGAAGGGGAAGACTTGGGGGGAACCCATTTTCTCTAATTTTTCATATTTTTTGCAGACTACATCCCTAGTAATTGTAAGTAATTTCACTTGCCCAAGCTATCATGAGCTGATGCATGCAATTCTCATGTGAATCAGCTTTGATTTTGCAGCTGAAGGAATTCTATGCTTTCAACTTTTAGTTCAGGTTTTTGCAACTACATCATCTGCCAATCTCATTTGCGCTAAATATCTGCCACTAGGGATTACACCTTCACTTACATTATTGCTTCATACAAGAATTTAGAAAAAAACTGAACTTCTCTGTCCACTGAAAGAGATGGTTATAGCTGCATTTATTTTTTTTAAGTTTTGCACAATTCTGACCTTTGCAACAACCAAACAGGTGAGTTGTGATGGTTTAAGTCTGACTTAATGCCATCATAATTCACCAACAGGATTCTGGCTGATATTTTTCTCCAACATCATTTTAATGACTGGATTAGGCTGGTTCACAAGCAAACATTTAACCAAACCATGCCAAAAGTAGCTATAATACTTATAATTTAGGATGCAGTTCTATGATCCTTCAGAGAAGATCCCAGGGGTCACCAAAGAATGAAAAATCCCTGTCTGCCCACAGAGAGAGGTTTGTGAACAGAAAAGGCCTGTTGTCAGACATCTCTTTCTTCAGGTAGCAGGAAGTTTCCCCACCACTGATCTTCTGATGGGACTTCAGCAGCACCAGGAGGCCTTAGATCTGCTGGATTCAAACCCCTTTATTCCTCTTTTATGTTTCTTTGGGGGGCGGGGGGAATAAGCCAGTCCTGATCCTGGCATACTTATTTTTCTTACTGGGAGCAACCACAGAAGAAGGATGACAGTTTAAAAAAGAAAAAAAAAATACTATAGGAAATACAGTTGCCCCCTATACCTCTTCATGATTGCCATCAGCCAAACAGGGCTTTGGGTCTGATGGCACTTCTACCAGATCCGTCTTCTACCCGCTCCACAAGCCCAGGATCATTACCCAATAACCTTTAGCAATCTAATAGAAAATACTATGTTTTTCAAGTCAAAATAACAGACAGTAGCATTGTACACTATGCCATAACTACCACTAATACAGTTCATTTTCACACTGAATGTACAATAATAAATTTATAACAAGTGCAATTGACTACTTTCTCTTTCTGGAAACTCAATATTACCCCACATGTTTATTATACACACAACAATCACAAAATTATGAGGAGCTAACTAACTAACTAACTACTAACAGTTTCGCCATTGTTCATTGCTAGAATATGTGCTTTCCTGGCAGGAGTTTCCAAGGTCCAATCCATGTCATTTAACAAAAGGGAATGAAAGTAGAAGAGATGGGAAATTCTGTCTGGAGACCTCAGATAGCTGCTAGCAATGACAGCAGATAATAGGTACAAAGGCAGAACAATAGTCTGACTCAGCATAAGCACAAGAATACCTCATAAAATACAATATGAAAGAAATGAGAGAACATGATGCTCCTTAATAATTTAATAATATGTAATAATAATCAGTGTCAAACCAGTGACTGCTTTTTAAAAAAAGCCAACTCTCCTATTTTTTAAAAAGAGACTGTTTTGAAAATTGCAACTCCCACCAACTTTAAAAAATTGTCTGAAATAATAGTACAACGTCAGGCTTTAAAACTGTGACTTTGTTTCTAGCATTTTTAAACTGACATGTCAGCCAGCTTGAAAATACTCTAGACATACAGTACACTGAGAATAAAATGTTGACTCCTCCCTTATCACTTCCAGCTAAAAAAAAATAGATAAAATGTTCAAGCAGCTTTTTTATTTTTATTTGATCCCATTAGTGTTCCTAACAGGCTGTAAATAAGAATCCCAGCTTGTATCTACTCAAAAGTAAACTTTAGTCAGCTCAATTAAATGTGTACCTAGAGCTGTAGTTTAGGTTCTCCAACAACATGAACAAGTAACATTCCCACAGCATATGGGCCAAAGCTAAGTAATGGGAATTGTCTAAATAATATAATACTGAAGTACCTCCTAAAAAGAAAAAGAAAAACCACCAGCAGTCATTAAAATCTCCATATTTTCATCTTAATATAGTATTAAGTAATCAAAATTAACTGTGAGACTTCAGGCAACTAGAAATTCCTATTGAATAACTGCTTTCAACTCAGTTAATTTGCCCCAGTTCTACAGAATACACAGTGCTACACTAAATGTGAAGATCATACAAGGAACATATCATTAAGTAAAAGGCAGAGAGAGAGTTTTTAAAGTAATAAATAAATCCAACAATCAATTAAGTAATTTCCTACATGCATTATCAAATCATATGTAGAACACAAGATGCTCACAAAAAAATATTTTAGAGAAGGAAAGAATAAGTGAAAATCAACCCAGTAATCAAAACTGGACCAGGGGAGAATAATATAGTGGGGGGAAAACTGTAAATTACAGCTGTGGTGTAACACAAGTCAAAGTGGTGAACCTTTGTCCCTTCAGATGCTGATAAACAACTATTTCTATTATGCCTCATCAATTCCCAGGATGGTCAGGGCTGATGAGGATCAGAATTTAATAATATCTGCAAAGCCTGGCTTACACCATACACATTTTGCAGGGCTTGCAGACAAACTGTTCCACTCCTTTCAATACACTGTTCCAGTTCCAGCAGAGCCACAGAATAAACTGGGCAGAAGCCAGCCCAAGGATCTATTAAAAGATTAACACAGCTTCCTTTCTGGAATATGCTTCCAAGAAATGCGCTACATTTACCCCAGAGATTTCAAAGAAAGCTGCATAATATTGTACCATCCTCCCTTAACAGTCCAAGTAAATGGACTTTGGAATTAAGGCCCCAGGCTAGAATGCCATGCTTATATGCACAACATCAAAGGCACTTAAATAATTTCTACTTATTTCAATGGGATGGTGCCCCACTAGATTTTTCCAAAAAAAAACCCCCACAAAATGTCCTGAGTTGGCCCTGCATACTTGCAAGTATGTATTCAGGATCCAGAAATGTATATGTCAAAATTGTAAGACAACCACCATCAAGCCATGGACAATGCTGGACTACTGAAACATTAATTCATGGAAGGTTAAGGTTATCAATGGCTAATAGTCACAAGGAATATAGATTTCTGCCTCTGTGCCATCTGAATGCCAGTTGCCACAGAGCACAAGTAGAAGAGAGCTATTACACTGATCTCTTGATTCTGATCTTCCCATAGGCATCTGGTTGGCCACTGTAACAGAATACTGGACTACATAGGTCTTTGGTCTAATCCAGCATGATTCTTATGTTCATATTAATTATGGATCAAACCAAAGCTGCAACCCTATGTACTCTCACTTGGGGGTTAGTCCTACTGTGTTAACTAAGGCTTATTTCTATGCAAATATGTTAAGGATCACATTACAGGTCTACTCTAACCGATTCCTACCTGTATTCAGAATACTAGCATACATAATCAAAGTGAATACCTTAGTAAGATAAAATTCAGTCCCCAAGTCATCCTTGGAAATTAGCAACAGCAGTGACCTATGGAGAATACTGATCCAGAAATATGTCTAAGTTCAAGGTTAGTGGGGAAAGCAGTAGCAGAGAGACGGGTCCTTGTCAGGATGAATTGTAATAGCAACACAGAGGCAAAATGGTTGAGACAATTATGAACACTCAGGCAGAAAGAAAGTCCAATGACGGTGGGGTGACGTAAATGTAGGGCAGAGGAAAAACACTAGTATTGCAGTCAACTGCAAGAAGTAGTAGTAAACTTACACAATGAAGACACAAAAAATTATTCTGACACACACTATATAACAGTTTCCAGAGAGGTAGCAAAAAGGAAGAGTTATGTGGCCACAAGACTCTTGTTTTTACCATATTCCTGTGCAATGCCACATATCTCTTCTCAGAAATGTGTATGTGTCTATATACCTTCAAGTCATCCATCGACTTATGGTGACCCCATGAATTTTATAGGGTTTCCTTAGTCAAGGAATATTCAGAAGACGCCTCCACCAAACACAACTGCTCTTGCTCCCAGTTAAGTGCATACAGGAGCCCTAAAGTCTACTCACAGCAGACCTAGTAAGAACCCTAAAATCTACTCATCATTTGTGTTTCTTAGCAAACAGCATTTTAGGCTGCTATCCTATTCACACTTAGCTAACAACAAACCACACCACATGTGCCAGGACTTACATTTAAAGAAACATGCTTAGGATTATGCTGTGTATTTGGTCTCAGTTGGAATAAGTTCTCATTTATAATCAAAACTAAACCACCATAGATTTAGGCAATACAACTTGGTGCTGTACTGTAAAATAATACTCTAAATAGGATTTAGTATTCAATATAACCTAGACAGCTTAAGTATACACTAAGACTGACGTGGGAAACATTCATGGTACGTAAATCACTTAAGATATTAAGAAAGAGTAAGAAGAAATAGTAAGTTCCAATGTGTGTTTGTATGTCTCTTCAAGTCGTCTGTCATATTATGGTGACCTCATGAATTTCAAAGGATTTTCTTATGCAAGGAAGGCGGAGGTTTTGCCAATTACGGTACTTCCTCTCAAATAGAGGCTACACCACCTGGCATTACTTGTGATTTGGCTGTATCTCTATTATGAGGCCACTTTATTTGGTCTGAAGGTGCTATCATGAAAAATAATCTGCTTTTTTAATTAAAACATTTCCCCTCTGATATGGGCTTGAATTAAACCTTTAAACTACAACCTTATCTTTTCCTGGTAGTAAAACTTAGCTAACCTAACTGGGCTTACTTTTGAATAGATAGGCCTAGGACAGAACTACCAGAACAATCACATCTAGTTTTTCAAGAATGTCTTTTCATTACATAATTTTAAGCATCATTAAGGAAGGTTAGCTAAAACCAGTTAGTATTCTGAAGCCAGATGATAGAAGGCCCAGAAAAAAATGTATTCATAGTTCAACAGATATTAACTAATAAAGCCTAGCAGATAATTTCTGAAGTTCCCAGAGAATATTTGGAAAAAATGAAGAATGACTATGGAACTATGAGTTTTTGGTTTGTAACAAGATAACCTTACATTTCAGAAATCATGTTTTCTAGAATGAGGCATTCCTTTATTTGCCCAGAGAACATCTGTTATTGGGAGGTATAAAAATTTTGTTTTGAAAATAAGTAGATTTAAAGATAGGTGTGGTAGACTACCGACTGCACTTTTTTCATCTTATAGCTATATATACTTTAGGCAATTCTGTTTTCTTCCTAACAGGAATCTGAAAACAACCTTGGCGATGGCTGCAAAAGACAAACAGCTATTGTGTCTTTGAGAAGTCACTTCCTTTCACAATCGCCTTGCTGCTCAAATCTTAACTCAACCTACATTTTGCAGTCTCTGCAACATCCCTGCACCCCTTGATACACAGGCAACAACACACTTTTCCTCTGAGATGCCAATGCTCGGAAGGATAACAAACGAGCAGGTCCCTGCCTAAGCGACCGTGGCCATTTCCGCACTAGCCTGTTATAGCGCGACGATTCCACTTTCAACCTCCTCTGGAATCCTGGGGTTTGCAGTTTCGGGAGGGGCCGGCCGGCCCCTCCCGAAACTGCAAACCCCAGGATTCCAGAGGAGGTTGAAAGTGGAATCATCGCGCTATAACAGGCTAGTGCGGAAATGGCTCGAGGCTTGCCATTTCCCTTTTATTTGAAAGTTAATCCTTTTTCCTGCTTCCAGACCTCCAGCATTTTCCATCTGCGAATCCCTTGCCCTGAAAGCAACAGAGCGCGCACTGCTTCCTACATCCCTGTGGGCTGAGAAAAAGAAAAAAAAAAATCACCTTCAGGTTTTTGGGCAACACACCATGGCCTGGTCGCATTATCTCCCCAAGGATGTCCTGACAGAGGCAGCCTAATGCCTACTCAAGGGGTATGGCCTACGGGGAGTGGGGGGCAACTTGCAAGAGACACAGGCTGTTCGTGGGGCACGCCAGAGACCATGTGGGGGCCAACCCCAGTGTCCCTCGCTGGGCCTTTCGGAAAGAGACGCACCACCTGCACTTGGGCCCAGGAGGCCACGGGAAGATGCCGAAAAGGCACAGGAGGAAGGCGCACAAAGGGCCCAGACGCCCCCCACCTCCTTCCCATGGCTTGACTCATTTCTCATCATTTCCCTCCCGTCGCTCCATCCTCCTCCGGCTCCCGGGAAGGATTTCCCGACTGGCGTCGTCTGTGGACTCCTCGCTCGCTCTCGCTCGGCCTCCCGCAGCAGACCGTGTCCCCTCCAGCGCCCTCCCTGGCACCGCATCCCGGCCCCTGGCAACCCAATGCGGCTCCCCCAGCCCGCGCTGTTTCCGGAGCTCCGGGCCCCGCGCAGCTCGAGACCTGCGGCCGCAAAGGGGAGGGGTCGTCATTACGCCAACTTCCCCGGCTCCCGCGGAACCCGCGGGAAAGCGGTCCGCGCCCCCACCCGCGCCGCTGCCCAGCTCTCTCTCTCGCTGGCTCCGGGCGCCGCGCCTCGCCCCCCTTCCCGCAGGTCTCCATCCTCCTCCCTCGCCGCCACAGCAACGCGGTGGCCGCGTCGGGTCCAGGTCGGGGCGCGCGCCGCCGCTGCTGCAGATGTGGCAGCTGGCAGAGACAGATGTGCCTCCCCGCGCCGCAGAGGAAAGGACGGCGGCAGCGGAGCCCGCCCGCGCCCTGCCTCCCGGGAGGGAGTCCTCCGCAGAAGGCGAGGCGACCCCGAGAGAGAGACCCCCCCCGCCCCGGAGGGACCTACCCGAGCTGCGCCCCGCTCCGCGCCGGCAGGTGTCCGGACCTCGCGCCCCTTCCTCGCCTCCTCCGGGCTGCCCGCTCCGAGCCCGGCCGCGGGGATGTCGGCAGCCTCCCGGAAACGCTTTCCCAGCCTCCTGCGCTTTCCCCAGGAAATAATTCCGGCCTGTGGTGGCGGCGGGGACTGCCGCCGCCGCCGCCGCCGTGGCTGCCTCTCGCGGCTCCGCCTCCTTCTCCTCCCCTCGGAGCCCAGCGGGGAAGCAGGGCGAGCCGGAGAAGGGAAGCGCGAGGCCGGCGCCGGGGAGAGGGCGACGTCCGCTGGCCGCGGCTGGGCCCTGCAAGCGGGGAGAGGCGGCGGCGGCGGTTTCGGGCGTTGGCGGGGAGGGGGCAGGCCGGAGGCGGTGAGCGCCGGGGGGAGGCCGCCAGCCCCTCTCGGAAAAGGCTGCCCGAGATTTAAACTTCCCTGAGGGAACGAACCAAGCCTCTGAGGCGTTACAAACAACACGGGGTACACCGACGGTCGGTCTTTACAATTCTATTTCCGAGCTTTTTCTTATGAGAGGAATTTTAAGAAAAGCTCGGGCTGTGGGAGAAGAAACTATCTTCTAAAATCTGATTTTAAGTCTCCACGTACACTATTTTCTTCTACGGCACATAGAACACAAACACACCAATACAAGCGACTCATTCATGACTTGCTGAACACTTTTTATGAACAGACACAACTTGCACCAAGGAAGTAGCTTTTTGCTTCTGTATTTTTCTCTGTGTAATTGTTAAGGGTATTTGCAATGTTACAGTAACTTGTATTCACACCCTGCATATGTATATGTTTAGATTGGTTGTGAGAATATCCAAGGTTCAGATTCAGGCCGTTTCTGCACTACGCTGTTATAGTGCTATTATTCCACTTTCAAAAGAAATCTTGGCATTAGAGAGGGGCCTTTAGAATTCTCAGCTAGAGAACTCTTTGGCCTCAGTAAACTACTAACCCCAGAATTCCACAGGAGGTTGAAAGTGGAATAAGAGCACTATGGCCATTTTCGCACTAGACTGTTATAGCGCTATTATTCCACTTTCAACATCCTATGGAATCCTGGGGTTTGCAGTTTAGGGAGGGGCCAGCTGGCTCCTCCCTAAACTGCAAACCCCAGCATTCCATAGGATGTTGAAAGTGGAATAATAGCGCTATAACAGTCTAGTGCAGAAATGGCCTATAACAGTGTAGTATGGAAGTGGCCTAAGTATTTAACTGTGCCTGGGATGGAGAGAGCCTCACTGAGTCACTGGGGTTTACTCTGAAGTGAATTTAGATCAGTGACCTCTCACTAAGCCCAAGTAAGCATAAGAATAGTTGCTTACATGTTCCTATGATTCTCCCAGTGGTTATCTGTGAACTTGCCCAAATGGTTAGTTCTGCACACTCAGAAACTTACAGAGCTGTAAAGCATCCTAGGCAGAAGCCTCACCCATGGGTGCATGATTCCAACAATTCCTGCTCTAAAACTTAATTCCAGGATCTGCACAGCGAAAGCATAGACTTAATGAGAGAAAACACCTAGAGGAGAGGAGGGCAGGTTCTGCGAGTTCACAGATGACCACTCAAAGAACCACAATTGCACTAAGCAATCTGTTCTTCATGTTCTCTGTGACTTGCACATATGGATATGATACCAAGCTTAACTTAGCCCAAAGGAAGTGGCAGGTATCAGATTGATGGTTTCTATCAAAACTGCACAGCCAGAAGAGGCCTGTTTGGCTGACATGGTGTCCACATTAATGTCTGATGAAAGTGGATAATTGGCTAAATGTAGCTGCCCTGAAAATCTCATAGACTGCCAATCCATGGAGGAAGGCCATGGATGCCACTGGAGCACATGTAGAATGGCTCCTCACATGGGATGGAACAGGCCTATGCTTGATTCAGTAGGCCAAGTTGATCGTGTGAGCAATCCATTTTGAGGGGAGACTGATGAGCCCACCACAGCAGATGTAGAATTTAATGGCCTTCCTGAAGGGCTTTCTGTCAAGGTAGAAGGCTAATGCCTGCCCAACATCTAGGAACTGCAAGCTTCTTTCTTCTTCTGTAGCCAGATTTAGGTAGAATGAAGGGAAGACCAAGTCCTGTGAGAAGTGGAAATAGGAAGCCACTTTGGAAAGGAAGATTGGATCTGTATGGAAAACTGTATAGTTCCCGTGGAAGATCAGGCAGTGGAGTAGTATCTGAGGGTGCAGATTTCACTCACCTGTCAGTCCAATGTGATAGCTCTAGAAAGGCAGGAAGTGAGATCTGTGGTCACCAGGGGCTCAAAAGTCCTGCCCACTAGTGCAGACACGATGAGATGATAGTCACAATGGAGAATGGGGTATGCTTGCAGGGGGTGGAGGTTAGTGAAGTCCCTTAGGAAGGTCTTGATATTGAGATAGGAGGACCACAACATGTTCCCTGCCAGTTTTAGGATGGCTGAGATGGCAGCAGGAAAAATTCTTGCATGAAGAGAAGGGATAAACCCTTTCACTCAGTGAAAGAATTAATGCCAGGATGTGAGAAACATCTGTTTATTCCAGAGGAATCCCTTTGGTGTGGGGAAGGACAGAAAGGAAGCCCATTTCATGGCATATGCATATTGAGAGGCAGCAAGAAGCAGCATTGTCTCATGGATCTCCCATGGTAGAGTTCAAGGCACCATGCCATCAACCATATGGTGCTGAGGTGGGGTGGCAAATCAGGCCCTCCTCTTGGATAATGAGATCCCACCAGCGAGGAAGGCACAGGAACATATTCCCTGAGAGGCTGAGAAGGAGAGCAAACTAGGGTTGGCAAGGCCACCAAAGGGTTAGTACAATCCCTGTTCCTGAACTTGATGATGTTTCTGAACTTGATGATGAGCCTGTCAGTGAGGGGAGGGAACACATAAAACTGATGTCTGGTCTGCTTGAACAGGAATGCATTTTCCAGAGCCCTGCCCCTTCAGGGGGCCTTGTTGCTGAATAGCAGGCAGTGAACATTGGTGGGAGAAATGAAGAGGTCAGTGTCAGGAACTGAATCCACACACACAAATAGTGCAGTGCATGAACACTATTTATTTAGAGTAAGGTACATTGTACAAGATGTTAGTGAGAAGACTACCATTCAAAAGGAAATGCAAGAGCTTAAGATTCCCCAGCATTCCCTCTCCTTTGCCTAGACACCTTGAAGCCATGAGAGCCAAGCAACGCTTATCAGCACATTTCTAGCAAGAGTTTACCTAACGGTCTCTGGTACGTAGGCTTCTCTGGTACAAGCAGGCTGTTACTAATGCTGGACTACATATCCCATTACTTAACATGGAGGAGATTAAATAATCTTTTGAAAAATATTTAAGCAAAGGAACAAATATCAAATCTGTTTGAGACACAAGTAAAGCATATATGACAGAACACTTTATTCAAGCAAATAGAGAACTTGGAAGAAAGCAAATGGAGAGAACACCAAAAAAATGAGGTTAAAATTAAAAGAAGAGGAGTTAAAGAAATGTCCAGAAAGACAAGATCTACTAAAACAACAAAACAAAACAACTAAAGCTGTTAAGATACCAAATACCAATGCTGATGATGGAAGAAGTTCCTGAAACAGAAAAACTTTGAATATGTGAATAAGCCAGGTAAATGGCTTCTTAAGAAAACAAAGGCAGAAAAGAATGATATTTAAATTAAAAGAAGGTGATCAAGAAATTATCAAGGACAAGGATTTAGAAAGGAATTTTTAATGAATATTCTTCAAAATTATAGTCATGGAAAGATATAGATGATACTAAAATTGAAGAATATCTAAAGAGACAAAGCCTAGCTAAACTAATAGAAGAAGCAAAGGAACAGATTAATTGAAAGACTAGGAATTGAACAAGCTATTAAAAAAAGTGAAATTAGGGAATACTCCAGGATCAGATGAATTTGAAACCCCTTATTATAAAACTTTAAAGGAAGAAAAATTACTTCCATTGCAGATTATAATGTTTTAGAACTTCCATTCCTGATTTTTCAGTACTTTTTGTCTATGAAGCGAGATCCAAATAGGGTTCTCTTGTTTATGTTTCTTACCTTTTCTTACTCTTACTTTCAGTCATAAAGGGGAATATGGTGTGATTTAAAAGTTTAAGCAAATCTTGTATAAATTATCTTTTCTATTTTTTAATATATTAATTGGCTGTATGTTGGTACTCTTCAGGAAATGCTGTGATCGGAGGATGATGATGAAGAAGATCTGATGTCTACTGGTTTTATTGGCAGATTAGGGATGAGATGGGTTACCATTATCACCACATTTTATAGATTATAAGGATCTATTTGTAAATAATAGTATTGGTAGTATGATAATCAGTGGCTGATACAGAAGAGATTATGCTTAGCTGGATGAATTCTATGTTAGACAGACTAATTAGCATTTTCCCTTTTCTTATAATGGGGAGGTATTATTTTATTACATTCTTTGAGACTATATCAAGGCTGTTATCTCACTCAAGAGGGAAGATCTTTTTTTAGTTTTTAAGTTATGTATGTATTAGGTAATTGGTATGTACATAATATTTGTATATTGTTAGATCTATAGTTAGTATCATCATAATTGTAGTAGTTTTGTGGGGGGGGTTAGTCATTTATGGTATGTTGTCAGTTTGTGTTTTTTGTTTCATGTTCTTTCTTGTGAAGTTCTATTATTTTATGTTATGGATAAGTATATGTTAGTATGTTAATAAAAATATTTTAAAAAGAATAATAGTTACTGGACTAAATCTTTTGCAATTCAGAACAGGACAAAACAAGGATGTCTCTGTCCCCACTTTTGTTTATTTTAGCAATTAAAGTTTTGAATTCTGCAATTAGAGAAGATGTCAAAATAACTGGAGTTAAAAATAGAAAATCAGAATTTAAACTAAAAGCCTTTGCTGATAATTTGACGATTATGCTTCAAAATCCATTAGATTTGACATTCAAATTGCAAGAGAAAAATAAAAGAATTTGGAAATCTAGCTGGTCTGAAGATAAACAAGGCAAAGACCAAAGTACTGACCAAAAATAGGAATAAAGATGACAAGAATTAATTACCATTAAAAACTGGTTTGAAATAATTGAAAATAAAGTTAAATATTGAAGTGGAAATACTAGCCATTTGTATGAAACTAATTATATTAAGGCATGGAGAGAGATTAAGAATGACTTGAAAAAATGGCAAAAATTGAATTTATCCTTACTGGGAGTGATTTCAGCAATAAGATGAATGTCCTTCTCAAGATGATATTTCTTTTCCAAATGTTCCCAGTTTCGACTTAAGAAGCACCATTCAAAATATGGCAAAAAGATTTATCAAATTTGTTTGGGGAGGCAGAAAAACTAGAGTAAGATTCAAGATCCTATAAGATTCTAAAGACTGGGGAGGCCTTGGAGTACCAAATTTAAAAAATTATTTTGCTGCTTCATGCATGACTTAGATTTAAAAATGGATAACATTAAAAATAACAAGCTGTTGAATTTAGAAGGAGAACATTTAAAATTTCAATGGCATGCATATTTATGGTATGATAAAATTAAGGTCAACGTGGCCTTTAATACCTTATTAAGACACTGGAATAAACATAAACTGAGATTGTGCCCAAGAACACCATTTTGGATCTCTCCGCAAGAAACTTTTTTCAGAACAGAAATGAGAACTGATCAATGCTGGTTAATATACAACAATTTATTAAAGAAGATGAATCGGGATTATGAAATGAAATCAATACAAGAATTACAAGAAAAAGGTTGTAATATACAATAGCTGTTACACAGACAATTCTATGTAAGATTTATGAAGATAAAAAGAATAAAGATATTGAAAAGAGTAAAACAGATTTTGAAGTACTGAGATGCACCATCTGATTGCCAAGTCATACAGATTTCTATTAAAGATGGAGATGGAAGATGAACAAGTCAAGGAATATATGATTAACTGGGGAAAGAATTTTGGCATACAGTAGTCCCTTCACATTTGTGAGGGTTTGGGGCACAGAGCCCTCGCAAAGGGGAAAAACTGCAAATAACCCCCCCCCACGATTCCCCTCTCATTTTCCTCCAGAGTTTCCCCCCTCCATTCCCTTGCCTGTGGCCCTGACATTGGGTGAGGGGAGGAAAAAAACAACCTAAAAAGCTTACTAGTACTTTCTTTTCAGACAGAGAAGAGGGCAGTTCTGGACTTCTAATTATTTCTGGTGGCCATCTTCAGAAAGGAACACCTGACCGATCAACAGCCAATACATAGCAGAATGTGCAACCACATGGCGGAGAGGCTATGCCTTCAGAAGTGGGAGGGGGCTTTGCTCACTCAAAAGGAAAAACATCAATTTTAAACATAAGCCTTGCAAGCCTGGGGTAAGGAATGCAAGGGATGGGAGGAGAAAAATGGAGGTGGCAAGCACATGCCTCACAAATAATCAAATTTGCAAAGGTCAAACGTGCAAATATTGGGGGAAGACTATAATATACCTATGCATCAATGGGAAAGACTGTGGACAAAATAAATTAAAAACTTTGCTATGATCTTCAAGAAAATTACTATAAAATGATACTTACACCACAGAGACTTTCAAAAATTTATAAAGACATGAAGAATAATTGTTGGAAGTGTCAAGACCATACTGGATCCTTGTGTCAAAGGGGTGGACTTGTCATAATGCTACACAGTTTTGAATGGAATTGCATAATATAATACCAAAAAAAACTGAAATGTTGAGGAATCTAGGGAGAAGATACCAGCATTGATAAACAATTTGCCTGCCTTGCCTGCAAATTTTCCCCACTTCTGTTCTGAAACTGCTTCAATATATGTTATTAGCAGCAAGATTTGATTACATGAAGTATTGAAAAAAAAATGGAGATCTCATCAGTGGCTGAATAGTTTAATGGGCTGATGGCAATAGTGGAAATGGAGAAACTTACCACCAGATTAAAAGGTCATACTGAAGAAGATTTTGTTTTAGAATGGAAATTTCTAATTGATTGCTTAAGAGTAAATGACAGTGAATTGATGATTTTAAGATTTTGAACTTGGATGTTGTTTTTTACATTTAAGTGTTTATTTTTTATGTTATCATGAGAAAGATAATATGAAAATAGATGATTTTAAGTTGTTGCTACTCTAATATTTGTCTATATCACAAACAAAGTTTAGTATAAAGAATTTGTGTTAAAATATCTTGGTAATTTACAGAATTGACTATTTTGAATTAACATAATTTTATTTGTAATGCTTTAAATATATAAATTGGAACTTAGTACTGTATTTGTTGACGTATAAGATGCACTTTTTTCCTTAAAAAATACCCTTTGAAAATGGGGTGCATCTTATACACCAGCAAATACAGTAACACTAAAAACATAGGGAATGAACCAGGAGCCAAAGTTGTCCTTGCCTAAGCGAACAGGAAGGGAAGGGATAGTTGAATCCAGGTGAAGCACTCCTTACCTTCTCCTTCTCTCCTATGCATTTTGACTCTCCTAGGGCCCAAGAAAACTGATGCAGCATTCTTTTCATTCCCCTCCTCCTGGTGCAGCACTCCTTTCATTCCTCTCACCAGAAAACTAAAAAAAATTTTCCTGAAAAATACCCCTTGAAAGTGGGGTGTGTTTTATATGCCAGTGCGTCTAATATGCCAGCAAATACAGTAATTAGAATAGTTCAATACTAGAATAATAGAACCATACTAATATTCATCTCTTTTAAGGTATTTAATAATTACAGTCAGTCCTCCACATTTGCGGGTTTCACTTTTGCAGATTTGATTATTCACAGTTTATTTGCTGTCACCTCTGCTGCCTCTCTATGCCATTTTAATAGGACTGCAAACCTCCTGAGACTGAGAAACTGTGAATGAAGCTTTTAAGTCCTATTTTAAAAAATGGTGTGGGGCAACAGAGGAGAAGGCAGTAAGTCACCTGCTTCTGCCTTGTGAAGGAACCCTGATGCCTCAAAGGAATCCGCAGTGGGTTGAATATGGTGGAGATCATACTTTTTTTGCATGCTAAATATGGTTTGGGAGTGCTTCCATGTTTTTTTCCACTTTCACGGGTGTTCTGTGCCTCTAACCTTAGCAAATGTGGAGGGATAACTGTTGTATAAAATATTTTGAGGAGCAAAGTTAAAATGGAGTTTAAGTAATGACTTTTAAGTTAAGTAAATTTATTTAGTAGGAGCTGTTTGCAACAAGGGTGGGAACCTATTTTTAAATAGTTGTCGTTTTTCTTTCACTAGTTTTGTTAGTTTATAGTAATTAAGTTTTAGCTTGATTATATAAGAGTTAGTGGTATTGTGTTTTATTGTTTTGTATTTTTGATTTGATGTATTGTTCTGTATTGTTTTTGTATGTATTTTATGTCTTTTATGTTTATGTTTAAATGTCAATAAAAACTAATTATAAAATAGTCAAAGACTAATTTAATCTTCATCTACATTCCTTACTTGTCTTCTTAAGCCCCATCATTGCAAGATTGTGATCAGAAAAGGCTTAGGCAGTATTTCAATTGTATATATCTTATCAGTCCAAGTTTTAGAAATCTGTATCCTTTCAATCCTTGAACTGGATTTATGCCTGTCAGAAAAAAAAAGTAAAATCTTTTTTATTTGGATGCTTCATCTTTCATATATGCACAACTTGCAAATTGTCCATCAGTTCAAAAAAGTCTTTAGGTAGTCAATCTTGTGTTTTCTTTATATCCTTTGGGGAAAGTCTATATGTTATCTTAATAAATGTTACAGTTTATTTTTATAAATACTGACTTGGCTGAGTGATATACAGTATTTAACACAGAAAACATACTACCTTAGAACTATTAAGGGGTTCTAATTAATCATTGAAAGGCCTCATACTTTTACACAAAGGCAGTTTTATAAGGGGGAAGGCAGAGCTGTGTGGAAAAGATTGGGGAACTGCCGTGCCAATCTGGGAAAGAAAGAACAAAGGCCCTGTCCTAGATATAAATGGGTATCTGTGGAATGAAATCAGCAAGGCCCCCAGACTGGGGAATGGGATGTGAATTTAGGGGCATATGTAGCTGCCAAGTTCACTTTTGTGCTCCCCAGCTTCCCTAGACTTCCATGTTCCACTTCAGAAGTAATAAAGGATGAATTGCTTCTCCTTTCAGTTGTAGCTGTATAAATAGTTCACAGGGCTTCCCTGCACTGTTTAATATCAAATAATCTCAACTTTTCTGTTTATGTCATTTTTGCCACTCAGTATAGCCCTTGGAGAATCCTAAGCCCATGAACCCACCAAAATTTTACATCCATTACTAAAGTCAGGTCATAAGAACAGTCACCCTCACCCTTCATTAGTCAAGCCCTCACATGAAGCCATAAATAATATCCTTTTTTAAATCACACAGGCAGTCAAGCCCCAGTCCAAAGCAAAATAACAGTGGCAACATGTGACTTAGATGTGAGCGGGTGATGAACCTGTTCCTGTATTAAAGGTGCTAAACCCTCTCCCTCAGATCTGTTCAGCACCTTGGCTAGCCCCTTTGAAGTTCAGGGGAGGGGAAGAGAGTGAATTCACTACTCCACTAGCATGGTCATCACCAACTACCAGAAGCAGGGGTGGTTCCTCTCACCCACAGACCTAAACATGAAATTTTCCTAACATAACGATGCTTTAAAAATAAATGGCCATTCAGGCAAGCACCCAAATCTAACCACTTTTTAAAACAGGAAAAGCCCAAACCCCTGAAACTCAGTTAAGCCTGCAAACCAAGAAAAAAGAAGAGGAGCAACAGCAGCAGCATATGGGGGTTTTCCACTTAATGCACTGCTTTTTCACCATGTGTCAGTCTCTGCCTAAACCTCCATTGCTACCAAATATGAAAACATCCACAAATCTCACTGTTACCACCAAGAATGAGGTCTTTCCCTTTTCCCTCTATCTGACATCATTGTAAGGACCTCCTTCTGTCCTACTATTGTCCAACTGTGAGGACCTCCTAGATGCCTTCAAGGTACCTATGTGAGATATTAGGCAACTTGTATCCCCACAAGATATCACCCCTCTTTATTCACTGCTGCTACCATAGACAGCTTGTCTGAATCCAGGCTTTCTAATATATAGCATTCCTGGAGACCAAATATGTATAAATACAGAAACAATACTTTATTAAGAGTAGTGGAAGAGAAAAGATTAATTTAATACATTTAAAACACATCTGACACTCTTTCATACACTCTGCTCCTAGCTAATCCACTCATTAATTCCTATACCTGACTGACTGTTTGTCTTAACCCTAATCCTCACTTCACTCACTATTTTTTTCTAACTATCCTAATTACTCTGACTATATCAACTTTCATCCCAACTGTCCCGCACCAACTTTATTCAAATCCCACCAATCACCACTCTCAACATTCCACTCTCCCACCCCTATAGCTCCTTACCTTATTATCTCTAATACATTAAAAAATCCATGACATGACAAAACAAATCTTTAAAAGTGTTCAGATGCCTTTTAGACTTCTCCACTCTCTGTCTTTTTAACTTTCAAGTAAACACTGTGCCTGATTTGGATTGAGACTTTCACATGGAGGGAAGCTTAGGCACCCACCACTTATACCCTTTCCAGATCCAGCCTCCTCATTGGGAGCTGAAGGGGAAAAAGAAGGGCTTCTAGTTTTTTGCACACTCTCAGCCTCAGTATGTGAGATTGATCTGGCCTGAATCGGTACTACCGGTATGTATTGAGGAGGATGAAGAAGTATAAACCAAACCTCCACTTACCTGCTTCCTGACCTCCTCCTTCCCATGGAGGTTGTAGAAAACAGAGAGTTCCTTTTCGATGCTAAGAAGTACTTTACTCCTTTTTAAACTTCATTGGTAAGGGTTAATTTTGAAAATATGCAGCTGAGGGGTTCCCCAATCTAGATCAGCCCTGGGTCCTTACTTTACAGTAAGATTTCTATTTACTCACTCTTTGGGCCTATTGGTACTTTACAGTTACAGCACTATGATTCCACCTTACTGGCCATAGCTGCACCCTATGGAATTTTGGGGTTTGTATTTGATGAGGAGCTAAAGCTCTCTGGCAGAGAATTCTAAATATTTCTCCCTAAACTGCAAATCAC
Source organism: Ctenosaura bakeri (assembly GCA_948474755.1). NCBI lineage: Eukaryota > Metazoa > Chordata > Lepidosauria > Squamata > Iguanidae > Ctenosaura > Ctenosaura bakeri. Next base: position 12,501 of record CAOLHI010000138.1, on the reverse strand, counting down.
ATGATTCTATGGGATGTTGACCTAGCCATGAAAGTGGAATCATGCTGCTATATTGAGGAAGTGTGGAAGGACTCTTTGTTATTTCTACTGCTCTGCTCTCTCTGTAAGATAAGGAATGGAGGCCTCAGTTCATTACACAATGCAGTCCCTGCTGGCGTCTTCCTCAACTGTAATTCCCTATGTAGGTGGAAAAGTAAGTTTAAACATGCACACATCCTCTTTAGACAGTGATCAGGTTGTTGCTGTTCTTCACGGATGCCCCATTCACAAGCTAATAGCTGAGTTCTGATAATGGTTAGTAGAATCAAATCAGGACCATATTTGTATTAAAGGCAGGGCAGTCTTGCTGGAATTATCAACAAGAATCAGCACAACTGATGAGTAAAGGTCATGGGGTTATGTATGTTCATAGAGAGTTATTAATCTTCCTCAAGTCTTTTAAAAAGAGCAAAAGCAAACCTCTCCCATGAAGGATTATATAATCTCAGTGGCCAATGGGACTAGCTTGCAGTGGTTGTGAGATGAAGAGCCAGAAACTTGAAATTGGACTGTTTTGGAGTACTAACTCCCTTTATTTAAGGATCTGAGGTGGTAGTAGTAGACTTTGGCTGCCTGTGGGAGAGATTATAGGCATATCTTCCAGGTACATTAAACCTACTGCACTTCAAGTTTCCAGTAAAAGAATACTGGGGAACATTTTGGGTTTCATCTCTAAGAAGCCTTATTCAGCCTGGTCAATGGTAAGAGATTATCACAATTGTAGTCTAGCAGCATCTGGAGGATCAAAATCTTCCTTACACCTCTACTAAAAGAACTGCAGGATTTTCCTTGGAGATTGATGCAGGGGGGAACATGGTTACACAGCAATACAATTCTAAAACTGCATAGCAACTTCATGGCTGTAAAACAGTCATCCCTAACAGCTTGGAGATAAACATAGGTGGAAAAGATACAGGCCCTTCCCACATACTATCTTTTTGCAGAGTCCTCTGGTGGGGATCCTGACATCAGCTCTGCCGGGAGGGGAGCACAGCAGGAGTGCTCCCCACCATACTGGTTGGCTCCATAGTGAAGAAAAGCTGATGGCCATGCCTCTTCCTTCTGCAGTGCAGCAGGGTACCTACCCAGGCGGCACTGGGGTAGGAAGTGCAATTCCCAGGCTTCTGCAGGACAAGTAAGTCCATGATGGTGGTGCAATTGCGGGTCATTGATTGGGAATCCCATCAAGTGATTTGTGCTGCCTGGGGATGGGAGAAGGAGAGGACTGTGACAACATCATGCAGAAGCGTTGTCATGATCCAGTCATTCTCCTGTCCCCATGGTGGATTGGGAGGGTGGTGTGGAAAGGGTCAAAATGTGCTGGACATCCCTCAAAAGACCCAGGTTCACATCTGCTGTGTTATGAAGTTCATTTGTTGACTCTGCCCCAGTTACCATCTCTCAGCCTGCACTAACAACCTCATAGTACCATCAGAGGAAGAGTGGAAGTTCAATATAATGAGTGCTCTTTATGATGGTAAGGGGAATAAAAATTAATTTAATAATAACAGAGCCTCTAGCAGAGTAAACTTAGAAATACCGCTTCTTAAAATGTTTGTTAAAATGTTTGTTCTTCATGTGTGTACCTACTTCTGTATGAAGGGGGATGCTCTTGTTTTAACATTAAAGAGGGCACCTGAGTTCAGCCAGGTAAATCAGGCTGGGAGAGAAATTTATTTGGATGGTAACACTTTAAGAGGCTAATGTGGGCTGGGGGACATCAGCTGCCCTCATTGTTTGATGCAAAAGCGCCTGAGCAATCTCTGATTTATAGGTGAAGATGTCAATTATGTAAAGAAATATTACTTCACACTTTCCCAATTTGATGGCCAGTTTATCCCCACTTGCTAACAGTACCCTTTTACCAGTTTAGATCTAACTGAGCTATTCCTTTTCTAAGATCTTATTTCTTCCAAGTACCAAGCTAACAGAATGAACCATATGTTCACTGTGACAGATTGATGGAAATTTCATCTGCATACTGCTGGCATCCAAGTTTAAATTCTTGGAAAGCTGACATGCCCATTGAGCAAGGGAAAAAATTGGTAGTGGGCTCTGAAACCTAGAACATGAGCATTTACTTTTAAAAAGTAATTTGATGTGTACTATATTACAAAAAGGTTTCCCATCTCCTTAGCGTTAATGTTAAAAAAAAAACTCTCAGTAACTTGGCATATTACTTGTTATAAGGTGAGGGGGGATGAATCCACCTTCAGAAATCAGGAAAAAGCCTAACATTTGAAAAGATGCTACAAGGAAAAAAATTAAGTCTAATTATAAAAAAAAACACAAGAGAATATTACTCATCACACACAGAAAGAATGTTAAAACATTACCAGCTGTTACCTTTTGGTTGCTATATGCTTTGTATCTCCAAAGTAATGCATTGCTTCAGGCATTTTTTTAACTTCCAAGCCCTGCTGCAACTTTAGTGCGAAAGCAGCAGGTGTTGGCCATCCCCATTCCCTGGAGATCTATCTGACAAAGATGAAACGTTGCCTTAGCCAAAACAATTCAGCCTCATACTTTTCTTACACTTGTTTTCCATTCCCATTTTTCACTTATTTTTTTATTATTAAAAATATTATTTATTGAATTATAAATAACAAACATCTATAACCTAATACATCATACCTCTTACGCACTACACAATACATATTACAAATACTTGATTAATAATACATCATTATCCCTATGTATACATCTATTTGCACTTATATTTGTATACATCTATGTAAACATCTATTTACACTTATATTTGTACTTATATATCCCGATACTAAACTAATTATTAATCCATAAATTTATCATATTAACTAAGAATATCTTGTATATACCTTATGATATTATCCCTTATTAGTACAGAAACATAATAGTACCATATATCATTTCTACGAGCATACATACACTTATTATAATTCTTGAACAAAACACAACAAAAACAAAACAGTACAGTGCAATACAATACAATACATTAAAAATTGCACTCAACAATAAACAATAAGTACATTCTTTAAAACATCCACTTACATACTCCAAACATACTTATGACTTCTTTCATTCACGCCACTGGGTAAGTACTCATCTTCTCCTATCAATCCTGCTTTATGATTATAATATCCCATAATCTTAACTGCAGTTTGCGCACTCTATTCTACTCAAGTACCGCAATCATATTTAAATAATTATAAATCTTTTCCAAATGCTTTCTACTTATATTCCACTTATATTTCCTCTTACATCATCATATTAATTATTCTGAAAAAAATTAATATATCACTTATATCTTATTCTATAATATTAAATTATTTAATGTTTAATACTTAATATTGACATTTATTTTATTAAATTTTAAGTAACTATATTTACCTAATGAAATTCTCATCCTACTAAAATCTTATCTTAATGAAATTAATCGTACAATCCTGTCAGTGTATAATCTCCCCATTTCTATTTCCACATTGGATTTAAAATTTCCCATTCCTGTCCAAAATTGCTATTATTTTTATTTTCTAACATTAAAGTTAACTTATCAATTTCTGCCAATTCATACAATTTTACTATCCAATCTTCTAACAATGGTATATTCGCATCTTTCCATTTTTTTTGCATAGATGATTCTTGCTGCATATATCATATAACATAGTTTTCTTGAATATTTTTTCCTTATAGTCAAATCTATCCCATCAAATATATTCAGTAAATATATCTCAAGTAACATTGGAAACTTAACCTTTAAATATTTTAATATTTGTTCATGTATTTGTGTCCAATATTCTTTTGCCTTTTACGCTGCCACCAACTATGACAAAAGGATCCAATCTTCTGACATTTCCAACATTTAGTGGACTTCTTAGTTTTATACATCCTGGAAATCTGTAATGGTGTTAAGTAACATCTATAGTATATCTTAAAAAAAATTTCTTTCAGATTATAACTTCTCATAAACTCTTGGTTTATTTTCCAGGCATTCTCCCATTGTTGTAAAGCTATTGGACGTCCTAAATCTTGGGCCCATTTTATCATGTTGTCTTTTATCATCTCTTTTCTAATTCTAATTCTAAAAAGCATTTTATAAATTTTACTCAATGGCCATTCTACTCCTGGTTTCATTATTTTATCAAATTCAGATTCCTCCAATGATATTCCCTTAAATTTATTATCTAATTTAATTTTTTCTGCTAATTGTCTATGTAGGAGCCAGTGTGATGTGTAACCTTCACTAATTAATTCTTCTCTTTTTTTTTAATTCTATGTTTATCCCCTCTTTTTTAAGTATATCTCTATATGTTATCCAATCTTTCATTTGTATTTTTTCCAGTCGATAAAACGCCTCATGTGGTGAAACCCAATAAGGTAATTTTAGATATAACTTCCTTCTTAATTTTAGCCAGATCGTCACATTGCTTTCCTGATGTAATGGTCCATGAAATGCTTATTATTTTTATGTTTATCATACCATAGGTATGCGTGCCAGCCATAATACAAATTAAAGCCTTCTAAATTCAATAATTTTGAATTATTTAATGTAATCCAATCTTTTAACCATGTTAAGATAGATGCTTCATAATAAAGTTTCAGGTCCGGCAAATTTAATCCTCCTTTCTCTTTTATTTCTTTTAAATATTTTATTCTAATTCTCGGTTTCCTCCTGTTCCAAATGAATTTACTTAATTCCTGTTCCCAATTTTTAAATGGTTTTTCATTCATTATTATAGGTAAATTTTGGAAAAGGAACATCATTTTTGGTAAAACGTTCATTTTTATGGCTGATATTCTCCCTAATAATGATAAATATTAATTTAGTCCATCTTCTCAGTTCTTTTATTATCTCATTCCACATTTTTTATAATTATTATCAAATAATTCCGAATTATTTTTCATTATTATTATACTTATATAATGTACTTTTTTTGATATTTTAAATCCTGAGTTTTCTATTAATTCTAATTTTTGTGTTTGTGTAATATTTTTGGTAATCATTAACAATTTTTCTTTATTAATTTTAAACCCTGCTACTTCTCCAAATTGTTTCAATGTTTCCATAAGTGCCTTAATGCCATTTAGCAGATCTTCTAGAATTATTGCCAAATCATCTGCATATGCTTGTATTTTGAATTCATATTCTCTTATTCTTGTGCCTCTAATTGCTAAATTATTCCTTATATTATTATTCAAAATTTCTAAACACTTTATAAAAAGCAATGGCGATAGTGGACATCCCTGCCTCATACCTCTATTTATCTCAAATTGTTTTGTTTTCTCCCCGTTTATAATTAAACATGCTTTTTGCTCACTATAAATTGCTTTTATCCAATCCTTATATTTATCTCCAATTCCCATCCTATTCATTGTTTCAAACACAAAAGGCCAGCTTACATTATCAAACGCTTTCTCCATGTCTAAAAAGATTAATGCCAATTTTTTCTGATTATATTTCTGATAATATTCTATTATGTCCAGAATTATTCGTATATTATTTTTAAAATATCTTCTGGTGAGAAAACCATTCTGATCCTCATGAACCCAATTTACCAGTATTTTCTTTAATCTTCCTGCTAGGATTAAAGCAAAAATTTTATAGTCAACATTTAATAAGGAGATTGGTCTATAATTTCTTTTATCCCATCTATCCTTCCCCTCTTTGGGAATCAAATCAATATTTGATTCTTTCCATGAATTTGGAAATATTCGGTATTTAATATAATTTAATACTTGAGACAACAAGGGTATTAAGATTTCTTGAAAAGTTTTATAATATAACACTGTAAAACCATCCGGACCAGGGGCTTTTTCTATTTTTAATTTCGTAATTGCATCTATAATTTCCTGTACTGTGATTGGTTTATCCAAATCTTCTCTTTGAATATCTGTCAATCGAGTAATTTCCGTTTGTTGTAAATTTATCATTTTATTTTGTTGTTCTTCTATTTGTAATCTTTTTTTAAACAGCTCTTCAAAATAATTAACAAAAATATTTTTAATCTTTGTTTGTTGATAGTAAATATTCTGATCTTCTCTTATACCTTTAATATTACATTTTTCCCTTTCCTTTTTTAATTTATATGAAAGTCATCTCCCTGGTTTATTCGCCTGTTCAAACTGTCTTTATTTTATGAACTTCATTTTCTTATCCATCTCATTAATTATTAATAATGATAACTGATTTCTTAATATTTTTGTTTCATCTTGTATTTTAGAATCTTGTGGGGGTTTTTTAATTCATATTCTTTCTCTTGGAGTTTCTTTTGTACCTGTATTTCTTTTTCTTTCCTACATTTTGTTATCCAAGCCTGTTGATTTATTAAAAAAAAAAAACCCTCATCACTGCCTTGCTTGTTTCCCAAACTGTTTGTGCAGTTTGTCCTTTACCTACATTAATCTCCATTTTTTTTAATTCCTCTTTTGCCTTTCCTATTATTAATTCATTTTTTAATAAATTATCCTTCAATCTCCAGTTAAACCTTTTTTCTCCTTGTTGAATCGTTAATAATAGGGACCATTGGGTCAGAATTGTTAATAATATAGGGACCATTGGGTCAGATAAAGTTCTCAGAAGGGTTTCCATTTTCATAATATTTTTTATCATATCCAATGAAATAAAAAACATATCTATTCTGGACCAAGTTTTATGGTGTTCAGAGAAAAAAGTATATTCTTCTTTTTCTTCTTTTGTATTTCTCCAAACTTCCCCTAAAGACATGTATTCCAATAAACCAAAAAAGGATTTAGGGAGTTTCCCTTGATTATTTTTACTAACCTTATTCTTATTCTTATTAGATCTATTAGATCTGTCCATTATTGGATTCAATACCCCATTCCACTCTCCCATTAATATCATTTTGTGATTGTCTAGGTCTAGTAATTTTTCTAATAAATTTTGATAAATTTACTTTTGTTTTCTAATGGGTCATATACTGCTACAATTATTAATTTTAGATCCATAATTGTTACCTCAACGGCTATACAATGTCCTGAATTGTCATTATATATTTGTTTTGCCTCATAATTATTATTTACATAAATGGTTACTCCTTTTTTCTTATTATTAACTGATGATGAGAAGGTTTGACCTCATTTGGGGTTCTTAATATAATTTAAGTCCTTATTTTTAATGTGAGTTTCTTGTATTGCAATTATATCTAAATTTAATTTCTCTAATTGATGGAAGATGCATTTTCTTTTATGGGGGAGTTCATGCCCCAACATTCCAAGAAAGTGTTCTCAATTTCATTTTGTATTTATTAATTATGCTGTTTCTTACTCAGTCTCTTCTGTTTCTTCTTCCAGTTCTTCCAGTTCTAAATCTTGTATCGAATTTGATTCTCCTTTTCCTCCTCCTCCTCCTCCTCCTCCTCCTTCTTCTTCTTCCACTTCTGCTTCTTCCTCTGATCCGCTTCTGATTCCTCTTCCTTTTCTACTCCTGTGTGCTTCCTCTTTGTTTCTTCTTTTCTTTGTTCTGTTTCCAAACCTTGTGGGGGTTGTGTGGTTTCTTTACTTGTCTCCTCTTCCTGTTCCTGTGGGATGTCATCTGTTTTATTTAATTCTTCCTTATACTTTTTCCAAAACTCTCTGGCTTTCATAATCGAGTTTAACATGACTTTCATGGCTTTCAAAAGAATGAAATCCCCTCAGTCCTTTCCCATGTATATCTTATTCCATGGTTTTTCAAAATCTGTGTTAAAAAACTATAATTTCTTCTTTTCAACAAGGCAGGATGCACATCTTTGTATATTTTCAATTCATTCCCTTCCACCACAACTTTCTTTGTGTTACTGTGTTGCAGAACCACATCCTTTACTCTCTCCCTCAGGAAATATACCACAATGTCTCATGGTATATTCCTTCATTTTGCAACCGCCGAATTAACTCTCAAGATCCTGTCCGGTTCCAGGTCAGTTGTTCCGGTGCCCATCCTATAAATTGTGCCAAGGGTTGTGTCAGTCTTTCATATAGATCTTCTTGTGGGGACTCCTTCAGACCTCTTATCTTAATCGATTTATTTATATTCTTTATATTTATTAATAAGGTTGTCCTTTCCAATTGCTCTGTCTTTTCTTCCATTTTCAACGTCTGTGCCTCCATCTTTATTGTTCTTTCTTCTACTTCCTTTACCTTTTCATTCACGTGTTTTAATTCTTTAGAAATATTATCTAGTTTGGTGCTGAAAGTCTCTAATTCCTTCTTAAGGTCTGTTTTTGTTTCTGTTCTCATATGCTTCATCTCTGTTCTTGTTTCCTTCATTTCATTTTTAAATGTCATTGTTAACTTTCTTATTTCTTCAGTTACGTCAAATCCAACGCTTTGTGTCATGCTCTAGTTTTCCATTGTTACTGCCTTTGTTTCAGTAATTGGCATCTTTGAAACAATGTTTGTATTTGTGTTTGTGCTCCAACTCCAGCTTTCCTTTTTCCTGCTGCCATCATCTTGTCTGTTTTTTGTTCTAATTTTATTTTAGTCTTTATTGAATATGTTATTTTAATTCAATCTCTCTCCTCTTTCCTTATTTTATTTTTATTTATTGTTATTGTTATTATTATTTATTTTATATTATATCTTTATATTATATATTTGTTATATTTTTCCCCTTCTTTAATGACTTTCTAATTCAACTGCTCTCAGAAATGAGTTTTGCTTTTATTTTCTCTTATTTATATTATTCTCCCCTTTTTCTGTCTCTTTCCTATAGTTTATTAACTCTTATCTTCTAATGTTCTTTCTCCAAAGATGTCCAGGGCTGTTTCCTTGGAGACAGCCTTGAGTGTATTCTTGGCAGCTGTTTCTTTCCCTTAGCTGAAACACAATCACCCTATTTCTCTTATCAAGCTAATGTGGATTCTCCAGAGCCCAATTATCCAACTGTCGATGTATGGAATTCACTCACCTTTAATGTAGTCAAGTCAAGTTTCCAATGCCTCCTAGACAAAAAGTTCTATATATGACTTTATGATATCAAATACATAATATAATGCTAATTGCTTTAAATACACAATATCATCACGTTTCTCTGAAAATCCACCTACATATAATATCACCTTTATTATGATCTTTATATCGATATTCGATTTTTATTTTCCCACTCAATGTATGTTTATTTGCCTTTTCAATATTCCCGTATTTTACTTCTTCTTAACAACATACATAACAGTCCTTCAGTCAAATCCTTTATTTTTGTTCTGCTCCCGCCTCCCTTTTTTCCTTTTATCTCAGTGTCCTTTTCTTTACAGCGGCCTTCCAAAGTTCTATAGTTTTAGGTTCTTCCCAATCTAACTTTCTTCTTTCTTCCCATTCAGCTACTATGTATTTATTCCCGGTCAGAAACTTTGTATTTAACAATTTCTATCTTTCTTTTAACTTTGTCTGTTCTATTTATACTCTTACTAACACTCCTTCTTTGACAAGCTAATGTTGCAATCATCTCTCACACTCAACAGTGGCTGATCTCCTCCATTATTCCACTCAGTACGTGTCAGCTCCTTTTTACTTTCGTCCAGCCGATTCTCAGTTACAATGTCCTTATAACAAAGTTTATTGCTTAGTGAATTTAACAGGTTAGTAGGTTGAAAAAAAAAAAAAGAATATGATCAAATTAATTCTTCACAGACCAGTATCCGAAGGTTTCTCCTGCTTCCCTCCACGTGGAAAATGCAAATGTATAATGTCTTTCCTGGATGTCCTTCAATGTCCCAATATTATTAACTTGTAAAACTAACGATGGGAAAATTACTTTTAGTCCCTTCAATCTTTCAATGCCCCCAATATGTAAGAGTTCAAATGCCCATAATATATTAGAGTTCAAAAGCAGCGAGCCTTCATTCGTTCTTCTTTTTTTTTGTCTGTGATTCTAAAACCCCCAGAGCGCATTGCTTTAGATAGATTAGAGTTTTTAAGTTTATTCAAATCCTCCCAGTAAGGATCCGACTGGATTTAACTTACCCCAGTTGGCAATTTTATAAATTGGTTCTTACGAATCTTAGAAGCAAAAAGATTTAGCAAAACAGTGGTGACGTGGCTAAGCCTGTCAAGGCAGCCCAGTGTGGTAATGGCGACTCCGCGATCCCTTCCGCTCTTTCCGTGAACAGGTCCTCTCTTCACACCAACTCCTGTGCACTTTAAGCTGATATCGGGTCCCCTTCGAGTCTCGTCTGTGTCCCCTTTACCGAGGGGTCATTTCTCCTCAGATTGTCAATTTAATGAGGCGATACCGACCTCTCTGGGACTTGGAATTCACTAGCCCCGTGAATTCCGTCTGATCGCCGCGTCGCCTCCACCGGAAGTCCCCATTTTTCACTTATGACATTGCACAAATCCTTATAAAAAACCTTCCTTTGTGCATTTGCAATTCAGATACAGCTGTGCATGAGGAGCCTTGTGTAAGCTCTAGCATACCCAGGTACAACATATATTTCCACGTCCAGTTACACGTTTTGTGGTGTAGGGGAACATATTGGCTACAGTTCAGCAAAGTGCAGCCCTACAGATGCTGGACTGCAACACTCGTTAGCCCTAGCCACAGTAGCAAATGGGGAAGAATGGTGGGATTTGCAATCTAACATTTGCCCACTCCAGGCAGGTAGCCTGTATTAGTCCAATTGGCTTAGAATTAAGGCCCACTAAGCTCAATGATACTCAATGTCCAGTCAATGTATATCATATTGCAATTTTATCATTATGCCGGAAGCAGCCCTCAGAAACAACACCCAGACCTCCTAATGATGCATATTTAAAACAGATTTTTCAGTCTAGCTGGGGAAAGCTCCTTTCTGACCAATTCAACCTCTATTATGTCTTTTGTCTATTAAAAGCCAAGGATGAAATCTGTATTTCATCCCATTGATATTAGTAGCATAAATGGAGATGGAATGGTATTAGCTGAAGTTACTGTATCCTCCAGGAAGTGGTCCAGTACCCTTACATTTTATTTGTTGTCCTCTGTTAATTGATTTGCTATCTTTTAACATTTTTTTTACTTGCTGTCATTTCATTTGCTGCCTCTCTTGCCTATTACTAGTATGGATGTATCATTATTTAGTTTTGTTGGGCTTCTTGAGATACATGCAAGAGGCAGGATAAAAATAGTACAATAAATAAAGTTCATATATTATGTGCCTTCATGTCAACTCTGACTCATGAACAGCCTCTCATACGGTTTTCTTGCCAAGATAGTTTAACTTGTCCATGGTCACCTAGTCAGTTTCCATGGCTAGCAGAAATTTAAATCTTGGTCTCCTGCAATTCTAGTCCAATACTCAAACCGCATTAGCCCTTTACCATAAATAAATACATATTTTAAAAACACATTATTATTTTGCTACAGCAATTGACCTCACAAGCATCTAGCTTCCATAGTAAATGTGCATTAAGCGACTTCATTATTCTCAAGTAAGTCCAACTATATAGATTTACCATTTATAAATAAATCCATTATTCTATATATTCCTTTGTATCTCCATCCATTATATTGATTTTATTTACGTTTTTGTTTGAATAGAGGATGCTCTGAAAGAGGACATAAGGGTGATGGTGATGGTACTATGATTTTTATATATTTAAACCATATTTTGAACATCTCCTCCAAAAACAGAATGGTTATTTTTTTTACATTGTTTAATTTAATGAATATATATCTAATATATAAAAGACGAAGTTTGTTTGTGTTAGGCGAAGACCTCATATGATTGGCTGTGTCAGGTGAAGACCTCATATGATTGACTGCCTAAGAAGATTCTATGGAATCCTGGAGTTTGCAGTTTAGGGAGGAGCCTTTAGAATTCTCAGCCAGAGAGTCTGTCTGTCTTGAATAGTCTAGTTGCTATGGAGATGAGGCCTAGCAGCAAGGAGGAGGGCAGTGTATTCCCTCAGGACCCCAACCTCTGTATGTTAATAACTCTGAATACAAACTGGATTGGGGAATATGGGGAAAATTTACATATAGTGGACAAGACCATTTGGGGAATTAGAGACACAGGATCTCAAATCTTTCTAACAAGTATTACCTACAAGAAAATAAAATCCCAGGCAACACCAGGTATATATGCTAGTACACATATATATGATATTGTTCTGACAGCATCTCTTTTTCTATTGTATCCAAGCAACTGAGAGGTCAGATTTTATGTACTTAACCATTTGCACAAGTTGAAATGTTTTGTAACGCATCTCTAGATTAGGTATACCAAGGCCCCCTAATGATGAATGAATATATTTGGCATTGTTTATAAATTGCAAAGATTTCCCCGCTATAAATTTCTCCAAAGTTTTCTGCCATTTTTAAAGTCTTGTTTTTTGTATTGATGATAGATCAAAATAGAAATAAAAATTTTGGTAAAAAATGTGCTTTAACTATAGCAAGTCTATTTAATCAGGAAAATTGAAGTCTAGCCCACTATTCTGTATTGTAGTTGTAGTTATAAGAATACCTAAGTATCAGAACACAGAAAAATTAATTAATAAATTTGATAG